>CM028130.1:91410000-92010000 GCA_016271365.2 Neoceratodus forsteri | reverse complement strand
TCACTCCAGATTTTCAACATTGCCATTTTACCACACCTTCTTATGTGCAGTATAGCTATCATTTTTGACATCTCACCCAAAATGTGTTTCTGCACATGTAGTGCACAATGGCACAGTCGGTGTGCAAAATCAATGTTTGGGACAGATTAAGAAAATCACAATGACACTGCTCATAAGCAGAGGTATTAAAATGGGTATGTTAAAAATTTGTCGAAAAAAGTCCATAAAATGACTGTGTTACGAGCGACCATTGCGCAGTTTCCATGCACCCTCATAAGTTCGTGGATTTCTAATATTTTCAGTCCAGATTTTCACCACTGGCATTTTTCCACACTTCCTTTTGAACTGTACAGCTGTCATTTTTCACACAAAGGACAAAATGTGTTTTCGCACTTCCAGTGCAGAAATGCATGGTTGCTGTGGAAAATCACTGTTCGGAACAGATTAAGAAAATCACAGTGACACTGTTCATGAGCAGAGGTTCCAAAATGCCTGTGTTGAAATCTGCTGTAAAAAATCCCCAAACTAATTGCATTACGGGTGTGCATTGCACAGTTTCTACGCATGCCTGAGACTTCAGTTTTTCTTATATTTTCACTGCAGATTTTCAACATTGCCATTTTTACACCTCCCCATGAACAGTACAGCTATCATTTTTCACATCCTGTTCAAAATGTGTTTTGGCACGTGTGGTGCCAAATGGCATAGTCACTGTGCAAAATCAGCTTTTGGCTAACGCACTGATATTGCCACTGTTCGTAAGGTGGGAGTCACAAGAAACCCATGTTGAAAATCTGGAGTGAAAATGCCAATGAACACCTGAAGCGTTAGGGTTTCTGATCATAACGCACCACCCCACAGCGATTGACAGGCATCAGGGGTGTGACTTGGGATTGTTGCCTGTAATGCTCATACCATTCCACACCCTGTAGCCTGTGTGAGGCATTGAGGTTTGCCTTGGACTCTTTGGCCCCAAAGTTCACCCCATTCTCCTTTACAGCACCCATTGCTTTGTATTTCCTGTTGGAATGGGATGAGCATAAGGGCCAAAAACCCCAAGACACACTGTGACACTTGTCGGTGTCTGCAGGGTAGGGTGTGGTGAAATGGTGTGTCCATTATGCCTGATGACCCAAAGGCATACCCCAATGCCTGTCAGTCTCTGCAGGGTGGTGGTGGGGTTGGCTTCTGTTCAATACTTCACTGCCATTCCTATTATGCAGCTCTCTAACTCCTACACCACCAATGCCAATGCCAGCAAACAAACATTTGGCATTGACAAATGCTTGTTTAGATATGTGAGGGAAAGGAAAAGAGCTGGGCAGAGGATTGTTAGACTGAGGGGGAGGAGGAGGGATAAACTTGGAGCAGGACTACAAAAAGGCAGAGGCACTAAATGAGTATTTTAGCTTGGTGTTCGCATACGAGGTGGAAGGCAGGGGTCTGGTGCTAGTGCCTAAGGGGAAAGAGGGCAAATGGGTGAATCAAAGCCTAGTCACTGTGGATAGGGTTAGGGCTGAGCTGGATAGACTAAGGGCAGAGAAGGCAATGCGGCCTGATGGGTTGCACCCCAGAGTGATCAAGGAATTGAGGGAAGAGCTGGCCACACCCTTGACAAGGCTCTTCAGCTTGTCCCTGGATATGGGGAGGGTGCCGGAGGACTGGAGGGGGGCTGACATAGTGCTCTTGCACAAGGGAGGTAACAGGGAGCTGAAGGAGAACTACTGTTTAGTCAGCCTCACATCTGTGGTGTGGAAAGTTATGGAGGCATTGATCAAGGAGAGGGTGGTGAATTACCTGGAGGAGTGTAGATTGCAGGACATCAGACAGCATGGTTTCACCAAGGGAAAATCATGCCATACCAACCTGAGTTCTTTGATTTGGTGACTCAGGTAATCGACCAGGGAGGGGCGGTGGATGTGGCCTATTTGGACTTCAGCAAGGCCTTCAACATCATTCTTCATAGGAGGTTGGTGAGCAAGATGGAAATCATGGGGTTGTGAGGGAAAATATCTGGCTGGGTGGAGGCCTTGCTAGTAGGGAGAACTCAGAAGGTATTGCTTAATGGGGTGCACTCTGAGATGGCACTGGTGAGGAGTGGAGCACCACAGGGGGTCAGTTTTGGATCTGTTCCTCTTCAATATCTACATCAGTGATATTGTGGAGGGCTTGAGAGGATTTGTTAATAATACAAAAATCTGCAACAGGGTGGACACTCCAGAGGGAAGGGAAGACATGAGGAGAGACCTCAAGACACTCAAGAAGTGGGCCAGGAAATGGCAGCTGAGATTTAATGCCAAGAAGTGTGCTTTGATACACCTAGGGAGGAAAAACACGAAAGTGGGGTACATGTTGGGAGGGGGGAATCAAAGAATCAGAACAGGAAAGGGATCTGGGATCATAATCTTCTCAAATCTTAAGGTAGGTTTCCAATGCAGCAGGGCAGCAGGAAGGGCCAATGGAATGCTGGCATACATAGACAGGGGCATTACTAGCAGAAGGAGGGAGGTTATAATGCCCCTCTACAAAGATATGGTGAGGCCACAGTTAGAATGGGGTTCAGTTCTGGAGACCACACCTCCACAAGGATATATATGTATTGGAGAGGTTTCAGAGAAGGACAACAAAAATGGTGCAGGATATGCAGGGGAAGACTTACGGTGTAAGGAATTGAATCTGCACATGCTGGAAATAACTAGTGAAAGGGGGGACATGATTGAAACCTTTAAATATGTAAAGGGGCTCAATAAAGGTGGTGGGCGGGGGGTCAGCCATGGAGGGAGCCAGATCTAGAGGGCACATCGTCAGATTGCAAGGAAATAGGTTCAGGGGTAACGATTTTTTTTTTAGTTGTTTAACTAGGGGTAGCACACTAAGCTGCCAGCTTTTATTTACAGGAGCAACCTGGGAGCACAGGGAAGGTAAGTAACTTGCTCAGGGTCACACAGTATGCAAGTGAAAGCTGTGGAATTCAAACCCAGGTCTGGTCTGTTGGATGTCACCAGATTTGCAGCTCAGATACTTAAACTACTTCACTATACTGCCTCCCAAATGTGAAGGTGTGCTTCTTCACAGAGAGGGTGGTGGAGATCTGGAACAGATTGCCAGATGGAATAGTGGGGGATGAGATGGTAGAGAAATTTAAGGGGGCATTGGACTGGCATATGGGACTGAGTACTGGGGGAGGGTTTGGACAGGTGGGGAGGGGGATATGTGAAAGGGGAGGGTTGGGAAGACTAGATGGGCCAGAAGGGTCCTTTTCTGCCATCAAAGTTCTATGATTCTGTGATTCTAAACCTAGTGTTTAAGGCACTGACAAAACAACATTTGAGCAAATGAATGAAGTAGAACTATGGTGGGCATCGCTGAAGACAGTATTTCTAGTAGGTATTCACTTGTCCAGAGGATCAGTGAGCTTAACGCTTTATCACACAGACATCCATTTTCAATAATCTTCCACAACAGTCTCACTCAGAATGGTATCATCCTTCATCCTCAAAGTGCCTACACACTTCCATTAAAACCAAAGCACCGAGCTATTGTCAATTGATCCAGGGTCACTCTCACTGGAGGAATCAAATTTAATGACGTTGGACATGCCAAGAGTAATAGAAATGTACCTACAAAGGCCTAAAGACATATGGCAATCAGAGAGACATTTATAATCGCCAAAGGTCACAAAATGATAATGGCAGCATCCACATCCACTATAGTGGGGTCGATCAAGACAGCGATCACTGATGCACACAAAGCCAAGAATCAATCAATATCTAAAGAAATTCAAAGACCATTCCACCAGGGTAATTGCAACTTACTGGGCCAAAGTAAAACTAGCCTTGGTGGAGGACATTTGTGCAGCCGCCTCTTGGTTCACTATGCACATCTTTGTCAGACATTACGGACTGGATACTGTTGCCACCTCCAGAATCTGATTCTGCCAAGCAGTACTACAAATGGCAAATGGCAAAAACCTCATGAATCCATAGCTGGTCACTCTCTCCAACCCATACAATTTCAGGGCACTGCTTGTGAACACCCATGAGGTAATGGTTGTTGGAGTGCTGAAGAGACTGTAATCCACAATGGAAGTTTACTGACCTGGTAGAGGTGACTGTGGGGGCATTCTCTATGGAAATCAAGCACCCTCCATGATGAGACTGAGCTATTCCACAGCCAAGACGAGTCACAACTATAATGCTTATTATCAATGACTTCTTGATGGTTGTTCACTATGTTTGATCAGGGAATAAAAGTAGACTTTATGTTTATAATATCAGACAGGATGTAATGAGTTGGCTATACATTTTTATGTAAGTAACACAGTTTAATGACAGCTATGGAAGACACTGAACTGAGGATACTGGAGATGACCAAAGGATAAGGGGTCAAACTTCAAGTTTGTCACATGTGCATTGTCAACTCATCAGGTAAACATTACCCATGAGTTAATGGTTGTTGGAGTGCTGTAGGGAATGCTCCCACAATCACCTTTACCAAGTGAGTAAAGTTCAATTGTAAAATGTAACTGAGAAATGAAAACTGAACTGAATCTGCCCCCTGCCACCTCAAGTCTCAAATGCACTTGGAATAGGCACAGGGTAAGCTATACGTATATAGTTGCCAAAGTATTTTCTGTGAACAAAAGCTTTTCAAATCACACCTATAAACAGTACTCATGCTGTCATGTTTTCTGCACAGACTGCTTTTTTTCTACTAATTTCACCGATTCTCTACAGAGTCTAAAATAAACAGTTTCTACTTCTCTTTACATACAGTATAGACTGAAAACTGTGCATGGAGTCATGTGATGGACTTCCTGCCACAGTGTACCATCCCAGTTGAAATGATTATGAACTGTTCATGAAAGTTCATTAATTCAATATATGACTGTTCATCAAGCATGCATCAAATTGTTCATGAGTGTCCAGGAATTGTGCACGCACATTAAATGGCATGCCCATGTTCACAAACGTGCATGAGCATAAAAATCTATGAAGCTCTTCCACTAAACTGTTATCGGAAAAGTCCATCAATATTTTTAGTAATCAGAAATGTTCCACAAACAAACCAGGGGCAGATCCATTCAACACTTACTTTTTTTATCAAGCAATTAAAAGGACATTGTCAACCTGTTTTTCATCATATTATTTCTAGTTAAAAACCTACATTTTATGTGCATTGTTAACTTAGACAACCAAGACACTAACTTGTTTTTTTTTTTCTCTTTTAGATATTTCCTGAAGAAGACCTAAGGTCAAAATGTAGATTTTTAACTCTATTTTCCATTTGCAGCGTGCATTTAATATAACCATTTTGTTTTACATTTTATGTTTGCTTACATTCCCAAAAATTCATTGATGTTGCTGTTTGTTTGGTCTTCCTCCTTGTTTAGTAGATCCAAAATGCATGCTAATGTATATTTATAAACGACCTTATTTTGTTTACAGTCCTTGATCTGTTCTTACTGCATGCTTCCTGATCATTACAAACACACTCAAACAGTGCAGTCACTCATGAGGCAGTAGACTCCTAATCTCCTACTGCATCATGAGGGGCTAGACTGTGTTGTGGGTGTTCCCAAGTCCAGGAAAGATGCAGCTGGAGCTGACCAAGGAATGCAAATAAACCTGTGTTTTTGTGTAGTAACACCAGTATGGTAAGCAGTCTGTTTTTCACTTTTTTAAAGAAAAAAAGTCAAAATCAAACTACCAGCTACATCAGCAATCTTAACAGAATTTTGGCAATCATAAAATGTGTGTTTTTAAACTAGGGACACTTTGAGACCTAAGGGGGGACAGTGTCCCTTTAACCATGAAATCTGAGTTCATTTAACTGAGTGTTTTTTTTTTTTTACCATACATTCTAGAAATAGTAAATTACTTATGCTTATTCTTTTCTGTTATTCTTTTTTTCAAATGGAAACACTGATCACCTTTCATTTGTAATTAGAAAGGCATGACTGCTATTTATAGTGGCAGAATCTCTCCCTCTTTTAAAATGTGATAATCCTTTTGGGTGCTTAGATGATTAATTACCTTGTAGAACACATATTTTCAAGTCCTAAACTGAAAAATGTCTGATTTTCTGGGACTTTATAGCTCTTACAATGGGAAAACAGTGCATTCTAATATGCAAATTAGTTATGCAAATTGATTTTTGTCTTTTCTCATCAAAGTTTCTGGAACTTCATGAACTTTGTGTTGATGAACAGTTCATGAACTTTGTTCATTAACTGAATTGAAGAACAGTTGATGAACTTTGATGTATGTTCAGGAACCATTCATGAACATTCATCAAAGTTCATGAGTTGAAGTATTTAATTTCATGGGGCCATGACCATGTTTTTGCACAATAAATCAATCCTGTGACCTACTGTCTAGTAGGGCTGTGCAGAATGCAGAATTCTGCTGTTAGAATTGGTGCAGAATGGCATTCTTCTTCTTCTGAAATGCTTTTCAAAATTTCTTTTTAAGTTCTTTGAAATTCAGAAAAGCAATTCTTCTGTAAACCGCGCAATAATTTTTCATAGAAACATAGACTTTGTGGGCAGATAAGGACTGCTTGGCCCACCCAGTCTGTCAATTTCCCTACAGATTGTGTAAGCTGCAGATCCTAGTTAACAAACAGCCTTCTTACTACCCCCACCAGAATTGCCTTATGTCTATCCCATGCATTCTTAAATTCCCCACTGTTTTAGACCCCATGATCTCCTCAGGAAGGCCACTCCATGTGTCCACCACCCTCTCCATGAAAAAAATACTTCCTGACGTTGCCCGCTAGCCACCCCCCCTCTATCTTCAAATGATGCCCTCTTGTTCTTGCACATCTGTTTTTCTAAAAGATGTTACCCTCTTGGACTTTGCTGATTCCTTTGAGATACTTGAAAGTTTCTATCATGTCTCCCTCTCCCTCCTTTCCTCAAAGGTATACATATTAAGCTCTTTTAGTCTCTCTTCATATGGTTTCTGGTGCAGACCCTGAACCATTTTAGTTGCCCTCTTCTGTACTGCCTCCTTCCTGTCTATGACCTTGTGGAGAAAGGGTCTCCAGAACTGCATGCATGGATCACATAAACTGCATACTATTGTACAATGGATTATGGAAAATGGATCCACAGTTTATGTAACCTGTGGATTATTAATCTGTAAGAATCATATTGCATGTGAAATGTTGGAATTCCACTGCCAACAAAATTTTCCAAAATCCCATGGAATTCCGTTCCAGCAGGATTTGAAAATACTGCACAGCCCTACTCTTTAGCATGCTCTCACTGAAGTACCATGGACTTCACCTGAAAAGTTTCACCCTTGGGAGTTCATGAAGTCCAAATTTCCTGTGTTTCAAGGAGAACACTACATTAAATGTGGATAGTTTTATTTACTTTGCAATGAAAATAACAGAAAGGAGGAGAACACCTCCGTTTTACTTAATCCTCCTCTCCTTCTGTCTATTCAATGATTCAAGCTTGTTGTATTGCTGTATTTAATACATTTAAAAGTATTTTTATAAATATGAGGGTGCTATTCTTCTTGTAGTTTTCAGGCAAATCACCATACCTGCACTAGTATCATGTTTCACCAATGCCCAGAGATGCTGCAAACTTTTAATTTATCTGCATGGTGTAATTTACATTTCAAAGCACTTCACAAAAGTCCCACTTCACATTTTGTAACTTTGTACTGGGTTTTCCTGACAAGATGGCACTTTTCAGGCAAAGTTATTCTGAAGGCTTCCATGTCAGTTCTTCAAAAGTGACAACTGTGAGGTAAAACCGTGCAGTGAATTTAGCCATTCTAAAACCCACGCATACTGAAAACCAGCATGGAGTTTTGTTCTGGTGTGATTTGCTATTCTAACTCCATGCCACCATGGACAACCACTCAAGTGAACACTCAAAACTTGGCCAAGCTCACTGCGCGGTTTTGTGCCTCACGGTTGTCACTTTTGGCAACCTGATGTGATATGATTGTGAAGTGGCAACTTTGGCGGTGAATTTATATGTCTTCACCTGAAAAAGTGCCACTTGACCTGCTGAAAACTTTGTGAAGTCATCAGACTTAAGTCATCAGAATTAATTCATGCAGCAAAGTTTAACTTTGCACATCACTAGCAACTTTCCTGCTACCATAATTTTTCTACGGAGTTCCCTATGAAAGTTACCTTACAGTCACTCTACCCAGCCTTCTTCTTCTTCTTCCTCTGTGGCATGTCAGGTGTATGACTGGGCAAACGTTATGTATATGGCTTCTACAAAATTATCTCTAGATTCCACAATTTTCACAAAAACTCATGTAATTTAAGTGTATGTATTTATGCTACTTTACACATGTTTGACTGCTTATAACTTGGCCATCCTTTTACCAAGGGATTATAAAGTTGCCACACATAACCTCCTTATGAGGGTATTTGAATCTGCCAAAATGTGTGGCATTCCGCTATCATGCTAAAGGGGAATAAAATGTTACAATTTGCATGTGAAACTTCATAACAACAATTGGACTATGTGGCTGCTTATAATTTAGCACAATTTAAGCCTGCAATCTGTAATTTGGCACTCATACATATGAGGTATAGGACTTCAAGAGTACCAAATGTAGTGAATTTTAATAAGAAGTTTTAACATTAGATGAAAAAATGAAAATTACATTTTGTCAGAAGCAGAATTGTACATTTGCCCACGTTTTACTGGTGAAATTTGAATTTCATACAGCACTCATCTTTTTAAACAGTGAAGCTTTTCGGCATTTATCATCATTAAATAAAAACACATTTAGAATGAATGTATACAACAGCCATCTTTTATAGTCTTACTTACTTACTTTGTCACTGTGACAAGGCAGTGGGAAAAGCTAATAGAATGCTGGGGTGCATAGGCAGTGGTATAGTAAACAGGAAGAGGGAATTGGTGCTCCCCCGTATAGGTCACTGATAAGGCCCCACCTGGAGTACAGTGTCCAGTTATGGAGGCCACATCCGAAGAAATACATTGATCAGGTCAAAGTGATGCAGAGCAGGACAACCAAGACAGTGAAGGGCATGCAGCAGAAAAGCTACGAGGAAAGAGTAAAGAATTAAATATGTACTCTCTGCAGGATAGAAGGGAGAGGGGTGACATGATACAGACTTTTAAATACCTCAAAGGCATCAATAATGTACAGGACAGAAGCACTCTTCAGAAAAGGACAAGCCCTAGGACAAGAGGACATGACATGAGGTTGGGGAGGACTCAGAGGAAATGTCAGGAAGTACTTTTTCACTGAAAGTGTGGTCGATACTTGGAACAGACTACTGGCAGAGGTGGTGGGTTCAAGCACTGTGGGAGGATTCAAGCATGCATGGGATAGGCACAGGGTGGTCTTAGAAATAGACAGGAAGGGAAGAAAAGAAGTGGATTAAGCAGGATCTGCAGTGAAAGAATAGGGACTAAAAAGCAGATTAGATGGACCAAAGGGTGTTTATTTGCCAATAAATGCTATGTTACTATGTTACAAAAGTTTATAAAGCCATTTTTATGGTAGCAGGCCAAATGCTGGTAAATATATTGCAAATGTTTTGAGTTCTGAGAGAGCTTTTCAAGGCATACCTCTCCTCTGCCTATCACAGCTTCAGAATACCCAATCTCTTCCCCAATTCTACCCACTCACTGCCTTTCTGTGCCCACTCTCCACCTTTTTCCTTTGAAGCCCTTGGCCAATCACAACTTCAAAAGACTGGGAAATGCAAGGTGAAAAGTGTTTTTTCTTGTGTAGCTGGTACATCCTACCACCAACCTTTCCTGTGCAGTTTGTTCCACTTTGCTGGTGCTGTCGATTGTTTTGTTGCCCTGCTGTCTTGGGGACAGCAGAGAAGTTGCACAGTGGCCACAGTTTTTTTCTGTCTGTGGCTACCAGTGCCAAGTCAACATCCATCCACCCAGTAATAACACAAAACTGGTGGCAGGTGCTAAATCCTGCTGTCCATATCCACCCTCCTGCCTAAACAAGCCAATCACTGCAAACAGCGATGGGTGCTAGGTTCTGCTGCAGGACACACCTCTTCCCACCTAAACCAACCAATAACCACTACCAGCACTGGAAGCTCAACTCCTCTGCCATCCCCCCACCTTACCCAGGGATTACAATACACTGGCAGTGTATGCTGAACCCTGCCTCTGGTATCCCCCCTCCAGCCCTGTCCAGCACATGAATTTCACCAGTGACAGATTCTCAGTCATGCCACTGGTATCACCCCCAGACACATTCTGATACTGCGTGCCCACCCCTGTTGCTGGCTAATACTACCCAACCATAGAATGCAACAACAGGGTGCTGACCCCTGGTGCTGCCAAACAACACACTGACACTGGGGTACTCAATCCTTTTTCTGTAGGAATGAGATGGGGGTATCTCAAGTCACTGGTTAAACTGGAGAAAATAATCGGTTGTGATTGCTGTTTGTAGTAATCCCATTACTTCTTATGGTGGTGTCTTCACAGTAAGGGTGACTGTTCTGCATTTTAGTGTAGTATTAAGTATTTTACTCTCTTGTAGTCCAGTCAGTTGGTGGGAAGAGAAAATAGAAAATTTTAGAGGCAGGTTAATGAAGTTCTATTTAATAAATAGAAACAGTAACCATATAAAAACATTCCTCTAACAGAATGGTTTTGCACAGGAGAAAGTGGTTTGAAAGGGATAATTGTTAAAAATAATGGACCAACTGACTGATGATGTTTCAATAGGAGCTGCTATAAAGTTCTGCTGAAGGAAATGGAGGTGTGGGAGGATTAAATAGCAGAAGCAGAATGTTTCTTAACATTTTTCTCTTTTTTATTCATCACCTAGGATACAGGATTAACTTTCAAGCCATGCAATTGTTCCACCAAGTCAATATAGCATGGTGTCTACCACAGTAGGGACTCATTGTTTTAAGTACCAGTGTAGAGAGTGGGGTTCTCATTTACTATATAGTAACCTTCCTTCTGAGAAAACAAAAAGCTTTCCAGTTGGCACATACCACCAAAACTATTTTGTGCCATGATCTTATCTGACTGACAGTGCTACAAGCAGCACAGAAGGGCTTATAGTATCTCACCTAGCAAGCATCAGTGATTATTTATTTATTTGAATTTTGGTAATCAGGTAGGGCCACTGAGACAATGCAGTCCCTTTTTCAGGGGCGACCTGGAACAAGGGTACAATGCAATACAACGTGTCAAAAGTATACAAAGTGAATAAGAAATAATATATACTGCAAATAAACACAATAGTACAAAGTATAAGTGGAAAATATGCACAGCATATATACAGTAGTACATTGTGACTACAGCAAACAGTGCAAGAAAAATTCCATACAGATGTAGCTAAGAGTAGTGCACAGTATAATCTCTGTTGTTCAGTATCTGGAGAATCTAATATTTGTGCACAGACATACCTACAATTAGTTGGCCATGAATGGTACACAGTTCTTTGCAAAATATTCTAGGCAGTGAGCAAGTAGCAGAGAAAGGAAAAGACTGCAGAGGCAGATTCCCTTGATCCATCTGATTGCTGTGAGGATTAGCCAAAGCAGGTACAGGGCTTAGGCTGCAGTAGGTGCACAGAGAGGGTGCGCTTGAACAAAGCAAGGGAGGAGAGGGAGAGTGAAGATAAGAGAAGTGAATTATAAGTGGCGGTTGCAGATTAGGCAAATGATAACATGCCGATTGCCAGGTGGGGGTTTAGAGTATTCAGCAGAGGGGCCAAGGGTGACCTGAGTAAACGTGGTGAGGATTTGCATATCAGTAGGTCACTCAGGCAGGGGAGAGAAGAGAAAGGTAAGTCTGTAGATAAAGCAGAGGGAGAAGAACTGCAAATTTAGTTCATAGCCAGGCCAACCTAGTGATGCTAAAACCTTGCAGTGGTGACAGCGCAAGTTGACTCTGAAAGCAAATCATCCAACCCTATATTATAGCATTCTCAGGTGGGAGAGAATGGTAGTCATGGTGGAAAGCAGTATACGGGTGCCAAAGAAGAGTATGAGGAGGGAGGATGTGGCAATTTTTTGACAGGAGGCATTATAGAGGAGGGGATGAAGGTAGTACAGCATTCTGAGTTTCTGACTGACTATTTTGTGGTCTGTGTTACATGCTGCTGAAAAGAGAAGGAGGGGTCTAGCAGGATACCCAGGTATTTGAATGACTGCACTGATTCAAGGGTTTCCTCTGGGTTCCATGTCATAATGGCAAACACTAAATAGCGATTGGTGTTACAGTGAGTGTACGTTGCTGAAAAACCCAACAGGGTTGTACATTCCTCAGTGACCACAATAACAGCACCAACCTGAAAACAAGTGGAATAACATATCTATGTGGGGGCTGTGCCTCTAGAAATCCCTTGCAGTGGGCTTCAATCCATGCATCCCCTTAAATAGTAATTATCAGCTCCAGGGGGTGAACGTCAGGGAGGGGGAGGAAAAAAAATAAACTCCCACAAACACAAAATAAAAATAATAGCCCTACCCAGCCCCAAACTCTAGACTTCCCTGAGTGCAGTCAACCACCCTCACCACTACACCACATGGCAAGCTCAGCAACATCTCTTCAAACTACCTCCCACATGCCTCTTCCTGGAACCTTCCTCTTCCACTTGCCTTCCTCATGTAGATCGCCTTCCTCAACACTAGCTGTTATTGTCCCCTATAGTCACTATAACCGTGCTTCACTATCCTGTCAGCATAGCTCATATCACAGGTGATCAAACTGAGTCACTCAAAACTGAATATCTCAATTTGATTTGCCCATATGATTTGATACCTTTTCTCTGTAGTAGACTGAATATGAAGTGTGCTATGGAGGACCGCTTTTGAGGAAAGGTTAAAAATAGCATTGATTTGTTTTTTTTTGATGTTAAGGACTAAGTGATTGTTAAGGAACCATTTGTCAAGGGTATGGAAGTCAGATGTCAAGTTATGATTAAGCCATTGGATATCGCAAAAAGACCCATATAAAACAGCATCATTAGCTTAAAGATGCACCAGGGACCATCCACAATGCAGGAGTAAATTGTTTACAAACAGAGAACACAAAAGGGGCCCCAGGATTGATCCCTATGGTGCATTGTGGGTTTTAGAATTAAATGAAGAGAGGGACCTTGACCATTTTACTCCTTGGGAGCGGATGGATAGGTAATTATGGAACCAGGAGAGAGATAGTTGGTCCTTGCCCAAAGCATGTAGCTCGTGCAGCAGAAGTTTATGGTTTACCAAATTAAAGGTCTTAATTAGATCTATAAATATTGCCCTGGTGTATAGCCCTTTACCTTGGTAAGGGCTATGAGGGTGCTATAATTATTTCTGAAACTGTGCTGACAATTTGATTGGAGGTGATGACATTCCAGGTGAGATAGAAGTAGGTTGAAAATTAGTCATTCTTGAAACTTTGCTAGTGGGCAGATGATAGATATGGGTCTGAAGTTTTCAACTGCATGTAAGTTACACTTATGTAGCTGTATGACTATTGCAACTTTCCATTTAACTGGCATGCTTCCAGTGGTAAGAGAGTTTTTTTATCAGGTCACAAATGGGAACGGCAAGGGCTGAAGCATCTAGTTTTAGAAAATGAGGTTCTAGGAAGTCATAATCTGGGGAACTATCTTCCTTCAACTTTAACAGTAGCTGCAATACTTCTTTGACGGTAGCTAATTTGAGGTGAAACTTAGGTCAAGAAGGAAGCTGCCTGTGAGGGAGAGAGGAGGGATCAAAATGTGGAGTGGTGGCAATGTGCGAGGTATAGCTAGTGAGATCAGTGAAGAAGTGGTTTAAACAATCCTCAATAGATGGGGGGGGGGTCAGATATGGTAGTACCACCAGCTGGTAAGGTTCTAGGGGAAACTGGGGAGTTACCGTTAATTAATGTGTTGACTTGTTTCTAGAATGCCTTGGGGTTACAGAGACATTCAGTATACAGGGAGCTATAAATACTTACACCTGGCACTGCAAAGCTTACTCTTACAAGAGTTATGAAGTTGGCTGAAGGTCTGCCAATTGGAGGGGTTGCCACTTTTCTTAAAGTTTTTCCAAGCTGAATCTTGATGGAACATGAACCTCTGGTCTTTGCTAAGCCAAGGTGATTTCAAACCTTTGGACCTCCTTTTTGTGAGGGGGGGGCATGTCAATTAACTATAGCATTCAATGTGTTAATTAAGTAGTCTAAGGCTTGGTCGACATCTGCCAGAGCTTTAATAAGGCCTCAATCGGCAGTAGAGAGAGATATTAGGAAGGCGGATAAGTCAAAGAGTGACACGTTTCTAGATTCTGTAATTTTTGGGGGGAGGGTTCGGGCATTTGTTACTGCATAAGTAGAGAATTGGAGAATGAGCACTGATACAATTAGAAAGTATACTAACAGATTGTATCCTATGAGAGAAATTGGAAACTACCCAGTTCTGTAGAGAGTGGCTACCTGACTTGGCATTCAATGTAGTAGGTTTGGAGATATGTTGGGTAGGATTGGAGTCAGCTAATGTCAAATGAGCGTTATTTTTGTTCTGGATCAACCAGTCAATGTTGAAATCTATGCAGAGTTTGAGATTGTGGCCTGGCAGATCAGAAAGAGAAGGTATAATGGAGGGGAGGACGTTATTTGCACCCTTGGGGGAAGGTAGATGTATCCTATGATAAGTCTTTTGACGTTACCCAATTTTAAGGTAAGGAAGATGCATTCTGCTAGGGAAGGGACAATGTGGGGATAAGCAACTTCAGAAGCAGCAGTGCTAGATCTAGCATAAAAGAGAATGCCACCCCCTTTTTTCCTTAACTTGTCCCGCCTAAAGCAGGAGTAGCAAACCAGTGCTATTTCATGCGGTAGGATACTAATGTAACCCCCTTGTTACCCGGGGTTACTAGAATCCCAGTAAGATCTAGTGGTAGGCAGGGAAGGCAGCTTGTGAAGCTCCAGTTAAATGGGTTTCACACTGTCTCACTCTGTTCTCAGTCTCAGCTGAGACTGAGGGATGACATCACCAATAGAACTATCACAGCTGCACGAGCCACATTGGAATGTGCAGCAAAGGGAGTTGGTTAGAACATTGGGAAGTTTTGAAGTCAGTGTCTTCAGTCAGTCTTCAGTGAGTGCAGTGTGAAGTAGGGAGCTTGCTGAGAAAGCAGCTCAGTGAAGGATCTAGGAGCCTCAGCCCTGACAGAGGGCTACTTTGAGTTTAATAGGGTGTGTGCCTCCACCTTAAAGAGAGACACAGAAGATAACTGAAGTGGTGGAGACTGCTGTTTTCGGGTCTTAGTGCCCCCTCCCTTCAGGGGGGCAGGAAAGGTTTCCCTGCAGATTCCTGGGGCAACCCCCCTAGTTCTGCTTGTGAAGGAAAAGCTGCCTATGTGTTCCAGTGTTTATTTGGGAGAATAAGAAGATTTGTGAGTCACCTGTGGGGCACCTGCAACGTGAGGGTGAGTGTCTGCTCTGGCTAAAGGGGCCTATGTTTTTCACCCTGGGACTTGTGTGACAACGTGGGGGATTGAACTACTAAATATTGGGAAGCCTAGAGTAATGGGCTAAGCAAAGTAAAAGTAGGTTCAAGTGCAGAGCTTGTTGGGAAGCAAATAATATGTAGAGGAAATGTGACAGACATCTACCCAGAATCTATATTTTGAAAGTTCAGTAAAGGAATTGTTCAGTTTCCAGAGAAATGGCCGTGTATGGGCTGTGGGAGCTGGAGGTGGGTGGCCCCCCATCTTTAGTGACCAGGTCCACCTCTACAGATTTCTTCTGTGGATTTCTACTTTGCCTCAAGCACTTGGCCAGTGATGAGGGAAGTACCCAGATGTGGGATTGTGAGGAAAATTCTCTCTAGGAGTTGAAGACTGTAGTGTGGTTTGGGGAGCCACAACAGGATAATTGGTTCATTCCTCAAATGGACCGTGAATTGGATAATTGGTTCATTCCTTAAATGGACCGTGGATCAAGTGGCCAGTGGGGGAGCTGGGCCAGTGGGGAAAACCCAAGTAGTGTACAAGTCGAGCTGTTGACCAAAAGCTGCGTGCAAGTCAGAGCTGTGTGCCTGGTGGGTTTAGAGCCTGAGGGCTGGAAATAGTGCTAAAGTGTTCTGTAGTCTCTAATCTGCACTACCAGGAAATGTTGCCCCGTGGGGGTACGTCTAAGCTTTGTTTGGTCAGCTTGTATGTGAATAAAAGCCACACTGAAGAATCCCATTCCTGGTTCTAGACATTACAGTTATTGCTTCCTGTGTTCAGATTTAGTTGGGTGTCCCTGTGCAGAGTAGCCAAACCTAGGTCCCCTTGTGCTGAGTAACCTCATCCTCCCCGAACCCAGTCCCCCCCAGGTACTGCTGTCAGCTTCAACAGCATGCCACCTGTCATTTTGGCAAAAAGGCAGGGGAGAGGGGTTATACTAGGTTTAAGCCATGTGTGGAGCCCTGATGGTGGCAAAAAGGATGTTAATGTGTGCTGGGTCTCCACAAAAATATAAAGGGGTAACTAGAGCAACTGTGTTGTGATGACACCAGTAACTTGCACACAAATTACAAACACAGGTTCCAAGAAGTTGGATGTTATCTCCTGAAAAAGAGAGAAAGGAGTCAGAAGTAGATTCCAAGTGCCTGACAGGCTTTTATTCAAGCAATCAGGGAAAGGGAACAAGGTCACAGAAAATATCTTACACCTAACCTTCTGTGTAAGGAGGACTCTAAATCAAATGACTGTAACAGCTCTGCTTTAAGAGTGTTCTATCTTCTATATCCTGTACGAGGGTGACTCTATGCAAACCACTTTCAGTAATCAGCTGCAAGAGCTCCACTTTAAGAGCATTCTATGTTCTAAAATCAGTGAACCACTATGCTATCTCTAATACTATCCTGAAGTACATCTCTACTTAGGGCCTATTGCCTGGAGTACTCCACTCTAAGAAACTCTATGGCACGTCCCTACAAGACTACATATGTCATAAAAGGTAGGTCTTGCATGGTTGAGCTTTATCTGTTGTCAAGAAGAAACTGTGATGCAGAACATGGCAATACAAGGGAAACAACTTGGCTGACTGACTAGAATGAGTTAAAAACTAAGGGAATGCAGAGAGGATTTCGAACAGGCCATCAGTTTCTTGGCCACATCCCACCTCTCTTGGATTGCCAGAATTTAAGAACAACACTATGATTTTCTCTGCTCAAAACCCACTGAGGGCCACAGGAACTGAAACACAACAGACCCGGCCACAGTCTGCTTCTGGACTGCTGGGAGCAGAAGAAGATGCTGAACAACCAACCACAGCCCACTTCTAGATTGCTAGGAGACAAAGAAGATGCAAAACACCCTGCCACAGCCTGCTTCTGGACTGCCAAGAGACAAAGAAGATGCAGAACAATCAGCCACAGCCTGCTTCTGGACTGCAGGGAGATGAAGAAGATGCAGAACACCCTGCTACAGCCCGCTTCTGGACTGCTAGGAGATGAAGAAGATGCTGGGAGAAGGAAGTCTGTGGAACATGGGAGAACAACAGGACTCTGGGCACCAAAGCCAGACGAGCCAATGACTGTTGTAAAATAATAAACAGGACGATGAATCAAGGAACTGGAACAGAAGATCTGGATGGCACTTCAGTGCGGAAGACAAAACAAGAAAATGGATGGCAAACTTTGCACTGGGCCAGGCCATACACTGGGAACTTGAACGAGGAAAATAATAAACAGGACATTGCAAACTGAGATGACTGCAGCATGGTTCTTCAGGAGGTTGCTGTTGGCTGCTTCGCAGATGCACTCGGAGAGGATTTCTGAGGAACTGATGAAGATTTATCTGGATACACGGAGAAGTTACTCAGAAGACTTGCTGAAGACTGATTTGAATTATTTTCGGACACTGAAATGCTGGCATAAAGCAATACAAGGACATTTCTGGCACTTACATTGTTCGTAGGAATGATAACAATGCAATAAACGTCTCAGTTCCTATTGTAGTGATCAACTGCATAGTCTTAATGTCCAGACCACAGTAAATAAACAGGCACTTTATTATGGGTGAACCCTGTCGTTCAGTAGACCTAACTACAATGGGGTCTTTCTAGCTAAATCAAGTTCTCCTATTACAGTGGATACACAGCAGTTGGGAATAGGCTATTTCAAAATGCTATGAACAAAAATGTTTGACCATGCCCCTTTAACACTTGTGGACTGGACTAGCTATCTAGGCTCCTATAACACCTGGGATTGATTATGCTACTGGTCTCCTGTAACACCTCTGGGCCTAAATGGCTAGCTGCAGGCCTTGGGACTTGGGTTGCCTCTTTAAGCGACTCTTGATAGGGGGGTCGATCCCAGTCCTTTCACAGAAGAAAGGGTTCTGCAAGAACTCCTAAAACTGAAGGTGGACAAAGCAATGGGTCCACACTGTGAAAAGGCAGAGATACTAAACAAATATTTTTGCTCAGTATTTACAAAGGAAGAGGGGGAGGTACCTAAAACAAGCAGTAGAAACACTCTGGATACAGAAGTTGATACCAGCCCATTTACAGAAGAAAGGGTTCTGAAAGAGCTCTTAAAACTGAAGGTGGACAAAGCAATGGGGCCTGATGGGATTCATCCCAGAATTCTGAAAGAACTAAGGGTAGAACTAGTGACACCACTGACTACCCTCTTTAACAAATCATGGGAGGATGGGGTGGTACCTGAGGACTGGAGGAGGGCAGATGTGATTCCCCTCACAAAAGTGGGAGCAAGACAGAAGCAGGAAACTAGACCCTGTTAGTTTAACCTCAGTGGTAGGGAAAATGATGGAATCACTTCTGAAGGAAAGAATTGTTGAGTATCTAGAGGCCAGAGGGCACAGGACCCAAGGCAGCATGGATTCACAAGCGGAAGGTCATGCCAGACAAATCTGATAGATTTCTTTGACTGGGTGACCAAAGTAGTTGATCAGGAGGGGGCTGTGGACATGGCCTACCTAGACTTTAGCAAGGCATTTGACACAGTCCCACACAAAAGATTAATATATAGTTAGCCAGCTTGGGAGTGGGTCCCAAGATGACAGCCTGGGTAAAGAATTGGCTGGAGACTAGGACACAGAGAGTAATAGTAAATGGAGTCCACTCTGAAAAAGGGGTTAGCAGGGGGTACCACAGGGTTCAGTATTAGACCGGGTCCTCTTCAATGTCTTTATGCTTACATTTGCAGAGGGACTGAAGGAAAAGTATGTCTCTTTGCAGATGACACAAAGATCTGCAACAGAGTTGATGCACAAGGTGGGTGGAAAGGATGAGAAGGACTTGGCAAGATTAGAGGAATGGTCAAATGTATGGCAGCTTAGATTCAATGCTAAGAAGTGCAGGTAATGCACCTGGGAAACAAAACCCAGGAGAAGAATACACAATGGGTGGTGAGATACTAACAACAACCAAAATGGAAAGGGACCTGGGGTAGTCATATCAGATGACCTAAAGGTGGGCAAGCAATGTAAGAGGGCAGCAAGGAGGGCTGGGGGAATACTGGGATGCATAGGGAGAGGCATCACCAGTAGAAAACAAGAAGTTATTATCCCTCTGTACAGACAGCTGGTGAGACCACATCTGGAGTACTGCGTGCAGTTCTGGAGACCCAATCTCCGCAAAGACATAGACAGGATGGAAGCTGTCCAGAGGAGGGCAACTAAAATGGTGCAGGGTATGCACTGGAAGACATATGAAGAGAGACGAAAGGAGCTTAATATGTATAGCCTCGAGGAAAGGAAGGAGGGGGGGACATGATAGAAACTTTCAAGTACCTCAGGGATCAACAAAGTCCAAGAGGGTAGCATCTTTCAAAAAAAGAGGTGTGCAAGAACAAGGGGTTACAATTTGAAGATAGAAGGGGGGTGGCTCAGAGGTAATTTAAGGAGTATTTTTCACAGAGAGGTTGTGGATGCATGGAACGGCCTTCCAGAGGCGGTTGTGGAGTCAAAAACAGTGGTGGAATTCAAGCATGCATGGGGCAGTCATAAGGCAATTCTAGGGGGTGGGGGTAGGAAGAAGTAGGCTGCTGGTTAACTAGGATCTGCAACTTGTCCATCAGGTAGGGAAATGGGCAGACTGGGTGGGCCAAGCAGTCCTTATCTGCCGTCAAATTCTATGTTTCTATGTTTCTATGTTTCAGTCTGACCTCTGTGGTAGGGAAAGTGATGGAGTCACTTCTGAAGGAAAGAATAGTTGAGTACCTAGAGGCCAGTGGAGCACAGGACCCAAGGCAGCATGGGTTCACAGCGGGCAGGTCATGTCAGATGAATCTAATAGATTTATTTGACTTGGTGACCAAAGTAGTAGACCAGGGAGGGGCTGTGTACATGGCCTACCTAGACTTTAGCAAGGCATTTGACACAGTCCCACACAAAAGATTAATAGTCAAATTAACCAGCCTGGGAGTGGGTCCCAGAGTGCTAGCCTGGGTAAAACATTGGCTGCACAACAGGACACAGAAGGTAATTGTAAATGGAGTCCACTCTGAAGAAAGAGGGGTTACCAGTGGGGTACCGAAGGGTTCAGTATTGGGTCCAGTACTTTTTAATGTCTTCATCAGTAATTTGCTGGCATGGAAGCATTATAGCTTGGCATTTCTGGCTTATTTACATTATTTTAAAAAGATGTTTGTGATGGTTGTATCTAAAACTTGAGGCACCTGAGTATTTCTGTGGTACCTTATGTTTACTAGGGCACTCTATTCTCTTTTTCTGTTGTGCCCCCAACTTTGGGGCACTACAAATGTCTCACTAACACCTAGCACATTGAGGTAATGAAGTGTAACCAAGGCCTCTCCATCAGCCGTTTTTGGGAGCAGACTCTGGGCATTTATGTGGGTGATCTTCAGGCCCTTAATGGAGGGACATATTTGGACTGATAGGGTGGAGGGGAAAACTGTGGACCAGTGGGTCCAGGATTCAGCTCAAGATTACTAGCCAGAATAAGCAGCAGGAGTAGGGGTATTAGTTTAGTGTGTGTGACTGGGAGTAAGTCGAGAGATGTTACGGGCATACCATGACCCAAGGGAAGAGGTTTCTTTCTTCAAGAGAAAAGAAATAGGCAGTAGGCTAGGTAGAGGTTTGGGGTATGCCACTATAAGAGATGAAGATGCAGGACCAGTAGGAGCAGAGGTGGTTCCTAGTGCTACCAGTCGATCTGAAAAAAAGAAGGAGGTGATACATAGCATGGCTGAGAGATATCCAGTGTGCCGCATGATTGGAAGAGATAGGGAGGTTAGGATAAAGAGAAAGAGAGAGAAAAGAAGAATAATCAGCTGTAATAGACAGGTTGCAAGTTAACACAAATAGAAAGATTGGGGTTCATGGGAAACTAGCCTATAGGACTGAGTGAATGTGGCCTCAGTTACAGGTGACTGGCAGGTCTAAAAAGCTCAAAAGGGATGCAACAGATTAGGACTGTCTAAGATAGAGTAAACAAAGTAGAGCTTAGCAACAGGGAAATCACAATAGAGCTTAACAACAGTTCCAACAAATCCAAAATGTTCTGGCAGCCCTTTTAATAATCGTATACCTTCACAACATCAAAACCTAAACAGTGAAGATCACTACAGCGACAGAAATTGGCAGGTCACTGTAATGGTCCTCACTTTACACTGGCACTGCATCTCTCGGTGTTTTGCCCCTTCCCCGAAACAATGTCAACTTGGAGTTGATTATATGAATAGTGGGGGATTGTGGGGGGCAGACCCCCCCACATGGGGGGGTGTATGGGGCATAGCCCCCCACAAAAATCACATTGTTACACCGACAGCCCAATGCAGACAGTTGGCATTATGTCTGTCAATGACATGAATGTCAACAACTTGGTTGTCAGTGTGGACTGGAGGAACCATTAAAAATAAAGAGAGAGAGAGTCTGTGTTGAGTGAGAAAAAGATTAACGAGGTAGAGCCAAAAATGTCTGAAGCAGGGTTTAGTTAAGGTTATTTGTGAAGAAAGCACAGGATATACACCAGGGATAGGGTGCAGGTCAAGTGCAATGCAGGTGAGGAGTGAATGGACCCCTAAGAAACGTTTCTGAAACTGGGAACTCAGATAACCATCATCCATGATTTTTTTCTTTTCTGTCCTAGTCCAAAAATTTTAGCAATCAACGAGAACTGCAGAGTCACCTATTGGCATTGTAATATACTGTAGGTAGCCAATGCGAATTTAAGGAGATAGGAAACGTCTCACTCTCTGTAAACTCTGTATCTATATAAGGAAGCATAGCCAAGGGTGGGTGAGGTTAAGGGTGGGTGGGGAGACTCTGCACAGCAGCATCAGGAAGGAAAGTATGCACTTTGAGTGAAATAAATAAGCAGGCACTATACATATAAATTAATAAGTCAGTTAACAAGTGGATTTTTTAACTCAGCCGAGATGTCCAAAGAAAGCCCTAAGGGCAGAGAGTACTGGCATATCAATACAGTGCTAGAAATGGTGCCAATTTAAAATTCAAGGTGAGTAGCAAAGTGTTTGAGCAGTGCAGTGGGTGTTCCTTGTTTGCAGCAGCCAGTTCTTGCAGCAGAAAAGCTTGGGAGGGGACCACTTTACAGTGGCTTGTAGATTATCCCAATCACAGGCTTAAGTACTGCAGGAGCCTTCCGGGTGAGGGAAAGACAGAGGGTTAGTGCACCATTTAAAAAGGAAGTCAGAGAGGGGGGAAGGAAAATCACAATAGTGGGGATGTGGGAGAGAGGAGTGAGAAAAGCACGCCTCAAGATAGTGGCACAGTAAAATGAAATGCAGACAAAGATTTGTATAATGGGGAGCCAAAACAAGACTAGGAATTGGTAAAGGAGGTAGGTGGGAGAATAGGAACAAAATGAGTTTAAAATGGAGAAAGTGCAGAAAATAGATGAGGAGGCAGATGGCTGCAGAGATGAAAGCCATAGAGTATGTAAGAACTTCTCTCTGGCCAAATTCCAAAGTGGACAGGGTAGCTGGCCTGATGTTGGGAAGTAAACCTGACTTTTCAGGAGGCCCATAACAGGTATCACTGACTCTCTTCTGTATTTTTTAAGTATCTACAGCTCACCCATATGCTTCTACATCACTTCGGCACCTGTCACTGGGAAAATCTTTACCAGACTCAAGTTCTTTAAATGGTCTCTTCTGCATCAAGCTCCCATGTCATCTCCTATAACTATCATTGGTTATTAGATCAATCAGCCCAGGTGGAGAGGCAAGTGTTTTATTACTGGGATCAGGCCTACCCCCTGCTATCTCTCCTTGTAATTGGCCACCTATTTGGAAATGTCTGTAAGATGCATTAAATGGGATAGATACCGTCTTCTTCAATTCCAGGTTTTGCATAACCTTTACTATACTCCAACAAATTATGTAAAATGGGTAAACTTCCTTCTAATATTTGTTCCAGATGTAATAAAGAGCCTGGTTATCTGTTCCATATTTTGTGGTCATATGAAAAAGTTACTCCCTTCTCGCCTGAGATTCAAGCACACGTGGATCCTATGCTTGGGCTCTCTGAGGCCCTTCTCTCCAAAAGATGTTTTGGGGTGACTACGAGAATACTCTGATTGGTAATCAGTGGTTATATACGTCCCTTATATCAGTGTGTGCAAAGAAGGTAATACTCAGACACTGGCTTGATCGAAGTATTCCTTCTGTAACTAAGTGGTATCGGGAAATGCTATTCACTTTACCTGCAAAACGGATCATAGCTAGTCTGTCACATAGGATTCATTTCTATCCGAAGATCTGGGAACCTTTATATACTTTATTAACCCTGTAATTTTCCTGGTACTTTATATGCTTCCAGGCTTCCTCCATTTTTTTTAATGATTTACCACACTTCCCCCTAAATGGCCTTCTTGGTGCTTTTGTTGGTTACTCTGTTATCTCACTATCCCTGATACAGATTCTGGTCTTAAATAGTTGATATTCCCCAGTGGCGGAGGGGGTGGAGGTGGGGATGGGGGGTCTTCGTTTGTGGGGCCTTAGTCATTTTTTGATGCTTCTTTATTCGTGTTTGATTCTTTTTTCTGCACAATACAATTGTGTTTTTTTTCCAGCCCTGCACTTTATATTTGTACATTGCCTGTGGGTGTTGCTGGTTTTCCTTTTGCTGTTTTCATTATTGATTGTGTTGTCTTGTTTGAAAAATTCAATAAAGCTTAGTCAATTTGAAAAAAAAATGAATAAGTAAGGACAGAAATGTGAAATTAGAAAAAGAAAACACAGACCAGCAAATTAACATTTTGAGCTCAGCAGATACAGTAACACTCTATGCACCTTGGTCTAACACAAAGTATATGCTTTGAATGAAATAAATAAGCGGGTACTATACATGTAAATAAATATGTCAGCTAACAAGTATCTGAACAGTAGCTGCAGATGGATTTTTTAACTCAGCAGAGAGGTCCACAGAGAGCCTTAAGGGCAGAGAGTACTTGCATATCAATACAGTCCTAGAAATGGTGCCAATTTAAATTTCAAGTTGAGTAGCAGATTGTTTGAGCAGTGTGGCGGGCATACCTTGTTTGCGGCAGCCAGCTTATGTGGCAGAAAAGCTTGGTGGCAGACTGCTTTCCAGTGGCTTGTAGATTAGCCCAATTATGGGCTGAAGTACTGCAGGAGACTTGTTTACAGCAGTTGGTTCCTGCAACAGAAAAGCTTGGGAGGGGACAGCTCTCCAGCAGTTGGTAGATTAGCCCATTCATGGGATTAGTTACTGCAGGAGCCTTGTTTGTGGCGGCTATCTCTTCATCACTACACCATTAAGCATTTTTTTTTGGTGAAAAATTTCAATTTGCTCCTGTTGATGACTTTGTTTTAATCTTTGAGCACTGAAGATGCAGAGTGATGATTCCTAAACAGAAGTTTAGCCCCCCAAACTCCTGCTTCTCTTACTAAAAGTATATAAAATCACCATTACTCCCTTACACAGATACACAGAAATGTGACAGCAGAGAAAGGCCCCATGGCCCATCTAGTCTGCCCAACACCCTACCTCTCCCCTTCTGTTATGCTTCCACCCTTTTTTCCCAACCCCTTAAATCTATCCCAAGCCCGCTTGAACCCCTCCACCATTTCAGCTGCCACTACCCCCTCCGGCAGCTTGTTGCAGGCCTCCACCACCCTCTCTGTAAAAAACTGCCCCCTGACATTACCTCAGTATTGCCCACCTTCCAGTTTGAGGCTATGTCCCCTTGTGTTCGCTCCCTTCTTCAATTTGAACAAGCTATCATCTTCTACCTTATTTATTCCCTTCAGATACTAAAAGGCCTCAATCATTATGTCCCCCCCTCCCTCCAAGCCTCCAGAGCATACTAATTCAGTCCTCTCAATCTTCTCTCATAGGGTACATCCTGCATCCCTCGTACCATTTTGGTTGCCCTTCTCTGTACCCTCTCCATCAGCTCAACATCTCTTCATAGGTGAGGTCTCCAGAACTGCACCCCATACTCCAGATGTGGCCTGACCAAGGTTCTGTATAATGGCATTGGCACCTCCCTTTTCCTGCTATTAAAACCCCTCACAATGCAGACCAACATTCCATTTGCCTTTCCCACCGACCTGCTACACTGGCTGTGCACCTTGAGGTCATGCAATACCATAATCCCCAGGTCCCTTTCCGTTTCCTTCTCCTTAATCACCAGCCCCCAAGGGAGTAAGTTTCCCTCCTATTCCTCCTACCCAGGTGCATCAGTGAGCACTTTTGTGCAATAAACTTCAATTTCCAGGTGTCAGACCACCTCTCCAGCCTCTCCAGGTCCCGCCTCATGGCTTGCACCACACTAGGTAAATCTAACCTATTACAGACCTTCATATCATCTGCGAACAGGCACACCTGTCCCTTCAGACCATCCGCTAGGTCACTAACATAGATGCTAAAAAATATTGGTCCTAGCACTGACCCCTCTGGCACCCCACTGGTCACTGCCCATTCCCTGGAATGTGTCCCATTTACCACCACCATCTGACTTCTTTCCTTCAACCAGTTTTCCACCCACCTGGCGATCCTGAGGTCCACCCCTAGTCTGTCCAGCTTATGCACCATTCCACCATGCAGAATGGTGTTAAAGGACTTATTGAAATCCAGATAGGCCACATCCACCACTCCTCCCTGATTCACTATTTGTGTCACCCCATCGAAAAACTCTATCAGGTTAGTCTGACAAGACCTTCCCTTGATGAAGCCATGCTGCCTGTCATCCTGCATGCCATTTATTTCCAAGTATTCTATCAACCTGATCTTAAGTAGTGTTTCCATTACCTTCCCCAACACCGAGGTAAGGCTAATGGGATGGTAGTTTTTGACCTCATCCTTCCACCCCCCCTTATGTAGTGTGACAACCTCTGCCCTCTTCCAGTCCATTGGCACCATCCCTGTGACCAAGGACAAGTTAAACAGCTTCTCCAGATGCAGCGCCAGTTCATTCTACACTTCCTTGAGAACCCTTGGGTGTATTCCAACAGGCCCCATTGCCGTGTCCACCCTAAGTCTACCCAGCTCTTCCCTTACTCCTTCAGCTGTGAATTCTGCCAGGCCCACCTGCCTGTGGCTGTCACCTTCCCCACCCCATCCTGGTCCCCTTCCCTCTCTTTCCTCTGTAAAGATTAAGGCGAAATAGCTATTTAATGCCTCTGCTTTTTCGAAATCCCCTTCAAGTAATGTTCTACTTTCCCCCCTTATCCTTCCAATCCCATGCTATGCCCTCCTCCTTTCTCCAATGTAGCTAAAGAAGGTTTTGTCCCCCATCCTTGCCTACTTTGCTATCCTCTCCTCAGTGGCCTCCATAGCCCTCCTTATCTTTTGCCCTGCCTCCTTTCTTTTTTCCCTGTAGGTTTCCTTGTCCTTATCCTTTTGTGTCCTTACTGATTGCTTTTCACTGCCAACAGCAATATCTCTGAAGGGACATCACCCATCCATCTGATGATCTATCTGGAAGCTGCTTAAATAACAGATGAGAGGGCAGAAGCTGGAGGCAGACTGATCGCATGTCTGACAGGAGGCAGCGTTACAGACTGAGTGGTATGTAGGTAAGGACATCCATAAACAAAAGACATCCTTCTGTAAACCTCACCACACTTCCAATCCCCATTCTCTAACTCTGCCTCTTGTTGGATAGATAAACAATTGGCCTACCCCCTCCATGCATCCTCCTATCTGTCACTCAATAAAAGGAGGTCTCAGATGGTTCATCAGGAGGTTGTGTGTGATGATAACCTTGACTGCATTTACTATTGGGATGGCAGACAGGCAGTAGTGATTAGGGCACACATTGGTGTTTCCCTGAAGATTCAAGGTTTTGTTTTATTTGGGAAGCTGAAGTTTGGAGGGGGTAGGAAGGGGGGTTGCTAAATGAGGCCTCTGAGGCCACACCTCTCAAAATTTTTCTCAATGGGAACTGACACTCAGAATAATAGGGCACTGGCATTCAGAATGTGGGACAGTGTGGGACACATGATGTCAAAATCTGAGACTTACCATGCACAAACATGCTCAGAATACTGAGGAAATTAGATTTTTGTTCAGTGTAATTTTTATTTATTACCACAAAGTATCATGACTTTTGCTTTAAAGTCTGAGTTTACAATATCAGACACCACCTTCGCGCTAAAGTTCTTGGCATACTATATGTAAGAAAGGTGCCATATGGAACCAAATACCACACCACGCCAGTAAATAAGCAGTTAGCCTCCTGTTTAGAGTGCAGACCTTGAACCTGGGTTTTACTTCCACACTGTGTGACTCTGAGTAAGTCACTTTACACAGTTTGTAATCTATCTCTCTCTCTCTCTCTCTCTCTCTATCTCACTCACTGATCTATCCCTGTGCAGTTAGGGTCTCCTTTGTGCACTGAAATGGTGGCAATATCCTCCCACCCTCCTGAATTGTAAAGCTCTTTAGGATACAGTTTGTCTGAAACACTGCATAAAATAAAATTATTTCCATTCCTTAACAGTAACTGGGGAGAGGGAGTGGTACATTTAGATCCAGATCCATATCTGATGACTCCAGGAATATGGTGTGGTAGCTTGATTAATGTGGAACAGTTTGTAAATATGGAATCCTGCCCTCTTGGCCACCTGACCTGTTAAAGTAATAAACAGAAGCAAGGAGTCATGTTCTCACAAATCTTGAAGTAATACAAAGAAAGTAAGAATTGTGACTCATTCGAGCTAGTAATATCGGATACTGGTTTTATTTCAGTGTTTGACCTGTTATACAGTACATATGCCAATATTTCACCCGCTGTTCAGCTTTTTCAAGTCAAACAGGGTCTTTTCTAGAAATGAAAAATTTTAGTTTACATTACCATAAATTAATGTACAACAATGTGCACTGAATTTATATAACATGTCCATGGATGGGCAGTCTATTAACCTATGGAAATGTTTATAGGATTGTTACATAGCTGAACAGAAAACTTTACCCTTATATCTTAGTTTTATCAAGTACTTGTTTAGTTTGAAATAAAAGATATATCGACTAGTTAGGCAAGATTTAATTTTTTTTTACCATGTAAATCAAATTTCAATAATTATGTAAGTAATCAAACCTTGCAATTCAAGGTAAGTAGTATGTCACAGCGTTCTTTATTATTGCTTATTTGTATAAACACATAAAAAATCAATAACATATCATTATATCTCTTCTATGCAGTTGATTCTGACCTAATGCTAAAAAGACATTTCTAATGAAATACATCCTGTTTTATAACAGTACATTCACTTGGTATGGAATGTATTCATTCTAAATATAACTCTATGAAGATATTAATTCAATAGTTCACTTTATAGTCACATAATATATAGCACAGATGTCCTTTCTTCCTTAACATCCATCTGAAATACTATTCATTCAGTACAGCATTGTTATTTACATGCTCAGTATCACATAAATCTACTCTTCTACTGTTTCATGTAAACATTCTCACAGAACTGTCTAAATTGTTTATAGAACATCTACAGCTATGATTGAACCCTGTACTTTTCACTGGTTTAAAACAAAAGCTTTATGGCCAGTTATCAAAAAATGTTTGCAACAGAGCTTTTAAAAGAAAAATTATGTCAATGTAACAGTTTTAAATTGCTAATATTTCTCACCTCACATCTCTACTGTTTTTCTTTCTATATTAGGTAAGCACTATTAGACAAAATAAATCATGGGTCACTGTAAAGTTTTTGTTGCCTGCTTTGCTTCAGATACAATTAACTGCTTAAAATGTAAAGTATACTCAGGGCCCCTAGTGCTCGGTGGCAGCATTTTCTGATTTCTGTGGTATGATTTATTCATTTCTCTCTCAGAACGCAGTCCTGCCATTGGTTAAATATGATGTGATGCCATCAATGACATTATATGCATAGCACAGAGGTGGGGATTCAGGATATACTAGATGGGAAAGAATGCCTGACACTATGGAAAAACAGTGTATTTGAATAAAAATTCAACAAAAACTGTGAATTCTGTGGCACTATATACATTCTGCGGCATGATGCAAATTCTGCGGAAAATTCCACAACTGCAGAATCATAGAATTCCAGGGGCCTTGAGTATACTAGTTCTCTTAGTTTTTGCTTTAGCATTCAAGCTTTAGATAAGTTCAAGGTCTCACCATTTAGCCATGCATCCTCCTGCTCCATTCCCTCAGCCAGTAATGGGGAGCAGCAAGCAGTGGAAGGATACCACTTTTATACTTTGTCAACCACTATGAAGCCAACACAACAAGGCTGCTTAAGGTGTGTGACCATGACCATCACCACATCCAGCAACCATTGTCTCAGCATCACATAGTGCATGTATTTCCTGTGGAAATTTACAACAAACTCAAGTAGTACTTAGCACACAGCACTTGCACCATACCACTCCATGCACTCTCAGTATGTGGGGTTGATTCCCCTGATAGAACATTAGGTCAATTGTGCATTTCTCCTTATTTTAAAGAGTAACATAAAAGGTACCATTTTTCTTTTTGAACTTTCAATAACAGAAAAACTGTGGAAGTCCTAACTTGCCCTGCTCACTACAAATATAGGCTTCCCACTAGGAACATATCAAACGCAATCACAAACTATAAAAAGTGTTTTCAATGTTTTCATAGCCAAGTGCTAGTAAAACTATTAATTCTCAGAATGTTGATTCTGGATCATTCTATGTCAACAGCCATATCATATGCTACAGTATGTTTCCTTATTAAAGATACATTTTAAGGATATTTCATAATTACAGTACATATATTCTGCAAGCAGTATTGGTAAAAGTCTTTTAAGTTACATGATTGCCATCCAGACAATTTCCTCATTCTCTTCATAATGTGGGATAAATCTTAATACTGACACTGTAGTGTATCATGAGGGGGGTGCTGCACTACTGAGGTGCCATATTTTGGATGAGATATAAAAACTGAGATCCTGCCTGTCTGTTTTGGTAGTTGATCAGGTGGACATTACATATTCCATGGCACTTCTCGATAAGAATAGGGGAATTTTTATTGAAAAGGGCTCCAAACAATATCATACACAGTTTTTGTACAGAAAGGAAGCATATTCTATTGCAGTTTATCATTCCGTACATGAAAGTCTGAAAGCATACATAAGGTAATACTGTTCTTTTCTTTTGCTAATATGTTGATGCTGATTTACAATTTATCCAGCTGTTTGACTCTTTCTGAAGAAAAAAATCTCAACATCCTTCTTTTGTATTGTATTTGCTGCATAGCAATTGTGGCATTTCTTTATAATTCAGAGTGTATTACTTTTCTTTGTTGTGTAGCCAATAGACACTTAGCTTGTCATATATAATACTTGAGATTTGCAAAACTTACTTGCAGAGTGTCTGCCGTATATTCCCCTCTTTCACTTATGAAGATGCCATACACCAAAACAGAATATGTCATTATGGAATATAAAGGCTCTTTCCATTCTCTTGCTAACATGTCCCCAAAAGGTTTAATATATTCACATTCCAGAAACAAATGTTCTTGTGTCTCAAAAATTGTACCATGTGTGTCTCTTGGGCAGTACTGGTTATTAATCTGTTTGTGTTTGTTCTTATCCTTCACCCCAAGTTTCCTATAACTGCTTAGCCATAAAGAGTCCCATACATATGCTGGCATCCTAGGATTATTTAGCTGGGATAAAACAGTTTGTGTTTTTCCTGATGGACAGAGCTGAAAGGTTATATCATCCTTCCTTTCTGCTTGATATATGATGTTGTAAAGTGCTTTCCTCTCCAGTCTCTGTACAGTACTTGCAAGGAAGTTATCCCCCATTTTATTCCATTTTTCAATTGTTCCTTCCCATAGTTGGGTATGGTCATCAGTCTTGTCACTAATCTATCTTGCATCATGTTCCAGGCTTCTATACTAAACGTAAGCCATGACAGAATTAATGGTTTCCATAGCCTATCACTGGGTTTTAGGGCTATTACCATATTATAATGAACAAAAATGCTGCTTAAAAACACCACTGGATTTGCCATATTTACCCCTCCATCCTTTATTGTTCTGTAGGTAATTTCTCTTTTAATGGAGTTTTGCCTGTTTCCCCAAAAGGCTTTAGCAATGTACTAAAAAGAGCAGTTGCTAAATTTTGCAGGGGAGGATATACATAATTGTTATATAAAAACACTGGTATTATTACTGTTTTTATCAATAACATCCTTTTCTTTTTTATATTTGTTGCCCCTTCCATTTTGTCGTAATTCTATTTGCCCACTGTAGTCACAGTTCCTATTGCCTATTTCTCCTTTACCAAACTCTACCCCTAGAATCTTTATGAAGTCACCTGTTCTCTTAATCTGTACCAATTTCCCACCTTCTGGGATTGAGGTGTATCCCCATGGGACTGCTTTGCTTTTATCATAATTAATGCTTGACCCTGCCATTCTAGCAGATTTCTCTATATGTTCCACTGTAATCTTTTCAGAAATGCCTGGTACTAATGTCAAACCTACATCATCTGCATAAGTTAAGATTTTAATTGGAGGTTTTGAGGTAATGAGGTAATGTCTGTAATGCTGCCTTCAGTAACAATAGTTCTAAGAAAGATATCCTACTGAAGACATATAGCAATGGGCTTAATGGACAGCCTTGTCTTACTCCTCTACATGCCATAATTTCATTCCCTATCTAACCATCCACATTTGATATCAGTTAAGCATTACTGTATAAGCACTGTATCCATTTTGTAAAAGTATCTGGCAGTACATATGCTTGCAGTGCTGAAAATAAGTAGGAGTGTGCCACTGGTCTAAGGCTCTGAGCTGCAAATCTGGTGACATCCAGCAGACTAGACCTGGGTTTGAATCCCACAGCTTCCACTTGCATACTGTGTGATCCTGAGCAAGTCACTTAACCTCCTTGTGCTCCCAGGTCGCTCCTGTAAAAAAGCTTCCAGCTTAGTGTGCTATACCTGGTTAAAACAACTAAAAAAAAAAACCTGTTGAATGCCTTTTCTTGATCTAAACTTAAAATAAAGACTTTTAGTTCTTCCCAACTTCCCCTGAAAAATAGTTACCTTAGCATATTTAAATTGTGTTGAATTGTCCTATTTGGGACTGCAAATGCCTGATCTGGACTAATCAAATTCTCTGCCACCATAGTCAATCTTTTCAGAAGTATTTTATCTCAGATTTTAAAATCAGTATTTAACATGCCCAATGGTCTCCAGTTTTTGAGATCTTCCTGTGCCCCCTTTTTAAAAATTAGTATTAGCACTACTTTGGCCATTGAATCTGATAATTTGGCATTGTCTAGTATATGATTATACAACTGGACTAGAGCAGGAGTCAATACTGTCTGAAACATTTTGTAAAATTCTGTCCCTATTCCATCTGTGCCTGGTGCAGTATCATTATTTAAGGTCTCTATTGCATCTTTCACTTCTTTTGCTGGAGTCTTCTGAATTAAAGCTAGAGATTCCTGTGTTACCACTTGAGATAAATTTAACTGTGAAAAATAAAGGGGTAATTTTCTGTGTTTACTGTTTGCCCAAATTGTAATTCTACATACTGTTCTACTAGACATAACATACCTTCTGGTGTAATTTCTTGTTGGTCATCTTATGCCTTGATTTTCCTAAGAATTCTGTCCTCAGTTCTTTCCTTACAGTCTTTAAAGGGGTCAAAGATTATCTTTACTTTGTATCCCAAATTGTACTTCTTGTTCTAAAGTCTTGGCCCTATTATACTGCATATATGTAATTTTTTTTAGTTCTCTGATTTGTGGGCTATGATTTATTCTGTCTCTTTCTGTTTAGTTATTAATTTTTGTAATTGTCCCCTTAGGAGTAAATATTTTAAATACTCCCCCGTAGCCTTACTTCTTGTAATAGTCTGGAATAAGGCTTGACATGATTATTTCATATTGTCCCACCATTATAAAATGTCATGATACACTTCTGTTACTGACAATCTAGCCACTCATCCCTTCTTCCATGTCTTCTGAACATTGTCTTGCAAAACTATCAAGCTATTCAGTTGCCAGCTATTCTTTTTGCATCTTGGTAAAAGGTCCCATTGTATTGTGGCATTTATATATATATGATCAGAAAATGCCCAAGCTTTTGTGTGGGTCTTCTGAATTTGTAGAGTTGTGGATACAAAAAAATCAGTTGTAGTAGAAATAGAACCCCCAAAGTAGATATTCCCACCCACAGGAAACTTGTGTCTATAAGCATCTATTAAGCCAGCAGCAGAGACTATGTTAGTTAAAGCTGTAGTATTACAAAATAATTTGTCAATTTTTAAACCTCTGTAATATTGTCTTAGTTTACAATTAAAATCTCCTGCCCACATCACCATTCTAGAGCTTTAAAGATATGGCTGTATTTCTTTAAAAAGAGCCTCTCTCTTTTTGCCTTAATCTGTGGTGCATAGATAGTGATTAACCATAGTCTTTCTTGATAATATACAATCTCCATCTTTAGAGCTCTGCCTTGATGAATCTTCACTAGCCTAGAAACTTTTAAATTTGAGTTTGTAAATAAAATCCATACTCCATTACATACCTCATTGCCTGTTGACCAGAAGGTGGCACCCTTTTATTTATTTATTTAGATTTGGTTAACTGGGTAAGTGCACTAGCCATAAAATGACTATTTTCAGGCATAACCCGGGAAAGTACTGACATGCAGAAACTTAACAGGATAACAATTTATAAGTGCTTTACATACAATGAGTTAAAGAGGATACAATATATCAGAACTTACAAAGTAAAGCGCTTTACATACAATGAGTTAACGTGGATACAATATATCAGAGACATACAGAGTAGACCATTCACAAGTTTATAGGTCTCTACCCATGCAATGAATAGAGAGGACCTTGGACAATAAATTATCAGGTGACATATCATATAAACAGAACAAGGTACACAAAAACAAAAACAGGTAATACAAAAGGAAGAAATAACCATTGGGAGCAGGGGGTGTCATTAAGGAAAAGGTTGGTAAGTGGGGAAAAGGGGAGCAAGCCATGAAATTAGATCATATGAGTATATGTAAGTGTAAGGGAGATGCCTGCAGTGCAAGACTGTATATGGGCAGGGAAAGGGAACTAGAACAGGCTAAGGCAGTAAGAGGGATATATAGAAGTGAGGAAATACTATTGTATGGCAAGAAACATCAGTCATTAGGTAGGGTGAAAGCAGGAACAAGTATCAGCAATCAGCAGATTTGAGCCCAATTTTCTCTTAAAGCATGTGTGGGAGCTAGAAAGTCTAAAGTCGAGGGGAAGGGAATTCCTCAGCTGTGGAGCTGCATGATCAAATGCAACAGTCCCTTTCCTAGTGCAGCACCTCGGCAAATTCAGAAAGGATTTTTCAGCTGATCGTAGACCATGGAGTGTGTCCTGAGGAACAAGCATAGCTGCAAGACACCTAGGGGTTTGATTTCGAATTATCAAATCAATAAGAGAGCCAAGGTAGTATTTCCTACTAGCTAATGGATAGATTCAACCAAGATCATTATAAAGTTGACAGTTGTGTTTAAGCCGAGGAGCAGAAGAGGCATAGCGACATATGTTGTTGTACATAATATCCCATCTGAGTAGGTCAGTTTTATGAGCAGCCCCAAATAAGGGAGCCCCATAGGTTAGTGTGGGGAGCAGAATCCCCCTCACAATGGCCATTTTAGCCGATGGCATGAGCATATACCTAGTCTTATATGCAACACCCAGTTTGGAGTTGACAGCTCAGCAAAAAGACTGTACATGAAGATTAAGATCAAGAGATTGATCTAGCAGGATGCCCAGGTACTTGGAAGAGGTCACACATTCCAGTAATTGACCTTCTAAGTCCTGCATCGTCAGTGCTGTTGTGCAAGCCCAGAGCTTTGGGGCCAATCCAAGCAGCATGGTTTTAGTTTTGCTAGTGGTGACAGCCAGTTTGTGGCCATATAACCAGTTTTGGACATTGTTAAAGTCAGAGGAAAGGGTTGTATTGATAGTGTCTATATTAGTAGAACTTGTATTGATGACAAGATCATCAGCATATAGAATAGCAGAGCAGGATTTTAGAGCAGATCCAATGTTATTTATATAAAGAGAGAATAGGAAGGGGCCCTAGGATGGAGCCCTGAGGTACACCAATGTTAATGGTGCTACTGTTCAATAGAGTGGAATTAAATGTCACCACTTGAGTTCTATTTGTCAGGTAGCTTTCGTACCAGTCAACAACAGAGGAGGAGAAATGCAGGTGTCGAAGCGAGGAGAGAAGCAAAGTTTGATCAACAAGGTCAAAAGCCTTTGTCAGGTCAATAAAGACAGCCCCAGTCAGATTGCCAATGTCCATTTTTGAAAGAGTGTCTGTGGTGAATTTAAGGAGTGCAGTCATTGTGTTATGTCCTTTTCTGAAGCCATGTTGGGTATCCGAGAGCAGACTGTGCATAAGTAGATAGTCAGTTGTCTGAGTTGTGACAATTTTCTCCAGGATTTTGCTCAGTATCAAGAGTATGGCAATTTGTCTGAAGTTCATGACAACCTTAGGATCCCCTTTTTTAAGTACAGGTGTGATCTGAGCAGCTTACCAGAGGTCAGGAACCATTCCGGCTGAAAGTGATAACATATAAGCTTTGGCCAGTGGTAATGCAATAAGGGGAGCTGCAAGTTTCAAGAGGCGGGGTTCAAGGGAGTCTGAACCAGAGCTGGTATGATCAGAGATGGACCTCAGGAGCTTCAGGACTTCCTTTCTAGACACAGCCTTAAAATAGAATGGATGAGTATAAGGAGGCACAGGGAACAACATTTCCAGCTTATCCAGACAGGTTCATGATGAGGACTGGGAGGAAACTGCAGTGGGTTTGAAGGAAGAGGTATATTGGGAGAGATCAGAGAAATGCAGGTTGAAAGAATTAGCAATGGTTTGTGAGTCATTGCAATGTGCATCATTTTTCAGCATATCACCAGGGGTAGTTGACTGTGAGGAGTCTAGAAAGGATTTGATGTGTGACCAGAATTTTCTGGGCTCATTGGCCGAGTTGATCAGCAGGTCTTTACAGTACTTACTCTTAGCAGCTCTGACTTGTCTTTTACATGAATTCTGTAGCGTACGGTAAGCATTGAAATCTGTTTGCTGGTCTAATGTTTTGTAGTGCTTCCAGAGTTTATCTCTAAGGCACAAACTTTTGAGCAAGTATTTATTTAGCCATTTTGTTTGTTTACCCCTCACTCTCCGGGTGATCCTTGGGGCATGTTTACATTGAACCGTAAGGAATTTAGTGATGAAGAGGTTAAGAGCGTCCTGAGAACCGTGTGATAGATAGATCTCCTACCAATCAATTCTGGAGATGTCATACAGAAACACCACTTGGTCTAGGTGAGCAAAGTTTGTGAGAGTGATGAGAAGTGGTGGTGGAGATGGAGGTGCCCCCAGGGACAGGATGCAGAAAGTAGGATAGTGGTCAGTTAAGGCATCAGCAAGAGTACCAGAGGCTGAGATATGTTCAATCCAGTTTACCAGCACCCAATCCAATAGTGTGCCTAGTGGTGATGCAGACAGACTTCTAGCTGGCACTGTTACCATCTGATGCAGGTTGTAGCTATGAGTCAGAGATTGAAGAGAACTGAAAGCTGCCCCAAGACAGTTTAAGTTTCGGTCCCCTAAGATGACAACTTCGTTATGATTAAAATTCTGAGAGGTATTTTCCAACAGGTACTCTAGACCTGCAATCCCTTCTGCTGGGGGGTTATATGCACAGATAACATGCAGTTTCTTGGCTCCCAATGCAAGGGTGGCATGCAAGTATTCACATACCGATTGAGCATCCGGGATAGTAAGAAGAGAGACAGTCAGATTATTTTTGTAGTACAGAGCAACTCCACCACCATGTTTGTTTGATTTCCTATCCTTTCGAATAATAGAGTCATTTGGCAGGGAGCAGAGGGAGTCAGTAACCAATGGTTTTAGTCAGGTCTCAGTGAGACAGAGGATATCAGGATTGTACAGTTTGACCCATGACTCCAGTTCCACGAAGTGACACATCAAACTTCTTATATTCAAGTGTGCAATTAACAGCCCATGTTTGGACATACTATGCATGTCATCTGCTGAGAAGTAAGCATCTAGTGGCCCAGGATTTGTCTTTATATCCCCAGATAGCAGAATGGCAATGATGACAAGGAACCACAGCCCCACATTTAGAAAAGGATGGGATAACTCAGACTTGATCCGTAGTTTCCTAAACATATAGAGAGAATGGTAGGGACAGCCCTTTTAGGTAGAGAAGAAGATTAGTTTGTAGTATCCTTGCATTATAAACAATAAGGTTGGAGAAGGTAAAATCACAGTGCTAGGTCCTAGATTTATTTGAGCCATCATCATTCCACAAGGATAGAGTAATTCTGTCAAGGCAAAGTAGGACAAGAAAAGTTAAGAGGGCAACCCCCAGACAGCTGTTGGACATGGTGTGACTGTTGGTACAACATTGGTTCAACTCATGACAGAGGTCACCCAGGGTCACAGCTAGGCAGGGATTGACAAGAGGCTTTGGCTATGCAAGACCTTGCAGGCATGCACTCCCCAGCCCCATTACATTGATAGCCTGGGGCACACCTACTCAAGTACAAGTGCTGGATGTGTAATCATTTTGTCTTTGTGCTTCCTTTGTTATTTAAAGAGGTTGTTTAAAAGCCCACAAACAGATCCCTTAGGAGCAAGCCAGATGAAAATGTGGATTCAAGCAGGACCCAGAGTCACTGGAGTTTGTCAAACCTAGTTGCTTGATTTTTGTTTTGCTTGGAATAGCTTCCAAAAAGTTGATTTTAAACTGAAAATACAAATACCTTGTGGTGATGTTTTGCAGAAAATCCAGTCCAGAAGACATTCACAGATGCAGTGAGCAAGAATGGTGTAGTTACTCCAAGCAGAATATCTTGTAAATTCCCCAAAACTTAGCAACAGACACAGACAAACACAAACAGCCTCCCATGCAGACCTCAGTCATAGCTGAGAAACATGCATTAATTCTTGGGTAGGTTTGATTCTTATATCTTGCAGAATCACTATATCACTGTGCCCTTCTTGTGATTCATTTAAAACCATTACCCTTTTTACATGGCTTTTAATACTGTTTATACTGAGAGTAAAAATTGAGAGGGATGCCATAAGTGGTGAAGTGGCAGTCTTATTGTCAACATCTTAATTACTAGGAGATATGTGATTTTTCTTTTCTGTCTAGTCCTCTTTGCTACAGATAATTTTTACAACCCCTCCTTTGTATCTGAGGTAGTTCCTGGTACAAAAGAGGCAATAGACGATGCCTCGCATTCTTTCTCCTCTCCATCAGTATCTCCCCATTCTTTACTGTGTGCTAATGCAGCATACTTATTACCTGCTTTCAAAGTATTCTGTGCCTTCTCTCCTCCCAGCCTTTCCTCCTGTTTTTTCTCTGCCTGGTTTATTCCTGGTCTTGTCCTTTTCTTTGGGCCTACTACTTGAAAGGGTGCATCATGTGTAGGTGGGGGTGGCATAATATCTCTAGTATCCATGGCTACTGTTATTGCTGACCCATATGCAGTAACAGTTTCTGTGTTAGTACTAGGCTGTGTGAGGATCATATCATCTCATATTTCAACCTGCTGGTTAATATCTGTTTCTATTTGGGGATAGTTTCAACTGTAGTCTGCTGTATGTTCTGTTCAGCATTTTCTTTCCTTAATTCCTCCATTCTTTATTCTGAAATTTGTTTTCCATTCAGTTGTTGTGCTCTAGTTATTAACTCTTTATGAGATGGGCAATCTTCCCTATCATGGGAGATCATGGCCATTTTCCACAGGAATGGCCATGTTCACACAAATTCCATTTAAATAGGTTAACACAGGAAGCTGACAAGTTACCGTATTTCAAACAATGGTTACACCCAGAGGTATCACAAGCTGAACTTAAATATGTAAGTGCTCCACATTTGTGGCAAGATTTAGGTTGGCATAGAATAGCATTCCCCTGTCTTTCTCTAAAAAGAAACTACTAGACAGGTGTACAATCCCCCGATTGGTGGTGAACAACTTCACCTTAATTTTCCATCCTCCATTCCAAATTTGCTCACTATCAAGGATTGATGATGTTTTTTCCAGAATCTCACACCTTTGTTTTAACCAAAATAAGTTGTCTTCCACATTAACACCCACATTTTTAAACGTTACAGTAATTATGTCCACAGCTGGTTTGGTTAATGGGATAGCCAGAAATGTAATCCATAAAGGTGCATTCTTAAGTGCATTGGTGTATTCTATTCTGCCCAAAATCTATCTAGCACAGAGACATTTTTTAAACTAGAATCAAAATGTGAGTCCCCTTAGAGTATTAGAGCAAATATCTCTGCAACAAAGAATTTCATAGAACCTTTAAGCAAGGTTCTGGCTATATATATATCCTACCTGGTGTCTATCTTCCAATCCACCTCTGTATATCTGATCTTCACCTTATCCATAGAGAATAGAGTCTCCCACACTCTGTCCCTTCCAGACTCCTTATCATTCTATTCCCCTTATCTCCTCTTCCTCCAGCTGCACTTTGGAACCCAGTACTTCCTCTCTCTGTCTGTCACCTTCATACCAGATATTAGAGTCTGCATCACTGAACATTTAACCTTTACGCTGTTGTATGACTTCCCCCTCTATCTGCAGTTTGGAGCTTCATATTCATTCCATTCAGCTGTGCAACCAGTCCTCTGCAATCAGTAGCCTTCTTATGGGTACCCCTGCCCTCTTATACTTCTACCTTTCTTCCCCTTCCCACCTTATGGAATTAGCCTTTTACTTCATACTACTCCATGTATATTTTGTATATATTTATTTCTTTTATGCATACTGGCAAACTCCATGCATATTTTGTATATATTATTTCCAAGTATTTGTCACTGTTATTCTTCCTGTATATTGGACATTGTTTCTTGCTCAGTTTATATTAGTATATTGATTCTGTTGTAACTGTTGTGTATGTAACCCTTACTATGTAATGGCTGTATTCTGTCCAGGTCCATCTTGAAAATGAACATTGCTCAATGGTATTCACTTGGTTAAATAAAGATTTTGATTGATTGATATCGATCAATCCACATTTCTCCTAGGAGCTGGTTCTTCTCTATGCTGAAAAAGGTCTGGCAGTTTGAAGAATGGTTGCAACTAAGCTCTCTGAAAAGGATCATGCAGAACAGTGCCTTTCAGGCTCAATCTTGCAGGACTCTGTTGTAAAGATCCTTCTATGTTATTCGCTCTATTTTGTGCAGGTGCCTCAGCCTCTCCTTGTATATCTTGATTTATATGAACTGTCTTTGGAATGGTTGATTCTTCTATTTGTAAATTTGTAGAAGCATTTGTAATACACTGTTCTGCTGCTGGTAACTGAGCTGCTTGTTCCTCCATTATTGTACTAATTATACTCAGTTCATTGTCACTAGTTTGCTGTACATTAAAGTTAATTATATTATGCTGTGGTACCACATTTTGTTCTACCAGTAGTTTTATCATATTGCTGCATTTTTGGGCTTGTATGGTCAGGAACCCACTTACCACCATTGGATCTTATCCAACTCACATTCTCTAAAGCTCGTTCGGGGGACCAAGGCTCCATCTGAGGTATCCAATTGTACTACTCATTTCTTTCTCATTGAATTGGTACTCTAATGTTCATAGAATTATCTGTGTGTATTTTAGCTTCAGACATCTTTCGGATGAGACATTAAACTGAGGTCCCATCTGCCTGGATTGGTGGTAGTTCAGGTGGATATTAAAGATCCCATGGCACTTATCGAAAAGAGTAGGGGAATTTCCCTGGTGTCCTGGCCAAATTTCCCTCATTCACTAAAAATACCACCAACAGCTTAATCTGGTTCAAGGTCAGATGGCATTCATCTGTATCCCCCTCCCCCCCAGGGTCGCGCCTGAAAATAGGCAAGATTTGTCTAGTGCACTTACCCAGTCAACAAAAACTAAATAAAAAAAAAAATTGTAGAGGGTTATCCATGGACAAAGTCCCGATTGGTATTGGTTCTGAAACCAAAGTTCCAGCTGCCGTTTGCTCCCATCTTGTAGTCTGAAGTGCTCCTTCAGCTGCCATATTATTGGATTTGGACTGTTTTGTAATAATTTCTGAAGTGGGGGGTCACTTTAGGTCAAGATTTTTGTGGCTTGTTCGTGCAAATTCCCAGCGAGCCTCCTGCTTTAATGGCCACTTGTTTACTATTAGAATCTTTATTTTTACTCACTGTGTCAGTGTCTGGTGTTGTCCATCTGCTCTCAGAGTCACAAAACACCTTTCCTTTTGATGCTGCTGTAGCAGAGGTGATCAGATGAGCTGACTTGATGGTGGAGTGCCCACGAATTTTGACAGTGTCTGTATCAAGCTTATTTCATTCAGTTGCAGCATTTCTAGTCACTTAATAAATAAATTCTCCTCCTTATCCAGTTATTTCTGCAAAAGTTCTTTCTGGGTTTTAATATTTACTTTTCCGTAATGTGTTCTTCCAAAGGCTCACCTTTAGTCTTCCCAGCACGCTGATTAAGGTATGTACTTTCCTCAGTCAGCAATGCTTATTTATGTTGTTTGCAATCCATGAATTCTACATTCAAAGCAATTGCATTTTCAAAGGCATCTTGTGTTGTCAAGGCAGGGACCAGCTCCCTAGCCTCTGAATCATCCATCCTCTTTCCTTGCTCATCTGTAGTGGCCATCTTAGCAAGCCAGAGATGGTCAAGGGTTCCCCCTACCAAAAAAATTGGGCAATTTCCATAGTGTCCTGGTCAAATTTCCCCCCATTAACTAAAATACCACCAACAGTTTGCATCTGTACACATACTCCCCTTCCCTTTCCCCTGGGTCGCACTTGGAAACAAGCTACAGCTCAGTGAGCACCTCCCAGTCACAAGCTTCCAAATAAATAAATAAATAAATAACAAGAATGTGTTGCTCTAAATGTATGAGTCCAATATGCCTCCATTACCAATATCTTTTCTCCCAGTAACACCCCCCCAGTGGTTGGTTGACCTTTCCAAGGCCAGTGAATCAAATGTTTGGTGTACCATGTCCCATTTCAATAATATAACTAGCCACAGAGGATGTCTCATCTTTTCCTCTAATGCTACTCTTGTGTTTAGAGATTCTTTTTTCTTTATTCTCTGTTAGTTTAACCTATACATTGTATTCCTGATCACAGGGGCATTTAGCATGTAGATGACTCGGTCTGTGTTGCATGTGATGAAATTGTTAATCACAATGCCTACATCCAGGTATGAGTTCCAGACCACTTTAGTTTTATTTGTGTGCTTACACTGAGCACACTGTCAACAGGGAAAAGAGCTTGTTTTATGTTGGGAGGCTCTTTCTAAGTTCCCTTCTCATTGTAGCACTCTATGTTGGGCCTTTGAAAGATTATCCCTTGGATTTTTGCCTTTTTTCGCCACCACCTGTGGTTTTCCTTAAATGTGGTGACTCCTTTTGCTGTTGAAATTAAGATGAAGCAGTGTCTCTATATTGAGGTCCTTATGCCCCCAAATGCTGGACAAGAAGTAGTTGCAAAAATAATTTTGTTTATTTTCTGTCTGTTTTGGGAGCTTGGGATAACAAACAATTCCTGTGTAAACTCCCCACTCTCAATTTTGCACCATTCAACACCTCTTCAAAATATCCTCTATCTAAAAACCCGTTCAAATCTGTAACTGCCTCAATAAAGTCATCTAACTCTGATCAATTTCTTTTCATTCTCATGCACTGTCCATAGGGGTTACTACTGATCAATTTATGGGGATGGAAGCTATGGGCGTGAAACACAGAAACATAAAAACATAGATGCTAATGGCAGATAAGGGCAGCATGGCCCATCCAGTCTGCCCATTTTCTGCTGCATTGCTTACAGTGGAGACTCCTTCAGGTCTATGGCAATTTCTCTGCCACCCCATTACCTATCCTATCCCTTATGACTCCTTTGTGCTTTTCACAGGCTTTTTTGAAACCCTCCTTTGGTCTTGGACCCACAACCTCTGCTGGAAGACTGTTCCAGGCATCCACCACCCTTTCTATGAAGAAGTATTTATTTACATCTCTCGTAAACCTACCCCCTCCAGCTTCATATTGTGACCCCTTGTTCTGGAGCACCCATTCCTCTGAAAAATAACTCCCACTTGTATGTTATTCACCTTCGTGAGGTATTTTTTTTTTGTCCCAGCTATTTCCCCCTGCCAGGGGTTCTTGTCCCCCACTGTGCTTGCTGACCCCCCCATTCCCAGGCTTGCCCTCCTGGGCAGAGCCGCCAGGCAGGAACCCCCCTCCCAGGAAATACAGTCCTCTGAGCCCTGGCTTACTACCCAGGGCAGGGTCACGGGAGCAGGAGCCCCCCAGTGGACTTTTATCTACAGCAAGTGCAGCAACATGCTGGGGGGGCCATCATTAGCATCCTGCATTATTTTTTGTAAGTTTTTCCCTGGGGACAGGGACGTAAAATGACACCAGCATCTGCCCTGCCCTCCCGAAGTGTGGATCCAGCCACGGTGGTCCCCCCAGTCTCCACCAGAGGTCCGCATTGCACTGGACACATATCCCCCTCCCACAGAGAAGGAGATCAGTCCCCTGGGATACCCAATCCCTCTGCCCCCAGCCAGCCTTCTGATTACCGAGTCCATCCCTGAACCTGGGATGCTGGTGCCACAGATGGATTCCAGCTGCTGCGACAGTGGGCCGGCCACCCACCATGAGATATTTAAGGTCTCAATCATTTCCCCCCCTCCCTCCTCTCCTCCAGGGTGTACATGTTTAATTCTTTTAGCCTCTCCTCAGAATATTTTATGTAGACCCTGTGCCATCTTAGTAGCCCTCCTTTGTATGGCCTCCATCCTGTCTATGTCCCTCCTGAGATGTGGCCTCCAAATCTAGACACAATACTCCAGGTGGGGTCATACTAAAGTCCTATACAGTGGCACCACCACTTCCCTCTTCTTGCTGGTAATACCCCTACATATACATCCCAGCATCACACTAGCTCTCCTGATCCCTTTGTCACATTTGCTGGCCAACTTCAGGTCATCAGGTATGATTATCCCCAGGTCTCTTTCCTACTTGGTCACTGCTAGTATCTCTCCCCCCATTTTGTACTGAACCTCCAGGTTTCTGCGACCAAGTGCATTATTTTGCAGTTTTTTAAATTAAACCTAAGCTGCAAAGCTTTTGACCACTCCTTCAGTTGTTTCAAGTCTCTTTCCATCCTTTGCACCCCCTCTAGAGTGTCTACTCTGTTGCTGATCTTGATGTCACCCACAAAGATGTAGACCTTCTTTTCCAGTTCTCTGCTATGTCACTTATGAACACGTTAAAGAGGACTAGACTCTCCCCTCCTCAGAGTGAACACCATTTACCACCACCCTCTACCTCGGTTCCATGTTAAAATAGCGACTTCATAATAGCTCCGTAAAAAATGGCGAATTCAAAACGGCGATTGTCGATTTAGCGCTCAAGCATAATAGCACTGCACATTTTGCTAAAGCATCAAAACAGCGCCAAGTGTTGCAGGTCAGACAGGCACTATCCTGCTCTGCTTTATGCTTTTCTCTTAAATCCCATTATACCTTTAGATCCCTGGGGCTAAATGACTTTCTGGTGTGTGTAGTGGCATGGGTGACCCCACGCTGCCCTACCTTATGCAGGACACTTTGTATGCATGCCTGCAGGTGAGGTTGTAGGGAGCAAATGGGAAAAGCACCAGTCCTGTCATCCCACAATATGTCCCATCTGGCCCCTCCCCCACATGACCCCTCAGCCGATGACCCTGTTTCAGAAAAGCCCTCCTCCCCTGATGGCAAAAGGCATGGCCCCCAGGAAGGAACACTCCAAAACATCAAGCCAGGACAACAGACCACCTGGGGAGGCTTTGAGAGGCAAGAGGCAACCAATCATGGCAGGTGTGTCTGGTAGGCAGTGGAGACACTGTGGGACCTGAAGGAACGGGATACCTGGGAGCTAAGTGGAGCAAAAAAACAGCGGTCCTGTAATGTTTTAATTCAGATGCCTTTTTTAGCCTGGTCTCAGACACCTTACAACCATGAAGTCACTCAGTTTGTTGGGATGCCAATCAAGTCACCATGTGCCCACATTGGTAGGTGTAGAAGCCATTTATGCATATGTGCGATTATGTTTCTTATCCAGGTTACCACCTTATTGCCCACCCCCATGCTACCCAACTTGTTTACCAGCTTCCTATGCGGAGCAGTGTAAAGGGCTATGCTGAAGTCCAAGTAGGTCACCCACCCCATGGAACACCCTACTTACTCAGTCAAAAAAAATATATCAGATTTGTTTGGTGTGACCTCCTTTCCATAAAGCCAAGCTGCCTCAATTCCTACAGTTCATTGGATTCCAGGTAGTCCATGACTCTTCCTTTAATGGTGTTTCCATCAATTTCCCTATCACCGAAGCCAGGCTGACAGGCATGTAATTTCCCACCTCCTCCTTGCTGCCACTTTAATGAAGTGGGAATACCAGTATGTCCAACCTTCTCCAGTCCTCTGGAATCATGCCAGTCTCCAGTGAACTGTTAAACAAATCTGTCAGTGTGCAGCTAGTGCCTCCCTGAATTCCTTTAACACTCTAGGATGCACCCCATCTGGCCCCATGGCTTTGTCCACCCTCAGACTAGCGAGTGCTTTTCTGACCTTCACCTCAGAAACGGGAATGGTGTCCATTCCCCCCCAGTCTCTTAGAGCTTATTTGTGATCCCTCCCCTTTTCCCTCAACTGTGAATACTGAGCAGAAATATTTGTTTAAGATTTTTTCCTTTTCTTGTGCCTTCTCAGTATATCCCTCTGTCTCCTTTATTAACTATGCAGTCTCTCCCTTGGTCTTCCTTTTCTCGTTGATACACATGGAAAATGTATTGTCCCCCTTTGATACTGCTTGAGCTATTTTTTCCTCAGCTTGTGCTTTTGTGTTCCTTACTGCCTTGCCTACTTCCCTCCATTTCCCCAGACACACTTCTCTGTCTTCCTTGCTCTATGTCTCCTGATACCTTCTGAATGCCACTGCCTTTTCTCTTATCTTTTCTACCACTTCCCTTGAGAGCCATAATGGTCTACTACTCCTACCCTTTTGCTTATTTGCCTGATATACAAGTTTACAGCCTTTACTATGTTCTCTTTTATTTTGTCCCATTTTCGATCCCCCTCCCCGACAACTCCCTTGCCAGGTCTTGTAGGATGCATGCCTCCATCTTTGAAAAAGTGAGCCCTTCTGAAATCCAGGACCTGTGCCCTTGTGTGGTTGGATTCTGCTGTTGTTCTTATATTAAACCATGCTGTGCAATGGTAACTGGTTCCCAGATGACTCACCACTCTGACGTCTGCCACACTGTCCCTGTTTGTGACTACCAGAACCAGTATTGCCCCACCCGAGTGGGTTCACTGACCAGCTGCCTGAGAAATGCCCCCTACAGGGAGTCCAAGATGTCTCTGCTCCTAGCTGATGCTGCAGCAGGTAGGCTCCACTCTGCAGCTTTTAGATTAAAGTTCCCCACCAGCACCGCCTTCTCCTTCTTAGCTATTTTGCTTATGTCTTCCAACATTTCTTTTTCTATATCCTCTTCCTGTGTCCCTGTGAAGGACCATGTTGGTACCTGTTTCCTTCTCAGATATCTTTGACCCCAGTTTATCTTGTGACTTAAAAATGATCAGGTCTAAGAATTAAATTGGTTCTGTACTATACGTCACTGTAAATTGTAGTTCCCTAATGCACTCATTCAAATATTGATGAAATAGAACTAATTCTTCCTTGGTTCCCTTCCAGATGACTAATTTGTCATCGTTAAATCATTTTCAAGTTGTTATTTTGTGTTTTTATGGGTTCTGACTGTTTTCTAAGACAAACTGTCTTCAAAAAAAAGCCATGGAAAGAGCTGTGTACCTGGGCACCTTGCTTGAACCCATGCTGGTTCCTATCATCAGTAGACAGAACTTATGCACAAATCTGAAGTAATTTCTTCTTAATACTGCTTAAGCTACATCTAATAGAAATGCTTTTGGTGGAAATTCTGAGTCCATTCTTTGGCCTATTGCTATCTCTAAGGCCTCTAGCCCCCATTCATGTCATACTGCACAAATGTTTACTAACCAATACAGCCTGGATATCCTGGCAGTCGTTGAAACTTGGCTTATACCCAAAATCCCTGATCTGGCAATTACTCTTCCTGGCTACAATGTTTTCAGGATGGATCGTAAGTCTAAAAGAGGAGGTGGATGTGCTATTTACCTTAAAGATGCTCTCTTGGGACCCCCAGCACCACTCCTCTCCTGGCCACCTCAGCTCAGATTTTCCCTATCAGAATCTTATTGGGGGCCCACAACAAAGCCCTCACAGCTGTCTCTGTATATATCCTACAGAAGAACAAGTGAATGGCCTTAATGCTGTCCTGGATTTCACCAGATCCCAGACTCCTGACTCTGAAATAATCCTCCTAGGTGACTTTAATATAAACTGGCTTTCACAGGAGGCTGGAGGTCATAAGGATACCATTTCATTCGATAACCTCACCCAGATGGTTAACTCCCCAACTAGGAAAAACTACAAAACTGGCACCTGCACCCTTCTGGATTGGATTCTTGCTACCCACCCAACTCATATCACCAACAACTCAGTCCTCCCTGACTCACTTAGTGACCATTCATCTGTCATCTGTGAGTGGTCTAACAAATTCCGAAAGTCCCTTCCTAAAATCACAACCAGCAGAGTCTTACCTCACGTGCAGCTGACCCACCTTAAATCATGCCTCAGTCTGCAAGACTGGTCTATTTACAAAGCAATGGATGTTAATACCACACTGGACTACTTCGTCAACACTTTTAATGCTGCCTGTGACTCCTATGTGCCTTTTAAAAAGTGCAAGGTCAAAGCCCTCTGCAATTCCTGGCTCTTGGACAACCTTCTAGGTCAACTAAAATCAAGAGGTCACTTCTGAGAACTGTCCAGAGCTACCAGTATGCAAACTAACATCCAAAACTACAAACATGCCTGGAATGACCACACCAAATCTATCCAGCAAATGAAATCTTTTTACTACAAGGATGCTGTCACTGATATCTGGGGAAATAGGAGAGCGTTCTGGAACAATATTAAAGAGGTCACTGAGAAGCAGTCCAAAACCTCCCCAACCTTGCTAAACATAAATGGAACCACTACGCTTGATCCTAAAATCATAGTGAATACCTTCAACACTGCATTCACTGATTTCAGCAGTGTTCTCCCCTCTGACTTTTTCAAGGACTATAACTCTCCTACCTCTCCCCCCAGCTCCTCCCCCCATCTAGCCACCCACCTTTTTACTTCAAAACAGTCCAGATTCATGAAGCTCGCAAATACATTACTAATTGCCAAAGCCAGATCTAGCAGTGACACGCTTGACCTTAGGTTGCTGTCCCTCACACTTGATGAGGTGTTTGTGCTGTTGACAAGTACTTTTAACCTCTCTCTTAGCCTTAGCCAGTTTACCAACAAATGGAAAGCTGGCACTATTACCCAAGTTCATAAAAGTGGTGACAGGCCACCAATGGGAACTACCATCCGATCTCTATACTGCCTCCCCTCTCCAAGGCCCTCGAACATATAGTAGTTGATCAGCTCACTGACTTCCTGGACAAATATAATATTTTGTGTACACAGCAACATGGCTTCAGGAAAGGTCATAGCACCACATCTGCCCTACTGGAATTCACTGGTGCCATACAGAGCTCATTGGACATTGGTCAGCTAGCTGGATCTGTCTGCTTCGATTTGACTAAGGCATTCGATGCTGTCCACCACCATCTACTGCTTGTGCAGCTCCAGAATGCTGGACTCTCTCCTGACTCTACAGCCTGGTTCAAAAGTTACTTGAAGAACCAGTCACAAAGATTGAAAATAGTGGATGTACTCTCTGATGACAAGCCTGACCACTCTGGTGTCCCACAGGGATCCATTCTGGGCCCCCTACTTTTCAACTTGTTCCTGAACACCCTTCCAAATTCTTGCTCAGAACAAATCATCCTCTATGTTGATAATGCTGTAATTCTTGCTTCACGCAAGGCCCCGAACCCCTCCAAGACAACCTTCAGCTTGGCTTTGCTTCTGTTGACAACTGGTTTACAAAATATAAACTGGTCCTAAATTATAAAAAAAAATCAAGTCTATGCTGTTCAGCAGCTCTCTTAAGAAACATAGGCCGCACTGCCTATCCATCAGAACCAGTCTCAGAGTTGCCCTGGAAAAGGTGCAATCCTTTAAATACCTCGGGATCTCTCTTGACCATTATCTATCTTATGGTGCCCACATTGACTGTGTAGCTAAAGCTGCTAATACTCGTCTTGGCCTACTTGTCTGGCACAGGCAACATCTTACCCCAGAAGCCTTGACAGTCACTGTTCAGAGCTCTGTCATTTCCATTATTGACTATGGGCTTATTATCTATGGTTCTGCCACTGCTACTGCTCTCAGATGCATATCTACCATTCTCCCCTTTCCTCTCATCCAATGCTGTGTCGATGCATCCCCCCTCCCCTCATCACTGGATTCTATCCTCACATATTGGTATATCCAATGCTGTACTTTTCACCCTCTCCCCACCCTACCTACTTTCCTTCTCCCCCCTCCCCCCTCCCTTCTTCCTTCTACCTATGACTCTGGCACTTCTTATCTCTTGTCTGTTTTCTCTGACAAATGCCACTGGCTGCCTTGCTTACAATGTTACCCTTGAACTGTATTAATCTGTAATCTGTTTGCAATGTCCACATTGTTGTAATGTCTGTCTTGATGTTCCCCATAATTTGTATTTCTCTGATGAGGAACCTTTGTAAAAGAGCCTTGGCTCAAAGGTATTTGTAATCCTAGACTAGATAAATAAAATAAATAAAATAAAAATCAATAAGGCCTGTCGGCTCCTCACTGGATCACACTGTCTCACACATATATGTGTGATCTCTATGCACAATCAGGATGGCTGCAACTCACCAAAGAGATAAAGTACCTAACCTGCACTATGGCAAAGAAAGTAACCGTGTGCCTTGCACCCCCTGGAGTCCGAGCTCTCCTGCACCTAAGGAACAACCCCCACTCAACCAGGGGGTCTGAATCCCAGCTCCTGCAGGTTCTCCATTGTCATACCTCACTAGATCAAAGATATTTTGCTTATAGGGTGCCAAGCTGGTTAAATGGTCTCTGCAGTGACATCTCCTCCACTCCCACACTTGGCACATTTAAATCCAGGCTCCGCCTCCCCTTCACAGGTTGTAGCTCCTTTGACTGCTTCATCCAATTGACCCTCTTGAACACTACTCTAGCCTCATTCCTTCTCCCTCCAATTATCACTTGGCCTCCTTCTATCCCCCGTAAGCACTTCTCCATGTTATGTCTTTGACAATGCCCCAGGCTTCTCTGACTCCTCTGTTGTTCCCCCCACTCTCTCTTTTTTTCTTTCTTTGTCCCCTTACCTCTCTCCACCTCTTTCACAACTCCCAGTAACCTACTCTCCAAAATTGTTTGTTTAACATTCTTTGTAACTACAGGTATCCTGATTACTGTTCCTGCTTTAGTTTATATTGTTGTCATTTTGTCTTCCTGTACTGAATTTGTAACTGATGTGGAACCTTTGTAAAAGAGCCTAGGCTGAAAGGGATTTGTAATCCTAGACCTAAATAAATGAATAAAAATATAGCCTAAATAAATAAAATACTAGCGTGTAAACCCTTGACATTAAATGGTACCAGAAAACATCAATTTAAATCTTCTGTTCTGCAGTTCAGTTGTTGAATTAAACCAATCAAACAACTTGTATCTTTTAGATACGATGGTGTTGTTTCAGCAATGGTTTTGATAAAAAAAAGTTGACAAATATTGACAGGGTTTCAAGTGCAGATCCTATCCCTGCCACAATAGATCTACCTGGTCGTTAGTTAAAGATTTGTGAATCTTGGGAAATGTATATAGTACAGGTGTTTTAGGTTAACAGTTGAATAGTGTGTTTTTCCTCCTATTCTGTTAACCATCCTGCATCATACCCTTCTCTAACAACTGAAACACAAATGCTTGTGTGTCTGCAGTAGGGTCCCCTTGAAATGTTGTAAGTATCCTCTGCACCCTGCTGACTCAAATACTCCAATTGATTCATGTCATAGTCCATTAGGTTCCCCCTCCTTTGTCTGCTGGCTTTATAACTGTAGTTGAATCATTTTTATGTTTGCTTGCACGCATGTGCAAGAAACATAGTGCAATCATCGGAGATTTCGGAGGTGTGTCACCTTCTCCTCCAATTCAGTCAGTGAGTTGGCAGGCACGGCCCCTGTAAGCCAATGCATGCTGGAGCTGTCTATGACAAGCTCCAAAATGCAGTGGCATACAGTTGAAAGGGAGAGCTATGCTTGAGTGAGCAGCGATAAGATATCGGCTGCTCACGCGCAGCTCCCCCCCCACACACACACAGACGCCCACGCAGGCTTGCGCGCCCCCAGCACGCACACACTGTATAGCCGACGGGGTGCTCAATCCCCATCGGCTGTGCTGCGGTCCTCCCCCACCTCCCTCCAAAGCCTCCCAAATGCCACGCTGGGTGCCCACCCCAGTGTGGCAAGTACGATATAGCCGACGGGGGTACCAAATCCCCATCGGGTGCCACTGTCCTAACCCCCAGTAGTAAGTGCCATGCTGGGAGCCCACCCCAGCATGGCAAGCGATTCTTAGGCTGATGGGGTGCCCAATCCCCATCAGCTGAACGCCTCAACTGTTTCTCCTTATGCCACGCTGGGAACCCACCCCAGCGTGGCAAACGTCCCATGTTGTCTGTTTTTTTTTTGTACCCTGTAAAGAAAAAACGGTCCCACGTAGTCTCCCCACCTCCCTCCCACAACCCGCACCCACCCACTGCGCACCCTGCCTCCCCACGCACCTCCAACCCCCCTCACCCCATACTTACCTCCGGAGCTCGGCGCGATGATCTTCTGTGGACCGGGAACACGTCTGCACTCATCAAAGCTGACTGCGAACTGAGGAAATGCCGGTAAGCTGTATAATGGGCTAGATAGTGGGGTTTCAACTGTGTTGCATATCTCAGGCATTTTTGGGAACTTTTGCACCAAATTTTCAACATGGGGTTTTTGGGACCCCTTCTCATGATTAATGCCACTTTCATGGCGTTATTTGGGCCCAAAGGGTGATTTCACAGTCATTGCACAGTCACTGCGTGAAATCACCCTTTGGGCCTGAATAACACCATGACAGTGACATCATTCATGAGAAGGGGTCCCAAAAACCCCATGTTGAAAATTTGGTGCCAAAATTCCAAAAAATGACTGTTTTACGAGCGTGCATTGCGCAGTTCCTACGCAGGCTCGTAAGTTCGCCATTTCAATATTTTCACTCCAGATTTTCAACATTGCCATTTTACCACACCTTCTTATGAGTAGTACAGCTGCCATTTTTCACATCTCACCCAAAATGTGTTTCCGCCCGTGTAGCGCACAATGGTGCAGTCGGTGTGCGAGATCAATGTATGGGATAAATTAAGAAAATCACAGTGACACTGTTCATGAGGCGAGGTGTTAAAATGGCTATGTTGAAAATTTGGTGAAAAAATTCCAAAAAATGACGGTTTTACGAGCGTGCGTTGTACAGCTCCTATGCACGCTCGTAAGTTCGTGAATTTTCAATATTTTCACTCCAGATTTCAACATTGCCATTTTGCCACACCTTCTTATGAGTAGTACAGTTGTCATTTTTAAATCTCACCCAAAACGGTTTCTGCTCCATGTAGCGCACAATGGCGCAGTCAGTGTGTGCGAAATCAATGTGCGGGATAAATTAAAAATCACATTGACACTGTTCATGAGCAAAGGTCTTAAAATAGCTATGTTGAAAATTTGGTGAAAAAATTCCAAAAAATGACTGTTTTACGAGCGTGCATTGTACAGTTCCTACGCACACTTGTAAGTTCGCGAATTTTCAATATTTTCACTACAGATTTTCGCAATAGCCATTTTACCACACCTTCTTATGAGCAGTATAGCTGTCATTTTTCACATCTCACCCAAAACGTGTTTCTGCCCATGTAGTGCACAATGGCGCAGTCAGTGTGCAAAATCAATGTACGGGATAAATTAAGAAAATCACAGTGACACTGTTCATGAGCAAAGGTCTTAAAATGGCTATGTTCAAAATTTGGTGAACAAATTCCAAAAAATGACTGTTTTACAAGCGTGCATTGTACAGTTCCTACACACGCTTGTAAGTTTGCGAATTTTCATTATTTTCACTCCAGATTTTCAACGTTGCCATTTTATTACACTTCCTTATGAACAGTACAGCTGCAATTTTTGATATGTTGCCCAAAATGTGTTTTCGCACATGTAGCGCACAATGGTGCTGTTGGTGTGTGAAAGCAATGTTTAGGACAGATTAAGAAAATCACAGTTACACTGTTCATGAGCAGAGGTCTTAAAATGGCTATGTTAAACATTTGGTGACAAAAGTCCATAAAATGACTGTGATACGAGTGAGCATTGTGCAGTTTCCACGCACCCTTGTTACTTCATGACTTTGTAATATTTTCAGTCCAGATTTTCACCAGTGACATTTTTCCACACTTCCTTATGAACAGTACAGCTGTCATTTTTCACAACATGGCTGAAATGTGTTTTCACAGTTTCAGCGCAGAGATGCGTGGTCGCTGTGGGAAATCATTGTTCAGCACAGATAAAGAAAAACACAGTGACACTGTTCATGATCGGAGGCACCAAAATCCCTGAGTTGACAATCTGCTGTAAAAATTCCCCAACCTAATAATATTACGGGTGTGGGTTGCATAGTTTCTACGTACGCTCATGACTTCACTATTTTTTTTAATATTTTTAGTACCGATTTGCAACATTGCCATTTTTTACACCTCCCCATGAACAGTACAGCTGTCATTTTTTACATCCAGTTCGGAATGTTTTTGCACCTGTGGTGCTAACTGCCGTAGTCACTGTGCATAAGCAGCTTTCGGCTAACAAACTGATATTCCCCCTGTTCATGAGGTGGGGTCACAAAACAAACATGTTGAAGATTTGGTGTGAAAAAACCAATGAATGCCTGAGGTATTAGGGTTTCCAACTATAACGCCCAACCCTGTAGAGAATGACAGGCATCAGGGGTGTGACTTGGGATTCTTGCCTGTGATGCTCATACCATTCCACACCCTGCAGTCAGTGAGAGGCATCGAGTATGCCTTGGACTCTTCAGCCCCAAACTTCACCCCATTCTCCTATATTGCACCCATCTCACCATATTTCCTAATGAAATGGGGTGCGCATAAGGGCCAAAGACCCCAAGGACCACCGTGACACTTGTCAGTGTCTGCAGGGTGGAGTGTGGTGAAATGGCGTGGCCTTTATGCCTGACGACCCAAACGAACACCCCAATGCCTGTCAGTCTCTGCAGGGTGGTGGTGGGGTTGGCTTCAGTTCAATACTTCACTGCCATTCCTGTTACGCAGCTCTGTAACTTCTACACTACCACTGCCAATGCCAGCAAGCAAACATTCGGCATTGACAAATGATTGTTGAAATTCCTAAGAACTGTGATTTTCTTTGCTGTTTGATTGTTCCTCAGTCTGTATTTTTTTCTGCTTTAATCATTTCTTCTGATTCTCTCTCTCTAAACAAATTTATATAGGTCTCCATGTTAGAGGGACTATTACTAGGTGGTATCAACTCAGATTTGTAGCCACAGGCCATCTGTAATTCCTGCCTTCGGTCAATATAGTTCAAAAATTATTCATGTTCACTGTGGTCATCCATGGTTATCCAAGGTTGTTAATCTTCAGGAATTTCCTGCATTATACAAAAAATCTTTACAAATCTCAGAGTGTTTCATTTGTCCACAACATTAGCATTCTGTAATGAATACCTATAATCCACACATAATTTTGAAATAGCTTTTTACTTACTCATTGCTGCTGTTGTTCTGCTTTCTTTCCTTTTTTTTTCTCTGATCCTCTGGAGGAGACCCACTCTTTTAGGCTCTCCACAGCTCAGCCCTGCTGCCTACCAAACTCATCCTGCACTTCTGGACCCTTCCCCCAGGCATCCATAACCTTTGTTATCAGGTGGATCCAACTTATTCCTACCACTCTACCATCACCTCCTTTTCTACTACCACCACCTCCCTTCTAAGGCTCACTGACTCCATCCTCTGGCATGAACAAGTGCCTTCTCACCTCTGCTATCTTTATAGATTTGGCCAAGATACTTGGCACGATCTCCCATGACCTCCTTCTCACTAAGCTGTCCTTAGCAGGGCTGTTAGCCCGTGCCACAAGCTGGTTCAGATCATACCTTGTAAGCAGAACTCAAGCAGTCAGAGTTGGTTACTCCCTGTCGCCCTCCCTGAGCTTTCTGGGTGAACTGGGGGCAGGACCCGTGGAATCTGGTGATTCCTATAAAGCAACTCTTTTAGCTACTGGCCTGTAATGTGAATAGTGATTTTCACACACCGTTAGCTGGGAGATTTTACTACTGCAGCCATTAGCTGGGAGATCCTGAGAGTCAGGAAGCTGGTTCGTTTACTTCTGCGATCTTTCAAGACGTCTTTGGGTCTGATTACACCTGCACAGTGTGAGAGACTGCTAGCAGGTGTTACCTGTTGTTTTGAGAGCTTTCTGGAGTGAACTGGGGGGAGCCAGGACCCGTGCGTCCTGTGGTGATTCTATAAATAACTCGCACCACTCGCTAGCGGCTTTCTGTGTGTGAATAGTGATTTTACTACTGCAGCCGTTAGCTGGGAGATTTTACTACTGCAGCCGTTAGCTGGGAGATCCTGAGAGTCAGGAAGCTGGTTCGTTTACTTCTGCGATCTTTCAAGACGTCTTTGGGTCTGATTACACCTGCGCAGTGTGAGAGACTGCTAGCAGGTGTTACCTGTTGTTTTGAGAGCTTTCTGGAGTGAACTGGGGGGAGCCAGGACCCGTGCGTCCTGTGGTGATTCTATAAATAACTCGCACCGCTCACAAGCGCGAGCGTAGTGAGTGGCACGAGTGCCACTCGGCACTGAAAATGTTTAGTTGATGTAGGAGGGTTAGGTTTTGTTTTAACATGTTGTTGTATTTAAATTTGTAATATTTTAATCATTTAACCTCTTTGTAGGCTTGTTATATTTTAGAAGCTAGGCTTGGTGGGTTAGTTTTATTTTAGTTGTTATCTTTATTTAGATAGCCTTGTTTTTGCTGTGCCTAAATAGATATGGGAGGATCGAGAGGGGCTAGAATAGTTTATGATGGCTTGATGTTGCGCGACCTATGCCCTCTCAGCCCCCTTCCAGTTTCTGACGTTATTATTAGACATTGTTGGGAGGTGGGATTGGTAGGGCTAGCATTGGTCAGCTGCCATCAAGCAATCTCAGTTTGGGTTCTGAGAGGATTGAAGTTGTCAGGTACAGGGCGCCCTGGGTTGCGGCGGGCATATGGGAGAGGCGGTCATGTTTGGTGTCCATCCCCAGGGAGCCTATTACATCAAATGGCCAGGTAACCTGTAGGGCTGCATCATCCCCAAATCCCTGAAGGCAGTGCTGTAATGCCAGATCAATTAGAAATAAGGCGGCAATTATTGCTGCCTTGATTTCGTCAGTTGATCTGGCGTTTATCCTGAGACCTGGGTGGGAGGCATGCGGGCCCAATTTTTGAGGCTGCTGTCCCCGGGTATACCGTGGTGCACTGTCCCAGAGTGGAGCGCAGGGTGGCGTGTGCCATCTGTTTTAGATCCAGCCTGACCTTTACGTGCACCCAGTGAGAGCTCCAGGTTCGTTTGAATGTGTGGCCATCCGGGGAGAACCTGATGCGGGCTGCAGGATCTTTCTTATTTATCGCCCTTCTGGGTTGATGGGAGAGTTCCTGCAGGAGGTTGCAGATTTCGTTGCCGTTACATCATTGGAATCCCCCAGATGTGTTTTTCTGGGGGATTTCAATGTTTGGTTCGACGATGTGAATCATGGACATGGTTATGAACTTTCCCGGATCATGTCCTCCCTTGGTTTGACGCAGGCAGTCACTTTACTGACTCATCGGGATGGCCACATGCTGGACCTGGTGTTCTCACTGGGACTTAATATTAGTGATCTTAAGGTCAGTCCAGTTCTCTGGTCTGATCATTGCACGGTTCAGTTCACGCTTGGGGCTCCCGCCATAAGCCCTTCCCCTGCTGAGATGATCTGCTGTCGCCCTTTACGGGGTCTGACCCCTGAGGGTTTTTGGCGGCAGCAGATTTGTCTAGAGTGGGTGATGCATGCGCGGGAGGTGTTGTGGTCGGAGTTGACGCCTATAATGAGGTGTTATCCGATACCATAAACTCCCTCGCACCTGTCCGTGTACGACCCAGGACTTCTTACCTGAGGTCACCATGGTTTGATGGTGAGCTCAGGGAGATGAAGAAACTGGGTCGGAGATTGGAGCGCTGGTGGAGGAGATCCCATCTGGATGCAGACAAACTAGCCCTGCGTGCCCATTATGTCGGCTATCAGGAGGCAATTAACCATAAAAAGACAATGTTTTTGTCTAGGGAGATTGCTGCCGGAAGGAACCGACCGGCCTCACTCTTCCGGACTGTTGATAGACTTTACATCCTGTCTGTCTACAGCCGGGGAGGGTCTTTTCTAACATGGACTGTGAGGATTTCGCTCGGTTCTTTTCGGACAGGGTGTCTGCGATCCGGCGGGTGGCTCCTTCATCCAGTAATGTTATAGCTGGCAGTGATCGTCTGATGTGCTCTGAGTGCACTCCGTCTGGTTGGGGAGAGTTTAGACCAGTGGAGGATAGTGAGGTTATTGAGGTGGCAACAATGTGATTGTGAACTGGACCGGTGCCAACGCCGCTTCTAATGAGATCGTTTGTTGGCCCGGTGTTTGCCATGATTGTACGGTGTTCCCTGTCTGAGGGTGTCTTTCCGGATGCCTTGAAGGAGGCTCTGGTAAGAGCCCTCTTAAAGAAGCCATCTTTGGACCAGGAGATCAGGGCAAATTACCGTCCAATCTCTAACCTTCCATTTTTAGGAAAGGTTATTGAGAAAGTGGTAGCGCTTCAATTGGAAGAACACCTCAATTCCCACGAGTTGTATGAACCTTTCCAGTCGGCTTTTAGCGCAGACATAGCACCGAACTGCACTTGTTCGGGTGCAGAATGACCTACTCAGGGCTAGAGATCGAGGAGACAAGACAATTCTTGTTCTCCTCGATCTCTCATCAGCTTTTGACACTGTGGACCATTGTGTGCTACTTGCTCACCTTGGGGATCTATGTGGACTCACCGGTAATGTCATCAAATGGTTTGAGTCCTTTCTAACTAACAGGAGGCAGCGGGTTATGATGGGAAATTTCTCATCTACACCCAGTCTGCTTCTCTGTGGAGTTCCTCAGGGATCAGTATTGGCTCAATGTTGTTCGCAGTGTATATGCTGCCTCTGGGTGGGATCATTAGGAAGTATGGCTTGAGTTTTCATTGCTATGCCGATGATACTCAGCTATATTTTTCCTTTGCCCAGGAACATCCAATGCAGTGGACGTTCTTAATATCTGTCTGGCCGAGATTAACGATTGGATGGCCTCCAGCTGGTTGCGGCTGAACCTGACAAGACGGAGGTATTAGTAGTGGAGTCGAACAGAGTTCGTGATAGGATTGCCTCTGACACAGAAACCGGGCTTGTCCTAGGGTCTGTGCCATTGAAGGCCTCCTCTTGGGTGCGTGATCTTGGCGTGATTCTGGACAGAGATTTAACCATGGAGGCTCAAATATCCTCTGTGGTTCGTACCTGCTTTTACCATCTCAGAAACATTGCCAGAATTAAACCCCTTGTTCCATCTCTGGACCTCCCTACTTTGATACATGCCTTAGTCACATCTAGGCTTGATTACTGTAATGCGCTCTATCTCGGGGTCATGGGAGGATCTCTCCGAAGGTTGCAGCTGGTGCAAAACGCAGCTGCCCGTTTGCTGACTGGGCAGCAAAAGTTTTGTCATATTACACCAGTTTTGCGTGAATTGCACTGGCTGCCAGTCAGGTGGAGAGTCCTCTTTAAGGTGGGTCTTCTCACCTATAAGGCCCTAAACGGACAGGGCCCTGGCTACCTGTTAGGCCTTCTGTCACCTGCCCTCTCCTCGCGCCCTCTTCGTTCGTCCAATGAATGCCTTCTGACCATTCCCAGAACTAGGTTGAAAACAGCTGGCGATAGAGCATTTAGTGCCGCAGCTCCGGTTCTGTGGAATTCCTTACCAACTATGGTCAGAGAGGCTTCATCGGTGGATGTTTTTAAGGCCCAGCTAAAGGCTTTCTTTTTCTCTAAGGCATTTAATGTTTAGTTATGGATTTATTAGGTTTTAAATTTTTGTATTGATTTGTATTTATATGTAAATTTATATATTTACTATGTTAAATATGTTTGCTTAAATGCCTGTACGGCGCCCAGAGCCTCCGGGTTTTGGGCGTCTTTTAAATAAATTTTGCCTTGCCTTGCCTTGCCTCCCTCCAAATCAGCATCAACGTCCAGCAAGGGTTTGTCCTCGGTCCTCTGTTATTCTCAGTCTTCCTCAATGACTTTCTGGTGGTGAGCTCCTCCACTTCTATTCACATGTATATGGACAACACGATCCTGTATACCTCTGGTCCCTCTGCTATTGAGGTGGAGTCCAGGCTTCAGCTAAACTTCAATAAATTTCAGCTCTGGCTCCACTCAAACCAGCTATTCCTGAATGCCAAGAAGACAAACTTCATGACTTTTGGCATGAGGTGAGACTGTCCAGGCTTTCTACCCCCCTTCCAAACCCACGAGGGGACTAAGCTGGACAACATTACCTCATTTAGATGTCTCAGCGTTTGGCTAGACCAATACCTTGATTTTTCTGGACATGTGGAAACAATCTACAAAAAGCTGCACCCTAAACTTGGGGCCCAGAAATCATGGTTTCATCCCCTTACAAGCCCACTTGTCCAAAAAATGATCCTCCCAATTTTTGACTATGCAGATCTAGTCTACAGTGCTGCTCCCAGAACCTCCCTTGCCAGACTGTACACCTTCTTTCACACTTTCTGATGCTTTGCTCTTGACTCACCACTGCTCCCTCTACCAATCTCTCTCCTTCCCCTCCTTTGAGGATTGTTGCCTCTCCCACTGTGCTCAATCCATGTCAAAATTCTGGCTCAATACACTCCCACCTTATCTTGAGTCCTCCCTCTCTCCCCCTTCCTCCTACTCCCTCCATAACTAAGGCTCCCATATCTTGGCTGTGCCCACCAGGGTCGCATCCGCTGGCTAAGCTGCCTTCTCCCGCCACTTCCCCAAGCTCAGGAACTATCTTCCCAGTTCCATCCACAATGCCTGCTCCCTCCATGCCCTCTCTTCCCTCCTCCACAGTCACATCTCCCCCTCCAGCAGATGCCCACACTCCAAAAATTCCTCTCACCCCCTTAGTTATGAACCTTATACTTTTTATTCTGACTGCATCATTATGTATTAATTGTTGTATACTGTTTTATGAACCTTGTATTTTGTTGTATATTATACACTATGCATGTACCTAGTGTACTTTTGCTTATTAACTGTCTCACAAGTGCCATGTATATTTGTACCATGTATTTTGAATCTTGTGTTGTTGTTTATTCCATGTCTTTTGTACTTCCCCACTACCACCCCCCCCTCCCCCAGATACATCTGGAAACAAGCAACTTTGCTCAGTATGCTTTTCCTGATGAAACTTTATAAATAAATAAATAAATTCCTGTCAGGGCACCCTTCTGCTGCCACCAGGAAGAAAGTAGCTTTAATCAGCTTGTGATAGCCAGTGGTGGAAGTACCAGCCTTCTTTGGGGACCCTGCTAGCATTACAGGGGCTGCCAGGGAGGCTGTCACCTAGGGTAATAAGCACAGCCCTTTTCTGCTTAGGGGCCCCACCAAACACCTACATATGTGTGCCCTCAGTGGCATCCTAGAGGTGGATACACTTGACAGGATATCGTCACCACACTGCCAAGAGTGCCACTGGAAGCCATTATCAGGAGTTGCTACTGAAGTAGAACACAGACACCCACCCAATGGGAGGGAAGCATCTGATGGATGCACTGAATCCCTGCCTGCTGGCCTCGACTCCTGACATCTCTGCCTTGGGGCACAAACCCAGGTCATCAGCATGCCAGAGTGATGCCCCATCACTCAGCACCATGGAGCCAGCGTTCCACTTTCTAATGGAGTATCTACTCATTCATAACTGACAGAATGGCCCAATTGCTATTTATGCCACCATAAAACTAAACTTTTATATTATTTTTTATGCTCAAGTAGGTAACTTCTTTGTGCAAACCTTCTTTTGTGATCATATATAGCAAAAATATTATTGTGGTTATTTCTATTAGTATAAAGTGTCAAATTCTGCATTCTGATATGCACATAAATTATGCAAATGTGGAAGCTATTCCATGTTCTTATGGGCATGCACAAACTATAGTCAAACATGGATGAACCATGGCTAACCACAGTTGACTATGGGGTGACTGGAATATTCAGAAAACATATTAGGAAAGGTCATAATACCCAACAATCATGCTTGAAGAATTCCATAGCAAATCTGATCAAGAACAGTAGTGAAATGGAACCAAAATAATTTAATACTTAAAGCAGCAGTATATGCGAACATACAAATTTGCCAGCAGATAAAGGCCTTATGGTCTGTTGAGTCTGCTCAAGTGTTCAGCTAGCAACCCTTATTCTGCAGCTGCCCCTTCCTCCGTTCCCCTGACCCTCCCTCTTACTCTGTCCCATCCACTTTTGAAGCAGTCCACTGTTCTACAGGATACCACTTCTGCAGGCAATGTGTTCCACCCAGACACCACTCTCTCCGTAAAAAAAGTGTCTTCTCATTTCCCTCCTGAACCTTCCCCCCTCCAATCTGAGATTGTGACCTTGAGTGTCCCTACCCCCTTAACCAGAATAGTCCATCTGTGCCTATTTTGTTTATTCCCTTCATGTACTTGAAGGTTTCAATCATATTCCCCCTGTCTCTCTTCTCCTCCAGTGAATACATGTTCAACTCCCTCAACCTGCTTAGGTTGGGTATGTCCCCTAGACCCTGGATCATTTTTGTTGCCTTGAACTGAACCCCTTCCAGTAACTTAAAGTCCCTCTTCAGGTATGGGCACCAGTACTTCACACAGTACTCCAGCTGTGGCCTAATCAGTGACCTATTCAACAGTAGGATCACCTCCCCTCTTCTTGAAGATATACCCCAGGCAATACAACCCATCATTTTGTTGGCCTTTGTAGCCGCCTTTCTGCATTGTGCTGAGTTGTTCATTGAGACCATTATAATCACCCCGAGATCCTTCTCCTCATCTGTCACAGCTAGCAGAACACCCCTGAAGCTGGTAGCTCTTCTTGTTTTTTTTTACCCCCGAAATGTAGCACCTTGCACTTTTTGGCATTGAACCCCAACTGTCAGGTGTCCAACCAGGTCTCCAATATTCACAGATCATCCTGCAACCCATGCCACCCTCCTAGGTCATCCACTACTGCTAACTGTCTTGGTGTCATCTGCAAACAAACTGATCTTGCTCTTGATGTCCATTGAAATGTCTGATATGAACAACCCAAACAACGCCAGACCCAGCACTGAGCCCTGCTGTACTCCATTTTTCACTGCACTCAGTGATGAGAGCTCCCCTCCCACCACCACCCTCTGCTGCCTTCCCTGTAACCAGTTTACTACCCATCCCACCAGTTTTGCCCCTGCACTTGTACCTGCCAGCTTACTATCCAGCCTCCCATGTGGCACCGAGTAGAATGCCTTATTGATGTCCAGAAACAGGACATCCACTGCATGGCCCTTGTCCAACTGTCTAATTACCCAGTCATAGTAATCCATCAGGTTGGTCTGATAGGATCTGATCATGACAAACCCATGCTGCCTAACGTTCTGCAGCCCATTGGTCTCCAGAAGGGACACCTGCCTCTCCTTTTGGATTGTCTCCATCAGTTTTCCCAAGATCAATGTGAGGCTTACCAGCCTGTAATTTCCCGGTTCACCTTTGGGACCACTCTTATGGAGGGGTACCATGTAAGCCATCCTCCAGTCCTGAGGTACACTTCCTGAGACCAGGGAGGTGTTGAAAAGGTCTGCCAGGGGCCCCACCAGGATTTCTGCCAGCTCTCTCAGTACCTTGGGGTGAATGCCATCCAGCCCTGGAGCCTTGTCCACCCTCAGTGTCCTCAGTGCCCTCAGACCCTCCAGTACCCTGTCCTCTGTGATCCCCCCATCTGTCACCTATCCCCCCTGAGCCTGACCTCCCACCCCCTCTTGATAGTGCCCCTCTTTTCTCTTTAGTAAACAACAAACAGAAGTATTCATTATGTGCTACTTCCTGTTCTGCCCCTGTTTCCACCTACCCCATCCTCTTAATCCTTAACTATTTTTTACCTACAGCTCCTTTTCTCCCTGATGTACCTGAATAATTCCTTCTCCCACTTCTTGATTCCTTGCACCTGCCTGAGCTCCTTAGATACCTTAGATGTCCTTACTGCCTTTGTCACCTCCTTCAATTCCTTCAGGTAATCCTCTCTGTCCTCCCCTCTCCCTGTTTTTTGAACGTCTTAAAGGCGGCTCTTTTATTTCTTACTTTCTCCATGACCCCCTTGCTCAACCAGCTTTGTTTCTTGGCCCTAGCTTTCTTACTGTGGACCCTGATGCAGGTTTTAGTTGCCTCCTCAATCCCCAGTTTTATGACCTCCCACCTCTGGTTAGTGATATGATAGCAATAAAAATCTTGATCTACACATTTTATTTTATTTTAGATTCCCATTTGTCTCCTGACTTGTATATCCTTTCTTCCACATTTTGCATTTGCTTCACCACTTTTTACAGATGCATAGCGAGAGCTTTGCTGACATAGGTGAAGAAAGAATGTTACCGAATGCATCACAATGTTGTTCTGCCCCCCCGAGTTGAAGCACATTTAGACCTATGAATCATTGCACTTTCTCTCTCTCTTTTCCCCCATGCTTCCTCCCAGTGTAAAAAAACCCTCCCACTCCTTCCCTCTGCATGTTCTTTACCCCTTTCACCTCTGCTTCCAGCCCCAGCACGGGATCCACATAAAAAAGCAACAAAATTATGAAGGTAAGTTGTAATTTTTCAAAGCTCGTTCATAACTTTGGTAATTTTCAGTATTTTAATAATAATAATAATAAAATAATAATATTTTTATTTATATTGCACCTTTCAAATATCAAGGCGCATTCCAATAAAATGAGATAAAATACAAATACAAAAAACAAAGGTACAAAGAAATATTATAAAACACACACAACAATTAATAATCAATCAAAAACCATATGCCATTTCCCATAGAAAAGATTTAAGAGCCTGTTTAAAACTCCCCACGGTCGTACACTCCCTTATCCGACGTGGTAGAGAATTCCAAAGAGAAGGGGACGCAAACATGAAAGCCCGGGCCCAAGCTAATTTTAATATTACCCTTGGAATCTCTAGCAACCCCCCGTCGCCTGAGCGGAGTGATCTCACAGGGCAGTAAGGAATCAGGAGTTCTTTCAAGTAATCATGTCCCAGATCATGCAGGGCTTTAAAAGTCAGTAATCTGACTTTGAAGGTGACCCGCCACTGAATTGGCAGCCAGTGCAGTTCCTGCAGCACCAGAGTAATATGGGAAGATCTGAGAGTACCCGTCAATACTCGGGCTGCATAATTCTGCACTAGCTGCAAGTGGTAGATATCAACCCCGGAAGCCCAAGGTAAAGCGAGTTGCAGTAGTCCAGGCATGAGGTCACAAAGGCATGGATCAAAGTTGGCAGATCGCTGGACGGAACAAGGTGCTTGATTCTGGCGATGTTTCTTAGATGATAGAAAGATGATTTTACCACTGCTGACACCTGAGATCGGAGAGTCAGCCCTGCATCTAATATCACCCCCAGATCTAGCACCCATTCAGAGATGTGTAGCTTGACATCCCCACAAAATTCTCCAGATGGGGTGCCGGCCGCAGGTCCCCCTATCCGGTGATCTGGATCCAATACCATCACCTCAGTCTTTCCAGAGTTCAACTTCAGCCAACTGGACCTCATCCAATCCTGGATTTCATTCAGGCAGCTGTTAAATACTGAGATAGCTCCTTCCTGGTCGAGTGCAAAGGACAGGTACAGCTGGGTATCATCTGCATAACAGTAAAACCTCAGCCCATACCATCTCACAATGTCTCTGAGGGGAAGCATGTACACCGCAAACAACATGAGGAACAATATAGAGCCCTGAGGAACCCCAAAAAATAAAGAGATGGGGTCAGAGGAAAAAAAACCTGAAGCCACCCTCTGAGTTCTTCCAGTGAGGTATGAGGTGAACCATCTGAGAACAATCCCAGAGAGTTCACAAATACATCTCAGGCACTCAAGAAGGACCCCATGGTCAATGGTGTCAAATGCTGATGACAGATCTATTAGTACCAAAATGGACTGTTTCCTCTGGTCTGTCGCCATCAGGAGATCATTGAGCACCTGAACTAGCGCAGTCTCGGTACTGTGCCTCTTTCGAAAACCTCATTGGAGAGGTCCGTATATGCTATGGATGGTCAAATGGTTCTCCAACTGGGCTGCCACCACCTTCTTGATCACCTACCCTACAAAGGGGAGGTTTGAGATAGGTCTGTAGTTGGCAAGACAGTCTGGGTCCAGAGATGCTTTCTTCAACAATGGTGTCACCACTGCCTCTTTCAAGGAACGGGGATATTCGCCCGAGTCAAGGGAACACCAGACTATCTGTGCTAGAACCAGTAGAATGGACTCCCCACACCCTAAAATTAGGGAAGTAGGGCCTGGATCTAAACTACAATAGGTAGGATGCAGCCCTTGGACAATCTGCATAACATCCACGATTTCCAGATAGTCGGAAGGTACTCCCGGAAAATGGAGGGGCAGTGACCCGATCCTGGGCACTTGCAACCCACATAGAGCATGTCAAACAGATGTCTGACCTGATGTCAGCCACCTTATCAGCAAAGAACCGAGCAATCTCATCACACTGTAATTGTGAAAACACTCTACGGAGCTGTAGACAGGTTGGGTTGCACAATCTGTCCACAGTTCTGATTAGCTGAGCTGGTCGGTTCTGAGCGGCAGAAATTTCCCCAGACAGGAACTCTGCCTTCTTACGGGAGATTTCTGACTGATAGAACTGGTAATGTTCTAGCAGTCTAAAGTGGTCGGCATCCAGGCCAGACCTCCTCCAACAACATTCTAACCTGCGACCATGTTGCCGCAACTCCCTCAGAGCCCCATCAAACCATGGTGCCCGAGGTCGAAGAGAGAGAGAAGGCACATGAACTGGAGCAATACAATCCAGGGCAGAGGTAATGGCAGTGTTATAAGCCACAACCAATGCCTCTGGATCATTGCAATGCTCAGGAAATTGTGATAGGTCAAGAACCGCAACAAGGCCATTGGATGAAATGTTCCATAAAGGGTGGTACTTGACCATCTCCACAGGGGTCGGCCTACAGGCTGGGGCACGAACATTGAATCTCACAGTGTAGTGATCTGACCAACTGACTGGTTCCACCCCCACGTCAGAGGCCTCGATCCCCAGGAGGAAGACCAAATCAAGAGAATGGCCACCTTTATGTGTAGCAGCGGTAACCACCTGTGATAGGCCCAGTGAGTCCATTAACTGGAAGAAGTGATGTCCAAAAAGTGAGAGTTCATCATCGACCCATGCATTAAAGTCACCCAGGAACATCAGCCTGGGAGACTCAAAAGCCAAGTCGACAATGAAGTCCACTACTTCCTTAAGGAATTGCTTTTCATCTCCTGGTGGATGGTAGATGAGAGCAATTTGATAGCCCACACCTGCTACAATGGCACATTCAAAAGAGATGGCCTCCTCAACTGGAACACTAGTAAGAGCCAATTCAGTCTTAAAACAGACCGCAACCCCCCCCCCAGTGGTCCAACCTCGGCCGATGTATCACCATATACTCGGCTGGAATTGTGGCCTCCAATATAGGTCCCGCATTATTATCCAGCCAGATCTCGGTGATGCAAGCCAGATCTGTCGAGCCAACAAGATCTGAAATTATAGCAGTCTTGTTCCGCACAGATCTGGCATTGCACAACATCACCCGGGTTGGACAAAACTCCTTGGCTGCCCCGACTACCTGCCCATCACTGAAGATGGTGCCCTCGGGTATGGGGACCAAACAAGATGGTCCATGCTCTAAGCTCCACTTCACCCCAGGGCATCTCCTGGGCTTAATCACCCTAATGGAAGTGCTCCACTCCACTCACCTCCAATGTTCACCCCCAAGCCCCTTCCCCCCCTTCTACGGGCAATGCCTAAAGCCGGCAACATTTGTAGATGAAAAAAAAACAGGCAGGTATAAAAGGGGTGGAGGGAGTGGGGAGCAGAGGCTGAGTAGCGCAAGACCAGGGGGAGGCAACAGGTAGGCACATCTCAAACAATACAAATCCTCAAATAAACAAAGCAAAAAATAAATACTTAAAATCAACTCCTTACGCAGTTAAATCAAACTAAATAACTACAATAACTAAACTACTAAATAAAAATTGCTACATCAACAAATAACTGAACAAGACCCAATTAAGTTCCTCCCCCAGACTCTCTCACCGTGTTGAGGATGGGAAGAAAAAACACTAAGTAAAACATAAACAAATAAACAAATTCCCTCTAAAAAAACACCTCACAGCAAAGGTAAAAGAGAGGTGTACACAGTGTTAACAAACCAATTAAAAAATAATAGTAATAATAATTGGCACTCTCACTGCCAAACAGTTACATTTTTTGTCCAGAATCTTGATGTTAGGTGCAGTTCTGCAAATAGTAATTATAAAGAACCAGAATATGGAGCCATGGGGCTCTCACCCTCACTCAAAAATGAAATGTCCAATTGCTGTTCTCTCACCACAGCAGTAATCAGTAAAAGTAAAAATATAAGTCCAGAGGCCCTCTCACTGCCTCACCAGTTCAACAGCCAAATACCAGTGTGCCCATAAATCACCATAGGGATTCACCACTTTAGTTTTGATCAAAAATAGTCTCCTTCTACCCCAAGGAAGGGGGCCAGATCATCCACAGTAGCACTTTAACCAAAAGACCTGGAATACAGGCCAAAGTTAAAGATGAACAGTCCGCTGAAAACAATGTCTAGGTCGAACAGGCAATAGTCGCTTCTAGCTCATGCAGGATAATAAAATAGTTCCTTAATAGATGTTTTTCCAGCATCCAAACAGTCAGGACCAAAGGGTAACAGACGGTTTGCAGCTAGCCCAAACCAAGACCCCCCACCTGGGTCAGAGCCCCGAAACAGAGCGATCCTATAATCACACCGTGCCGAGGACTCCCCGGGATGAACAAAGAAATAAAACCCTACGGTGAACTCCTGCTCAGCCCCTCACTCAAAGAGAGCTCAGTTCGAGGCGCCACTCCCCAGTCAGAAACCCTGTCCCAGCCGAATTACACAGCAATAGTCAGTTTAAGGAGGCAAGAGTAAAACTCCATATTTAAAGCATGTCCAAAACATCTGGTAACAGGCTCACCACCTCTCGAGTATAAGAAGCAAGCGATTCTTGTGATTAGAAATCCAAAACTCCTCACGATCTTCTAAATGGCAGGACTTCACGATCTTCCAAGTGGCAGGACTCCTCAAATGGCATCCACACTTCCAGAGTAACATTTTGGTCCTAAATGATACTAAAACAAGCATAAATCGAGCGTATGCTGCGTTATAGAAGTTTTTAAAAAACGATTTCACCCCGATGGCAGCCAACAAGTCAAATTGCCACCGGATGCATAAAAGCCAACAAGACAGCTTAAAAATGAGAAAATGATTTCAAAACAATAAAACGCAGGGCAAATGGATAGTAAAGCAGAACTATACGATCCGTCAATAAAGCAACAGAACAGAACAAAACGATAGGGCAAAGTGATAGGGCAAAATGGCCAAACAGTAAGCCAAATAACCAAACAGTAAAGCAGCAAGATCAAACACCACAGGCAACAGTCCAACGGCTAGCCCAGTGTGGCCACCATCTAACCTGAATAGTTCTGTGCTGGGGGCATCACACAGAGCATGGAGCCACCAACATTTCCCCCTCATTTGGACAGCAAATGTTTAGCCATTTTATCACATTACTTCATGAATGTGATGGATGTCATTTTTTAAATCCTGGCCAAAATGTGTTTTTGCACTAATGGTGTGAAATTACATTTCATCCAGTATTTTATAAATGACACCTGCCATGTTCATCTGGGGGTGGTTCATAAAAAGACTTTATTGAAAATTTGGGGTCAAAATGTGCCTGAAAAATTTATGAAGTGATGTTTGCAGGGACAGCTGTTGTCCCAGTGGAGACAATGTTGCCTTTGTGTGCCACTGACCTGAGTTCAGATGAGAGCTCAGTGAGTCAGCTGAATGGGCCGAAGCATGGGGAAGGTGCATTGGTGTGTGGCACTGGCTCCAGCCTGGGGAGGAGCTGAGCAGTGGGCACACAGACGACACTTTATGGTGGACTGGAAGGCCTTCCCTCACAAGGTTTTGATGTGCGTGTCGAGGCATGATGGGCCCATGCTCTGTGTGAGATATCCTTTATCAGGTTAATGGACTAGCAGCTACTTTGCCTCTGACTAGAGTTTGTTATGTTTGCTTGCACATGTGCAGCAAACATATTGGCAGTGTGACAGCACTGTAGGGCTTTGGAAGGTGTGACCATGTTGGGGCCAATGCAGGTAAGTACTGGAGTGGCTGCGTTATGAAAAGCATATTAGAAGCAGGTTGGTGATGGCTCTGGTCAGCTTGCTGATCGGCAGAAACATCTCACGTATTAAAAACTGAAGCTGCTTCTATTGTAAGACATTTTTTGCTCATTAGAATAGCAAATGGGTGTGCTCATCAGTTATGCTTATTCTGTCCAGCTCTCCATTTCTTTTTTTGGAGGGGTTCTGGTCTCCCACCCCTCCTACTGGAGGGTTCAGCCCCCCTGGCCCACTTGCTGTCCCCCTATGCCCAGGTTTTAACCCCCTGGATGGGGCCATTAGGTGGGCACCCCTCCCCAAGGAACTTCGGTATCTTCCCCTGACTTTCCCCCCAGGGCAGGACCAGGGGAGTGGGACGCTCCTGGTGGGCATTAGTCTCAATGGGACCCACATTGGAAGTGGGGGCCATCATGAATGGAGCCAGCATTTTTTAACTATACTGGATCCCTGGTGGGATGAGGATGGGCAATGACACCAGTGTCCATCCCGCCTGCCAAATGTGTGGTGGTGGCTGTACCCCCAGCCTCTGCCAGAGGTCCACAGGGCTCTGGACACTCTTCCCCCTCCCTCCCCAGAGAAGGAGAGCAGTCCCTGGGATGCTCAATTCTTCTTCTTCCCCAAGCTGGCCCTCTGACTCCTGAGTCCAAGATGTCAGCATCACAAGAGGATGCCTTGCCACTACACTGGTGGGCCAGCCAGCAGTCCTCCATTTCTAATGTCACCTGCTCCCCAATAGAAGCCTTCCCATTCCCTCCCTCTGTGTGCTGTCCCACCCTCTATTACTGAATGCTGCTGGCCCCCCTCTAGAATTAAGAGGGCTGTCAATGCTGCCAGCCGTGATTCCCCTCATTTCCTGCTGAGTGGGCCGATATAACCAACACTGGATTTTGCAAACACTCAACAGGCATTTCTCCCACCACAGTCCAACACTGTGGTGCCTAGCCCTGTTGCTAGTTAACCCCCTCCAATATGGAATGTAAAACCTGGTTAGAGATGTTGTGGAATTTTATTTCATCTGCAAAACTGACGTGAAATCGGCAATTTCACCCAACACCTATTTCGCAAAATTTCAGAGAAGTTGAGAAATTGCACTCACAGTTTTTCGCGCATATGCCCCAGGCACCTTTCTATTTTATTTACCCCCTCCCTGGTGTCTAGTGGTCCCCCCACCCAGTCACTCCTCGGCCAAATTCAAGAACCCCCCCATCACCCCAAGTTATCTCCGGACCCCAATCTTTCAATAAAAAACAATCCACTCCATTGTCCCACTCCCTGCTGTCTAGTGGACCTCCCCCCAGCTGATCACCAGACTAATTAAAGTAAAGATTAGAACACACCCCCAGTCAACTTCAGTTCTTTTCCCCTCCTCCAGCCATGACCCAGCTCCCAAACTTCAAAATAAAACAAATAACAATCTCCTCCTCTGTCTTTGGTGTCTAGTGGACCCCCACCTCCCAACCCTAAGTCAGAGCCCACCCAGCTCCCCCCATGTAACCCAAATGGGCCACCGGCACAGGCCTCCACTCACCTCCATGGCCAGCAGCCTGTCTGAGTGCTCAGTGAATGATCACGTGCTTTACAAGCACATGCTCATTCACTGAGTGCTAGACAGGCTCCCAGCTGTGGAGATGAATGAAGGGCTGTGTTGGTGGCCTGATCAGGGTACTGTGGGGGCAGGGTGGGCTCTGACATAGGTGGGGAGGTGGGGGTCCACTAGACACCAGGGACAGAGGAGGGGATTGTTATTTTTTTTTTTATTTTGAAGATTGGGGGCTGGGACATGGCTGGGGAAGGGGAAAATAACTGGAGTTGACTGGGGGGTTTCTAATCTTTAATTCAGCTGGTGATCAGCTGGGAGGCCCACTAGACACCATGGACAAGAGATGGGATTGCTTTTTATTCAAAGATTGGGGGTCGGGGATAACTCAGGGTGATTGGAAGTGTTCTTGAATTTGGCTGGCGATCAGCCAGGAGGGGGACCACTAGACACCAGAGACATGGAGGGGATTGTTTTTTTTTTAGATGATTAGTGGTCAGTGACAAAATTGAGAAATTTTGTCCCTGGGTGGAAACATTTTGCCAGCAAGTGACAATTTTACTGGTGGGAGGGCGAATGCTTGCCTGCCCCATGGGTGGAATTTCGCATTTTGCCTGGCAAAATATTTCAAGAAATGCACAAATTCCGTGAAATATTTTGTGGGGAAAAATTTCCCAATTTCACACAACACTACACCTGGGTAACCCCTGCCTACCCCTGGTGCCACCAGTCAAGTACCTGAAAAAAGAAAACAGTCCCTCATTATCTTGTCCCTTCTCATCATGGTCACTCATCATATGTCTGTCCTCTGACCCTCTGTACCTCCAAATGGACCCCTCTTAGACCCCACCACCCCACATCCACAGCACCCCTCGCTTAAGTATCCGGTCCTGCTCCAGTGATGACTGGCAAGTCCTGCTGCTTTCAACAGTGACTGGGAACTGAGGAAAACAAGGTAAGTTTGGTTTAATGGCTTTTTAATGTGTTTTAAACTGTTACTCATAGCTTTGTCATTTCTTAATATTTTTACACCATATTTTCAACATAGCCTTTTTGAGACCCCACCTCACGAATGCATGAGGTAAAATTATTCAAATCCCCCCCCCAAATATTTTTACCGTTATTCCACAAAAATCACCTTTTAGACAGGATTTTAAAAATTCCATGTCTAGTTCATAAGGTGGGGTTTTAAAAAGACTATGCTGGAAATTTGCAGTCAGTATGTCAAAAATCGATGATGTTATACAGAAATGTTGAATTTTCTAAATGTTTATGCATAACTGTGTGATTTTTTGCAGATTTTGGCCTGAGATTTTCAACATAGTACTCTTGTTATACCACCTCCTAAACATGGTAGGAGTCATTTGTTAAATTCCCTCCAAATCACATGTTCAAAGTCACTCTGAAAAATGACTTTTCAGATAGGATTTAAACATCTACATGTCTTGATTGCATAGTTGGGTCACACAAAAATAATGTTGAAAATTTGGGGAAAAAATGTAAAAAAAAAAGAAACAAAGTTACAAGGAAATATTGATTTTATTTTTCAATGTTTACTTATAACTGATTTTTGCAGATTTTGGCCCCAAATGTGCAACAAAGCCCTTTTCCCAAATCCATCTGATGAACATGACAGGTGTCAGTTTATAAATCTCTTCTGAAACATGTTTTCACAGTTGCTCTGTGAAATCACCCTTCGAATGGGATTTTAAAAATCAACTTGTCTTAATCATAACATGGGTTCAAAAAGACAATGTTGAAAATCTGGGGTCAATGTGTGAAAAATCAACTAAGTTGTGAAGAAATATTAAATTCCTTCAACATTTACTCATAACTTTGTTATAGTGTATGGTAGAATGTTATTCTAGGTAGAAATCCATGTCTAGAATAATATGTCATTTTATTGTTCTGCTGCACTAGATATGTAGCTACTGCAGAAAAACAACCTGTAACGCATTCTCGCCCCATACTCACTGGAGCCACGGCTGCAATCAATAGTGCCGTGTGAGTAAAACAGACAGTTCGACAGTTCACACAGCACTCTGCCATGGCATTCGGGCTTAACCTTTGACTTAACCTGCTTTTTGTTTTGTATTTGTTTTTCCCCCCTAGATCACATAGTTTTGGCATCACGAGTTTTCAACAGTGATGCCAATGCATGAAGACATTGACAAAGATGAACAGCACGAACATTCCCTCAAAAAGAAAAAACATTCATAAAATTTCTTAAAACCTGTTCTTATAGTAGTACTATCAGTCATTGATTTGTTTGCTCCATTTGCTTACCTTTTGCTTTCCTTGTTTCACTGCATGTTAGTTGCTTTGATTCACTTAGATTCACTGTCTCAGCTTCGGTGCATCACAAATAAAAGTGAGTGGTATTTAAGATTATTTTTGAGTCGTGTTTCTTGTGTGCTGGGACCATACACCAGAAAAGATAATGTATGGGCCACTATACATAACAAGCATGTGTAGCCATCTTGAGGTTGCCATGGCAACAGAATAAACCTCTCAAGCTTCACTCTATTCGGTCAACATGGCAACTTCTTGATGGCTATACATGGTTGTTGTGTATAGTGGCCAATATATTATCCTGTATGTTGTAGATTGTGGGCCCACATTTTCAACATAATCCTTTCTCCTCATGAATATGACAGGTGTTATTTTACATATCACTCCAAAACATGTTTCTGCAGTCACTCCACTAATCCTCTCCAGTCATCTTTTGGATGGGATTTAACAAAATGGAACCTGTCTTGCTCATAACATGTGGTTATAAAATGACTATGTTGGAAATGTGGGTTCAAAATTTCAAAGACAACTGATGACAAGATATTGCCTCTCGGATGGTGTATCTTGGGTAAATACACTAAATACTGGTACAAGCTGTGACCCCCACTGAAAATGCAATATTGCATCTCCTCTGTGCTATCCTGGGTAAATATAGAGTAAAAATGGTTACTAGCAGAACCCTTTTGAAAATGAGATATTGGATCTCAGTTGGCCTATCATGGAAAAATGCCCTTTAAAAATGGGTAAAAGCAGTACCATAAGCCAGCCTGGTAGCACAGCAGTAGTGCTACAATTTGTTATGCACTTGACGTACATTTTGGAATGAGTGCTGGCACTCGAGGACTGGCTAGTGGAGGAAGGATTGGGCATCCAGGAACTGCTGTCCTTCCTCAGGGAGGGGAGGAAGTCATTCCTGCCACCTGACTGCTGAATGTTGGAGACTAGTTGCCAACACAGTTGGGAGCACCAGGAGGGGAAGGGTTGCCTCAGTCATGCATACCACCCCACGCATGCATTGCCATCTCATTGCACACCACCTCTGCAGGGTAAAACTTCAAGTGGCAGGAAAAACATGCTGGCCATGCAAGCTGGCACCCTCAGGCTCTCGTACAACCAACATGGCTGGAAACCCACCTCACTGGGGTCCTACATAAATAGTGGATAACCTGTAACTGTGTGAGAAGGACAATGATGGGTCTGAGGAGGTGCTGCCAAACAAGACCGCAATGAAAAACAGTTTTGTTGAAAGGACCTCATTAAAAACAAGATATTGCATCTTAGTTGTGCTATCCTGGGTAAACGCAATGTAAAAATGTTTAAAAAGTTAGATTTTTGCTGCTGTTCAAACTTGCACCAGCATGCAAGCAAATGTGTTTAGCATAGATAGGCAGTTGCTTGTTTCACAACTGAAATAATAAGAGTACTCCTTTCAATATGGCTCATATCAAGTTTTCATCAATATTTTCTACTGCTTGAACACCCATTGTTTAATATGTGCAACAGGAATTATATTACAGATGTGAATGTTATAAGTGAAAACTACAGTATATCTAAATGTGTATGTATAGATTTGCAAGATGCATGTGTTTTTTATAATGCTCGTGTCTTTTGCCCTTTGTAAATATTTAGTTTTTATGTTTAACCTGAAGGTTTATATAAGATCAGACAGGAAGACCTTATCAGTCGGGTATCTAAATGCCCTAATAGTGTGAATATATTTCAAGCCTTGTATAAAAATAAATCCTACTATTTACTGCTAAAGATCACTTTTGTTATGAATATAATAGCCTGAAGTGGACACTGCTCTGTGACCTTTTGGAACAACAATAATTATACAAAAACAGCAGTAAATACTGATGAGAACGTGGCTCGAGCTATGTAAACAAAGTCCTCCTTTTATTATCTCAGATCCTGGTTGGGATTTTTCTTGACTCGCCCCAAAATGTTGAACATTTTTTTGAAATCAAGTTTAGGTTTTAACAAAATCATGGAATTTGGAAAGGTGGGAAAATTCAAGAGAAAACTCCCGGAGATTTTTGGGATTCTCCTGGGAGGAAAATGAAAACCCTAAAAATCTGAGAGATACTCTAGCCACAAATTAAAATTTAGTAATACCAGAAATTATCTCTGTTCACTTAATAAAAAACTTGAGGCTTCTTTGGTAAATACCTCTAAGAGAAATTATTTTTATACGCTTAGAGTTGTTATGGCTTGAAACAGACTACCACAGGGTACTATGGATAGTACTACCTTGAATGAGTTTAAATCAGCTCTGGATAATCTTTATTATTCTAAACATCTCCTATTTAATTTGCCCAAAGTTGTGGGAGACAGTCCCGATAGGCCAATGGCTCCCTTATGTCCTATTTCTCCTAGTAATCCTAGTAATACAATTATCTATCTCCAGCATATCCCAAAAGAACAAAAAAAATAGAATTACACATTTAGACCCCCAAAAAATGAACTGCCCTGATCATGTCAGTGTCATTGGCTTAGCAGGTAGCATATTCGCCTCTGAGGCCAGGAGATCAGAAGGCTATGGGTTTTATCCCCTCACCAGGCACTTGGGTTAATATCCCAATACTGACACTACAGTGCAGCATGAAGGTGGAGTGCTGCACTCCTGAGGTGCCATCTTTCAAATGAAACGTTAAACCAAGGTCCCATCTGCCTGTTCTGGTGGTAGTTCAGGTGGATGTTAAAGATCCCATGGCACTTCTGGAAAAAGAGTAGGGGAATTTTTTATTGTGAATAGCGAATACAAATGTCATCCAAAGTCACAAAACAAGGTAAACAAAATAAACAAAATATTGCTCCATATAATACATCAGAAACATGAGCTGAGATTAATATCTTGCAGGTTAACTTGCTGTCCAGAATGCCGTCCTGAATAAGAAACTAAATTCTAACTGTATGATTATACAATCAAGTATTTTCACTGTCCCTCAGCAAGTTATCATCTAAAAGTCTATAACATACATCACCCTAAGTAAAATCTTGAAGAACCCAATCACAAAGTTTCCAAAGTGTTTGAAACCTGTTTCTAGGTAAACTATTTTTTTCTCGACTATATAAGGTCCTTAAAAATGTAAGGACTTGTATGACTATGCCCTTACGTGAAACTTCTTTTTGTTGTAATAGCAAAACACATCTTCCTTGCCACATATAATATTTACATGCTGCAAAAATCACCCTTAAAGTGCTTTTATCATATTTCCACCAGCTATGGGAGTATAATGCTAAGTTCAGTACTTCATATGACATTGGCCTCATTTTTGGTTGCTTCCAAATATTCTGCAATATTAACTAAACTTTTTCTGCAAATGGACATCTAATTAAAAAATGCTCCATGGTTTCCAAAACATTACTGCAAGTGAATCTAGGACATGTTCTGTCATTTACGGGCTTATGTTTAAGCGTATTATGGACTTCTAACCATCCGTGACATGACAGCCAAATCACATCCCACATCTGTTTGGGAATCCTTTTATCAATCAATTGTATACAAGCTTCCTCTATATGGGATTCAGGACATACCAGAAATATACGTGGTATGAAAAAGACCCCCCTCTACTATGGTTATATAAAAGGCCTTCCTGGTTGTACTATTCAGCATTTGTTGGGTGACCCCCCCCCCCATTGTCTCAACTTTGCCAGACAAGGTTTTATGTATTCTGGAATGCCTTTAGTGTGGGTTACCATTGATACAGTAAGTGTTCCTATACCCCATTTATCCTGTAGTAGGAAAGAACAATTGTAGTAAGTATTAAACCAATCTAGTTTATAACTTTTAATAATGCCTACTAAATTCCTAAACAAAAAGATACTGGGAAAAAGGACTATGGGATTTACCATTCTTATCCCCCATACTATAGTCATAACATATAAAATTCCATCTGATGGAATTCAAGTGACTGCCCCATAAACCTTGAAAATAAATATTCAAGATGGGTTTCTAGTGGAAAGGGAAGGGGAAATATATTGGAAACATATACGAGCTGAGGGGTAATCAGTGTTTTCAGCAAATAAACTATCCTTTTCTTGGAAATAATTTTATGTTTCCACTGCTGAATCATATTTTGGCATTTATTAATGGCCTGTTCCCAATTATATTTGGCATCATTTTCGGTGCAAAAGGTAAGACCTAAAATTTTCAGAGGGGTTACACTAGTAGGTATAGTACAGTGAGCATTTGGAAGTAGCTGTCTTGCTGCTGGGTTAATCTGAAAACAATGACTTTTATCATAGTTCAGTTTCATTCCTGATATTACCTCTTAGTCTGTAAGTATGTGTTCTACTACTTGTATGGCTTCTTCATGTTGTATGCTAAGACAAAGATCATCCGCATATGCACAGATATTTGTGGACACTGACTGATTTAATATTTGTATCCCCTGTATATGTCTATTGGAATGTATTTTCCTGATCAAAGGGTCAATGGCAAACAAATATAAAATGAGACTTAAGGGGCACACTTGTCGGACGCCCCTCTTGATTTGGAAGGCTGTACCCATTTCCTTATTTATATATGGCTGTACTGATGCTAAGTCATACAACATTTGTATCCAGTTCATAAATTTTTTGGGGATACCATAATATTGTAACATGTTACATAAATATGTATGATTAACTCTATCAAAAGCCTTTTATTGGTCCAATGATAGTAGTCAGCCTGAGCAGTGATGTGTAGTTCCTACATGAGTGATATCCTTCAAAAACTGCAAATTATGAAATATGAACCTGTTCGGGATGCCACAAGACTGAACAGTGGAAATTACCAGGTGTGCAATTTTTGCTAACCTGGAGGTTAAAATATTAGAAAGATCTTATAATCCATGTTTAGTAAGTTAATCGGTTTCCAGTTGTGTAAATTAGTTCTGTCTCATTTTTTGTGCAAAAGGATTACTAGTGCTTGAGAAAACCTATTTGGTAAATGTGAGGCATGTAAAAGAGAGTTAAATAATATAGTTAAGATAGTTTCCAGTATTCTGAAAGGCTTTATAAAATTCGACAGTTAAGCCATCTTCCCCTGGTGTGGTATTTAATTTCAATTTAGAAATAGCCTGTAAAGCTTCAGGTAAGGAAATGTTTGCTATTACGGGTTTAATTGTATCTTCAGTAAGCTGTGGTATATGTAAATCAGATAAGAAATGTGCAGCTCCTAACGTATCTGTATTGGTGCCAAATTGATTATATAAATATTTTTGTACTTCTTTAATACGATGTGTCTGTGTTGTGGGAGTTGGTTCATCCTCTATCTGTAAACTGTCTGTGGTTGTTGCTTTAACCCTATTTGCACAGCCACAAAAAACATCCAGGGTGGGTTGTCTTCCCTGGGACACATATTGCGCTTCCAGTTTTAAACTCATGTACTGGTTGTATTGGAAGGTAGACATTCTTTCTTTGGTCTGCTGTATCTGTGAATGCAAGTTAATGTTGTTGGTGTACTCCTGTGATATCAAGTACTGTAACTGATTTCTTAAGACTAAGTACTGTCCCTGTTGCTTTCTGCCTTTCCATGAAGCATGACGAATAAATAAATGTTTGAAATCTAATTTGGATTCCAACCACCAATCTATAGTTGTGTCATATGCATCAGTAATGGATACTTGGGCTTTCAATAAGTCTTATCATTTTGACTCAAGGTCAGGGTCAGAGAACAAGGTACTGTTCAGTCTAAATCTAGATGGGTGTGCACTAATAGGAATACAAGTTGTACTAACATCACAGGATACTGCTAAGTGACCAGAAGTTTCTATGGGTATGGTAGTTGCTTTGGAAATAGTTAAACCTTTGGACATGAAAATGTAATCTATTCTAGATGCAAGGCATCATTTTACAAAAGTTTTGTGTCCTTCAGATTTAATTGCTGAAAAAATGTCCTGTAGATTTGCCATAGAAGTGATGTTATTCAAGCAGTCCTTGTCACTAAATATTTTCTGAGTTTTGCAACCCCTATCTTTGGGGGAAGAGTCCACAATTGAAGTCACCACCTAAGATCACTGTTTTATGTGTGTGTATGAAGAGTTGTATTGATTTAAACAAGGCTACTCTACCTGCTATGCTATGATGGGCATAAATGCTGATCAAGCGTAATTCTGTATCATAAAAGGAGGTATCAATCAGAAGAGCCCTCCCAGATTCAATGTCAGTGATTTGTTTAAGTTTGAAGTCTGACCCTCATAATAAAATAGCTACCACATTGCACAGATCTTGGCCCTGAGACCAAAATGACGGGCCCTCTGACCACAACTGTTTAGCTTGATTTAATTCATAAACAGGTTTATTGTGAGTGTCCTGTAAAAAAATATATTATTGGACAGATTTTTTAAAGTTTGGAATGTTGTGCCTTGTTTTCTAAAGGATTAAATGCTATTCACATTTAGGGTCAGAGGACTTATCCTGCGGTCCATGGTAGGCTAATTATTAAGAAGGGGAAAAAAAAAACAAAGCACTGTAAATCACCCCTCAGGCTGTTGTCTGGGTTTATGTTTTCATAGAAACATAGAATCATAGAAGTTGATGGCAGATAAGGACCTCAAGGCCCATCAAGTCTGCCCATTTCTTTTTCTTACTTATGAATGTGCCATCGGCCTTTGCTCCGTCAATGGCCTATCTATTCATACTCATCTGTATTGCTCCCTTATGTCTATCCCATGCCTGTTTGAAGCCCTGCACTGTATTTTATCACCACTTCCTGAGGTAGGCCGTTCCATGCATCCACCATCCTTTCTGTCAAAAAGAACTTCTTCACATTATCCCTTAATCAACCTTCCTCTAATCTCATGCTGTGTCCTCTTGTCCTGCTATTTTTCTTATATTTCCCCTGGCCTTTTTTGATTGTGAAAGTTCCAAAGGTGGGTCTGGATTGTCTTGTAGTACCCCTGAAGTAATCAAGGAGGCATCTGAAAATGATCCTCACTTCCAAGCATTTTCATGTCAAAGCTCTATTAACGGATTATCTGAAGGAATCATGCAACTGTTTGAGATGCCAATGACCCCTAAGCCCTGGGTGCCACTCTCAAATCCTATGCCTAAGTATCTCATCCACCTCACATTCCTAACAACAGAAACCTAGGACCTACCAGCCTAGTTCCCTTAATCTGAGATGGCCCTGTCTATTCTCTACCTTTTACCTGTTCTGGCCTCCCGCTTGGCTGCCAACTCTTTCACCCCAATTTCTACCCTATTCCTTAATACCTTCTTATTTTTTATCATTTCGGTATGAGCTCTTACTTAGCAGAGACTATATGGGATTGTAGTCTCTTCTCATTCCAGTAAAGCTTATCATTATGTACCTTTGCATGTTAATTATGTTGGCCGGTATGTATAGGCCCATATTGACTGTCACATTCACAATGTTTTTTTTTTTTCTTTTTTTTGCACCGTTGTCCACCGGAATTGTAATCTTATGAAGTGTACTGTATTGTATTAATGCCCAGGACCACCTTGAAAATGAGCTTGCTCAATGGTGTTTATGCCTGGTTAAATAAAATGATTGATTGATTGATTGATTCCTCCTCTTCCTTCTCTACATGTCACTCCATTGCTTTCTTTTGGATAAGATGTTATATCTGTTCCTGGTTAGAACTGTGCAGTCTGTTGGGAGAGACTCTGTCTTTTTCTTTTGCCTTCTAGATTTACCTCTGCGAACTACCTCCATAGCGTGTCTTTAGGTGGTAGCATAACATCCAAAGAGGGTTCTGTGCATACTTCTGGATTACTGGTGGGACCTTGTTCATTACCATTCCCCATAATAGCTGGCTCAGAGTTGTTTAAAGGAGACAAGTCCGATAAACAAGTCTGTGCAGATGAACTTCTTGCAGGATCCTTCTGAGAAGGCGGCAGGGGGGTAGGCTTATCTGGTCTAGCAGCTTGTCTAGCTTGTAAAAAATTTACTTATTGGGCAGTTATTAAGGATTCTTGATCCTGCATTACCCTGTCTATTCTATTCCGGGCTGCCCAGGGACATTTTGCATATGTATGGCCAGATTCTTCAAACAAGTTGCACTGAAGAATGTTCGGAAAGCCCAAACTTACATGGCCATAATCTAGGCACAAATTACACCTGGGTAAATTACAAGAAGAATTTAGGTGTGTCCTGGCCCCACTTATGTGGCACGTCTTTGGTTGCCCAGGATAAAAACATATTCCTGTATCTCTACCTATATGAAAGCTGCTGGGTAGATGCTGGATACTTCTGTCAGTATGTGTTAGCTTAACTTTAATATGCTTCCCTCCCATCCAGATCAAATCCTCATCTAAAATAGAAATAGGACTTTGCATGATTTCACATTTTTGTCTTAACCAGTGTTGGATATCCTCTCTGTTTACTCCTTCATTACGAAACAACAATCCCACTGTTTTAACAGTTGGTTTAGTTAGCAGTATAGGAAAAAGATCTCGCCATTCACTGTTCTGTTTAACTACCTCATACTTTTGCCAGAATTTTTCTAATGTAATATTGTTCCAAAAACTGACATCATACACATTTTCCCCTTTAATATGCATAAAAGCAAAAAGCTCATGTGCCTGTATCCCCATTGATATTTTAATTAACGTATGCAGTATAAACTTTCTGTCTGGAAAAGTGTCTCTGGCTCCCATATATTTAAGATGAACCACATTCCACTTTTGTGCTGGTTCGCCCACCTGTTTGAATAAGTCTGCCATTCAAAATTGAGGGAGTAAGTCATCAGCTGTACCTGCCAGAGTAAGCAGCTGAGAGTTCTCAATGTTCTCTTCAGTGTGCACACCTACGGTTGAGCTCATCCTGGTAGCCTGTGCGGTAGAAAGAGTAATCCTCGGGGTGTCTCCTCCTGGAGATCGAGCATTGCTATGTGGGACATAGCAACTAAGTGTGTTGTTATGGTGTCACCGCTGGATGAAGTAGAAGGCTGATGCAGACATGGCTCTACTGGTGTAAATGTTGTGGCAGTTAGAGGTATTTGTACATTGGGAAGTTGAACATCCTGTTCTTGAACTGAGTGTGTTCCAGAGGCCTGCATAATTTCAACAGCCATGACCGGTCACAGAGAAGTCCATCCTTTGCACTTCATGTCTGGAATCCATCATGCAGCGTGTAATGCAGAAGTAGGATCCCAGACCAGGCCTGTAGTTACTGTCATACAGTATTTGGAGAAAAAGATTCTATGCCTTGCAGTGGTACAGCAGTTGTCGGTGTGTCCATAACAGATATGTCAAAATGTGTGGTGTTAAGCAGGGGAGGAATGTCCTGTGAGGTTTGAAAATTAATGGAGCTAGTAGGCATACCTTTGGTAGTAGTAGAGTCCATAGAAACCTTAAGTTTGATTCCTTTGGAAGCTGTTTAGAAGTGCTTAGCAGATTTCACCAATAATTGTAGTAAAACACTTTGTTGTGCAAAATGGCATTTGGTAGCAACTGTTCCTTTTGTTCAGGTGCCAGCTGGTTTATATCAGAGACATTCCATTCTCCAGCCTTGAAGCTGTGTGATGTTCCATAAGAGGACCTCGTGCAGAGGTCTGTATACCAGTAGTATTATTTCCACCATCCTGTTTATCATCCAGCAAAAAGTCCACAATGTCTTCCATATCTGAGTAACTTTGTTCATCATCGTCACTGTTGTCCATATTTACTTCAGTAGAAACCTCAGGGAAAACATCCCTTTCCTCCCTCCCTCACTCCTTGGCTGCTGCCAGCACACTCCATGTCCACCATCTTGGATCCAGCCAACAAGGATTCCACCTACTGTTAAGTAAGGGAATTTCCCCAGTGCCCTGGCCAAATTTCCCCCATTCACTAAAATACCACCAACAGCTTAATCTAGTTCAGTCAGTTGGCATTCATCAGTATCCACCTCCCCCGGGTCGTGCCTGAAAATAGGCAGAATTTGTCTAGTGCACTTACCCAGTCAACAAAAACTAAGCTAAAATAAAATAAATAAATAAATAAATGTCCTCCCATATTTAGAATGTAATTTCCTGGGTACAAGTATCTGGGAAAGCAAAATTATCTTAAATCCACTGGAAATTTTTATGGAGCCCCCAAAAATTGTGCCACAATATACTGAAAATTCAGAGCCCATTGTGGTAAATTCAAATCAGAAAATGCTAAATAAGGTACTTGGTCTGATTAAGAGTTACAGTATGTATCACAGTGTGACACTTCTGGAACCTTTCAACCTCTAGAGCAGATACTCTGTTTTTGGCTGAGAGGTTCCTCTTGGAGAAAACATTTGCCATACAAAAAGGCGTCTGTAATTGTCTTTCTTGATGTCTTGGTGTTAATCTGCATAGAGATGGCATTGTGTAATTGATTATAAATTCCAGTGTAACAAACTGCCCCCAAATTGACAACACAGGTAAAAGCACAGCTCTTGCCTTCCAGTTAATGGAAAAGATCTATAGGCTGACCAACATGGGATTTCTGTCGGTGAACATGGACTATACTAAACCCAGGATGGAAAATGAACAGTAAATACTCCTTTGCTGTCCTATCTGAATATTCCCCATCAAAATAGGTTCTTAGTACTTGAAAATAATAATAATACATTGACTTCAAGAAAGAGATGTAAATACTTTATCAGGAGTGGATCAAGAAAAAGAACGCCAACATATAGTAAGACTCTTGAACTGGAATACTGAGTGCTTCTACTTTCAGCTAGTTGATAATGATGTTTAAAATTTATCTCAGTCTATGATATAAACCTATTACAAGTAACACTAGAGTTCTGATATTTCAAGATTCATTTGCTATAATAATCACATGAAGAAAGCGATCAGAAAATTTCAGGCAGGATTGGTAATAGCAATAATGTTTTCAAAACATTTACGAGTAAACAAGATTGAAATGTCTTCAAATTACATTTTAATAATCACAAGTGATTATAATTAATATTTTTGCTCGACCAAAAAAACTTGAAAATTATGATATAATCATATGGGAAAATCTTGAAGAAACAATAGAGGAACTTGTGCTTTTCCATCCTGATTATGCCATCATGACTGCTGGGGATTTTGATGCACAAATACCAGGAGCCAGTTATTCAAAAGTGCATGCAGCACACTGCTTGTGCTGCGCTGCTGTTTGCAGCTGTGCTGGTCCCACAGCCTGCTATATTTAGAGGCACAGCACCAGGGCAATGCTGTCTAGATGTAGGGTGGATTGCACACTGTGCAAATGAGTGTAGCACACACTGTGCAGTGCAATGGTGCTGCGCCATATATAGTTTGAAGGATAGCATGGCTCATGAAGGAGATGCACTCTGACATAACCCTGTCCAGGGCACAGGGTATGGAGCTGCACATAGGGGGTGACTGAGGGTGGGCAGAGATGGCACCAAGGACAGACACACAACACAGCTGTGTCAGTATCAAAATTAAAAGTCAATAATAGAATAAGGCAACAGGCCATAATGACAACAAAGGGTAAATGGGAAGGTAAACATGGGGTGGGATAGAAACACAGGGTTGAAGGAGTCTAACAAGGGGCACAACAATGGAATGGCTGTGCCACATGCAGCCTCATGGTGCTGGTGGTGGGGGGGTGCAGAAGGCAGTGTCTGGGTCATGCACTGGGTCACCATCACCTGCTCCTGGATAGCCTCACTGATAACCTCAAATTACCTCATGATTAGTCACTACTGCCGCACCAGCTGGTGCAGCAGGTCATCTCAGCCTTCAGATTATTCCAGCTGCCATCAATGATCAGGACTCCTCTGTACACCTATGGACAGAAAGACAGTGAACTAAGCCAGCTGTGCACACAGGACAGGGCAGGCAGGTTTTGCCTGTTGTACGCTTCCATGGTACACCCAGTCAGCACATGCACCATGATGCCATGCAGAGCTCACCAGTAGGCAACAGCCACAATGGGGTGAATGTGGTGTATCATGGACAGCACTGTGGACCCATACACTGCAGGGATGCACATGCAATGGCTGCACCATGCAGCACAAGAGCAGGCCCTGCCATGGCATAGGCACACGCCATCACCAGGCATGGCAGAGGTATGCTTGTGAAACAGGCACCAGCAGTACCATACCAGAGTCTGAGGATCAGTGCCATAGCCCCAGTGGCAAAGATGGGCACCCACACACACCCCACAACCACAGACCAGGCATCCAGTGCCCTGGGAAACCTTGGTGTACAGGACATGTACACTCAGGTTCTTCCCCGGGATACACCTGGGACAGGGTATACAATTGCTATAGCGAAACATTTACAGTGAAGACCATTACAGTGACAACAGTGAGAGTTCACTATCACGCAGGACCCTGGAATGGCTTCTCTGGGTCTTGTGCCCCTTCCCCAAAACAGCTCTGACCTGGAGTTGATTATATTAAATTCCAGGGGGGTTGTGGAGGGCACATCCTCAGGTAAAAATACACTGTTTTCCTGATGGCACAATGTTGACTGCAATTGTGGTCTACATAGTGCAGTCACTGTAAAGCCAGTCAACAAATTTTCTGTTGAACTGGCTTGGTGGAACCCTGGAACAGAGTGCAAGCACAGAAACATGGTTCACACTAGACAGCTGCAGAAGGCTGGGAGTGGCAGTGGTGTATGTGTGATGGCCAGAGGTGGATGGGGCCATGAAGATACCTGGACATGCCCAGGTTTGTGCGTATATGACTACCCTAGTCAATACATGTAGCAGTCACACCTCATCTTACCAAGGCTGATGAGCTACTGTAGCCACTGTAATGGTACCTGCATGGCACCACAGTAGCACACTGATGCTGCCCAAGTGTATGACTGTGTTACCCTATGCCTGGCTCCACTGATTGCCCATGTGGGCCCCTGTACCCACTGTCATCCTGGTCATGCCACTATACAGACACAGGCAGCATGCCAGTGGCACAGCCATGCATTGTGGTGCACTGTACACACCATGTCATGGTGCAGTGGCACTGATTGCCCAATGCTCCTGTGCATTAGTGTCCACCATTGGAATCCTACAGGTGCTTCCCCCACAGTGCTGCACCCAACATGATAACCCACACAGTGATACACATTGCTAGACAGAGGCACAGGTGGTATTGTGTTGATATGCACCAGACAGGGCATCATGCCACCATGCCAGTAATGTTAGGGGTACAGATCTCCCTCCCTTCCCGAGGTCACTGGCACCCATAGATCTGACCTGAGTGGGTGAACAGGGGATGTGTATCCACACACTACTGACAGCATTCCCCTGTACCCTCTTCCGCCCAAAGCCTGGCATGCTGTTGGTACCAGGTATGGTCACCTATTGTTCCATGACCCAGAGAAACAAGAACAATGCCTCCCCCAGATGCATTCCCTTGGGGCTGTTGTCCCCTTTGCCACTGACTCCTGTGATGCCATACAGGCAGTGCAGTGTCCCAATCCTCCCCAACAGCATGTGTGGCAGTGATAAGGCACACCCTGCCATAGTTCTATATAACCAATGGTACACCGTTGAGGACCTGGCTCAACACTCATGCCAGCAGTAGAGGCATGGCCACTACTGCATAACCTGCACCAACACCTATACCTGTACACATGTAACTGCAGGGGTTGTGCAAACAGCAGGCTACTCAATTTGTCAGCTTCCCTCTGCAGCACTGCTATGGGTCACATCATGACTTGCCAGCCTCTTCTGGCCCTCTCTCCAACACTGATGGCCCCATGACTGCTGGTCCTGATCCTCAGCAGGCTGAGCATTGAGATCTGTAGGGGAGTAAAAGGGAGGTGTGATCAGACCCCTGCAGTGGCACACATTGCCACATCCATTGCACACTACCCAACTTAACCAAGCATCTGCACATAATGTGACCCAGCTGCAACATATGCCATTCACTGGTAAACAGGGCAGCCAGGTCTACAACACCACAATTGGCACCACACACAGGTGAATCCTTCATGCACACATATGGTATGGGTGGTGGGGACAACCCCAGTGCATGCTACCCAATGTGGTGGCTGAATCTTGTGAGACCCTGTACCACTGAAAATATATGCCAGCCTCAGACCATGTTCAAGCATCATTGGCATGGGTATGCATGGTGCTCAGGGTAACACACAACAAGGGCGGCTGTGCATATCGGTGTTAACAACCTGGTATCCAGGATGTTGTAGATGTGTACCCGCACAGTGTCCTGTACATATCTGGACCCCAGCACAGGCATGTCACACCTTATGTAGTACCTGGCTTATGGCCATGTGGTATAGTGTGCATGTCATAGTCAGGGAACAGTGCTACATCCTGCTGGGTACAGCCCAGGACAGCCACATGCACGATGCATGTGTACGTTGTCCTGGCCATGCCACTATACAGAAGGCTGTCATGACTGTGATCCTGCTGCTATGGCCCTGTGCTGGCCCTCACCATGCAGACACAGCTAGTGAACTCCTCAGGCATTCATGTCGGCTCCAGTAAGACACAGAGTAGGCAGATATCATAGCCAGGGATCAGTGTTACATCCTGCTGGGTACAGCCCAGGACAGTCACACATATGATGCATGTGTACATCATCCTGGCTATATGTGGCAACAGACAGTAACATGCCAGGGCCCCCGCAGGCAGTTCACTGTCCCTGCCAGCCATGCCATGCCACTATGCAGAAGGCTGTCATGATTGTGATCCTGATATTATGGCCCTGTGTTGGCCCTCACTGTGCAGACACAGTCAGTGCACTCTTCAGACATTCATGTCAGCTCCAGTAAGCACAGGGCAGCACAGGGTAGACAGACATCCTGTAGGTAAGGGTGGCTGACCAGCTGCATATGTCTGGCAGTCCATGCAGGGGGACATTTTGTAGTGCACACAGGGGGGACAAAAGTGGCATGCACAGTGGCTTATGGGGGGGTATCCCTAACACATATTACAATACCACAGGCCTGCACACAAGCCAGTGCACACAGCAGCTTTATGCCCAGCAGTTTGTACTGACTGTATGACTCTCTCCACTGAAGGTCTTTAAAATGATGGTAACATTGGTCCCTGGTATGGGTGACCCCTTTCCTTCACATCAGGTGCTGCCCCACTGAGGCACAGATCTCAAACCAGGGTCTGCCCATCACTGCCACCTCTCTCAGCAGTTTGTACTTTTTTGACACCACTAGGTCCATGAGGTTTCTGATCTCAACTGACGACTATCTGTAGTCACACTGAACAATTGCTCAGCGTTTGTGTACGGTCATGGCTGCTGCCTCCAAAGAGTTACTCAGGCAGAAGCCACACTGCTTCCTGTGTTAGGGTCTGTGCTGCATTTGCACAATATGTTGTGTTGGTTGTGCTGTGCTATGACATTGTGTGCTGCTCAGTATGCATATCTGAGGCAGGGCAGGGCCAGGGATATGCAGCTAGCAAGGGGCAGCACATGCATGGTTCATACATGCACCACACTGTGCAGCACAGCATGCTTCCACAACAATGGCATGCACTTGGCCATGCAGACTGATGATGTCATAGGTGGGACATATCATGTTTGCGAAACAGCTATAGGATGTGCAAGCAATCACACTTCGCAAAACCATGCACAGGCGCAAACCTAGTTAGTGTGGTGGACAAACCTGCAATATTCAGTCAGGATATGCAAATGAGGTCTTTGGGCAGTCTATGGAAAACCAGCTACATGAGTGTGTCATTACAGGAAGTTCTGCATAAATTAGCATGCCAGATTGTACCCAAGCTATTTAAAGGAGCCCCTTGCACCTCCAAGACAGCACAAAAGAACTGCAGGTAAATGTAGGTGAGCGTCCTGTGGAATGGCATAGAATGGGAGGTGTGAGCAGTGGACTGTGTGTATACATTAGCCTCAGTATGTCACCAAGATACATGTGGCATTTCCAGCGCTCCTAGAATGTTCTGGCAATTTCCCTGTGACTCCATATGAGTTCATGTAGAGTACAGTCAGCCCTATGCAAGTCGATGTGGTGTACTGTTGGCTAACACTAACGCTGCTGTATGGCACATACGTTGCTATACACACACCTCTAAAGCCTGTCTCACACATAGGAATCCTAGTAGATCTGGGAGCACTGCATGTACTAGGTGGAGATGGCAGATCTACAGGGCACTGTGTACTGTACATGGACCTGGGACTATGGGAGAAACTTCTGTTCCCATAACCCTGCAACAGGTCTTTGGAATAACAAAGCCTAATGTGGCCATTAATGCCAGAGTCAGTAGTCCAGGGTAAGTTGTCACAGAGCAAAATTACAGGGGCAAATTGATGTGTTATCCTGTACCTCCATGGACACATTGTCTAAGGTCAGATTACCCATGCACTGTACAATACAGGACATCCTGTACATTTGGGGGCCCTGCTACAGTGCACATGCTGTGGTGGGGACCTGTCACAGCCTATATTCTAGGTGGTGTTTGCACTGTAGGGGTTCTATCCATCTACAAATGGTTTACCTGGGGATGTACTGTATGGTGGTGGTGGTGAGCCTGACAGTAGAGTATTGGGCTCATACTTGGTTGGAGGACCTGCAGCACCCATGAATTGTACTTCGTGTGCACAATGTGTGCAACAGCACTGCAGACATATGGCCGTACTATCTGATGGTATCCTCATCAACAAGTGGTGGTGCCGCCGTATCTGGGAGGTATATCATCCTGGTCCATGCTACACACTGCTGGCTGGTCACCCCTGCACAGTCATATATCCATGTTGGCAGCCCAGGGCTATGTGGTCCAATGCCCTTGTCCAACCCTGCCTGTTTGTGACCTTCATATTGACTGGGGGTGTGCATGGAAGACCTGGTGTCAGTAGACTTCAGGCTATGGGAAGGCATGCATTGTTGGGAAGCCTACATGGACTGGGAAGGTACACTACTGTTCCATTAATCTATATGCTGCCTGTACTCCCCTGTCACTCCTCTTGAATACCCTTGTCTGACAGGTACCATTTATTTATTGAAATGTTTCACCACTAAGGCACACTGAGCAACAAGTCACTAGTCTCCCAGTACAACCTGGGAAAAGGAGTACAATTGGAATAAGACAGTAAACATTCAAGTTACAAGATCAACATTAACATACAATTGTAAGGCAGGTGTTACAAACAGTGTTACAACAGTGTTATGCATAATATGTAGAAAGAGTGGACAATAACAAGTGCCGGGTAAATAAGTAAACAAGTGCTTATGTGAAAGAAAAGGGGGAAGGGGAGGGAGAGGTGAGGTGGGGGGAGTGGGAAGAGTAGTGTCCCTGGAGACCCCTTCAGGATGCGAGGAACCCTGCAAGGGGACTGAGAGCACCAGAGAGAAGGGGATATGGCAGTGTCCCAGAGAGACCCCTTTAAGATGGTGGGGGAAGGGAGCAGATGAGAGATACAAGCCCTTGGGGGGGTAGGAGAGGGATCCATGGAGATCGTTCTGGGGCCTTTACATTCTGTGAGAGATCAAGGAAGGCCAGTAAGGGGGAGCAATTTGGAGGAAGGGGAGGAAGGCTAGAGATTTGGGGGCATGTGCACAGGGTAAAATAAAGGAGAGGGTAGAGGGGTAGGATTAGTCCAGGGCTTAGAGGATGGAATTAGGGAGGGACCTGGCAGGAGCAGCTAGGTGGAAGGTAATTATTGAGGGCAGAGCTGATGGAGTAGGTGGAGGTTGAGTGTCGGATTTGAGGGGGGAGGGAATTCCAAATTTTTTTGAGGCAGTGAGAGTAGCCAGTTTGTCCAATTTGGGTGGATCTGTGGGGAGAATACCATGGAGAATACTGACAGGCTATGGGCCCACCATTTCAAAGTGGAGGAGTTGCATGCACTGGCAGAAGCCTACAAGATCAGGGAAGATGTTATGTCATGGTGCAAAAGCACGTATACCCATGTACGGTGGGCCTGGGATGAGATCATGGAGGAGGTGAATACCATCGGTGGATGGATCAGGCATGTTGAACTGTTGAGGACTTGAAGAGGTACATGAAGGAGGCCATGGCAACAGAGCATAAGGAGCTGCATGTCACAGGCAGGGGTCCATGGGCTTCAGCAGCCACTTGTTCCCTGGATCCTGCTGAGGAGGCCATAGCATCCACCCTATGGCTTGAGAAGGTGACGGGAGTGCAGAGTGGTGGGTAGGAAAGCCATGTTGGACTTGTCCAGTCATGTGATTGACTGCAAGTGTGACACCACATTAGCCATATGTGTGAGAGTATGCGTCTAGCTGTATGGGTGCACACAGACACCAGGGCTACATAATGAATGGGGTGTGGGAAACACTACTGTGTCCTTGTCACCCAGTGAGTGGACATATGCATGCATGCCCACAACAGTGCCCCACATGGTGCAGCCCATGTGCCCCCCAGTGCTGCAGTGTGTGTACTCTGGAGAGGTAGTGATATGTGCCTGGTTCTGATGGGGTGTGTCAACTGGTGCAGGGTGTGTGTGTTCCCTGGTGTTGGGGTGTATGCCCACCAGTGCCAGGTGAGTATCCACTGGTGGTGGGATGTGTACACACCAGTGCTGCAGAAGCTGAGAAAGGGTTAGCAGCTACCCTACAGCAAGGAGATGATTTATTGAGTACATTGAACTGAATTCTTAATTCAGGGACCTGTCATAGTATGTAGAAGTCAGTGATTTGGTTCTCTGTTTTTGGGGTAGTCTTTACTTAGTGTAACTTTAATTTTCCAGGGAGGTAATCTAGCTGGGAGAGTATTTTCAGTCATTTGTAACTAGAGCTGTTACTGAAACTCTGTGAAGGATGTGTCTGATAAGGGGAAGAGCTGAAGGAGGCTTGAGGGACTGTGGATTAGAAGCAGGAGTTGACAGTGGACTCTGTTTGATGCAGAAGCTGAGAGAAGGACAGCAGCTACCAGCTACCTTAAACTAGAGCTGTACTTTGCCCTGTAGGTTACAGAAGAAAGTCTTTTTTTTACCAGATTGTTGATTGTTTTTTGTAGACACAGAGTACCAAAGGAACCCCCACCCATCCCATTTCCCAACCACCCCGAGGGTGCGCTACCATTATAGTGGAAGGCAAGGCCACACCTACTTAAAGACACAGGAACAGTTAGGCAGCACATCACAAGAAATAGCCTAACCGGTATATAGGCAGAATTACAAAGGGTGTAGCTAGCAAGTAGATCCACAAAGGCACATGCAAACAGGAGGAGGAGATAGAGAAGCTTCAAGTCACCACAGAAGGAGAGAAAGACAGGGAGAGAAGGAGAAGAGAAAAAAAAGGGTTAGATGCTGAAAGTCTGTCACTGAATAAGTAAAAAGGAGACTGCTGAGAAATACAGTAACTTCCTGTCCCAGAACAGGAAGGGAAGTAGCTGTAAGGACACAGATGTAGTAGGAAAATAGGGAGAAAAAATAAACAAAAAAAGAAAACACAGTGAGGAAAGAGTAAGCATACAAAACAAGTTGAGGGGCCACACGTGAAACATGATGGGAGTGGTGCAGTGCAGTGCCTGTGAAGAGGCAGTCTTCCAGGAGACATTCTAGAGGATGCAATGTTGTCCTATCTGCAGGCACCTCTCTGGGATGAGGGAGAAGGTTGCTTGTCTCCAGGTTAAGTTGGCCAGGATTTGGGGGACCTTGTCTCTCACCCAGGGACCATCAGGGCTGCAGCCTCAGAGGTTGCAAAGAAAGAGGAGCGGTTGAACCACGGTGGGCTCAAGGAGGGTGAGGGTGGTGGAACAGAGGCACATCCCTCAAGTTGTAGCTCTCCACAATTCATTCGCTGTTCTAGCAGAGTGTGGTTCCTCAATGGAGGCACCCACAGTGGAGACAAAGGAGGATGCTGGGAACCTTCACAAAGGAGACCTAGAGGAAGGTGGCATAGGACCCCACAGGGGAAAGAAACAACTCCTGGTGGAGGACTCAATTGTTGGGGGGTAGAACTGGGGGATGAAGGGGAGAAGGAGGTAAGATGCCTGCCCAGCAACATGGCTTGGAGGGACAGAGAGAAAATCCTCTGGATTGTGAGAGCAGCTGCACCGGGGAGAGTGCTGGACATCATTGTCTACCTAGGGACAAATGACCTGGCTGGGAATGGGATCAGAGCATTGCAGGGGGAGTTTGTGAAGCTGGGGAGGGGCCTTAGACAAGTAGCTTTCACAGTAACCTTCTGGGAGGTGCTGCCTATCTATGGTATGAGTGAGGCTAGGGTTCTCCTCAACATGGAATTCAATCAATGATTTAAAAACTGTTGTAGAGCGCAGGGTTTTGGCTTCATTGGGGACTGGGGTCCATCTGAAGGGATATAGACCTAGATTGGTGCGGTGGTGTGCATCTATCCAGGAGGGGAACCAGTATCCTAAGTGATAGGATTAAATGCTTTATTGGCAAGCATTTAAACTAGCCAAGGTTGGAGGCACTGAAATGGAGCAGGACAATCCCAGCTCTGCGCCCCCCCACACAAAACAGCGTAGTTAGTGAGGTAAACACCAAAATAGAGAAGTCAATAGGGAGAAGGGTTGGGGTAAATGGAGAAAAAGACAAAGGCAGTAAAGAAGGGGATGGGGCTAAAAGGGGTAAGACCATCAAAAAATGGAAGGTAATGAGTACCAACACTCATAGTCTGGGTAACAAGCTCAATGAACTAGTGACCTTGATGGAAAAGGGAAGCCTGGATATTGTGGCAGTAATAGAAACATAGTACACAGAGGACCATGATTGGGATGTCAACATACCAGGGTACACAATCTACAGGAGAGACAGGGAGGGTAGATGAGGTGGAGGAGTAGCTGTCTACGTAAGGGAAGAGATCAAAGCAGAGGAAATAAAGGATAAACAGGGAGGACAGGAGGCACTGTGAGTCACCCTGGAGACAGGAAATGGCACCACAATCCACACTGGGATTATATACAGACCCCTGTCTCAGGGGGAGGAAATGGACAAGGAAATTATAGAAGACAACTTTAGGAAGCAGAAAAAAGGAAGATATTGTTGATGGGGGACTTGAATATGCCAGATGTTAACTAGAGCACCTTTGATGCAGCCACATCCAAGAGCAGGGTCATTCTTGATGCCCTACAGGGGACATGCCCCAGACAACTAGTGTTGGAACCCATTTGGGAGGGAGCAGTCTTAGACCTGGAACTCTCAAATGGCAATGGAGAGGGGGATCTCAGATTTAGAAGTGGGTAGACATCTGGGAAGAAGTGACCACCAAACAGTATGGTTCATGATAAGCATAGCCATAGAGTCAAGCCATACAAATGTGAGGGTAGTGGACTTTAGGAGGGTTGACTTTGGCAAAATGGGAGAGTGCCTCAGGAAAGCACTAGCAAATGGGCAAGGAGGGGTGGAGAAACAATGCTGAAACATTAAAACAGCTATCACAGAGGCAACAAGCCTTTGTACGAAGAAAACAAATCAAAATGAAAGAAAAAAACACTATGGTTCTCGAAAGAGGTGGTGCGGAATGTTAGAGAGAAAAAGGTAGCATTCAGAAAGTATAAGGAAATACAGAAGGAGCAGGACAGAGAACTGTACCACATAAAGCAGAAGGAAGTGGGGGAGGCAGTCAGAATAGCAAAAGCCCAAACCGAGGAAAAGATCCCCAACTTGGTTAAGAAGGAGGATTAAACCTTTTATAGGTGCATTAGGGAGTGAAGAAAGACCAAGGGAGGGATAATGAGGCTTAATAAAGGGGAGGGTAGGTGGGCAGAGGGTGATAGTGAAAAAGCAGAGATACCGAATGAATACTTCTGTTCAGTATTCACAAAAGAAGAGGTGGGGGGAGGTACCTAATCCAGTCAAAAGAAACACTCTAGATAGGGTGGTCGATACCAGCCCATTCACAGAAGAAAGGATTCTGAAAGAACTCCTAAAACTCAAGGTGGACAAAGCAATGGGACCTGATGGGATTCACCACTTAATTCTAAGAGAACTAGGGAAGAACTAGTGACACCACTGAATATCCTTTTTAACAAATCATGGGAGGATGGTGTGATACCTGAGGGCTGGAGGAGGGCGGATGTGATTCTCCTTCATAAAACTGGGAGCAAAGCTAAGGCAGGAAACTACAGACCTATCAGTTTGACCTCAGTGGTAGGGAAAAGGATGGAATCACTTCTGAAAGACAGAATTGTTGAGAACCTAGGGGCCAGTAGGGCACAGGATTTAAGGCAGCATGGATTACAGCGGGAAGGTCATGTCAGATGAATCTAATAGATTTCTTTGACTGCGTGACAAAAGTAGTACACCAGTGAGGGGCTGTGGACATGGCCTACCTAGACTTTAGCAAGGTATTTGACACAGTCCCACTCAAAAGATTAATAAACAAATTAACCAGCCTGGCAGTGGGTCCCATGGTGGTAGCCTGGGTGACAAATTGGCTGGACAACAGGACACAGAGGGTAATAGTAAACGGAGTCCACTCCAAAGAAAGGGGGGTTGCTAGTGGGGTACCACAGGGTTCAGTACTAGGACCAGTCCTCTGTAATGTCTTTATAGGTGACATTACAGTCCCTTAACAAATTTGTTACAATGGCAATACAGTAGTATAACAATGGCAGTACAGTGGTGAGCAGAAAAATCCACAGTTGCACTACCCAGTGGTACTCTGGTATCACAGTGGTAGGCAACATATAGATTTTCTTTGATAGACTGGTAGTAGTACACTGGCACATTGGTATCCCTATGGCATTTTTTACCTTTTTCTCTCTTCCTCACACACATACATACACTGGTAATACAATGGTATTGTCATTTTGAGATTTTTGTCAGTTCCCTCAAACACTGTCACAATGGTAGCACCATGGTAGTATGTTATTTTGACATTTCAGTATTGGGCACCTCTCACAGCAACCCTGGACACTTATGGTAGCACTGTGGTATCACTCTTAATCTCATTATACTCAGTGCTGTAATGCATTGTTAAGATGAATTACATTATCAACCTCGTGGAGAACAGTTAGGTAGTGTTCCCCAGACCCTGCATATTCTCTCCACTCCACAACCTGCCACTTTTTGACACAGATGTCATTCGTTACCCCCGAGTCACTCAGCAAGTGTCTGATCTATGCAGAGCCCTGGGACCAGGCACTGCCAAACACCTTTTGTGTATGGTAGAGCATGCACCAAAGGTTTTGATTAAGTTGGACATCCCCTGAATGACTCTTGGAGAACTAATGGATTCTGTATCAAATAACAGTAGGTCATGGAGAAGGGGAGAGCACATGGAGTCTAGGATCATAGTATTACTACTGACTGGTATGCTTAAATTGCTTTTTAGAATGCAGAAGACACCAGTCCTTACACTGCAAAAAATATCTTAAGCTTAATCATCTTATTTCACTAACTGAAAATCTTACATGTTTAACCCCAAGATTATCTCTAGAGTTTTTTCTTATTAATTAAGAAAAAATGGTTTACATAAAAATATAGAAATTTTCGGCAGATAAGGACTGCCAGGCCCATCAGGTCTACCCATAGGCCCTATACATTGTATATGGCCACTGACCCTATGTGATCAATTGCTTTTAATCACTCCTTGCCCTCTCAAGGTTCCCTTGTGTCTGTCCTAGGCATGCTTAAACCCCTCCATTGTGCTTGCCCCCACTACCTCCTTACATTACCTCTTAATCTACCACCCTCCAATTTCATATCATGCCCCCTTGTTCTAGTACTTTTTCTACACTGGAAAAGGTCCCCTACCTGCACCTTGTTTATGCCTTTGAGGTACCTGAAAGTTTCAATCATGGCCCCCAACTCTCCCTTCTCCTCCAGTGAGTATATATATTGAGGTCCCTTAGTCTCTCCTATGTTTTGTGGTGCAAGCCCTGCACCATCTTTGTCACCCTTCTCTTGATAGTCTCCACCTTGTTTAAGTCCTTGTGCAGGGGTGGCCTCCAGAACTGCATGCAGTACTTCAGGTGAGGCCTTACCAATGTTTTATACAATGGCATAACCACCTTCCGCTAGTGATACCCCTGCCTATGCACCCCAACATGCTATTGGCCCTCCCTGCCACCTTTGTACACTGCTTTGATACCTTAAGATCTTCAGAGATGATAACCCCTAGGTCCCTTTCCTCCTTGGTAACAGTCAGCTCCCCTCCTCCAACCTGTAGCTCTTCCCAGGGTTCCCTCATCCCAGGTGCATTATTTTGCACTTTTTTCTGCACTGAACCTCAGTTGCCTCCTCTCCAACATGGATTTACATTTTATTCATTCGGTCAAAGACCATTACAATAAAAAATGTAAGTTATATAAAATTCTTACTTGACAGAAATAATCCAATGACATTATAATATTCAGTATTACAAATATGTTGATCATACACAATCTATTATACTCTATTTTTAAATTTCCTAAATAGGGTACAGTTTTTTTAAGCAGTACATAGAATAAAGACACAGTTTATTAAAATTGTTTACATATGATCAAAATATCTTCTAAGAATCCAATCACCTAATTGATCATATAGTCATCAGTACTAATAACAAGATACTGTATCTAAAGTAGACTTCTAGCCACTAAACTTAGGATAGCTAAATAAAATGCATATTATTTATACAGTACATAAACTGAAACATACAGATCACTTATGCTTTTTATGTATAATCAAGATAGCTCTGAAAAATCCAGCCACCTGATTAATCACATATTCATCCTGTACCATTAGCATGATGGCTAAAAGTATACTTCTGTCTGAGGTACTGATTTGTGACCAAACAGGGGTCGGCCATTAAAACCTAGGCTTGCAGTACCATGGGCACATGAAGACCACAAACAAAAGGTTTTCTAATTCCTCTTTACTACAATTGCAGAAACTGCTGGAAATATCCTTTGCCTTGCTGTACCTTGCAGTTAGGACATTGCTCCTAAAAACTTCAAATCTATAACTTGTGTAAGCAACTCTTACCTCTTGTTCAGTCAGTTATTCTAAATAGAATCTAAAGTTCTGATTTACATAATTTTTCACAATCCATGGAGCAATTTTCAAGGTTGCACTTATTTGACAGTCCCTCTCTCTTTAGTAACATTGACAATTTTACTGGTGCAATATTTTTTATATTTAAAGCTAGGAGCAATCCCCTTCTCATATACCAGTCTTAGATGCTGAAACCCACAATTATTTAATATTTCCATTAACAAAGCAAGCCATAAGGATTGTTTACATCCCTTGGTTATCCAGCTTTCTTTTTCCTTTAGGGATTTTCTTGTCAGCCATACTGAGGGCATTCTAGTGAGAGAGATCCAATAGCCAAGCAATCTGGAGAGGGCAAAGGCCTCCAGGCTTAGAAATCCAATCTCGGCTCTTAGTAAGGCAATCAGGATAGAATTAGCTAAGCCCAAAACAGATCTAAGAATTTTATTAAGGGGAATCTATTTTTCTTAGTGTTTTACTTCGGTACCTCGAGTCTCCTGGAGTACCTTTGACCTGCCGAAGTTTGAGGGATGTTACTTAGATTGTCCAGGGGATGCACCCTACGTGCTGTAGTTTAGATCCTGGTCCAATCTCCCTGATTTTGGGTTGTGTTGAGATTGTGAGCCCGTTTCTGGCTCAAATTGTCTGGTGCTCCTTAGAATTGGGTGAGTTCCCAAGCTCCCAGAAGGAGGCGGTGGTGACATCCCTTCTGAAGAAAGCTTCTCTGGACCCAGATGTTTTTGCAAACTACAGACCTATCTCAAACCTTTCCTTTATTGGAAGGTTACTGAGAAAGTAGTGGCAAACCAGCTGGAGGACCATTTGACCATCCATAATACCTACAGACCTCTCCAGTCTGGTTTTCATAAGAGGCATAGTACTGAGACTGCTCTAGTTCAGGTGCTCAATGATCTTTTGATGACGAGAGATCAGAGAAACCGTTCTATTCTGGTTCTCCTTGATCTCTCCTCAGCTTTTGACACTGTAGACCATGGGGTTTTGCTCGAGTGCCTGAGGTCCATCTGTGGACTGTAGAGTACAGTACTCAGATGGTTTACATCTTTCCTATCTGGAAGAATGCAAAGAGTTGGGTAAGGAATCTTTTCTTCCAACACTTTCTCTCTGCCTTGTGGGGTTCCTCAGGGCTCTGTGCTTCCCCCATGTTGTTTGCAGTGTATATGCTGCTCCTCAGAGACATTGTAAGATGGTATGGGCTGAGGTTTCACTGCTATGTTGATGATACCCAGCTCTACCTGTCTTTTGCCCCTGATCAGGCTAGTGTTCTCTCGGTATTTAGTAGCTGCTTCGCTGAAATACATGACTGGATGAATTTGAGCTGATTAAAGTTGAACGCAGGTAAGACCGAGGTTATGGTAGTGGACCCATAATGCAGGATAGAGGGTCTAAGGATTAATCAGCCCTCTGGTTTATTTCTGGGGGGCAATCAGATCCTTACCTCAAAATGTGAGCGTAACCTGGGAGTGGTACTCGTCGATGGGCTGACCCTCCGTCTTCAGGTGTCGGCAGTCGTTATGTCTGCATTTTATCATCTCAGGAACATTGCCAGGGTGAAACACCTAGTTCTATTTAGTGATTTACCTGTGTTGGTCCACATCTTCATGACCTCTCACTTTGACTATTGCAACTCCCTGTACCTTGGGCTTCCTGGAGTTGATATCCACCGCTTGCAGCTAGTGCAGAACACTGCTGCCCGGTTGTTAACAGGGGTGTCAAGAAGGTTACACATTACCCCTGTATTGCATGATCTGCACTGGCTGCCAATACAGTGGCGGATCACCTCTAAAGTAGGTCTTTTGACCTACAAAGCCTTGCATGGACTTGATCCCAAATACTTGAAAGAGCTTCTGATTCCTTACAGCCCTGTGCGACAGCTCCGTTCAGCTGATGAGGGGTTGATGAAGGTTCCGAGGGTTATTTTAAAATCATCTGGGGATTGGGCTTTTATGTTTATAGCCCCAATCCTCTGGAGCTCTCTACCCCATCAGCTTCAGGAATGCACAATGGTGGGGAGTTTTAAGCCATCTGTAGAGACAAGTTTTTATGGGTTGATGTATGTATTATCATGATTTTATATATGTATTTATTTCTGTTATTTTATTGTTCAGTCTGTGCAGTGCCTTGGCGCTTGAAAGGCACTTAATAAATAAAGCTTTATTATTTATTTATTACTATTTTACAACCCATACTTATGAACATACATATGAACATAAGAACATACCTAATTCGCCAGCAGATAAAGGCCTAGAGGTCTATTAAGTCTGCTCAAATGTGCAGCCAGCACCCCTTATTCTGCAGCTGCCCCTCCCTTCCACCATTCCCCTCCATTGACCCTCCCCTTTGTCCTGTCCCATCCCCTTTTGAAGCAGTGCACTGTTCTACTGGATACCACTTCTACAGGTAATGCATGCCATCCAGCTACCACCCTCTCTCTAAAAAAGTGTCTCCTCATCTCCCTCCTGAACCCTCCTCCTTCCAGACTCATATCATGGCCCCTGGTGTCCCTCCCCTCCCTTACTTTGAACAGCCCCTCTGTACCTTTCTTGTTTATTCCTTTCATGTACTTAAAGGTTTCAATCATGTCCCCCGTCCGTCCTCTCCTCCAGTGAGTACATGTTCTACTCCCTCAGCCTCCTCTCGTATGATAAGTCCCCCAGCCCCTTGATCATCTTTGTCGCCCTGCGCTGCACCCCCTCCAGTAACTTAATGTCCCTTTTCAGATATGGGTGCCAGTACTGCATACAGTACTCCAGGTACAGTCTAACTAATGACCTATACAGTGGCAGAATCACCTCCTCCATCCTCAAGGATATACCCCATTTCAATGCAACACAGCATTTTGTTGGCCTTTGCAGCTGCCTTCCTACATTGTGCTGAGTTGTTCATTGACCCTGTAATGAGTACCCCCAGATCATTCTCCTCATGTGTCTGGGCTAGCTGCACTCCTCCTAGCTGGTAACTCCTCCTTGGGTTCTTCACCCCAAAATGCAGCACCTTGCACTTTTTGGCATCAAACCCCAGTTGCCAGTTACTTCTGTCAAATAGAGAGCTTGTGGAATGCACTTAGCCTGTGTGGCTGTCAGGACTGCACTGCTGAGTTGCCAAATTTTCTATTGAATTTCAAGAGGTCACCAGCTGTTTGTTTCAGTTTAACAGTTAACTTCTTAGTGTGCATTTCCCAGCTCCCTGAGTTATTGAGAGGCCCAGATAAACATAGGACTTCACTGTTTCTATTTTTACTCACCAATTGACCAATTTAATGGAGTATATCTGATACCAAATATCATAACCTGGCTTTTGAGTTTATTAATTTGCAGATTATGTTCCTTTTCAAACTTATCCAAGATATCCAGCTTCTTGTGCAGTCCAGGTCTGGACAAGGAAATTAAAGCCAAATCATCAGCATACGCGAAAACCAGCAGAGTTTGGAACCCACCAAAGGGGAATCAGATCAGGAAATCAGAAGTTCCCTCAGAAGTTGATCAATATATAAACAAAACAAAATAGGGGCCAAAAGACACCACTGTCTTACCTCCCTGTTGGTTTCAAATGCTTCAGATATTTGTCCCTTATTTCCGAATCTTACTTGTGCCCATGTTTGGCTGGAAAGTTCTTTTATTGTACTTATGAGATCCTATAGGAAGCCTTTCTATACCATTATTTGCCAAAGTAAATTGTGAGAAACATTGTCAAAAGCTGCACTAATGTCTATAATCGACATGGCCCCCTGGCTGCACTGTCTCCCACCCTCACCCACCTCCCCACCGTATCTCCACTCCTGCCCCCACCCCAACCACCTCCCGTACTCCCCCTTACCCCCTGCACCCCCCCTAGATCTCTTTTACCTCACTTCCCCCACCCACCCCTTCCCTTGTCTTGCTCATAGCTCAAGTCTTTGTACTGGTTATTACAAGTCTGTAAGTCAATGACTATATGCGTGCAACTAAAAATGATGACTGTTGCACGTGCTAACATGGAACCTTTGTAAAAGAGCCTCGGCTCAAAGGTATTGTAATCCTAGATTGAAATAAATAAATTAAATAAACATAAAGCCGCTGCCCTCTAAATGACACATGGGCTGTTCAAAGTAAGGGAGGGGAGGGCCACCAGGGGCCATGATATGAGACTGGAGCGAGGAAGGTTCAGGAGGGAGATGAGGAGACACTTTTTTACAGAGAGGTGGTGGCTGGGTGGAATCGTTACCTGCAGAAGTGGTATGCAGTAGAACAGTGGACTGCTTCAAGCGAGGATGGGACAGGACAAGGGGAGGGTTAATGAAGGGGAAGGGTGGAAGGGAGGGGCAGCTGCAGAATAAGGGGTGCTAGCTGCACATTCGAGCAGACTTGATAGACCTCCAGGCCTTTATCTGCTGGCAAATTTGTATGTTCGTATGTTCGTACATATTTTTCAATCAAGTGAAGCAATATGTAACAGTTATCAGCTGTGTGATAACCAGAGCAGAAGCCAGCTTGAAATTTACTAAGATCCCCCAGATGGTCAACTTGCTCTAAAAGTCTTTCTAATAAAATTTTGGAGAAGATCTTGCCACCAATGTCCAGAAGAGAAATAGGATGATACATACTGGGATCAGTCCTATCTCCCTCCTTATATATGGAGACAATGGTAGATCCCTTCCAAGAACTAGGGATTGCAAATTCAGTTATACACAAATTTAAGTATTGCACCAATATTTTTACCCATGTGCATGTCATTAGAAACACAGAAACATAGACATTGACAGTAGATAAGAATCGCTTGGCCCACCTAGTCTGCCCATTTCCTTACTTACAGGATAAGCTGCAGATCCTAGTTAACCAACAGTCTATTTCTTCCTACCCCCCACAAGAATTGCCTTATGTCTGTCTCATGCATTCTTGAAATCTCCCACAGTTTTAGACCCCACAACCTCCTCAGGAAGGCTGTTCCATGCATCCACCACCCTCTCCATGAAAAAATACTTCCTCACATTGCCCTGAGCCGTCCCTCCTCTATCTTCAGATTGTGTCCCCTTGATCTTGCACATCTCTTTGTCTGAAAGATGCTATCCTCTTGGACTTTGTTGATTCCACTGAGGTACTTAAAATTTTCTATCATGTCCCCCCTCTCCCTCTTCTCCTCAAGGGTAGGCACTAGGGACAATCAAGCAACTGAAGCAACACAAGCAGCTCACCTGAGTAGCTGAGGAAGCCGAATCTCCAGCCTGATAACTTTCGAGGCAGCTCCCCCCCCAAGCTAGGCACTCGGGACAATCAAGCAACTGAAGCAACACAAGCAGCTCACCTGGAGTAGCTGAGGAAGCCGAATTCCAGCCTGATAACTTCGAGGCCCCCCAAGCTGAAGCACTCGGGACAATCAAGCAACTGAAGCAACACAAGCAGCTCACCTGAGTAGCTGAGGAAGCCGAATCTCCAGCCTGATAACTTTCGAGGCAGCTCCCCCCAAGCTAGGCACTCGGGACAATCAAGCAACTGAAGCAACACAAGCAGCTCACCTGAGTAGCTGAGGAAGCCGAATCTCCAGCCTGATAACTTTGGAGGCAGCTCCCCCCCAAGCTAGGCACTCGGGACAATCAAGCAACTGAAGCAACACAAGCAGCTCACCTGAGTAGCTGAGGAAGCCGAATCTCCAGCCTGATAACTTTCGAGGCAGCTCCCCCCAAGCTAGGCACTCAGGACAATCAAGCAACTGAAGCAACACAAGCAGCTCACCTGAGTAGCTGAGGAAGCCGAATCTCCAGCCTGATAACTTTCGAGTGAAGAGGCCTCTTCTCTTGATCTGGGCAGCCTGCGGAGGAATTGCTTGACTGGTAGCCAGCGTTTGCCCTCCTCCCAACCACCCTCCCACCCAGGGGCGGCTGTCAATTAAGGATCCACCCTGTGACATCACATCCGGTGACATCACGTCCTGTTGCCCAGAACCTATCTCCCCACTTTCCCATTTGCAGGTTATACCTGCTGGCCACTAGAGGGACCTATGCTCCCTCACTACTTCTCCTACCTGTACAGCACTACTTCCCTGGGATCTTGCTCACCACAATGTATTGGCCCTGCCTCATGCTCTGCCTGTGCCTATCCCCACTAGCAGTGCACTTACCCACTTACCCATCTGCTAGTCCACACTGTACCCTGGCATCCCTCCCTCCCCTTGCTCCTGAACCTGCTCTCCTGCCCCTTGGGACCTCTGTGTGTCCCCGTCCTTCCTGCCCTCCCCCTAGCTTTTTCTTCACCTCAGGCACATCTGGGTGTCTTCTTATTCTTGCTTTCCCCTCCTGTACCTCCCTGCCCACCCCCTGCTCCCTTAGCCTCCCCTCCCCCCTCTCATGTCAATTGTAGGAAAACCTCCTCACCATCTCCCAGCCAGGGTGTTAGTCATGCTACTACTCCTGTCGGGGAACATTCATCCAAACCCTGGCCTGGTTCCCAGGAGCTCCCCAACTCACACCACAGGCCTATGCATGGTCTCCATGAATATCCGTAGCCTCCTAAAAAAGTTTGACTCACTACAATGCCTGGTCACATCAATTAACCCTGATGTCATCACCCTGGTTGAGACTTGGCTGTCAAAATCCTCCCCTGACTCCCTAGTCTCCCTTCCTGGTTTCGCCCTTTTCCGGTCCGACCGTGTTGGGAGACGGGGTGGCGGCTGCGCTATTTATGTCAAGGAATCTCTCCCCGTACTAGCCCTGCCCACTCCCATCCTTGACTCCAGGGACCAGGCGCTTATGCTGAAACTAACCCCTGACCCTTTAAAGGGACCCCTTTATCTGACTACTGCATACGTGCCCCCCAGGGACCAAACACAGGCCATTGCCTCTCTTACAGAATACCTTACCTCTCTACCTCCTTCCGCTGATCAAATTCTGGTGGGTGACTTAAATGTCAACTGGCTCAGCCCCTCCTCCTCCTCCTCTACCCGAGACTCCTTTTCAGCAATAGACCTAACGCAACTAGTTACCCACCCTACCAGGACTAACCCCAAGAGAGGCTCCAGTACCCTGCTTGATGTGGTACTCACCAACCACCCTAATCGGATCCCCAGTGTACAAGTCCTCCCAGACTCTCTCAGCGATCACTCCCCCATTCTATTCCACTGGTCATCCTCAGTCCCCAAACCCATAGCACAGTCCACATGCCAGCGGCGTCTAATACCTGGTGGACTAATAAAACTTAAGGAACTTCTGTCCCAAATTGACTGGTCTCCTATACAGGCAACTCCTGACATTGACACAGCTCTCTCCTTCTTTACCCAAACTTTTAATAATGCCTGTGATATCTTTGCCCCAATGTTGACCCGCCGTTCTAAAAGGAAGAATGCCCCCTGGGTAACCCCAGCTTTGATCCACCAGCTCAAACATAGGGACAACCTATGGCACCGTGCTGCCATTGAGACTGGCGGCCCAATGACAGGTGGTTATATGCTGCTGCCCGAAACAAGTGCACTCGGGCCATCAGAAAAGGCCAAGTCTGAGCACTATCGGTCCTCACTCACTGCCTTATGGGGAACCCCAGAACCTTCTGGGATAACATTAAACAGTTAAATGGGAGTGCACACTCCCCCACCCACCAGATCAACATTAATGGTGTGATCTCCTCAGACCCAGCCCTCATAGCCACCACCTCAACACCTCATTCACTGACCTTAGCCCTATCCTCCCTACAAATTTTTTTGACCCTCCTCCCCCAGCACCTGCCTCCTTCCCCAGCACCTGCCGTAAATCTTTCTCACCCTTATTTTCTCCTCCGCCATGTTTCTGCCCAAGAACTTAGGCCGCACCTTGTCACTGCCCTCAAGAGTAATAGTACAGGCAGTGACACCCTGGATCCATGTATCCTACGGCTGGTCTTAGACACAGTCCTTACCCCGATCACATGCCTCATCAACCATTCTCTTTGCCTGGGGAAGGTTCCAACTGCCTGGAAAGTCACCACTGTCACCTCTATCTTTAAAGGTGGTGATAGGACTGTGGCTGGAAACTATCGACCGATCTCCATTCTCTCTCCTCTCTCCAAGGCCTTGGAAAAAGTGGTGGCCTCTCAAATCTCTGACTACCTCTCCACCTACAATGTCCTTTGTTCTGAGCAGCATGGCTTCCGAGTAGGCCACAGTATCAACACAGCCCTCCTAGAGTTCTCCAACTTTCTCCACTCCTCCTTAGACACTGGTTCTCTGGCTGGTGCTGTCTTCATTGACCTCTCAAAGCTTTCAGCACTGTCTCCACCCCTCCTTCTTGATGCCCTTAGTCTCTCTGGTTTTGCTGCTGGGCCCTATCTCCTGGTGCACCAGTTATCTGTCTGACCGCTCACAGTGTGTAAAATTAATGGGACCTACTCAGACATCTGTCCCATCTTTTCTGGGGTTCCCCAGGGCTCCATTCTGGGCCCTTACTATTCTCCCTTTACCTTAACACCCTTCCACGCTCTTGCTCAGGGAATATTCTATTGTACACTGATGATGCAGTCATCTTTGCCTCAAGTCATAACCCTATTGCCCTCCAGGACTCGCTGCAGAAGTCCTTCACTGAAGCCGAGGGCTGGTTCAAGGAACATAGATTGGTGATAAATCTTAAAAAACCAAAAACCATGTTCTTCACTCATCCCCAAAACAAGTCCTGCAAATTCAAACTCCTCATTCACTCTGGGTCCTCTTTCCCACTCGAACAAGTTTGCTCCAATAAATACCTAGGGATCCATTTTGACCCCTCCTCTCCTTCCATGGACACATCGCTGCCCTAGCCACTGCCACTAATATCCGATTGGGCATCTTACATCGGTATAAACACTGCCTCCCCAGAGGCTCTTCGACTCGCAGTCACCTCCTCTATCCTGTCCCTAGTGGACTATGGACTGCGGTGTATGGTGCTGCTGATCAGACTGCACTCCATAAAATTACTTTCTCTGAATAAGGCCTGCAGGTTAATTACTGGAGCACCTAGGCTGACACACACCTGCTCTGCACCTGTAGCTAAAAGCGCTGGTACTTGATCTTGACGGCGCCTCAAATATCTGACCTGTACCCTTACAAAAGACCCTCCTTGGGCTATCCCACCAGGATTGACCACCACCATCGCCGCTCTGTCCCACTAGTTCATACTCGGACCTCTGGAAAACCTCTCTTGTTATCCCTAGAGCTAGGACCTCTCAAGGCCAAAGAGCCTTCAGCTTTAGGGCCCCCTCCTAGTTCAACACACTGCTCCCCTCCATCTCCGAAGCTCCAACTATATCGTGCTTCAAAACTTCCTTACGTAACCACCTTATTAACACCCAATGCTGTAATTGCCACTAGTCAAAGCCGTACTCAATACTTATGACAAAGCTTTTACTAAGCTGCTAAGGCAACATAACTCTGGTATTGTTTGCATCCATCCTACCTGTACCAGCTTGTTTGTATCTATGTCTTAATTTACTGTTATACTTATGTGTTGTACTGTTATACTGTGTATTTTCATTTGTCTTACTGTGACAAGGTACCTTTGTAAATGAGCCTATGGCTCAAAGGTTTTCCAAACTGCTGTTTAAATAAAATAAAAATAAATAAATATTATGCTCCTTTAGTCTCACCTTGTATGGCTTTTCTTGCAGACCCTGCACCATTTTAGTTGCCCTTGTCTGGACTGCCTCCATCCTATCTATGTCCTTGTGGAGATGGGGTCTTCAGAACTGGATGCAGTACTCCAGATGTGGTCTCACCAACTGTCTGTACAGAGGGATAACGACTTCCTGTTTTCTGATGGTGATGCCTCTCCCTATACATCCCAGTATCCACCCAGCCCTCCCTACTGCCTTCTCACATTGCTTGCCTACCTTCAGGTCATCTGATATGATTACCCCCAGGTCCCTTTCCAATTTTGTTGTTGTTACTACCTCCTGCATTGTGTAATCTTCTCCTGGGTTTTGTTTCCCAGGTGCATTACTTTGCACTTCTTTGCATTTAATCCAAGCTGCCATACTTCTGACCATTCCTCCAACCTTGCCAAGTCCCTTCTCGACCTTTCCACGCCTTTCCATGCCTCCTTGTGTATCAACCCTGTTGCAGATCTTTGTAGCATCTGCAAAGAGGTATACTTTTCCTTTCAGTTCCTCTGCAATGTCACTTATAAAGACATTAAAAAGCACTGAACCCAGAACTGAACCCTGCGCTACCCCACTAGTAACCCCTCTTTCTTCAGAGTAGACTCTGTTTACAATTACCTTCTGAGTCCTGTTGTCCATCAAATGTTTTACTCAGCCTACCACCCTGGGACCCACACCCAGGCTGATTAATTTGATTATTAACCTTTTGTGTGGGACTGTGTCAAATGCCTTGCTGAAGTCTAGATAAGCTATGTCCACAGCCCCTCCCTGGTCTACTACTTTGGTCACCCAGTCAAAGAAATCAATTAGATTTGTCTGACATGACCTTCCTGCTGTGAACCCATGCTGCCTTGGGTACTTTGCCCCACTTTCCTCTAGGTACTCAAGAATTCTTTCCTTCAGAAGTGATTCCATCACTTTCGCTACCATAGAGGTCAAACTGACAGGTCTGTAGTTTCCTACCTCTGTCTTGCTCCCACTTTTGTGAAAGGGAATCACATCCACCTTCTTGCAGTCCTCAGGTACCACACCATCCTCCCATCATTTGTTAAAATGTGTAGTCAGTGGTGTCACTAGTTCTCCCCTTAATTCTTTTAGAATTCTGGGGTGAATTCCAGCAGGCCCCATTGCTTTGTCCACCTTCAGTTTTAGAAGTACTTTCAGATGTCTTTCTTCTGTGAAAGGAATGGGATCAACCCCCCTATCCAGAGTGCTTCTGTTAATTGGATTAGACACCTCCCCCTCCTCCTCTTTTGTGAATACTGAGCAGAAGTATCCGTTCACTATCCCTGCTTTTTCACTGTCTGTCTCCTCCCACTCACCTTCCTTTCTATTCAGCCTCACTATCCCTCCCTTTGTCTTTCTATGCTCCCTGATGTACATATAAAAGGATTTATCCCCCTTCTTAACCGAGTTGGCTATTTTTTTCCTCAGTTTGGGCATTTACTACTCTGACTTCCCTCCCTCCCTCCCTCCTGCTTCCTTCTGCTTTAACTGGTACAGTTCTCTGTCCTGCTCCTTCTGTGTTTCTGTATACTTCCTAAATGCTATCTTTTTCTCCCTCACCTTCCTCCCTGCCACCTCTTTTAAGAACCATAGTGCTTTTTCTTTCATTTTGATTTGTTTATTTGCTTCACACAAAGGCGTGTTGCCTCTGTGATGGCAGTTTTGATGTTTTCCCATTGTTGCTCCACCCCTCCTTCTAGCCTGTTTGCTAGTGAAATAGTCAAGTAGACTTCTACAGGAATCATATCAGGACCAGGCACTTTTCTTTTTTTAAGTTGTACAATGGCCAAATAGACCTCATGGTAGGTAAAAGGATTAAACTGCCTTCTATTCACAAGTGCTTCCCATGATAGGGTGGAAACTTCCAGGTTTAGATAAAAAAAAACATCTAAATAATAATTAATCCACTTTGCTGGGGAAATGTTTGAGTCCAGATGAGTTTTACTATTTTTTGTCCCTCTAGCAATTATAAGCCAGAAAGTTTGTTGATCATTATTTTGTATTATTGCTAACATTTTTGCCCATTGTTTTATCTGAAAACTTCGGCGTTTTTCTTTTAAAAATTCCTTATAGTGATTTCTTAGCTGGTGAAGTTGTCTATAGGCCTCTCTTGTACAATTCATTTTTCTGTATCTTACTTGTTTAGTAAATTCCTTTTGAATTGTGTACATTCCTTATCAAACTAGGAACATATTGACCTAGTTGGAGTGCTAGCTCCAGGATCACTGTAGACTGAACTGTTTGCTTTATTAAGGCAAGTTAATAGAATATGAGATATTGTATCAAGTGTTAAAATACTGCCACTGAGGGTTGTCAAGTTGACTAAAGCAACTTTGACTATATTTTCAACCTCATTTAGGTTCAGCCTGTCATATCTAATGCTAGAATGGTTCGTTACCTCTGCTAAATTCAGTCCCTTCTTTATTTGTGTCCCTTCTGCCTCTCGTTTTAACACTAAGGGAAAATTATCACCTTTGCCTCTTTCAGGGGTAGTCAACATATCCCAGCAGTCCATTGGACCACTCCATAATATAAAGTCCAGAACAGAAGCATCCATGGCATTGCTATATGTAAAGTTTCCTTCTAGGTCACATTTAATCCTACCTTTAATTGGGGCCAGATTGTTAGATGTCAATAATTCTAGTAATTTATGGCCTGAAGGATTAACTTTCTTGTCTAATGAAGACGTCTTATAACCTGACACATTTTCCAAACATCCAGTAGTGAGCATCACTATCTGAATACCCATCAAAAGATCCAATACAGGCATTTAAATCACCACAGACCATCACAGTCAGTTGCAGGCCAACAAAAATGTATTATTTCATTTAATTCTTCCAATTAGAGAGGTTGAACATATCTTGAGTTTGCAGGTGGGATGTAGGCATTTATCAGGCAACAAGTAAGCCCTTAGGCTTGTAGATAGACTGCCGAAAAAGGAGTCCTTACAGATTAACAGTTGTGCAGCTAAATTTTTCTAAATTTGAACCCAAATCAGGAGTCCCCCTGACATCCTACCCAGTTTACACATTTTTATTCCAGGGAGCTGGTAGCAGGCATAACCATTTAAAGAGACATTAGAAATCTCAGAGTGCCAGGTTTCGTAAAGACAGATTATATGATGTTTATATGTAACATGTTTCCAATCTTTATCAACAAATCTACTCGCTACTCCTGAGATATTCCAGGAAAGCAGAGCCCACTCAGAACGTGTATATACATTTTCCTGCAGCTTTAAGGGCCAGTCCTTGGTTAGTCAAGGAGTTTGGACCTCTCCATCCACCTTACAAGCTTCTCCAGGTCCCTCTTCATTTTCTGCACCTCTTCTGGAGTATCCACCCTGTTGTAGATCTTGGTGTAATCTGCAAACAAGCAGACCTTTCCTTCCAGCCTCTCTGCAATGTTACTAATGAATGAATGAATAAATGAATGAATATTTATAAAAAGCCTTTCCTAAAACCATGGTGCTGTACATAATACAAATGGATCTACTACTAAATCCCAACAGTCAGTCTCCCGAACTCCATAAGCCTGAGTTTAGGAGTCCGACTTCTGGAAGACCGACAAGGTGTTAGTACAATGCAGGGGGCAAGCCCCCACACCCCCACATGGGAGGCTCTGCCTCCTGCACCCCCTTTAACTAAAATAATGAACTCCAAGGGGGAGAGGATCTTGGAGTAGGTTAAAACAGTTTATGGGGGGCAAAAGTGCACTTCGCAAAAAAAAGTAGAGACCCAGGGCTGAGAGGACTGGTGGCCGAGCTGCTAGTGGCTTAGCCCTCCACGCCACAGGAGCAGCTTGGCCAACCACTGGATATTTCCCCTTCTTGTGGTGCATGACTAGAAGCAGGGTAGTGGTTTGTCACATTCGCTACCTTGCCCCCGCCAGCACCAGCATCCATCTGTCAGGCTGGTGTGTTGGACAGCCAAACTCGGGATCCTGAATGTCGGGATCCTGACTGTCAGCATTTCATCATACTCCCAATATGAATAGATAAAATGAATACTCAAATGCAAAATAAAATAACAAATCAAAATCACAATATTACAAATAGCAAATCACATAAAACAGTTAAAACAAACTCAATTACTTAAAACTGGTCTGATGAAGACATTGAACAGGACTGGTCCCAGGACTGATCCCTGTATATGTACCCCACTGGTCACCCCCCTCTCCCCAAACTATACCCCATTTACCACCATCCTCATTCTCCTGTCTGTTAACCAGTTCCTAACCCAGTTCACCACCTTGTCTCCCATGCCCAGACTACCCATCTTGTTAACCAACCTTCTGCGCAGGATGGTGTTGAAGACTTTGCTGAAATCTAGGTAGGTGATGTCTGCTGCCCCGAATTAGTTCCTAGTCACCCAATCAAAAACTATCAGATTTATATATTTATTTATTGAAATATTTCAGCAGGAAGGCACACACTGAGCGACAAGTCACTCATCTCCAGGTGTGACCTGGGGGAAAGGGGTACAATAGGAGTGAGACATTAAACATTCAATTTTCAAGATAAACATTAACATACAGTTGTAAGGCAGGTGTTACAAGCAGTTTACAACAGTGTTACGCATAATAAGTAGAAGAGTGGACAATAACAAGTGTCAGGTTAATAAGTAAACAAGTGCTTTCATGAAAGAAAAGGGGGGAAGGAGAAGGGGGATGAGGTAGGGAAGGGGCAAGAGTCAAGTTCAAGTTACATTCAAGTTACAAGATCAACATTAGCATACAGTTGTAAGGCAGGTGCTAACAGTGTTAAAACAGTGTTACGCATAATATGTAGAAAAGTGGACAATAATAAGTGCTGAGTTAATAAGTAAACAAGTGCTTACGTGAAAGAGAAGGGGGGCAAGGAGATGATAGGGTGAGGTGGGGGAGGGGGAAGAGACTTGTCCCTGGAGACCCCTTCAGGATGCAAGGAACCCTGCAAGGGGACTGGGAGGACCAGACAGAAGGTGATAGGCAAAGAGAGACCCCTTCAGGATGTTTGGAACCCTGCATGAAGGCTATGGTGCTAGACAGAAAGGGGGATAAGGCTGTAGGGATTAAAGAGGGAGTAGAAAGAGAAGGATGAGGTGTGACTTAAATGCTAGGAGTGGAATAGGACCTAACCCAAGAAAGGACCCTTCAGGATGTGGGGTACCCTGTCAGAGGGTTGGGGAAGGTCAGCAGATAAGGATTAAAAGAGTGATAGGAGAGGGAGAGAGTGAGAATTGAACCCTTGAGAGGTAGATAATTCGCACCTTTGGAGGGGATGGGGCCTAATCAATAGTCCATCAGGATACATAGTCCCATGGGGAGCATTCAGGGTCCCCTGACATTCTGTGAGAGATCAAGGGAGGCCAGTAAGGGGGAGCAATTTGGGGGAAGTGGAGGAGAGCTAGAAATTTAGGGGGTGTGGGTGCACAGGGTAAAATGAAGTGGCAGTAGAGGTGTAGGATTTATCCAGGATCAGAGGAGGGAATTAGGGAAGGACATGGCAGGAGCAGCTAGGTTCAAAGTAATTATTGAGGACAGAGCTGATGGAGTTGGTGGAGGATGAGTGGCAGATTTGAGGGGGGAGGGGAATTCCAAATTTTTGGGAGGTGGTAAGAGTAACTGGATTCACCAACTAGGGTGGATCTGCGGGGGACTACCATGGTGTGGAGGTTGATTGATCTAAGGGAATGGGAGGATGAGGGGGTTGTTATAAAGCAGGGAGTAAGGTAGGAAGGGATCTCACCCAGCCAGTGCTTGGAGGTGAATTAAGCACAGTGGGAGAGCCGCCTATTTGTAAGAGAGGGGAAGGATAGGGCACAATAAAGATTGCAGTGGTGGGAGAGGGGAGGCATCCAGGGCAAATTGGCAGAAGGAATTGAAGAGGATGTCCAGTCTGGACAGGGAGGACTTAGGGGCAGCACCATTCATTTGACATGACCTTCCTACTGAGAATCCATGTTATATCAAGGCTTATATCAAGACAAAGTATCTTGAAACAAAGCTTATTTTGTTGTATATTTTCCTTAAATAGAATAGTCCTGGGGTCAGTCCTCTTCAATATCTTCATTAGTGACATTGCAGAAGGACTAGAGGGGTAAGGTTTGTCTGTTTGCAGATGACACCAAGATCTGCAACAGAGTAGATGATCCAGATGGGGTGGGCAGAATGAGAAGAGATCTGGATAAACTAGTAAAATGGTCAGAAGAGTGGTAACTGGAATTTAATGCAAAGAAGTGCAAGATCATGCACATAGGGAAGAGAAACTCTGAAGCCACCTATAGGCTGGGAGGGGAGTTGCTGGCAGTCACAAAGAAAGAAAGAGACTTGGGCATCATCATCACAGATGACCTGAAATCATCCAAGCAGACCTCTAAAGCAGTAGGTAAGGCTAGGGGGGATGTTAGGGTGTATTAGTAGGGGTATCACAAGTCATAAGAGGGAGGTAATAATCCCACTTTTCAAGACTCTGGTTAGGCCCCTTCTGGAGTACTGCGTGCAGTACTGGAGGCCACACCTTCACAAGGACATTAACCATATTCAGGCAGTCCAGAGAAAGGCAACCAAAATGGTGCAGGGACTGCCTCATAAGACATATGAGGACAGATTAATGGAGCTCAATATGTATACCCTTGAGCAAAGGAGGAAGAGAGGTGATATGATCAAAACATTTAAACACCTTAAGGGCTTTAACAAAGTGAAAGAGTCTAACATGCTTAAATATAAGAAAAGTAGCAGGACAAGAGGACACAGAATGAGATTAGAGGGAGGCCGATTAAGGGGGAATGTGAGGACATTCTTTTTCATAGAAAGGGTGTCGGATGCATGGAATGGCCTACCTCAGGAAGTGGTGGCTATGAATACAGTGCAGGGCTTCAAACAGGCATGGGATAGGCATAAGAGAGCAATACAGATGAGTATGAATATATAGGCCACTGACAGAGCAAAGGCCGATGACGCATTTATAAGGTAGAAAAAGAAATGGGCAGACTGGATGGGCCTTGCGGTCCTTATCTGCTGTCAACTTCTATGTTTCTATGTTTCTTATTTTAATGACCTTTAATCTCAGTGATTAAAAATCTTGGGCAGGATTCACAAAAAATGGCATACTGCAGCACAAAATTTTGCACCATACCTTGCTACTGTGCAGGGACCAAATATTTATATTCACAATTGGATAGTGCACTGCCCTAGCCGAATGTGAATAGGTACAGATGACAGCAGTACTAACCCAGGAAAACACTGGAAACCTCAATAGCGCTGCACCCCACAGTCAGCCATGAGAATAGGCTGCCAGCAATAGCGCTACATGTTAAGCCCTCCATTCATGGAGGAAAACATGCAAATGTGCCCATTGGGCATGCAAGGCACTAGTGCTCATTAGCATGCCTGTTATGAGGCCATATGCATGGCCTATGGGTGGCTTAGCACAGCCTCCCCACCAGCCCAAGCTCCACGCAGCCACAGTCCCCCATAGTGTACTGCCACCTTACTCCGATCACCATCCTGGTGTAGAAATGAAATGTTTTTCCCTAGTGTAGTGTCCCTCCCTCTTCCCCGGACTCCAATTGCCTACCCTGTGTTAATAATAGTGATTTTTTTCATAGTATAGTATCCCTCCCCCCCTTCCTGGTCCCAGATTGACACTCCTGTATTAATAATAGTGATCTTTTCCATAGTGTAGTGTCCCTCTCTTGTCCTCAGTCACTGACCCTGTGTTAATAATAGTGATCTTTTCCATAGTGTAGTGGCCCTCTCCCCTCCTCGGTCTCTGATCGCCAACCCTGTATTAATAATAGTGATCTTTTCCATAGTGTAGTGGCTTTTCCTGGTCCCTAATTGCTGACCCTGTATTAGTAATAGTGATCTTCTCCATAGTGCAGTGGCCTTTCTCCTTCCCCGATCTCCAATTGCCATCTGCATGGTGGCAAAAGAGATCTCTGTTAGTACAATGCTCCCTCTCCCACCCCGTTGTCTGACTGCCATCCCCATGGTGACAAAAGAGATCGCCATTAGTTCAGTGCTCCCTCCCCCTCCCCAATGTTTCACAGTCATCTGCATGATAAAAAACCCAAGGATCCCTAGTAGTGCAGTGCACCCACATTCTCCCTGTTGTCTGATCCCCATCTCAGTTGTAATATAAAACTATCCCTGGTAGTCTAGTGGTCCTCCCCCCCACCCTTGTCCAAGGGTTGACCCCTGTAAAAATCAGAATCCCTGGCAGTCTAATGGTCACCCCCCAATCCGGTAAAGGTGTGATCCACCACCTTGTTTTCCCCCAGCTGGTGAGCATCACAGCCCTCCTGTCACCAACATAACTGACTACCGACTGACCTCTCAATGAGCACATACTGTATACAGTACGGCCCAGTGACAGTGATTGACAGCAACCCAACCATAGCTTATAAATACTGGTACCATCAAATGGCTCACTGTACACAGACAAAATATGCCCCTCACCCTTCCACCTCTTTTTGTTATTCAACATAGAACTGGCAATTGATCTGGGATATATTTCTTTTTGCATATATTAGGTTTGTGGAGGAGTACCTTTTGTACTTTACATATGTAACCCCCCTACGAATGGGTGTTCCCAAAAAGTCTTCCTAGAGCTTGCCTAAATGCTCACTGCTAGGCTGGGGTCCTGCGTTTTAGTCGTTAAATGTTATTGCCAAAGAGTGCCTGTGTAGCCTCTATGTACTGTCATTTCAAGAGCTGCCTAATTTGCAGTAATAATTAATCTGGAGGGTGAGTGTTGTCATGCTTAAGTCCCGCCAGGGCTGCCAGATAATTGCTCAGTTTCTGCCATCGCTAATTGCGCAGAGGGAGCTCTGTTAGAAGATGTAACTGTTTGCTGAATATTTATTAGAGTGGTAAAGAAAATGTAGTTTGTCTAACCTGCCTTCTTTGCAGCAAGGACTATTTTGTTTATCCCCACCATTTTGGCCCAGGACTGCCGAATTGGACCACTCAGTGCAAGTGGGACCTAAAATGGAGCCAAACTACAGGAGCTGTTCAGAATCAAAATCTGTAGGAATTGTAGTTTTGGGCTGTTGGCACCTTTTTGCAACTGAAGGGGGAGGTCTTGCTTTGACTGACAGAAGAATCAGCCAACAGAACCTTTTGGATCAGAGGGAAATTCCTGGGCTGCCTGCTGTCAGAGGCAGATCTAAGTTGGAAGCTGAAGAAGCAACAGCTTGAGACAGTTCGAGCAGCTGTCTGCGTAGTTTTTGCACCGCAAGAACTGTGGAAAGGCCTGAGCTTTGGTCTGCATGTCTGCCTGCTGCCCTGAGAGGGGGAAGAGAATTGTTTTCAGACTGAATCTGAGTTACGTGACTAAAGTAAGCTACTGAAGTGGGACTAGGCTCAACCTGAAGAAGATCGAAGATTTTGCTGAATGTGATCAGCCTGTCAGGATGTCCAGCTTCCTCTGAACTCCCGGTGTGTGCAGAGACTTTGCGACTGTTATCAGGGAGCGCTTTGCCTGGTACAGCAGAATTCCCTTACATGTAAATGTGCTGTGAGCTGCTCATGGGTTGTGATTTGGTTCCCCACTGTGTGAACTGTGTTCTGCTCGTTGGAAGTTTTGCCTGGTACAGTACAGTTCCCTTACATGTAAATGTGCTGTGAGCTGCTAGTGGGTCGTGAGTTGGTTCCCCACTATGTGAACGGTGTTTTGCTTGCTGGAAGCTCTATCCAGCCCAAAATGGACTGCAGCCAAATTTGTCTCCATGCGGTCTGGGTCTTGCCAGACTAAGACTACCCACTGCACAGAAAAGCCATCGACGAGAGACCAGCCTGGGGATCAGCCCCCTGCTCCACGCTCGAACAGGAATGATGCCTCGGTGACTCATGTAGGTCCTGCTTCTCCTGGCATTCCAGATCAACCACCTACATGTCTCGACTTTCGTCCAGCCTGTGTTCAGTCTTGGGTATCGTGAGTAAATACCAGGGTAGCTCCCTGCAACAACAGCTTAATCTGAGTGTGTCATCTGATTGTCTTTTTGTTCTTTTCCTTTACAAACTGAGACCTCTGGCTCCGGATTACAAATAGTGTGTACTGTGCATGTTGTGTTTTTCCATCACAGGGCCCAAACCAGCTGCGACACTGACCTACCCCGGGCAATGGTCCTGACTAACCCATCTCTTCTCCACCTGGGTACCCAGAGGTGTGACTGTGTGGGGGGACTTAAAGCGCATGCATAACTGCTTGATTGATATAACCTTTAAGCTAATTAACCTGATTTCACCCCTCCTTTGTTCAAGCCCCCTGAATAAATCAGATCTAACTTTTCTGCCTTTAATCTGACTGTGGTTCCAGTTTGTGCTTAAAGTACTGTACTGTTGCTATCTGCTGTGCATAACCTTGTTTTACAGGGGGTTCACAGGATCGAGTCAGAGGAACAAGCCCTGGTGGTAAGTACAAATAGTGTGGGTACTTTCGTGACATACCAGGGGTATTGTGAAAGTGAGTATTGTATAGTGTGCAGGCCACTAGAGGGGAAAGAGGGGGGTTACACTGTCCCGAAGGGCTGTGCCCAGGTTAGCTTGACCACTCCCAACCCTGACCTCTGGGTGGAGGCTCCCATGTCAGAACTCAGGCCCCTTAACCTGTGACTAGCCCAGCAGGCAGGGGTAGTAGCCCTTGGGGTAGCATCACCTAGGGGTTACATATATAGCCACATGTATCTGCGTTTGTAGTTTGATGTTTAACTGTTGCTGCACTGGGGTGATTCTTGTACTTGTTTCTTTAAGTTTTCTAAACAAATTCATAGTATCAGCGGTGTAACTCTGCCCCCTAACAATGCATCACATTTTCAGATGCAAAGTGCTATGGTTTAGCAATGTGGCTTTCCCAGACTCAATAAATGGACTTGCTGGCATTAAACCTTTGAACATGTAACCAGTCTGGGTGGGAAGACTTGGTTTACTTGGTTCATAAGGACAAAAGAAGGCTATTGCCCATCGAGATTGTCCCCCACCATTATGGTGGGAAAGTTAAACCCTGAAATAGTTAGACTCCATCTAAAGATCCAATCCCCTTTTGAAAGATAAAATTGAATTACATTCCACCAGATCTTGTGGTAATAAATTCATTCCAGACTCTAGGTGTTCTTACTGTAAAATAATTTAACCTTTTATTAGTTTTAGAACTTGCAACATCAATTTGTTTATTATGAAACCAAGGGCTAATTCTTCTACTAGAACAATTTAGACCACATTGATGCATTAGGTATTGAGAATTATGGCTTTTGTATAATAATTGCAGATTGCCTCTAGTACGTCTTAACTTAAGTGAGTGTAGCCCAGTTTTCTGAAGTCTATCACTGTAGTCCAATTTGGACAAGTAAGGAACCATTTTGGTGGCTCTTCTCTGAATTTTTTCTATTCTATCCCTGTCCTGCCTTAAATAAGGACTCCAGAAAGGAGACCCATAATCAGAGTGAGGCCTTACATAGGCTCTAAACAAGGGAATAATACATTCCTGAGTCCTTGACACAAAAGATCGTTGAACACGGGTAAGCATGGCATTGGATATTTTAGCTATCCTTGTACAGTGATCACTTGAGGACAATTTGTTGTTCACAAGAATTCCAAGATCACACTCTACTTGTGACACCTGAAGGGGGATATTATTTAAATAATAAGTTTGTTTGAAATTATTTCTTCCAAAATGTAAGACATGACACTTATCTGAATTAAGTATCATCCTACTGGAGTCTGCCCAGTCCTCAATAATTTGTAAGTTATTAGTAATAGATTCCCTGTTTAGTGTTGAATTTACAGGCCTTCCTAACTTAGTGTCATCAGCAAATTTTGAGAGAAGATTGTCTGAACTAACCTGTAGATTACTAATGAAAATATTAAACAGCATTGGTCCAAGAACTGAACCCTGCTGAACCCCACTAGTCACATTCCGAATTTGGGAAAGAGAGCCATTTATTCTAACCTGTTGTTGTCTATTATTTAACCAGCCTGATACTCAATCAATTAAAAACTGTGAAAATCCCATGTTCAACATTTTATCCAACAATATGTCATGAGGAACTTTATCAAAAGCACTGCTCTAGTCAAGGAGGACAACATCCATAGAGATACCTCTATCAAGTCCCATACTAATGTATTTATAAAAAGCTACAAGATTGGTGGTGCAAGAATACCCCTGCCTAAATCCATGTTGAGTATTGTCAGTTACATTATTTATAACAGATTCCTGTTCCAACAATTGTTTAATAATTTTCTCCATTAATTTATTTATTACAGACGTTAGATTTATTGGTCGGTCATGTTCAGGTTTGGAATGGTTACCTTTCTTAAAGATTGGTATAACTGTGCCCAGTCATGCGGAATAACTCCTTCAAATAGGGATTTATTAAAAATTAGGGTCAATGGTTTAGACATAGCTTTAGCAGTTTCTAATAGAAATCTGGGATTAATATTGTCTAGTCCTGGGCTAGAAGTCTGTTTTAGAGAATAAATAGCCTCTAAAGTATCATCGTCTGTGATAGTATAGTATAATTTACAATTATCTGAATGCTTAAATAGTTTAGGGATTTCTTTTTTTGTAAAGACTGAACAAAACTAGTTATTGAATGTATCAGCAATATCACTATCAGTTGAAATAATGGAGTTATTAACAATTAGGGGACCCATATATCTATTATTCAATTTCTTATTATTAAGATATGAAAATAATGATTTATAGCCATCTTTAGAATGTGCCAGATGAAACTCCAATTTCTTTTTGGATTGTATAATAGTTTGTTTTAAAAGTTTTAAGGTTTTCCTATATTTGGAAAGTAATAATTCATTAGCGTCTCCCTCAGTATTTTTTACAAGAGAAAAAAGCCTTTGTTTTTGTTTAATTAAATTTGTAATAGTTTTATTGAACCACAAAGGAATCTTCCCCTTTTTATTAAACTTTTTTTTTTTGTAGGGTCAAATAAGTTTTCCAAATAATAAATTGAAGATCTCAAGAATTCTCAAGATTTCTCAAGGGAAAGAGAAGATAATATTTCATCACAAGAAATGGAATTTAATTGATCATTAATAATGTCAAATTTAGTGTTATTATAATTTTTAAATTGTGAGTAGTTCAAGTTTTGCTGGAAAAATAACAGAGAAAAAGAGATGGAATTATGATCACTAGCACCAAGGGGGGCACCCATTTGAATATTTGTAATGGAACTCCCTATATTAGTAATAACCAGATCTAATAAGTTCTCACCATGAGTTGGTTTGCTTATAATTTGTTCAAGGCCCATATCCACAATAAGCGAAATTAAGTCATTTTCAACCAGCGTACTACCAGATAACGTTGGCCAATTTATGGAGGGCATGTTAAAATCACCCAAAACAAGAATGTTACCTTTAGAGACCATATTTAAAATGTCTTGGTGTAGAAGTGAAACATAGTCAGTATTGGCTGATGGGGGCCTGTAACATGTCCCAACCAACAGTTGGGGTTAACCCTTAAACTGAATATTCACCCAAACAGATTCAGTGTTAGTGGTAAGGGGAAGTTGGAATGAGGCTATGTCCTCCTTACATAAAGACAGACCCCTCCCCCGACCTGGCCTTGTCGATCCTTGTGAAATAACTTATATCCTGTTAGATGTGGGATCCAGATGGTATCAGGGTCCCACCAAGTTCCAGTGGTTGAAATAAGTCCATATTTGACCAAAAGACACTTAGCGTCAAGTTCAGCCATTTTAACTAAGTTAAGAGATCTTGCATTAAGAGGAAGGACCTCACATCCAACAGAATCAATGTTAATCCATTTTAGAGAACAGGACATATTCCTATCCTCCCCCCCCCCCCAGTTCTTAGTTTAAAAGTTTATTAATAGCTAAAATAACACTTTTACCCAATAGAGTACTACCCCTACTGACTGAGGTGGAGACCATTCCAGCAAGAAAAGAGGGATTTAAATGAAGAAGGTCCATATAGTGGTCATATGGCTGGTCCAGGTGGAGGGACATGGGTACATCGGTGGAAAAAGCGGGTCTAGGGGTCCCCTAGCAGGGCTGGGTGGACAAGCAGGGAAGTCATGGATATGGAAGACTAGTTTGGTGGTCCAAGGGATTATGTGGGTGAAGGAACATGGTGACATAGGTGACATAGACAGCCAGTATGGTTTCTCAGGGATAGTCTAGGTGGGCAAAAAGGAGAGAGGTTGCTAGAAAAGCTAGCCCTTGGATCCCAACAATGATCCAGATTGAGGGTCATGGAGAATGTAGGTGGTGGAGGCAGATCCAGTGCTCCCAGGGCTGGTCCAAGTGGGAAACATAGACATGGGATGGCCATTCCAGTCATCCCAGGTCTGGTCCCTTTGGGGTTACCATGGGGACATAGGTGAGGCAGACAAGCCCAGCAGCCTCAGAGCTAGTTCAGGGTGGGTACAAGGAGAATTAGGTGAGGAAAGCTGATCTGGGTGCCAGTTGCTGGTCATGGTGGACTATAGTTAAGGGATGCTAGTCAAGGGGTCTCAGGGATGATCCGAGTGAAATAAAATTGGGCCCTTAGGTGGGAGAGACAAGTCTGGGGGTCACAGGGCTGGTCTGTGTGGACAATGCAGACAGATGAGATATTATTAGGGGAGGTTAGTGTGTGGGACATGGGACAAGTTGGTGTTGGAGATGCTGAAACAGGGACCAGGGATCATTGACTGGAGGTGGGAGTGGTTCCTGGGAGATGGAGGCACTGCTACAGGTACCGGCTGCAGACCTGTTGTTCAAGTTCAAGATTATTGTAGGAATAACTCCACTGAGCTGGCTCATTCACAAGGTGGTCCTGATAACATTTAATAGGAGCAAGCACAGATAAACATCAAGGTGGAATACATACATAAATCAAGAGGGGTAACATTGGATACAAAAATGTATGCTAATTACATAACAGTGACAGCGTTTATAAGGCAATACGATCTGCAAGTAGCGGAATAAAGAGAAACAGACAGCCAACATCTTAAAACGAAAGGCATAAAGTGCAAAGTAGCCTGGAGGCCCAGATAAAGAGGAGAGGAGAGAAAAGAGGAAGGTGAGGATGAGAAGGTAATGGAGTAAGATGAGGAAGGGATAACAGGGAAAGTTATAGCGGGATACTAGGGTGGTGCAGGGTGGAAGAGAAAAAAGGAAGAGCGATAAAAAAGGGGAAAATGAGAGGAAAAAGGGTGAGGGGAATCAGCTGAGCAAAACAGGGAGAAGGTGGTGAAACTGTAAAAGACAGTGAAGTGGAGGAGATAAGGTAAAGAGAAAAAGGGGGAAATATGAAAGAAAAAAAGCATGGGGGAAGTCAGCTAAGCAGACCAGGAAAATGTTTACCAGCTACAAGCTGCTCATTCTTTAGAGCAAACTAATGCAGAGCTGAGACATATTCACTGGGACACAGTACTGCAGGGGTCAACAGGTTATATTCCATAAAGCCCCCCTTTGATAAAAATAAAGAAATCATGCTCAAAAAAATGTAAATGCTTTGCTTCTAAACAAACTTGCAGATCTAAATAGAAGGCATCTGCACTGGTGTACATTTTTTCATTTCTATTAAATATTAACAAACCACTACCCCTGCTCTGCAATAGTATTTTCCTGCTATGCCCCAGGAAGTGGAAGAGTTTCAAAGGCTGGGCTATATAACTTCTTCAGGAGACCAGAATGGCTGTTTGGAAAAAAGGCAATAGTGAATTATTACGGCGAGTTGTGCAAATAAACAGGAAAGGTTTACGGTAACAGGCTTGCGTCTAAAGTGACGCCACTCAGTCATGCCTCTTCCCATCTATGCACGAGTCACAGACAGAATAATAATATTAATAATGGAAATGAATGGGACCCGGGGGTGTGTGGGGTGGTGAAGCGCCCCCAGAGAAGAAAGAAACAGTTTACTAATATAAATAGAGAAGTACATTGAAATGATAAATAAACGTATGGGACCCGGGGGTGTGTGGGGGTAGAGTGCCCCCACAGAAGAAAGAACAACAACTAATATGAATGATTTAGAGGTTATTGTGTGAAATATTTAAACAGTTCAAACAAACATAACTAAATTACTGTGCGCCGATGCAGTATTTAGGAACTGGGCTGGGCTGGGATGAGCTGGGCTGGGAGGGCGGGAGGGGGTGTTCCCACAGAAGAGTGCGTGACTTAAGCCTCATTTGATGTCTGCAGTACAAAGAAACAGTGGTAACAGTAGGTAGGAAATGTAGATGAATACCTGCCTTAAGCGGATATAGTGAATGATTACAGCCTGTTGAGCAAATAAACAAAAAAGGTTTATGGTAACAGGCTTGTGTCTAAAGCGACGCCACTCAGTCATGCCTCTTCCCCTCTATGCCCGAGTCACAGACTGAATAATAATAATATTAATAATAGAGAAGTGCATTGAAACGATAAATACATGTATGGGACCTGAGCGGTGTGGGGGGCGGAGTGCCCCCACAGAAGAAAGAAACAGTTTACTAATATAAATTGGGAAGTACATTGAAACAATAAATAAACGTATGGGACCAGGGCCGCTGGAGGGGCGGAGCTCCCCCACAGAAGAAACAGTTTACTAATATAATTAGAACAAATAAACAACAAATTAATACTTGGGACCCCAACTAATATTCAGAAAGAAGATATTGTGGGAGTACATAGCAATAATAAATTACCACATGGGACCCGGAGGTGTGGGGGGCGGAGCGCTGCCAAAGAAGAAAAAACAACAACTAATATAAATGATTTAGAGGTTATTGTGTGAAATATTCAAACAGTTCAAACAAATATAACTAAATTATTGTGTTCCAATGATGTCTCCAGTACAAAGAAACAGTGATAACAGTATTTTCTGTATTCTGTAGTATTTTCTGTATTTCTGCTACCATCATTCGCCTGAGATAAAAATAATTTGACTGCATTTAGTATCATGCTTGCTTTGTTTATTTATGGTGTGTGTGTGTGTGTCTGCTTTTTGTCACTCGCTCGTGCAGCTCTGAGACACACTACCAAGTAGTCTCTGACAGCAGCGCAGTGACACGATCTGGCCATAATCCTTCACTATCAACGGAAAAAGCAGGTATGGTTAATTCCTTTCTACATTACCATGTACTAGTACTGACTCTTAATATGCTTATTTAATTAGATGTGATGTTGATCATCCTTACTTTTGCAGCCTTTGTATGCAGTGTGGGAGGAAGTTACAGATGATTGAATTTGATCTGATCATACCCAGCATAACATCAACAAGCTGAAATGCACGGAATATCCAGAAGCACAAACAGATACACATTGTGGGAGGGAAGTATTTGAAAAGTGGGATTGTAAATGAGATTGGTTTGTGGGAGCAGTTGGTGGGGATGCTGCAAGGGCATTCTGTGTACTGCTTACTTCCTTGCCCCTATTGTCCCTCTTTCTTCAGTCCCTCTCAAACTTGACATGTTTGTCACAAAGGACTAGAGGTTTGAAACAAAATAATGCCACACAGACACTGTAATACAGTCCAAGTCTCCTGCAGAAAATGCTTTTCTCCCTAAGTAAAAATGTTGTAGTTTTGTTTCAAAGCTAAAAACTACTTTGAAGGGGGGATAACACTTGCTGGTGCTAGAAGGCACTCTCTGTGCCACATATTGGGTGTGGGCAGTAGGTGCTGGTGTTGCTGTGTGCCTGTAGGACTGTTAGGGCTGATTTTTGTGCTGGGGATGCAGCAAGAGCTTGATTATTGGGTGCTAACTGGTTGGGAGGGGGCTGATGGAAAGTTTGTATCTCATGTGCTGATGTTAACACTTTCGGGTACTCTCGATTCTGTCTCGTGGGTCTGACATACCACGTACTGTCCAGGGAGTGGTTGCAGTTTATGCTACAGGTGTCATGGTGGACAGGAAACTGTTTGTCTGATGGGAATACCATCATAATTGGGAACACCATTGGTGCCATACTGTATGCCCCTCACAAAAGTGTACCAACAATTCATTTCGTTTTTGTGCTATGTCTCTTAAAGCAATTCAGACTTTTTTTATGACCCTCACAAAAGTTTAGCAACAATTTAGATTATTTTTTGGTGGGGGCTGCACTCCCCACACCACCAGTAAATAAATTTAACCTACTTAGAGCTCACACAATATTCAGGGGAAAAAAATGTCAAGTGGGCATTCACTGTGCAGTTGCGACCGCAGAGATTTTATTTATTCAGAACTGCCGATTGTGGAAGGCTGTGAGAATCAAGCCCCTGTTCCTATTATAATCCTACCTACCTGCCTACCTACAGTCCACTACCCTACCCACTATGCTAAAGGAGCTTAGATAATTGGTAAACTGAAACTGGCATCCTGATTGGCTGAAACAGCCTGTCACCCGGGCCGTTATTTCTTAACAACGGCCCGCTTCAAAACAAGTGCCAGTTCAATCATTCAGCACCCCAAACTTGCCAGCCACCATTGTATTGTCCACATTTACTGACACACCAGCCCCAGCCCACCAATCTGCTTCTCTAAAATTGCACCGATACCTTGATATGGCTTTTTGAAGTGCCTCCGTTCCTCCTTGTTACCACAAAAATAAATATCCATTTTTAAACACTTACGGTACGTCCTCAGTCAACCTCCCTGACGTTCCGTGTTCTTTTTTAATTCACCGAACATACTCACGCTCCCTGTAAAGCCTGTATTCAATTTTAAATCCGGCAACAGTCACGCTACTGTTCTAAGCCATCCCATGTTGAAACATAACGACATCTCTCTAAACATCACTACGCTACAATTTCTCCTGTTCTCACACAGCATTTTTTAATCCGTGTGCCTGTATGCTTGTGTGTGTCTGAAAAAACGAGGAAGCAGGAGGGCAACCTAATGGGAAACACCATAAATAAAATACACAGCAGCAACCTCTAGTGCCGATTCTAGCACTTCACACTTGGGACTATTTTACAACAAACATTATTTCTTCTTGCTTTTTACTTATTTTTTATACCTACATTATCTTCCTATATATTTTTCAAAAATGACCATCTCTAACCCATTTTCTAAGTGTAATAATACCCTCCAGGGTGGGCGTTATTGGATATAATGGACCTTCCAGGGGCTATAAGGCCCTCCGCCTACGGCGTCAGGCCTCATTACGCCCCTGGGCGGTCTGTTATATCCCAATAACGCCCACCTTGTCGGGTATTATTACTTACATAGCTGCTGGAGCATGCTCCACCTCTCACCTTTATTGTTTTATCTAGTATGTGGGTATCCGAGTGATGCACAAGTAGTCCCAAGCGGTGCTCTCTAGCAGCATGAGACTCTCATCTGCCATACCACTTCCACTGCAAGATGTCCACAATGACACCTGCAGCAGAAAGTGCAAGCAAGCCCTGTCAGGATTTAATAATAGTTTTAATAATAGTAGGACAGTTGATTTTTTTTTGGTGGGGGGGGTTGGCAATGGTGCTTTGAGGATCAGCTACTTGTCAGGGAATGCAGAGGGGGAAAGGATATAGTGTATGGATTAGAATGAAAAAAGAATGAGGATTCCAGCAGTGGGATGTAGGCTGGGAGAGACCTTGAGGGAACAATCTGCAAACTGAGGTATGGGGTTGTAAAGCAAACATATAGGGGTGGTCAGTACCAGTGGATCCAGCTATACGAACATACAAACATACAAAATAGCCAGCAGAAAAGACTGGCAAGCCGATCTAGTCTGCTGGAGTGTGCAACTCGCAGTTTACTACTACTACTGCAGCTGCCCCCCAACCCTTGCATGTTCTTACCCTGCCCCTGACTCTATCCCATTCCCACATAAAGCTATCCACTATCCTTAGTTCGATTAACTCCTCTGGCAGTGCATTCTATCCTGCCACCACTGTCTCTGTGAAGTAGTGCCTCCTCATCTCTCTCCTGGACCTCCCCTCTTCCAGCTTCAGACTGTGTCCCCTAGCTGTGTATCCAAGTAGCACCCACTACTCCCTTAGTTCAGCAAAAAAACTATTTAAACCTAACCTTCACTTTAAAAGGTAACATTTTACATTTTGGGGAAGAGCTGCCCCCTTGAAAAAATTCAAGATGCACCCCTGATGATCAGCAATGCAGAAAAGTACCGTAATTCTGTTTTCAACATCTGCTTTAATTGGTGCAGAACAATTCACAACTGCCTGCAGCTCAGGTAAGGCACCTCTGCTGGTTTTGGAGGACTACTGCGACATCACCATCCTGATGACGCAGTAGTCCTGCATAACCTGTCGAGGTGTCTTATCTGAGCTTCGGGTGGTTGTAAATTGTTTTGCACCTAATAAAGCCGGTTTGGCACACAGAATTGTGCTGATCTTTGCTGTTTGTGAGACTTGTATTTTACATCGGGCATGTTGTGCTGTGAAACTGAGACTGCTGTCCCTCTGAGTGCAGAAAAGTAGCCTAGCACCTGTTACTCAATTAGGTAAGCTAGCTGAGTTTCTGAATGCACATGCAGAGTCCCCCTCCATGGCACCCACAACAGAATTTATGCTAGCCACTGTGGAGTGACTGGTGGGGCTAATAGGAGAGAAGGTCAATTCCACCATTGGGGTTAGCCTTAAAACAGTGGACTGGGTGTGCAACACAAAGGGGAAAAAAGAGAATGTGTCTCCAAGTAACCCCGACTCTAGTACCCCAGTTATATTTCAGTGGTGCTCCCCGGTTCAGATTTGAGGAAATTACCTTTTGGCTAACTTGATTGCTGTCTCTCACAGCTTGCCAACTTCTTTAAGGTACTGGAAGCTTAGTGTGGCAGAACCATGCACACATTATGGTGGGGTGGTGCAGTCTCTTTCTCATAACGTCATCAGTGATGCAGACTGCTCTGCCCTCTCCAGTCATGTGTTACCAAGGGAGAGACTGCTGCATACAAAAATAAAGGAAGGATAGATGTGCAGAAGATTACAATGTAGTAACATCCTGAAAATGGTACTTTGCAAAAATCCAAATGGCTTGAATTCATTCAATGCCATGCAATGCCACAGGCCTGCATCACTGTGCGCATGGTCTTCTTTGAACTTTAATGGAGCAGGTGCACTGTGGGATGGTGAAGACCTAAGGTAGCCAGGATTTATATACTGTTGTTCCCTCCCAGAAATTATGGATCAGATGTCAGGCGGGAAGGGGACTACCACTGAAATATCAGTCACAAGGGAACTGTGGGGCATGGGTGGGTTTGGAGATATCCTTGGCTTCTGCCACACAGCACCAGGGAACCAACCTATTTTAATTAACAAAAAACATAGTTTGTGGTGGAGGGTGAGGCATGATTGCATTGAGGAGAAGGTGGATGACCTAAGGCTTACCTTAGGCTACCAGGGGGACTTTTGGGGCTTTTCCTTTTTAGGCCCAAACATGGAGTCCCGAGTATCTGCAGGGGGTTGCCTACTCTCCCAGTTACCTTGTAGTGCTGTGCTGCTGGAGATTTCTGATGTCTCTGCATGTTCAGCATTCCCCTTTATTGTCCTGAGCAATCACCACCACCTCCCAGAGAAATACCTCCACTTGATCAGACTCACTACATGAGTGCATGAATGCGTCATGAAATAGTAGTATCTCTGATGGTGACTACAGCAGTCACCATAAGAGATGCTACTGACCTATGATGCATTCATGCACTGATGTAGTGGTCTGATCAAAGTATGATGTATTTCTATGGAGTGATGATTGCTCAGGACAGTAAAACATTTTAATGGGACCTCTTCATCACTTCTGTGTAGCAGCAGAGTGCTAGGGTGTTGAGATTTAAGCTTATTTGGCCAGACCACAGCCATGTGTTTGTGGGGTAGCATGAACCAGCATTGAACTGCTGGGAGATTGAAAGCAGAGAGCACTACAACCTCAGTCCATCCTATGCAGAGTGGAGGGGAGTGAAGTGCTGCTTGCTATACTCTGAGTTGTACCTTCCATATGCAAAAATAAATTGACCAATGGTGATCAGAGTACAGGGAAAATGGGCCACAGCAAAATGTGTGACTGGCAATTGCGTTGCACACTTTGCTGGTAGAACCGCATGTAGACCCCATTGTCTGGGGTGGGGCTTTGCCCCTGCACCCCTATTTAAATAAATATAAACATCCCTCAGCTTGCACACAAGAGTGAGGGAAAGGACCTCATTAGGTGTTCACATTCCTATCCACCCACAATCGCCGCCACACTGAAGTCCTGACTGCCCAGATCGCATTCGCCTGTAGTGGCTTGCCTACATTCCTTCACCCCGAGTCCCACGCCCACTTGACAGTATACATCTTCCATGCAGGGTCTAATTCCTTTCATATCTACCCTTAACAGGCTTTTTTTTTTAGTTTTATAATTTTAAACTCCTTTCTCATTCTAACGGCTGCACCAGTGAGTGGCAGACCCAAAGACTAAACATCCCTTTTCCACATTGTGAATGTAGAAGGAATAATAACAGTAGACCTACACTTATGAGTATGTAGATTAGTCTATTGCTAATGCTCATTACTTTCACTAATTCTTTTAAAGGTAAACTGAAAACATTTGAATCTCCCGAGCATCAGAGGGCCAGCCTGGGGGAGAAGGCTTGAGCATCCCACACTCTGCTTGCCTTCTCCAGGAAGAGGGTGGGGTTTGAGTCTCAGCATTTGCTGGCCCCTGGTGGAGGCTGGGAACACAACAATACACCGGGCTTTACTGTGGGAGGGGGCATGATGGACATCAACTCTGGCCTTGATGTTATGCGACACGGCACACCCTGCTGGAAAATGAAAAAATAGCCCCAGCCTTGCCGGATGATACATAGATACATAGACAGTGTCAGCAGATAAGGGCCTATGGCCCACCCAGTCTGCCCATTTAAGCTTGTAAGTTCAGTTTGTTTTCCTAGAAGTCTGTTGCCCCTTACCCCTGACCTCTAGAATTCCTTTATGTCTATCCCATGCATTCTTAAATCCCGTGATTGTTTCAGCCCCCACCACTTCCTCTGGCAGGGTGTTCCACTTGTCCACCACCCGTTCTGTGAAGAAATTCTTTCTCATGTTTCCTCTGAATCGTCCTCCCTCCAACTTCATCCCATGCCTCTAGTCCTGGAACATCTTTTCACTTAAAAATAGTGTTTTCTTGCACCGTGTTCCTCCCTGTAAGATACTTGTATGTCTCTATCATATCCCTCTCTCCTCCTCTCTTCCAGGAGTACATGTTCAGTTCCTTCAACCTGTCTTCACAGGACTTGTGATGCAATCCATGCACCATCTTTGTTGCCCTCCTCTGAACCTTCTCTACCCTGGCTATGTCCTTACGTAGGTATGGTCTCCAGAACTGTACGCTGTACTCCAGGTGGGGCCTCACTAGTGTCTTGTATAGCGGAATTATGACCTCCCTTTTCCTGCTGGTGATGCCCCTGCCTATACATCCCAGCATCCTATTTGCTTTACCTGCTGCCTTGTCACACTGTTTCCCTACCTTGAGGTCATCAGAGATGACAACTCCAAGATCCCTTTCCTGCTTGGTGCATGCTATATCCTCACCCCCCAACTGATATATTGTGCCAGGGTTTTTGTGCCCCATATGCATTATCTTGCACTTCTTTGCATTGAATTTCAACTGCAAACCCCTGACCATTCTTCAAGTTTCTGCAGGTCGCTTCTTATTCTGTCTACACCCTCTGGTGTGTCTACTCTGTTACAGAGCTTTGTGTCATCAGCGAACAGTGAAATTCTGCCTTCTAGATCCTGCAAATGTCACTGATGAAGATGTTGAATAGGACCGGTCCCAGCACTGATCCTGTGGTACCCACTGGTCACTCTTCCCTCTGTGGAGTGACAGCCATTTACCACCACCTCTGTGTCCTGCCACCCAGCCAGTTACCTACCCACCACACTACTGTCCTGCCCACACCCATATCTCCCAGTTTGTGTAATAGTCTTCTATGTGGCACAGTGTCAAAGGCCTTGCTGAAGTCCAGATAGGCCATGTCCACTGCCCTCCCTGATCCACCTCCCTAGTCACCCAGTCAAAAATTCAACGAGGTTGGTCTGACATGACCTCCCCTGGTGAAACCATGCTGCCTTGGGTCCTGTAGTCCATTGATAACCAGATGTTCCACCAATCTCTCCTCAGTAGTGCTTCCATGATCTTCCCACTACCGAGGTGAGGCTGACTGGTCTGTAGTTCCCTGCTTCCTCTTTGTTCCCACTTTTGTATAAGGGACTACATCTGCTGTCCTCCAGTCTTTGGGTACCTCCCTGTTTCCAGTGATCGGCTAAACAGGATAGCCAGGGTTCAGCCACCACCTCTCTTAGTTTTTAAGAACCCTAGGGTGCACCCGTCTGGCCCCATTGCTTTATCAACTCTTATTACTCCAGTTCCTTCAGGACCCTTTTCGTGTAAAGGGACTTGTGTCCATTTCTGCACCATTCTCACTCCTTGTACTCCTTCAGACATATAACCCTCCTCTTCCTCAGTAAAGACTGAGCAGAAATACATGTTCAATATGTCAGCTTTACTGTTGTCATCCTCACGTGGCTCCCATCCTCCCCTTCAGTCTCACTACTTCCTCCTTTGTCTTTCTTCTTTCACTTATGTACCTGTAAAGGTTTGTCCCTCTACCCACTGATTTTGCAATGTGTTCTTCTGTCTGAGCTTTGGCTTCCCTTACTGACCTCCCTGCCTCCTTTGCTTCTCCTGGTACTTCTCCCTATCCCTTCTGCCTGTGTCTTTTGTATTGCCTGAATGCAATCTTTTGGCTTTCACTTTCTTTGATACCTCTTTGGAAACCATAATGGTCTCCTCTTCCTTTTCCTCTTGCTAACCTGCTTAATGCATAATTCTGTTGTTCTTGTAATCCCCAATTTAAATACTGCCCACTGTTCCTCAACCCTGATTCCTGTCCCATTCTCCTAATGCTTCTTTCAAGTATCTCCCATTTTCCCAAAGTCTGCCCCCTAAAATCCAGGATACGTGTTTTTGTGTAGTTTGGTTCTGCTCTTTCTGTGATTTCAAACCACAATGACTGGTGGTCACTGTTTCCCAGGTGCTCCCCACTGTTACCCCCATCACACTGTCCCTGTTTGTGACACAAGGTCCAGTATTGCCTTCTGCGAGTTGGTTCCATGACCAGTTGCTTGAGAGGCACCTGAAGGAGTCCAGGATAAATCTGCTCCTAGTTGATGCTGCTGCTGGGATGCTCCAGTCCACGTCTGGAATATTGAAGTCTCCAACCAGTACTACCTCACCTCTTGTCTGCCATCCTTTGGATGGCTAGCATCAACTTCCTAGCTGTTTCTTCCTCCTGGGCTGGTGGTCTATAGACCACACCTGTGCGAGATGGCTGGCCCCATTTTCCTTTCCAGCTTAACCCACAGTATCTCTCCCCCATTTTGTTCCTCCTGGATCTCTGTGGCCCTTATGTCATTTTTCACATACAGTGCCACTCCTCCTCCCTTCCTGCCTGCTCTGTCTCTTCTGAATATGTTGTAGCTAGGTATGGCCATCTCCCAGTTATGGTTATCATTACACCAGGTTTCAGTGATGGCCACAATGTCCAGGTCTGACTGTACCATGACAGCCTCAGATCTTCCATCTTGTTGCTAAGGCTCCTGGCATTTGCACATGGCTTTCCATGATTTGACCTCCCTAGACTGCTTCACTGTTCTACTCCAGCCCCTTCCTTGGTTGTCATTTATCCCTGGTTCTCCTTGCTGTCTGCCCTTCTGCTGAATTTTGCCCTTTCTGCTTATCCACCTCGTGGGCACTAATCTCCATCTTTTGCACACTGCTTTGCAGAGATAGCCCTCCTCTGGTTCACTGGTTCCACTGCTAGCTGTGGGGGTGAGCAAGTGGATACCTCTGCTGGCCTCCACCACTTTTGCTAGTTTAAATGCTTGTCAATCGTAGTATTTAAACTTATCATTGAGTGCTTGATTCCTCCAGGATGGATGTAGGCCGTCAGGCTTGAACAAACCTCCATCCCTGCAGGTGGATCCCCAGTCACCAATGAATCCAAACCCTTCCTCACAGCACCAGTTCTTCAACCATGAGTTAAAGTTCCTGGTGCATGCACTCTATGCTCTCCTTGCCTCTCACAGGTAGTACTTGAGAAAGTGACAGAAGTAGCAACTTGCTGAGACCCTCCCAGTTTCCTAAACTCTTCCTGAACTTCCTTTGGCTCCCCATTTGCCAGGTCATTAGTACCTAGGTGGATAATGACATCCAGCTCACCCTCCCGTCTTGCCTTCCCAGTGATCCCCAGGATCTTCCTTCCATCCCTCCATGCCGTGGCACCTGGTAGGCACCTCACCTCCCTGTCCTCCCCCTCCTGTGTTCCTAGCTGGATCCCTCTTATGATGGAGTCCCCCACCAGGATTCGCTTCCTCCTTCTCCTCTGGGGTCCACTGCTTTCCCCGCTGAGGTCACCTCCTTGGCTAACCTCCACATCCTTTCCTTCCACTTCTCTGGGTACCTCTATTTGGTTGTCCTCATTTGCCAGTGTGGCATATGAGTTCTTGAGTGGAATAGGATCTGGGATGTGCCTCTGCCTGACTGCTCTAACCCTCCCTGAGCCCACTGTCATCCAAGTGCTCCTCTTCTCGGCATCCTTTGAGGCAGTTGAATTGGACTGGGTGGTCCCTGGATAGGGGTGATGGTACTCCTGACCCAGTTTACTTCCACTCTGAGTCTGGCTACCTCATCCCGCAGTCCAGAGAGATGCATGCAGATAGGGCAGTACCTCAGTGTCCAGAAGGTCTTCCTGAATATGGCTGCCCACAGCCACTGCATTGCACCACTCCCCACATTATACTGCAGTTCCACTACTTGTCTGCTACTGAAGCTCTCCTAGTTCCCTTTTTATTAATTTACTGTACTAAAAATCCTGTCACTGATCCTCAGATAATTTTTTTTTTAAAGAAAAAGAAACCAATAAATAAATAAATGAGTCAAAACACTTGTCGTGCTAAGGGTGGGCTTATTCCCCCTTATGCCCCTCCTACTTCACACCCCTTACTATACCCTGTGTTTAGCTCCTGTCAATCAGATTTATCAGGGCATATAATTAAGAGTAGGGGAACGGGGGGGGCAATTTGCAGCAATTAAAGACAGCACAGAATTACACCACCACTATGTTTTACATTTTCAACAGCCCAAAAACAATTATAAGTAAAGACAACAAAGAAAGTATAGTGTCACTAAAAGCCCACAATCTAAGTTTAAAGGAAAAATAGCAATTACCAGTTACTCTAAAGCACTGAATTAAATATGTTTCCTTCCTTCCCCTTCTGGCTTCTTCTGAGAAAATAAACCTCTGCTTGCTACTTTAACTCTGACTAAGCCCCACCTCCAGTTATCAGGTAGCTGAGGTCAGAGGCCAGACAATTAACACCCTTCATCCAACTACAGGGCAGTCAGACAAGCCAAGATAAAATTTGAAGCAATTAAAGACAGCACAGAATTACACCACTACTATGTTTTAAATTTTCAACAGCCCAAAAACAATTATAAGTAAAGACAACAAAGAAAGTATAGTGTCACTAAAAGCCCGCAATCTAAGTTTAAAAGAAAAATAGCAATTACCAGTTACTCTAAAGCACTGAATTGAATACGTTTCCTTCCTTCCCCTTCTGGCTTCTTCTCCATGATGATGACTGCTCCTCCTCCCACCATGCTGGTCTCCAGAGCACTCCTCCTCCTCCATCTCCCATGAATGAAGCATCCACAGAGGCACCATATCCCCAATTTCTCCTCCCTCCTCCTCCAGAGGGGTCCTTCCTGTAGGGTTAGTACTGGACCCCCACCCCAGGGAGTGGGGCACACAGGACCATGACTGACAGCAGGAGAGGCAGCAGAAGTGGGACGGTGGGCACAGATAGCTCAGGGCTCAAAATGAAGTTTTGTAGCTACTAGCCAGCAGGGCTAGTGACGGGGAAAATCCACTAAGCCCCACAGACATTTCCACTTGCCCAGCTGATGCATTTAGTGAAATGTTACCTATTTCAGTACAAGTCTGCAGGGCTAGTTTAAGAAAATTCTAACTGGCCTGACACAGTTTACCACCATTGGTTAGTGAGCTTGCACCAATTTCAACTCTGACCTGAAGGAGTGGCAAGGCTGGGTCCCGGAGGAACAAAAAAAAAGAAAATGTTTAAATGTGTTAGTCACAGGCTACCTCAGTAGCCTGGAGGCATTGTACCACAGGGGCAGCCTGAATTTGAGAGCCTGAGTCTCTGCTTGTTGGCAGCCTGGTAAGGGAAGACTTGCCTTCCAACTCCTATAGCAACCTCCTAGTGGCCTTTAGGACAATCATATTCATAGGGGAGTCAAAGGTTGCAGGAAGACAGGTGAAGGGGAGGTTGCAGTGAGTGCTGGATGTGCAGTTGGCGTGGCTGAGAAGAAAAGGATTTTGTGTTGGCAGTATTGATAATGGTGGGGGGCTTGATCAGCTGGGTGGGGTCAGCTCTGCACTGGGACAACTAGGCCTGACCTCCTGCAAGGCAGCTTTTAGTCAGCTTCTCTGTCATTAGTGGAGTGTGGGCTAGTAAGAATATTTTGGAAGGGATGGTTTGATAAGCTGACTGGGTAAGAGAACATAACTGGAGGTTATGAGTGAGTGGGTAGAAAAGGAAATTACTGCAGGAAGCTGCTGTCTTTTTGTTTGTTTTTTGTTTTATTATTTTATCCCCTAGCACGTTATATCTCTCTTGCTTTTGCCTTGACGTTAAAGAGCAACTCTGCACTTCAGCACGTGCTTTGAATAAGATGTCTCATTTATTTACAATTTACTATAGAATACATTTTTTCATCTTCAGCGTTCCTTTCCAAGATTTACAGTACATCTTGGCAGTCCATCTGAAAAGTCTGTATAGAAAACATTTACCTCTCCCCTGTTAACCTCACAGTGCCTCGAGTTTATATTGCTCATGGTGACAGACTGATATCACAAACAGCAACTGTGTGGTTAGCAGTGGAGAGTAAGATACATTTTGAAAGACTAAGAGTGCTGTATTACCTACATTATTTAGCAGGCTGACAGTGTGGGAAAGTAATAATAAAAAAAAATAACAAGAAAGCAAAGTTAAAACACAATCAGTGTAAATCTATTATTAAGTGTTTTATTGTAATAGGGAGTTGCTTTTAACTATCCTTTCCACTTCTATGCTGTATTGTACCCTTTGTATTTCTCTGCTCTCTGTCTCTACTTATGCTATAATAAGTGCCTAGCAATTATCTGTTTTTATCTTTATTTCCGCAGGACTGGCCAGATGTTGGCTGTCTACCTTTCAGATAAGCATCATGTTTAATTCTGATTCCTGTAATCTCTCCCCTTAGAACGTCTGATCCTTTGCATCTTCACAGCCTTCTCTATGCTTTCCTTTTAGGTCCTACCAGATTATTCCAAACCCAAGACAACCCAACTCTGGGTGCTGTGACTCGGGCAGAGCAGGTAAGTCATATTTAATTCAGAGGTCAAAACTGAGTTTTGCAACCGCTAGCCCGCAGTGCTAGTGAGTGGGGAAAATTCCCACAGACTTTTTCACTGACCCAGTTGGTATACTTACCAAAGAGTTACCTTCTCCAGTACAGGCCAGCAGGGCTAGCTAAAGGAAAATCTTAACAACTGTATATTAAATAGACCAGCATTTTCTAGTGGAATGGTGCCAATTTTGACCCCAGTAAAGGAGGTGGGCCCAGTGTCCGGTGCCAAGGAAGGAGGTGGGGCTATTGTCAGGGGCTGTGAGGGAGCGGGGGCTAGTTTCTGGAGAAGGGAGCTGCTAGTGCTTGGGGCTTTAGATGATGGGTCAGCAAGGGTCAGGTGCTGTGGAGGGAGGGAGGTGGCTAGTGTCAGGGCCCATGGAGGGAGAATATAGATGGAAAGGAGTATGTGTGCCTCAGGTGTCTGAGTAGGTTGTGTCCAGGAGGTCTTTGCAGGGAAGGTGTGCAACAAGGTATGAGTGATTCTCAAATGGCTATGAAGGAAGGGGTGTGGCTTCTGGGAGTCGGGGGGCCATGAGGGAGGTGATATTTACATAGTTTAGAAACTGGGGTACCTAGATAAGAAGGGGTGCACAGAAGGACTGTGGTGAAGAGGGGGTAAGTGGCTGTGTTGTATAAGGATGTGGAGGGAGGGAGTTATTGTCTGCAATCGGGGAGCAGGAGAAGTGTTTGAGACTGTGGAGGGTGTGCATTCAAGACGGCTACTGTCATGAGGGTCTGTAAGGGAAACACACTAGTGTCAGGTGCTGTGGAGGGAAGGGGTTATTGTCAGTGTGCCCTGTAGATGGGGGGCCTAGTGTATGGCTTAGAGGAAGGAAGTGTGGCTAGTATCTGAGCTGCAGGCTGGCTGGTGAAATATTTTCTAATTAATAGTTAACTATACAGATGGGGGTGCACAAAGTCCCATTTATTCTCAGAAAAAATGGTTTTATTGATAAAACACTTGAAGTGTCTTCCCAGCTTTTATTATTTTAGTTCAGCGACAAATACCTGGCTGGGGTTACATCAGCTGCATCTTGGAAATGTGTAATTAAATGCTTACTGAAGCATAGTACTTTAGCCAGTTGTTCCCACTGTTTACATATGCCAGTGGCCGGCCTGAGAGTCACCTTGATCCATTCAAGTCAGGTAAACAATTTATAAACTTGTTAGGAGGTGTAATACTGACTTACAGTGGGGTAGATGTCAGAGATAATTGGACTGATGTGTACATCGAGGTCTGACTAGACTATGCACTGTTAGAAGAGGTGGGCAGGCATGAAAATGGGGGAAAAATAGCAACCAATAGGCCAGAATGATTCCCCCAGTTTCTGCATGCCTTATATCTCTGAGAAGTACCATACTGCTAGCAACATCACCCACTATCCCAGGGACTAAACTCGGACCTTCAATACAGTCACAGATTCTCTCCATGGGGGGGAGGCAGGATGGAAGGGTAATCATCCTCATCCCCGCCTTCCAGAAACTCTCATCTGTCATGGTAACCCCCCCCAAGACTCTTTACCAGTTTGGTGGTCTGGAGTCCTGTCAGTTGTGCAGGGAGTATAACAGCTGGGACCTGATATAAAAATGTTTGCTCAGGTGCAGATCCTAGTTTGTCCATGCAAACTGGGTTTTGCGCTGATGTCCTATATTTAAAAGACTGGTTAGTGTGTCCAAACAGGGTTTGTGCCCAGGCAAACTGGGGAGGGTGCAGCAGGAAAAATTATAGCAATCTTGTTTCTTCCAAGAGAATCATACTGTATTCTGACAAATGCAGTATGGTCTCACTACAGGACTGCCCCATAGCCAAAATGGTTAGTAGAACCTATGCAAATAATGGAATGCTAGGATCGAGCTCAGTTTTCAAACCACTGTCCCTGTTTGCACTTCTTATAACCGTTAGATTCTTACAAAGCATTCATAAACTAAACTAACTATCCTAATAAAAAACTAGCTTCCCCCCAAAGATCAATCTTTCTTTTAAACAGGGATATCCTTAAGACTCAAGTCACAGATGCCCAAGAAAACAAACAATCATACCAACAGGTTTGTAGTAAGATATATACAGCTGAAGTGCAGTTCCCATTAGGTTCAAGTAGGGAAGGTAGGGTGGGAGATCAGAATACAGTAAGATTCCCTTAGACAAAAAAAAAAAAAGATTACTATGGTAAGTAATTTTTTCTTCAAACCCCAGGAAATCTTCTGACAAATGCAGACTACCCAAGCAGTACCTTTGGAGGTGGGCAGATAACCTATTTAGGGAACAAACTCTGCAGTACTGCTGTGCCAAACCTGGCATCCCTTCTGACCTGGATATCCAAGCAGTAGTGCTTGATAAATGTGTGAACAGTTTTCCAGGTAGCAGCTTTACAGATTTCCAGCAGAAGAATGTCTCTAGAGGTTGCTATTGAAGCAGTTTTTTCCCTTGTGGAGTGGGCCCTGAGACCTGCAGGGGGCTGTTTGCCCTCTTTATTATAACAAAACTAAATTCAGACAGCAATCCAGTGTGCAATGAACCTTTTGGAGGCTGGTTTGCCTTTCCCTACTTCTCCATAGGTCAGGAAGAGTTGAGTATTGCCCTGCCTATGGCTCTTTGTGTGGTCCAGTTAGCTGATAGCTCTCTTAATGTCTATGCCATGCAGTCTACATTCCCCTGAAGTGGAATGGTCGGTGAAAAAGACTGGCAGTGTCATGGATTGATTGAGATGGAAGTCAGATAACATCTTTGGAAGAAACTTCCTTTTAGTCTTAAGGACAACCATGTCCCTATGGAATGCAATGTAGTCAGACTGTATGGATAAAGCCTGGAGCTCACTAATCCTCCTGACAGAGGTAATTGCCACCAGGAACACCATTTTTTGGGTATCATACTTAAGATCTGCCGATGACATGGATTTAAAAGGAGGCTGCATGAGCTGGGCAATACATATATTTAGGTCCAGTACTGGTGTTGGATCCCTATTCAGGGTGCAGGTGCAGCAGCCCCTTGGAAAAACTTTCTGAATATTGGGTTTGAAGTGAGGGATGAGGCCCTTCCTACTGACAAATAAGCAGAGACAGCTGCCAAGTGCACTTTGAGAGTGGATGGTCTTTGACCAAGGGAATGAAGGTTAGTCAGGTAATCCAGGACAACTGGCAAGCCCGCCTGACTGTGATAAATGGCTCTGTTCTGGCACCACATGGAGAACCTTTTTTACTTAGATGTGTAAGTTTTCCTGGTGAAAGGCTTTCTAGAGACTCTGAGGACCTCCATGACTCCTTCTGAGAGGTGTAAATTCACATGCGCTAAGTCCTCAAGAGTCAGGCTTTGAGCCTGAGGGATTGTAGGTTGGGATATAGGATTCTGCCCTGAGAGGATGTCAGTAGATCGTGCCTCCTGGGGAGGCTGATTGGTTTGGCTACTGACAGGGAGAGAATCAGGAAATACCAGGGTTGCCTGGCTCCATCTGGAGTGATTGGGATCATTGTTTCTGGCTGAGATCTGAGTTTGTTCAGCACCCTCAGCAACAGTGGGAAAGGAGGGAAGACATACAGGAACTTCTCTGTCGAATCCAGCAGCAGTGCAACCAGTGGGATTGTGCCCCTCACAGGAGGTCTGCAGTAGAACTGGGGTAACTGTTTGTTGTCTGGGGCTGCAAAAAGATCCACCTCTGGAGTGCCCAATCTTTTGAAGATAATCTGCAGGACCTGCTGGTTGAGTGACCACCCATGGAGGTTCTGGTTGATTGTGCTGAGAGCATCTGCCAGGACATTGTCCTTACCTGGAAGGTGGATTGCAGATAGACAGATCTCCAGGGAGTATGCCAGGCTCAAACTTGTTATGGCCTCTGTGCACAGTGGAGGTTAATTTGTACCTCCATGTTTGTTCATATAGTACATAGTGGTTGTGTTGTCTGTCCTTATATGCATCACTTGTCACTGCAGAATGTTGGTGAAGGTGGATGCCCAGGAAGACTGCTCTTAGCTCCAGCAGATTTACCTATAGCAATGACCTCTGCTTGAGCCATGTACTGTGAGCAGTGTGCTCCCCAGATGTGCTCTCCATCCCAGAAGGGAGTGGTTAGCACCAATGAGGGATTTGCCTGCAAGAATGGTGCACCCTGTCTGTGGTTGTCCCTCTCCTGCCACCACTGTAGTGCCTGAAGGAGAGTTCCTGTGACTGGCACCAGTTTTGACAATGAATCTCTTTTTTTTGATGCCAGCATGACTTGAGATGAAACTGAATGTCTCTCATTTGAAACCTGGCCCCTGACACTGTTGCTGTTGAAGCTGCTATGTGACCCAGCAACTGCAGAAAATGCCATCCTGGCCTAGGGATGTGCAGTGTGAAGGAACTGGCTAGCTGCACCAGGCTGTCCACTCTTCTCTGTGGAAGGAATGCCCTTTCCCTTACAGTGTCCAACTCAGCTCCTGAGAACTCTAGGAGCTGAACTGGCTCTAGCACTGACTTTTTCAGGTTGACTAGGAATCCTAAGGATTGTAGAGTATCCTGTGTGACTGCCAGAGCATCCCTGACCTGATGAGATGACTGACCTGTGACTCCAGTCATCCAGGTAGGAGAACACTGCCACCTCTTGTCTCCTTAGGTGGGCTACGACCACAGACAAGCACTTTGTGAACACCCTTGGGGTGGTGGTCAGTCCGAAGGGCATTGCCCTGAACTGATAATGACCTGATGGCAATCTGAATCTGAGATACTTCCTGTGGGATTGCCTGATGGAGATGTGGAAATAAGCATCCTTTAGGTCCAGAGATGCTAACCACTCTCCCTGTCTTAGGAGAATGGTTGCCAGAGTCAAAATCTTGAACTTTGGCTTTGACAAATGTCTGTTTACATGTCTGAGATCCTGTATGGGTCACCACTCCCCAGTTTTCTTTGTTGTGAGGAAGTATCATGAGTGCAGGCATTTTCCCCTTTGTGCCCAGGGAACTGGCGCTTCTACCCTTTGTGACAGAAGGTTGGATACTTTCTCAGCTAACAAAGCTGTTTCTGATGGGGTAGAGGGTCTGAAGACCCTTGACCTCAGCCTTGGCATGAACTTGAAGCAGACAGCAAAATTGTGGCCCACTACCTCCAGGACCAATTTTTCTGTGGTGATGGTTTTCCATTCCTGGAGATAGCTGGCCAGACTGCCCTATACTGGAATTGGGGAGGTGACCAGCACAGATTCCTCAGGTGTCTGCTTGGTTTTAGCTAATGCCTATACTGAGGCAAGCCTGTACTGAGGCAAGAGGAGAAAAGAATGAGACAGGTGCAGGAAGTGCAACCAGGGACAGTGGTTTGAAAACCAAGCTCAAGCCTTGCATTCCACTATTTGCATAGGTTCTATTAGCTATTTCAGCTCCAGGTCAGTCCAATGGTGAGACCATACTGTGTTTGTCAGAATACAGTAAGATTCCCTGGAGTTTGAAGGCAGAATTATGAAAATTAGGGGCGGGGACATAAATATCAATGCAGTCCGATATTCACAGTATTTTCTCCAAGCAAGGGCACTTTGCATGATCCCCTTGCATGGAGAAAATACTGCGGACCTAACCCATGTCTAAATCCAGCACAACCCTAGTGGTTGCCGGAGGTAGTATGACGGTGCCCCCATCCCAAGATAGTAGTCCCTGGTAGCAAGTGGTGCCCTCTCCTTCTGAACCCAGTCCTGTTAATGAAGGATATATCCCTGCTGTCCAGTGGTCCCTCCCTTCCACCTGATCCCAGTCCCATTATAGGAAGATATATCCCTGTCATCTAGTGGTGCCCCTCTCCATCTAAACCCAGTCCTGTTAAGGGAGGATATATCCCTTATGTCCAGTGGAAACTTCCCCCCACCTGATCTCAGTCAGTGTAGGAACACAGTTAAGGTGGTATCCAGTGGTCCTTTACCACACTCGATCCCTATCCCAGGAATGACCCTTAATTTGCCAATGCTCCCCCTCGACAGCCACACTGTCCTTGGCATGGCAGTATTAAAGAAGAATTGCCCCCCTAAGAAAACCCCATTCTGTGAACAGTGTCACCCCTCAGCCCATACTGACTTAGTAGTTAGTGGCCCCCCTCTCACCCACAGCACCTAAACCCACCCTCCAGTCCCCCTACCAGTCCATCGGTGCCATCACCTCACACAACTACAGTCACCAGTGTCTATCTGTACAAGGGAGCATGGCTTATTTAAAAGGCATGGTGATGTACCTTGCCCTATTCATAGGTTGCACTCCATGGTACAAATAGATGCCGGGTGGCCGTGGTGGTGTAAGGTGGGCTGTCACTTGCTGTCATTGAACTGTGGCATCGATGGACAGGTAGAGAGACCAGGGGATGGGTGTCAGTGCCGAGGGTTGGAGGGGGGACACTAGTCACCAACTAAGAATAGGTTGAGGGGTGCTGCTCACAGTTCAGAACAGGGCTTTGTTGGGGTAGCAGGACTTCTTTGCTCCTGCCTTGCCAAGGGCAGTGTGACTGTCAGGAGACAGCATTGGAAAACTGGGGGCAGGGTGGTTTCCATGATGGGAACTGGGTGTGTGGAAGGATCACTGGACACCAGAGAATTGTTTTTCTACATGGACTGGGATTGGAAGGGACCTCTGGATGCCAGGATATATCTTTCTTGAATAGGACTGTGATTGGGTGAGGAGATGCCGCTGGATACCAGGGATATGTCCATCTTTAACAGGACTGGGTTTGGAGGAAGGGGGGATTTTACTATCACCAGAGATGGCTCACTGGGTTGTGGCAGTTGGGGGGGAGCTATGCTGGGCAAAGTAGTCTCACTCCCCATACAAATGAGCCCATAATGGGCATGCAGATGACCCCTTAGTGTTTTGCATGCCCAACAGACTCATTTGCATGGTGACCTTTGAAAAGTGCAGATTTTTCCTGGGTGCAAGCCATTGCAGGGCCAAATTTCAGGGGTGCTCTTGGGCAGGGCTCAGTGGCTTAGTGCCTGGACACAGTGTGCCTATATTCAGAGGGATAGCACCATGTGCTATCCCTCTGAATGTAGCAGTTTTGCACACCTGCGGTATTGCAAAGCACAGCTCAAATGTTCACGCTCCATTTTGGACATTTTTGAATATTAGGCCTCTGGTGTCTAAGTCTGTCCTGTGTTTGTCGATGGATGGAGCAACATGGTGTCCACCCCAACAGAGATCAACCCTAGGCACACTGAATCCTCCCTACCATGATGGCCAAGGCCACTGTTTTTCGTTTTTTACCGGAAAATCCGGTAAAATTCCAGAATTATGGCTGCCTGAAGACTAGTAAAAAATGAAGATTTCACGGAATCTGGCATTTTCTATCAGATCAGTAAATCTATAAAAAAGTGTGTTTTTCTTTTAATTCCTTCCTGTACTATTTTCAGTCTGCTTTATTTAATGCTCTGTATATCAAGACTTCTTTAATTCTGATTATTTATGCACATACTAAAAGAATGATAGCAGAATCCCGGTAAAATCTGGAAATTAGAGTAACAATCACCGGTGAAATTCCGGAATCTTAAGTCTTGAAAACAGAATCTAATTGTTTTAATCACCATAAATCAGTGGCATTGATGATGGCCCTTGAGTGACCAGTCCATTCTAACACCAAAGTCGTTGGTGTAGTACCGTTGAAGTATCCTGCCACCCACCCACACAACCCACTTTATTTTTTCAACCTCTACAAGTACTTCCCAGCTCTAGCTGATCAGTATTTTTATTCTTCATACTAACTTGTTTCCTCTTTTATATTTACAGATCTGATAGGACGTTGACCAGGTGTAGCAGGACATTGACCACATGTATTAGATAAGTACTATTTTTTGTTTACCCTACCTTGTTTGCTGTAGATGGTTCGTAAAGAGCTGTAGATCCTTTGTGACCCTATTTGCTGTCCTTGTTTTACCGGTAAGACTGTCTGTTTTTTTGAGATCCCCTTATCCCTGGCTCCACAGGAACCAGGTAAGAGATCTCTTATTCTGTACTAGGATGTTAACCTGTAAAAGTTCAACCTGAAGTATTATGATACTAGGCTTTCACTAATTGAATGGTTGGTGATGTACAGTTTGAAATATTTCCACAACTGTTATGATTCCACTATCACAAAAGGAAGGAGTTTTACTGCATAAAAAATACACTACTGCAGACATTAGGGTGCAAGAATTCAAAGCGTACAAAATACACAAATAAAAACATTAGGGGTTTGAGTCTGGTCTTGTTGGATGTGCCTTAATTATTTTTTTAATCACTCTGCCAGCAGGTTTTTCCCTACAATATGGTCAGTGTGCTACCAGTGACACACGCAAGCCATTGTGATACCATGCTGCACGACCATTGTGTTACCACCAGCAAAAGGCATGGAATGAGTCCATTGTATTACCACTGCAGGTGCACCCCTTGTTCTACCACTAACACATGGTTCCACAGTGGTCACAATGGTAGCGCAATAGAATTGAAACAAATCCATTGTGATACTAATTGCAGTGGTATCACAGTGGTATTTGCCATTGTGCTACCATTGCACAGGTGTTTGCCACTGTGCTACCACTGTGTGTCAGTAGTATCACAATAGACACAATGGTATCACACCGTAATTGGAACAAAACCACTGTGATATCAACAAACTGTGGTATCACAATGGTGCACATTGTTACCACTGTGGTACCAGCAGAGGTGGTGTTACCAGTGAACTACCACTGTCTGCATGCTATAACAATGGTTACAATGGTATCACAATGGAATTGAAACAAATCCACTGTGATACCATTTATGAAACCCACAATGGTAATACACTGGAAATCACAGTGGTAGTGCAATGGTAAAGAAAAGGTATTACAATGGTATTCCGAAGAAATTTTTGTAAGGGGAGGGACTGGAAGGACAAGTATGCCTCTTTTCAGACAACACAAAGATCTGCATCAGCGGCGATACACAAGGGGGATGTGGAAAGGATGAGAAGGGACTTGGCAAGGTTGGAGGAATTGTCAAAAGTATGGCAGCTTAAAGTCATTGCAGAGAAGTGCAAAGTAATGCACCTGGGAAACAAAAATCCAGGGAAAGAGTACACAATAAGGGGGGGAGGTACTAACAACAACAAAAATGGAAAGGGACCTCAGGGTAGTCATATCAGATGATCTAAAGGTAAGTAAACAATGTGAGATGGCAGTAAGGTGGGCTTTTTGGATACTGGGATGCATAGGGAGAGGCATCACTAGTAGAAAACAGGAAGTTGTTATCCCTCTGTACAGTCAGTTGGTGAGACCCCATCCGGAGTACTGCATGCAGTCCTGGAAACCCCATCTCTGCAAGAACATAGACAGGATGGAGGCAGTCCAGTGGAGGCCAACTAAAATGGCGCAGGGTCTGCACCAGAAGCCATACAAAGAGAGACTAAGGAAGCTTAACATGTATACCCTTGAAGGGGGCATGACAGAAACTTTCAAGTACTTCAAAGGAATCAACAAAGTTCAAGAGGGTAGCATCTTTCAGAAAAAAGAGATGTGCAAGAACAAGGGGGCACAATATAAAGATGGGGGAGATGGCTCTGGGGCAATGTGAGGAAGTATTTTTTCATGGAGAAGGTTGTGGACATATGGAACAGCCTTCCTGAGGAGGTTGTGGGGTAAAAAACAGTGAAGGAATTCAAGAATGCATGGGACAGACATATGACAATTCTGGTGGGGGTTAGAAAGAAGTAGGCTGTTGGTTAACTAGGATCTTCAGCTTATCCAATAGGTAGGGAAATGGGCAGACTGGGTGGGCCAAGCGGTCCTTATCTGCCGTCAAAGTCTGATTCATTGTATGGTCACTTGCGTGGTGTGTGAGCACATTGGCAATGGGCCATGTGGAGTCCAGTGCCATGTTGTGTTCCCAAGGATGACAGCATGTGCGTTCCTGGTGTAGGGTATGTGTTGCCACCCTCAGGGTATGGACTGTGCACTGCACACAATATGTGGGTACATGGCATCATATTCTGAGGCATGCATGCAGTCTCAGCCTGTACACCTCTCTGTCAGGTACCATACTATATAAGTGCTCTTTCATCTCCCTACAGCACAGTCCATGGGTTTAGAAACAGAGAAGGAGCTGGAGGACCATCCAGACATGTGTGGTTTCTGCCACCCACCTGTCCACACCACCCAGAGGGCAGCAGTGAGGAGGCTGTGGAAGTGGATGATGCCAAAACCTATACTGAGAGCTTGGAGCAGGAGGGTTCTGAGGTCATCCACCCCCTTCCAGCCCCATATCACTGAGCCCAGCCACTAACCCAATGCAGCCCGTCAGTCACTGGGTGCAAAACACCTCTGTCCCTGGTACAGCCAACACCATGTCACCCCAGGATCCCTCCCTCACCATGGGAAGCACCCAACCACTCCCCACGGATACTGGAGGGTCAGTCACTGCTGTGCCTCCCCATGATGCCTCCAGTAGCATCTCCATGGCCCTGCAGCCCTGCATCCATCACTCTGGCTGGCCACAGCCAGTCCACAGTGCCCCCATGGGACACCACATTCACTGTGGTGAAGCCCAAGACTAAACAACAGTCATAGGTGCAGCTCAACCCTGTCCCACTGGACAGTCCTGATGACAGCAGGGTGCAGCTGAGAACTGGCAGCTGCTGTGGCTCACTGTGGAGGCACAGAGTGCTGGGCAGCAGGAAATGACATGTCTCCACCAATTGCTGCATGAGGACATGCAGAATGCCAAGCAGCAGGCAGAGGCATGGTACACAGAGCTTATGGCGGGCCTATGGGACCTGTGTGGCACTCTACGGGAGGCTACAGCCATGGTGATGGGCACTGTGAGGGCCAGCCATAGCCCAGAGCTGTCTAGTGTGGGTAGTGTCACCCCTCAACAGACACCATCATGTACATTGATACCACACAGTGCCAGGATGAGAACGCCCAGTACACCTGGATGCCCAGGTCACTGAGGACATTACACAGACCAGGTTGCAACCTGCTTGTCCCAGGTGCAGTACCCCATGAGGCCAAAGGCAGATTACACCATCACCATGGGTATCACCGATACCATGGCTGAGGTCCAACGCCCTAACATATGGGGGTCTGTGTAGGCAGGTACCTGGGGTGGATGTAGGGAGAAATAGTCGGTAGTGCAAGGCCACCTTCCACTAACAGGGGTCCCGTGCACCCACGCTGTACCCCTGTGATACCACAAGCAGCTCTTGTGTCATCTCCCAGGCTGTCTGATCCTGGTATGGATGGCCTGTAGTACAGCCTCTGCCCCAGCCAACAGATGGGTATCTCTGCAGAGACCCTATTGCCCCCTCAACTGGCCTGTGTCTGTACCCATGTGCAATCCCTATGCACAGTGGGCTTGTTATGTCATGCACTCCCCTTCCCCCCAGCCTGGATGATGATTATCTCTGTTGGCACCCCTTGGGCCCACCTGCTATCATCAACCTGTGTTTTGTGTGTGTGTGTGTGTGTGTGTGTGCCCTATTTGCAACCCCCCTTGCCCAGTAGCATAGCATTTGTGTTATGCCCATCATGATACCCTTGCCAAGCATACTGCACTGCTTACATTGTTATTGTTGATGTACTTGTGTGTTAATACATTGCATAAGCATATTACAGTGTCCTTTGTGGTCTGTGCTCACCCACCATGTCCGTAAAAATTTTATATGATTCGGGCTCTGTACTCTTGGACCATCCTGGCCATTCTAGGATCACACCTGTCTAACTGCTCCAGTATCCCCTGGTCCTCTGGCTCCCTATCCAATGCAGGGTATTGCTCTTTGGCCAGCCTATATACCATGGTTGAGCACCATGTTGTGTAGTATACAACAGGCAAGGAATATGGCACAGGCCTTCTGAGGGGTATGCTGTAGGGCACCACCAGAACAGTTAAGGCACTGGAACCAAATCTTGAGCATACCAAAGACACGCTCAATGATGTTGTGTGTGGCAGTGTGTGCTGCGCTGTATCTGTGTACTGCAGTGGATACGGGGTGGAAGACAGGTCTGAGATGTCAGGGATGCAAAGGATAGGCACTGGCCTTGTGAAGAATATGTTAATGTCACATTTCATCCAGTCTGCCCATCGACCCTAGAATAACTGGGACCTATTGTCCATACAGGGTTCTACCCCATTATGTCCCATATGGGGCTTGAGGGGTGGCCTGGAAAATATACTAACCAATCAGGTGGACACTTGGGATGTCCCCACTTTCAAACCTCCATCACAAGGTGGAGTTGTGCCATATGAAGACATTGTGGGCACTGCTGGGATAACATGCCAGGATGCTGATGATGTATCCTGTTGCATCGCACATTACCTGACAATTGATGGAGTGGCACCCTTTCCTATTGAGATAGGCCTCCACTCCATCACTGGTGGGTGACCAGATGACAACATGGGTGCAGTCACTGGCACCAAGTACAGATGGTTGGTGTGCAGTTCGATGGAACTGCTGCATGGTTGCTGTTTGCACCACTGGGGTGCTAGAAAATATGATAAACCCACCAGCATGGTCCAGCAGGGTGTCTAGGAACTGGCCCAACAGTTGTGAGATGGCCGACTGTGAAATACTGGTGGTGACCCCCACCAGTGTCTTGAATGGTCCTGTGGCCAGGAAACACATTGCAACCATTACCCTGAGCTCAACAGACAACACATGGCTACGCTGGATATCTGTCCAGGAGGGGTCTTGCAGGAGCTCTTAAACCCTGTACCGGCCCATGAACTAGTTATCACTAAGGACTTCAAATGTGACTCATGAACAGTACTGTCTGTATGCAGCATAGTGCCCTCATGGCCTACATATAGGCCCCAGGTGGGTATCTGCCTTCTCCTCTTCCTGTACAGCCTGCTGCAGCATATAGCAATGCATGCTCCCCTGAGTGCCATCTTAAACTGTGTCCTTCAGTGTCTCCACCCACCTATGGGGTTTCAAGTCAGCCTTTTTATAGGTGGTAATTGCAAAACACTAAGTGGCTGATGCTAACCCCTCTGCACAGCGCTAACATGCTACTGTACATACATTTTATTTGTGAGCATGTGCAAACAGAGTCAGCATGTGCTGCACCTCCCTTTGAATACTGGATTTTGGTGCAATCCCTGTGTAAAGTGGGTACATTCACTTTGTTTGTGTTTGAATATCTGACTCCAGACACATTGACAATGACAATGGATCTAGTTGAAGCTGAGGAATAGCAAGAGGCCCAGAGAGTGTATTACCCAAATTAAAACCCTGTCTGTAGGGAAATTTAAAGGTAACAAAATAAATGATTTGGGGGAAAGGTTATGTGAGATAAAGAGAGAACTGGACTTCAACAAGAGGAACTCTAGAGGGAGATTATGCAAATTATAGTGCAGTCTGCCTCAATTGACTTGATCAAGACTATGTTTGTTTGAAAAAGATAGATAATATGACTATACTACCAAGATCCAAATCAACCCATAATTCAGTATGCACAATCATATACATTTGTGGAAAAAAGTTAAATAGAAATGTGGTCAATGCTCAAACTACTAGGCTAAAAGTATTAAAACTAAAAAATAATTAGGTGGTACAATGGGAATTTAAATGACCTAGAAATTATTCTTAATTCTTTGTTCTGATTATATGGTTAGTTTAATGGAGGACATACTGGGTTCTCCAAATGCCACTGATGTTTTGAATGCTTATGAAAGATTATATAGAATGCTTCAACCAACACTTTACACTTTGTGTGGGAAGTTAGAGCTGAAAACAATACATGGTTCATACTGCTAAGGGCCGTACTAAGGTCATGGGAGCATGAGTAGGTGGTTGCCCATGAGTAGTTCCTGTAGTCTAATTGTAATACTTGAGAATAGACTCACCCAGAATATGTTGATCTAGTTTTGATTTAAATTCCTCTTTAGTTCTGCATGTTATGATTTCTATAGGTAATCTGTTCCATGGATTAATGACCTCTGTGTGTAATGATGCTTCCTTATTTCTGTATTAAATGTAACTGACTGAAGCTGTAGAGGATGTCCCCTTGTGACACTAGAGTTTTTGAAATCAAGATTTAGTTCATTGAACATATAATGATCTGTAACTATGTCATGCATAAGCAATTAGTCACCTCTCATATGACTGGTTTCTAAGGACACCAGTTTTAATTTATTCAGTCCAGTGTTGTGTGGTTCATGTTTATGTTGGCGTGCTTGCGCAGCCAACATCATGGGACAGTGCAGCTTTGGCGGCACGGTCGCTGTTGGGCGAATGCAAGGCACGCAACAGTAGTTGCGTCTTGCATTCCACAATCAGCCTGCATGCTGGCTCCATACCATGTATACATAATGTGGCAAGCACATCTAAGAAAAGGTCTGCTGCAATCTGAGCAAAGCTCATCATACGCAGCGGTCCTTTTCTTGCCGTGCTCGCTGCCATTATGTGCATGGTCAGTGAGTGGGAGGCTGCCTAAGTACTGCCGACTTTGGGGGTGCCCAATCCCCCTGTTGGTTAACCCCCCCTTCTCTGTGTACCAAAGGGGGAGCCCAGTCCCTGTCAGCATAACCCCCCCAATTGTTGAATGCCCAAGGGGGTGCCCAATCCCCCTTGGCTCGTGCACCCCCCACTTTCTTTGTGTGCCGACAGGGTGTCCAATCCCCATTGGCATTATTTCCTCCTCCCTTTCGTGTTGTTTGCCTACGAGGGTGCCCAATTCCCCGTTGGCTACAGACACCCCCCCAAACAGTTAGGTGGCTCACTGGGAGCGCACCCCAGCGTGACAAATCCTCTGCAAAAAAAAAACCTGTCCTGCGATGGGTTTTTTCATTTTTTTCCCTGTAAAATGAAAACGGTCCCTCGTAGTCTCGATGCCCCTTCCCCCCACCCACACACACCCACTGCGCACCCTGCCTCCCCTCACCCCCCTACCCCATACTTACCTGCGGAGTCAGCAACAATCTTCTGTGGACTGGGAACACATCTGCACTCTTCAATGCCGACCACGAACTGAAGAAATGCCGGTAAGCTGTAAAATGGAATGAATAGGGGTTTTTCAACTTTAATGCATGTCTCAGTGTGAAATGTGAATTTTGGCCCAAAATTTTCAACATGGGGTTTTTGAGACACCTTCTCATGAATTTTTGCACTGTCATGGTGTTATTCGGTACGGAAAGATTAATTTTCGCAGTCACTGCAGGGAATTACTTTTTGAGACTGAGTAACAAAATGACAGTGCCACTGTTCATGAGAAGGGCTCTCTAAAAGCCTATGTTGCAAGTTTGGTGAGAAAAATCCCAAAAATTACTGTTTTACAAGTGTGCGTAGCAGCTGCACAACGCATGCTCATAAGTTAGCGCATTCGCACTATTTTCATGCCAGATTCTCAACATTGGCATTTTACCACACCTTCTTGTGAACCATACAGCTGTCATTTTTCACATCCTGCCTGAAATGTGTTTTCGCACTTCCAGCACAGAATTGCGCGGTTGCTATGCGAAATCAGTGTTTGGGGCACATTACAAAAATGACAGTGAAACTGTTCATGTGCAGAGGTCCTAAAATGCCTGTATTGAAAATTTGGTGACAATACTCCATCAAATGACTGTTTTACGAGCGTGTGTAGTTACTGCCTAACGCAAGCTTGTAAGTTTGCGCATTTGCAATATTTTCATGCCACATTCTCAACATTGGCATTTTACCACACCTTCTTGTGAATTGTACAGCTGTCATTTTTCACATCCTTGCCTAAAATGTGTTTTTACACTTCTGGCGCAGAATAGCATGGTTGCTGTGCAAAATCACTGTTCAGGACACATTATGAAAATGACAGTGACACTGTTCATGAGTAGAGGTTCTAAAATGCCTGTGTGGAAAATTTGGTGACAATACTCCATAAAATGACTGTGTTAAGAAGCGTGCATTCCGCAGTTTGCAAGCACGCTCGTAAGTTCGCAAACTTATATTTTCATTCCACATTTTCAACAGTGCCATTGTTCTACACCTCCTAATGAACAGTGCAGCTGTCATTTTTCACATCCTGACCAAAATCTGTTTTTGCAGTTCCAGCGCACAATAGCATGGTCACTGTGTAGAACCTGAGTTCGAGACACATTATGAAAATGGCAGTGACACTATTCATTAGCAGATGTCCTAAAATGCCTATGTTGAAACTTTAGGGATGAAAGTCAATAAAATGAGTGTTTTACAAGTGCGTGTTGTGCAGTTTGCATGCACGCTCGTGACTTTGTGAATTTGTAATACCTTCACTCCGGCTGTTAATCATTGCCATTTTTCCCCTACCTCCTTATGAACAGTACAGCTGGCTGAAATGTGTTTTCACACGTCCAGTGCAGAATTGCATGGTTTCTTTTCAAAATCACTTTTCGGGACACTTTCTGGAAATGATGGTGACACTATTCATCAGCAGAGGTCATAAAATGCCTATGTTGAAAATTTGGTGGTGAAAGTCCAGACAATGACTGTGTTGCAAGTGTGCATTGCACAGTTTCCACGCACCCTTGTAACTTTGTCAGTCTGCAATATTTTCATGCCAAATTTTCACCACTGGCATTTGTGCACACCTCATTATCAACAGTCCAGCTGCCATTTTCCACAGCCTGCCCAAAACTCATTTCCACAGCTCTGCCACACAGTGGCATACTCGCTGTGCAAAATCACCTTTTGGGACACATTAACAAACTCACAGCGCTAATCCTCTCCACCTCCACCACTGCCAATGCCAGCGTGACAACATTCGGCATTAACAAATGCTTGTTAATATTATATATTAATTCTGTGGTTCTATGTTGAACTCTTTTTAGTTTGGCAATGTGTCTTCTTTTGAGGAGCACCATATCTAACTGACCTAACTGAGTATGGGTCTCAACTAGACCCTGTGTAGTGACCATATAACTTCAGCTTTTTGAGTGAAAAATGTTCCTTGTTTGTCCATACTACTCTGTTTGCGTAAATATAACAGCAGAGCATTGTGTGCTTTTTTAAGACTATTCTATATAATTATTACTAGGTATTACTTGTTGACTGAGACAGAGGAAGGCACTCTGCCCATCTAGACTGTCTCCCATTCTGAGTGGGTGTATCTATAACTGGCTAGAGCAGTGATCTCCAGATCATTTTTATTTTCTATTGCATTGAGTAAGGTATTGCACAGCGAATATGAATGGAGTATTATTTATTCGCCTAGATGCAAAATTCTGCATTTTGAAGATTACATTTCATATCCCATTTGTATTCTCAACTTGCAATGTTACCTAAATTGGCTTGGATCGTTAAAACTTCACTAATGGTGCTTACCACTCCTATTTTGGAATCGTCTATGTACATACTGGTCCAGTTAAGTGTTTTAGCGTTCATACCTGAAATCAATATTTTGAAGTAAAATAGGCTTGAGTACATTACCTTGGGGAAATCTACTGCTGATTTGCCCCTCCTGTGATTAAAAACTGTTTATGCAGACCTCCTGTTTTTTTTTTGGTGTTTTTTTTGTTCAGCCAGTTGGTTACCCAATTTACTAACTGGCTATCTATGTTATAAATTCTCATCTTTTTCTACAAGTGCCTAGTGTAGGACAGTATTAAATGGCTTGCAGAAGTCTAGATATATGGGGCCTGATTCCAGAAGGCATGGCACAAGTCACTGACAATTGCGAATTGCACCAAATGCCGATGCGCCGGGGACCCTGCGCTTGATTCCAGAACAACCAAGGTCCCTGGCAGCTATGTCCATGACTTGCAGCACCCCAAGCATTGTGCCAAAGAGAGGGTGCACTTGAACAGGGTGCCACAAGTCGCAGTAAATGCCCACTGAAAGGGTGTAAGCCCCCCAAGCTCTGATCTTCACAGATGCCATCAGTATGTCTCACAGGGCTATCAGTATCCCCCGCCCCAAGCCCCAATCCCCAAGTAATGCTCTAAAGGGCTGCACATTTCCCCACCCCGGTCCCCTAGTATGCCCCACAGGGTTGCACATGTCCCCCAGTCCACGGCATGCCCTGCAGGGCAGCTCATGCCCCCCCCAGTCCCTAAGACCCAATTCCCAAATGCCAGCTCACTGGTAAGTGTAGTAATGCACATCCCATTATCCCTAGTAGTCTAGTGGCCCCATCTGGCCAATTCACCCCCACACCCACACCCATTCCCAGTCGTCGACTAGCACATCCCACCTTTCGCCTCCATGGCCAGCCACTGACTGAGCTCCCTCTGGTTGCATACTACTCTATACAGTACACACTCAATGAATGAGCTGTCATTCACTGAGTGCATACTGTATACAGCAGTATGCACTCAGAGGGAGCTCAGTCGGTGGCTGGCCATGGAGGTGAGAGGCAAGAGGTGGGACGTGCCAGTCACCGACTGGGAACGGGTGTGGGGGTGGGGTGGGGGTAGACTGGCACTGCTGGATGGTGGGTTGGGGGCCAGTAGACTACCAGGGATAATAGAATGTATGTTACTACACTTACCAGTGAGCTGGCAATCAGGGATTGTGGATCAGGGAGGCATGTGCAGCCCTGCAGGGCATACTAGGGGATGGGAGGACATGAGCTGCACTGCGGGGCATTACTTGAGGATCGGGGCTTAGGGGTGCCAGCGGCCAGCAGAAGGCATTTATGTGTGGTCCTTACTGGGGGATAGGTGGATGGGGCTTATGTGGGTTTGTGAGGGGGTGGCCATTGGGTGCACATGGCACAGTGGTACACTCCTGGTGGATGCAGAGTACAGGTAGACCAGCTAAAAGCTGGTTTAACTGTACTTGGACCAATGCCCTCCAGGGATTCTCCTGGAATAGCAACTGTGCTGTTCTGGCAACCACCCTCCCAGAATAGGGTGCAGCTGCTGCTGTAAACCCCCTTGCTCCATGTCGTAGGGGTTTTATAGTGTACATGGAGACATAAGGCCACTTCAGTGCAGGCTGTGTTTTGGAATACCGACTGTCAGAACTCATGATGCAAAGTGGTACTTGTGCCATCTGTTTTGGAGTAAGACACTTTGAGCCATGCGTATACATTCTGGAAAAGGGACCATAATGTCTACTGGTTTCTTCTTATCTAAGGCTAGTACAACTTTGTCATGAAACCTCAATAGATATTAGACACAAGGAACCGGATTTTCAAAGGCCAGAGAATAATGCATGGTGCTTGAGTAAAAAAAAACAAATGATGCACAGGGCAGAATGCATCAGAACTTGTGTCAATGCTGATTTTCTAACAGTGCTTGTGTCAAAGTCAGGTCTGCTCTGCATGTGCCAAACTAGTTTGTGCCATGCTTGTGTCAAAACGATGACTTTGCCATGTCAGACAGGGGACTGAGTGCATCCAAAAAATGATACGCTATCCTCTTATTTAGGATTTTCAAAACACAAAGGTCCTGTCAGTTATTAGACCAGCCAGAACTGGTCTAACTGACACTAGAGCATATCAGGAGACCCACAACAGATGGGCAGATCTGACTTTGTTAAGATGAATGCCATTCTTCTGTAAAAGTCCTGCATTGTATACATTGTAATCCTCTCTCATTTACCATAGTACATAAAATATTGCTTCCAAACACAAGCTTATATAGTACCCATCAGTACTGTAATGTGAGTGCTATGATTGGAATGGGAAGGGTAAATTATGTAGATGTTTGGATATACAGCCAATATTCCTCTGCAGGACTAGTTATAGCATTTTGGGAGCTTAAAATGCCATTGTCTAGAGGCCATTTCTTCAATCATATTTTTTGATGTAGCTTCTATCATTCTCATGCCATGCATCATATTTTTGATGCAGCAGATCTCATACATCATTTTAAGGTACTCTGCCACAGTGAATGCTTTTCTTGCAAAATACAGTGCACAGTATTTGATGCACCTGGATTTGACACTAGCTGAATGTTAGTCACACCTTGCATTGGTTTAATGGCCCTTTGAAAATCTGGCCCAAGATCCCCCTTTCACAAATCCATGTTGTTTCTTATTCTTTGCAGTTTGCATTTTCTAGGGGCTGAATTTTCAAAGAGCCCTTAGTCCGACACAAGGTGTGGCAAACACCCGGCTTGTGTCAAATCCAGGTGTATCAAACATTGTGCAGAGTCGCTGTCTGGCTAATTGGCATGTCATAGACTTGTACAGGAGTCATTCAGCTGTTAGAGGGTAACATGTAGGTGTGGCACAGTGATGATGACATTATTTACCCTGAGTGTTATTCTGCCCAGCGGTAGCGGGGGATCCATGAGATACATGACTGGTGCTATATGTTGATATGTGTTTCATGCTGTGGTACTGGGGGCAGGTATACTGTTGGTGGCACATGTGATGAGGGGGTTATTTGTAGATGAGTGATGTAGATGTTTGTACTCCACTGTGATTCAGGTGCTGTGAGATGAGTACATCACTTTCTTCCTGCCTTCTGCTGTCCAAGCCATGTCGAGGACCATGTCCCTAGGTGATGTAGGTTGGTTTTCACCTTGTGACCACTACTGGGCTGCCTGTCCACCTGTGTGTCAGTCTCAACTCATGGCTGCATGACCTCCACATTCTTGGGGACGTAGGGTGTGACAGGTGTGTGGTGCATCGAGGATACCTGTGTGGCCTCCATGACTGTTGTCGGGGGTGTGCCTGTACCTGCCACTGTGTGGTCTGTCAGCATCTCCAGTAGGTCCCCTAGTCTGCCTATCCTCCTGCAAATCCACCTCACTTCCACTGTGAGCCCCTTTAGTGCCTCTGTGTTCTCTCTCTGTGCCTTGAGGTGTTCACACTCCATCTGCAATACCTCAGGGCACCATGTGTGCAATATACTCCTAGAGACTGACTTCGCTGTCCTGCTTGGTCCTGGCCCTCTGGGCCCCTCATCCCTACTATAGGGTTGTCTTTGTGTCTCCCCACTCATATCCTCTCCTCTCCTCTCCACTGATCACTAATGCTGTGCAGGCCTCCTGCATCCTGTGTGCGGCCACTGTTGCCAGTGGGCCATTCAGTGTGACCTATTGCATGTGAGTGGCCACATGTGTCTGGTATGACATGTGTGACATTCCTGGGTGATTGCTAGGGTAGGACTGCTTCACGGCATCTGCACAGGTAGTGGCTGGTTCTTGGCTGTTAGTGGGGGTGGACCTCTTCTCCTCATGCACCTGGCTGCTTGTTTCTGTGTCCAGGCAATGTGTGGCCTCCAGTGATTGCCCCTCCTCCGGCGTGCACGCTGGCACCAGTGCTGTTCCTGTGGGTGAGAGGAAACACTTTTGTTATGTGCTGTGTTACTGCTATGTACGTCTAAGTGTGTACAGTGAGACACGTAGGGTGACACATACCTGCGACATCCTCCACCCACAAGCTTTATGTTCCACTTTCCAACCACATGGTAACCTAGACAGAGGTTGCAGTTGCCACATCGAGGGTATGCCCAGGCTTTGGGTCTGTAGGGTGAAGCACAATGTGGTGAGCAGGTCCGTGGTGTTTGACCTCTCCCCGGTTGGCCATATGTATTTGACAAGGTGTTCATGCCCTCCTTCTTCCCATGCATGGTCACCTCAGTAAGGCTGTCCAGTACCATCCTCCCGATGGGTGTCAGGCTGTATGCCTGCATGAGTCGCCCTCCACCCATATCGGCCTGTTGGCATAGGGTAACTGGCAGCTTCTGCTTCACAGTGGAGCATATGTCATGACACTTATGTTGATGGCAGCTAGTGTGCATGCCTCTGACCCAGCCATGTTAACAGCTACCTATTTGTCCAGCCATAGCTGTGCCTTGGTCTCAGCTGGTGCCATTAGTGACTCTTCACTATTCAGGTTGGCATAATACTCCTGAATGTCATGGACCATTGTGGCCACCTGTGCTCCTGTGAAATTCGTGGACTGGGTACAGCCCCAGATGTGTGTCCCACCTGGTCCATTCATCGTGGGATGACCACGCTCGGTCCCATCTGGCACCCACAGTCAGGGATTTTACATATTTTCCATTGTACTAGTCTGTTCCATGTTTGTGTGTGGGGTAGGGATTGCCCATATATAGCAGGGTCACATGGCATGGCTGGGTGCTACTGGCCCACCCATGGCCTGCTCCATGCAGCCCTGTGTGCCTCAAGTGACCACTTTCCCACCTCCGGACACCCTGCATGTGTGTTCGTGTATTGCACAAAACTCTCCATGCCTGCAGGGAAAAAAGCTGTGCACTTCCACTATGATGCCTCTGTGAGCTGTTTATGTTCATTTGTGCAAAGGCCCCTACATAATGAAACATTTCCATTGTATAATACCACAGAATAAATGCCAAAAGCAACTATTGAAGCAAAACCAAGCAAAGCTCCAGGGCTTGACAAAATCATCATTGATGTTTATACAATTAAACAGAATTGCTGGTTAAGAATCTTTTATGTACTGTTTAATGTCATAATACAAAACTGGACTGTGCCAGATAGTTTGAGAGGAAGCATAATTTTTCTAACCTACAAAAAAGACTCATTACTGTCTTGGGTAAAGAAAGAAAATATATTAAATAAAACTCCAAATGGACTTGGGGAATTAAGATCCATGGTTCAACACTGCTGTGTAATGTAACATTTCATTCATAAACACATTTATCCACTGCTTTTGACAGAATAGGTTGAAAACTCTTATAATTATAGCTTTGGAAACAGAAACTAGACCACTGTTTACTGGCTATTACAATGAAACATCATGAACATACTGTGCATGAATTCAAGTGCAATATTAACAACAGGGAAATGTGACAGATAAAATCCCCACAAAACTAGTTGTTTGCCAATTCATCATTGCACTGTTATTGTTCAGGTTATATCTCAATCCAGTTATTAAGCCGTGAAATTGTGCTTCCTTTCAGTCTCCAAAAACAGGCTATGTGTCTAGCAATTTGTTGGCATATGCAGACAATCTTGCCCTGATATCACTTCTGTCTATGGCATTAAGTAAATAAATGGATGCATAAGTTTAACTGTGTAATTAAAAATGTTCTTACCATAAACAAAACCAAAACTCAACTAGTCATTTTCAGAAAAAAGTAATCAGTCTAAACAGAAACTGTCAATTAATAATGAGAAAATAAAGAGAGTTAATCATTATGATTATTTAGGTGCCCACTTTTCTTCTAATGCAAAGTGGAACAAATACATCTCACTGTTAAAATACAAATTCACAACTGCTTCAAATGCATCTAAGAGATTTGCTGATAGCTTTGGCAGTAATTCTGTTAAGGGTCTGACTGAGGTGATGAAAGTTAAGCCAAACACTACAATCTTGTATGACGTCTGTACCTGGTTTATGGGGCACTCACCAATGATCGGTTGCAGGACTGTTTGGGATTGGAACTGAAAGACTGTGATTATAACACTAGAAATGGTGAAACATACAAAGATACTGTACCAAAAGATTGTCATGGTTCAACCAAATGGTTGTGGTGGTTTGGAATAGTCTTCCCCTAGATGTAGTGGGAAGCATAAGTATTGAGAAATTCAAGAACAAATTGGACAACTACTGTAAGGAGAACGATATAGGCAGCTACTCCCTTTAAGTAAAGTGTGAGCTATTGTGGGGCCTATGCCCTTACTGATGCCTAATACAACTATGAAACCCATAAAACATGGTTTAATACTAACCTCACAGTTTAAGAAACAGTCTTGAATAAGCTCCTTAGACACACTTTGCTCTTGAAAAATTGTATCCCAGCTGCAGGTCATCATGCAGAACTGGGACAATCATCAATCTCTACTTTGGCAAGGGAAAGGGCTAAACGTTTTCTTCATGATGTATTGAAATTACTGGAATTAAGACTGCTCAGGCTAAGTTGAAAGTACAAATAAGTTACACTTCAAGGGCTTTGTCTTCCCTCTATTTCTCTTCTGAAAGATGACGTTCGTCCTATGGTCTTAGGCAAAATTTATTTGAATTTTTTTTTCTACCAAGACAAGACAGTGGGGATAGAATAAAAAACTGAAACAGAGATATTCAAAAACAAGAGGATATGTCCAGATATAATGACCCTAAAGCCTACCCCTGGTACAAAGTTCTTAAAATTACCCATGGTCCAGATTCATATTTTTTTCATCTGCCTAATCTCAAAGAATGGAATGTCACTGCTAAGTTTAGACTAGAATTATATCAAAGGATTCCTTTATATTTGAGACAAAAAATGGCCTGGGGCAGGATTTTCTAATGGCGGCTCAGGGCCTGTGTCCCATCCTGCACCATGGGACTTAATCTTCAGCAGTGTGCCAAAGCCCTGTGCTGAAACTGTGCCTGATTTTGCAATATCAGGTGCAATTGCAACAGTTTCCCTGCTTTCTAGCAGCTAGCACTACATGTCTGGTGCAAACACCGATACTTTGTCCTCCTGGGGTGATGCATGCAAGACCACAAAATTGTGTTCTAAGGTGTGGTACCAGGTGCAAGCGATGGAAAATCCCGAATGCGGCCAGTGAATGCTGCAAGCCCCATGCACCATATGCACAGCACACTGGGAGTTTGCAGCAGTATAGGACATTCGAAAACCCAGCCCCTGAAGTTATTTGTGCAGATTGCAGATGTGGTTCAGGTACTCATGATGACTTAAAGCACATTATTTTGTCATGTCCTTTTAAAGGAAAACTCCATGTTAAAATCAAAAACAGATATGTAGTATTCTTTTTTTCTGTGTTATAACCTCTCCCCAGTGTTTTTTTTTTAACTCTGGCTGTGAGAATTGTTTTTCTAACTGTCTGTTTTATTGCCCTTGGAGATTGCCATTCTGGTTTATTTTATGGCTTCTTGTCTCAGAAAGTCTTCCCAGAGTGCCCATTGGTGTGATATCTAATTGCCCCTGCAGGAGACCAGTGTCTTGTTACAGGGTCTGTCACAACACAGCCACAGAGAGAATATGTCTTCCAGAGAAGTCACACTGCTAGATTTTGGGTGAGTGTCATCATTATTTTTTGATATTGGTACCTTGTCCTGCTATGTTAGAACCTATAAGGTGACGTTCAATTTTTGCTGCTTAGTACTGGTGCAAAAACTGAAAGTGACTGAGAGGAATAGCCAGATGAGTTCAGACACAACCACTGTAAACAGTGACATGATTAAAACAAACACAAACACACACACACACACACACACACACACACACACAGCAGAACAAGGTACCAATATCAAAAAATAATAATGATTACATTATGGTAGCATTATAGGTAATACCTCCAGAATTCCACATGTGAAATTTAACATTCTTGAAGACCATATTACAGCTTCATCTGATAAGCTGAGCTGAGCTATTTGCAGTGAAGTTGTTCTTTCCTGGTTGACTATTTTGTCTCCTCCCTTTTTCTCTCTTAGCTTACCCAAATACACTTATTGGAATGGCTGGTCCTGCTGATATCCCCTCCATTCTTAACAGCAAAAGATTCCCTTTAAAAAAGAGTTGCACCCAGCCCGGTACCATTGCAGGCTAAGTCATTAAATGCTTACCTACTGCCACACCAGTGACCCATATTTAGGAATGAACATGGCTTGCTGTGGGGGGGGGGAAGTGGAGTGGGAGAGGACTGAACATCCTAGGGGCTGTTTTCCTCTTCTGGGGAGGGATGGTCATCCATCTTGACCCATTAGTGCCACTAGGTGGAAGCCTCGTAGCAGTGCAGGTACAAGTAACTCAAAGGGTAGGGGTGCAGCTGTGCAAGACATGTGCATCACCACACACACATACTGGTGCTGCAGCATGGGTATGGGACAGAAAAATGAAAAAAAATAGATGATGGGCTGTCTGAAACCCTATCAGATAGTTATAGTATCAATGCTCCACCCCCCAAAAAAAAATCTTCTTGAAAGCCTGCAATACATTCAAGTCAGTTAAATTTTCTTTCTTGGTTTTCATTCCACCATTTTAACATTTAAAGGGGTTCTTGATCTCCTCGTTTGGCAGACTCAAGACAAGTCTGATTACCAAAGGTAAGATGACCCCCTTGTCAGTCAGGAATCTACACCTTAAATTTTGAACAGGTAAATATTAGAGGACCTACTGTTTTCTTTCTTATGTGGAAACCATGAGCTGGCTTCATCTTTTATTTTTAAATATTAGTACGCCAGTATAAGCTGAGGTCCCACTGCCTACTCTCTTTATTATGTGGAAACCACCCTCTGTCTTCATCTTTTATAAAGTGTGCTCTGGCCCAAAAGAGACTCTCCAGTGACAATTGAGGAGCTCACCAGTTAGAAGAAGGAAACACCTTTCCTGTTTGCAATGCAATGTTAAAGGTTTAGCAAGCTCAAAACTGGCTAATACATAGAGATTTTTATCACATTTCTTATATATTATTCTTAACTTGTTTTAAATATTTACAGGGGTACACCTGGTGTGTGGCCAAAATCAAAAATCAAATAGTTGTATTACCAGTGCTTCTCCCAAAAGCTACTTTAAGACAGCAGTATATTCAAATCAGTTCAGTTTTCTTACTTGAATTTTATTCCATTATTTTAACATTTAAAAGGGTTCTTGATCTCATCATTTGGCCACATCACAATTAGTCCAACTATTGATGGTGAGGTGACCCCCTAATCAGTCAGGAATCTACACTTTACATTTTTAACATGCCAATATCAACTGAGGTCCCACTGCTTTCTTTCTTATGTGGAAAACACGCTCTGGCTTCATCTTTTATATAGCGTTCTCTGGCCCATAAGAGACTCAGAGGAGACCATTAAGGAACTCACTAGTTAGGGGAAGGCCATACTTTTCCTGTTTGCAGTGCAATGTTAAAGGGTTAGAAAGCTCAACCCTGGCTAATGTACAGAGATTCTATTATGTTTGCTATACATTTGTCTAACATTGTTTTAATTATGACAGGGGTGGAGCTGGTGTGTGACCAAAATCAAATAGTTCTAGTACTAATGCACCCCCAATGTGACAAAATCACTGTGTACCCCCACTGTTGGGGGGTGAGGATATAGCATGCACCAAGCAGGAAAGGGATCTTGGGGTTGTCATCTCTGATGACCTCAAGGTAGGGAAACAGTGTGACAAGGCAGCAGATAAAGCAAATAGGATGCTGGGATGTATAGGCAGGGGCATCACCAGCAGGAAAAGGGAGGTCATAATTCCGCTATACAAGACACTAGTGAGGCCCCACCTGGAGTACAGTGTACAGTTCTGGAGACCATACCTATGTAAGGACATAGGGTAGAGAAGGTTCAGAGGAGGGCAACAAAGATGGTGCATGGATTGCATCACAAGTCCTATGAAGACAGGTTGAAGGAACTGAACATGTACTCCCTGGAAGGAAGGAGGAGAGGGATATGATAGAGACATACAAGTATCTTACAGGGAGGAACAGGGTGCAGGAAAACACTATTTTAAGCGAAAAGATGTTCCAGGACTAGAGGGCATGGGATGAAGTTGGAGGAGGACAATTCAGAGGAAACATGAGAAGAATTTCTTCACAGAACGGGTGGTGGACAAGTGGAACACCCTGCCAGAGGAAGTGGTGGGGGCTGAAACAATCATGGGATTTAAGAATGCATGGGATAGACATAAAGGAATTCTAGAGGTCAGGGGTAAGGGGCAACAGACTTCTAGGAAAACAAACTGAACTTACAAGCTCAAATGGGCAGACTGGGTGGGCCATAGGCCCTTATCTGCCGACACTGTCTATGTATCTATGTATCTATGTATTAGCCAGGGTTGAGCCTGCTAATTCTTTAACATTGTATGTGATGCCCTACACATCTCTCTGTGGCTCACTCCACAGCCCAGGTCTGGAGTGGGGTGTCAGGATCTGTTGTCCAACATGAAGACATCACTCATCCTCTTGGCCCCTCCAAGAAGTGCAATCAGTGTTGGATAGGTGTAGTATATACACATATATATATATATATATATATATATATATATATATATATATAAGGAAGTACAAGGAACACCATTAGGGCTGTAGTCCCTGCATATGGATATCTGTAGTCCTATCTATGTACAGTATGTATAGTGCCTGTCATGCCCAGTGAACATTCTTTAATTTGTGTCCAGCAGAGTGTGACCAATATCTCCAGTTAGAATTAAGATGGCCACTGAACTGATGTGCTGCATCTGAGTACATCTCTTCAGGGCACCAAAATATTGATAGTTACCTATACCTCATCATTCTAAGAGAGGTACAAGCCAGTCACATAATACAGGGACAGGGTGCAAGAGCTTTCCATTCTGCCAAGGTGGGATACAAATCTTTAGGTCAAAAAGAAACAAAGAGCGTTGCCTACTCCTTTTCCTATCAGATCTATCCTGTTGGAATAGCCAGAATCTCTCCTTGGTTCCCAAGTCATTTTCTTCATCCAGTGCATCTTTCTGAGTGTCTCTAAGTCTTAGAGATGTGCAAAATTAGCAAACTTCAGCTCACAAATTCATTCATAAAGTTTGTTGAATTTGTGAAGTTTTCAGCATGCAAAGTGGTACATTTTCAAGTGAAGTCATACAAACTTGCTGATGAAGATGAAACTTCACTATTACTTGGGCCTAACTTTGCCTGAAAAAGTGCCACTTACCTATGAAAGCTCATTGCAAAGTGACAAAGTGGTCAATTCACAAAGATTTTTGTGAAGGTGAATTTTGATCCTCAGATGCAACAGTTCCTGCCAGTAAATCACCAATATATTTTTATTTACTTGAAAAGGTTTCACCAGGAAGACAACATGAGCTGTAAACTGCTCATTTCCAGAAGCGTCCTGGGGAAGGGATAACATAATGTGGGGATCAAGCAAAACAATCAAAATACATGCAGTGCAATTCAATACATACAGTGTTGTACTAAAACATTGCAACACAAATATTAAACAAACAAATACATACAGTCCAAATTAAGTACATACAGTGAAGCACTGGTACAATTCAATACAGTTCGGTACAGGATAACAGAAGGTAATAAAAACAGGAAGTGGTAAATGGCAAAGTGAAGGCATAGACACATTGGAAGAGAAGAAGTCTTAGTTCTTAGTCCTAGGGGGAGAGATGGGGGGAGGTGGTACAGGAAAAACGTCTAGAAGTAGATCAGGTAGTAATATGCAGGAGCAGTAGTAATGCAGAGTAAGAGGCCAAGAGATGGCAAGCAGTAGCGGCAGAGCTTGGGCTAATAGGTGTAGATCCAAATCTGAAAAGCCAGACTTTCAGGGTTGCTATGTGCTCAAGTATTTAGAGGAAGGGGGGTTATAGCACGAGGGGAGGGTGGTGAGAGGGAGAGGGAGAGGAGTTACTGCATGAGTGTCAGGGAAGGAAGGGAGGGTAGGAGAGGGGAAGCCAACAACAGTCCCTTTCAGGATGCTGGAACCCTGCAAGGGGGGGAGGTCCCAGGCAGGAATTAGTAGGGGGAAGGGACTTGGAGGGAGAGAAGAGGGGCAAACCAGGAACTGTGTCCCCTTCAGGATGCAGTGAGCTCTGCAAGGGGAAGGGGCCCAATTGGAGGGAGGAGGGGGGAATGGAGTAGTGAGGGGAGGTATGCTGGTGAAGAACAAGAGAAGGGGGGTGAAGGGGAGGGAGGTTATAAAGAAGCTGAAAACCCATGCAAGGGGGCTAGACCTGGTAGGGAAGGAGTAGGGGGAGGGAGAGGCTCATGAGGATGCTGAGAACCCTGCAAGGAGACAGGACCCAGAGGAGAAGGAGAAGAGCTTGGGGGAGGTGTAGTGTGGAGCAGAAGGAAAGGTAATAGGGTCAGGAAGGCACAAGCTAGAGGTGGTAGAGAGAGGCATGGGGGAAGGAGTGGGTTCAGGGAAGGGACAATGGAAGGGAGACAGAGGAAGACTGATTGAGAAAGACAGGTATCCAGTTTAGATGCAGGACTAAACAGAGTGCTTACAGATGAGAAAGGAGAGAGAGAGGGTCAGGATTGTGCAACATGAATTTCTAGAGGGACAGATCCAGAAACAAATGATTTGATACCTTTTATTGGACCAACATGGATGTTACAGAAAAGAACAAAGTGCTTTAGCTTTCGAACCAACCAGGTCCTTCTTCAGAAGCTTTGTGGCAGTTTTTTCAAATATCCCATATTATTAACACCAGATTATATAGAAAAAGCAGAAATAATTCTCATTGGTTTAATATATACATTTAAAACATAATAGAAGATTACGTCAGAGAAGCTAATTAACACCAGTATGCCTTTATTATTTATGCCTTTTTTGGTGTTAATTAGCTTCTCTGACGTAATCTTCTATTATGTTTTAAATGTATATGTTAAACCAATGAGAATTATTTCTGCTTTTTCTATATAATCTGGTGTTAATAATATGGGATATTTGAAAAAACTGCCACAAAGCTTCTGAAGAAGGACCTGGTTGGTTCGAAAGCTTAAGCACTTTGTTCTTTTCTGTAACATCCATGTTGGTCCAATAAAAGGTATCAAATCATTTGTTTCTGGATCTGTTTTTAAAAGGACCAATACGGCACCTACAACATTTTTTTGCATTTCTAGAGGGACGGCATTCCAGATTATGGGGAAATTGTAGGAGAAGGCAGTGTGGCCAGATGATGTGCGCCAAGGAGGGAGGGCAAGAATCCTGTGGGTGGAGGTGCGGAAGGAATAGCAGGATGGAGACTCTGGAATTGATCCCTATGCTATTTTCTGCTCTCCTCCCTCCATACTTTCACACTGGATAACTGATCATACAGTTCTCCTATCCCTCAAATCTCTTGTGCAATGTTTGCGCTTTCTTAAAATCTTTCCGAGAGAGGATTTGGGTCAACCGATTACGCTTAATCCCAATATCAGGGTGGGAAACTCAATGGTTACTCCCGACTGGCTTCCGCAAATTAAAGATACTAATCTGGAGCATTTCTATGATCATGAATCTCTCCTCTCTTCCGCCGATATCCTTGGTAAGCATTCTATTCCCAGCGCCAAAATTTTCAAAGTGTACCAAGTGAGGCATCTCATTGCGGTGAAGTTCGGCACCCAATTCAGGAACTCGGAAATCCGCCCCTTCCTTTCTCAGGTATTAACTCTTGCTTCAAAACCGCACGCCATCTCATTAATATACTCTTTTCTTCTAAATTACAAATTCTCAGAGTCTGTTGTTGGTTCTAAGGTCTGGTCCTCCTCCTTTCCTGATATTACTCTGAACTGGCCTCGTATTTGGAGAGACCTTCATAAGTTCCACACTCAGGATAGGCTGAGACTCACCCAATACTGTATTGTTAATAATATGTACTACACTCCTAAGAAGCTTTTTCAACTTAAAAACTTCCCCTTCCACTCTGCTCCAGATGTAGGCAAAGTGAGGGAGACTCCCTACATATTTTCTGGAGCTGTAGCAAGGTCGCCCCTCTGTGGTCCGCTATTCGAGATAACCTAGACCCACTATGAGGCCTTTCAGGGTTCTTTGTCCCAGAGATATGTATTTTGGGAGATTACGCCAATATAGACAGTGTGGAGCGCCGATATCATATGGCGTTGGTAGCTATTGTGGTCAAGAGATTGGTCCTTAGACATTGGACTGACCAATTGACCCTGTCATATTCTGAATGGTTGAGAGAGCTCTCTGCATGCCTCAATGCAGAAAGATTGACAGCTAGCTTACGTAACCGCATGGATCTGTTCCAGAAAAAGTGGGGTAAGCTGTACTCGCTATACCTCCACCAATGATCTCCTGGCCCTCTCTCTGTTGCCCACAGTAATTCTCTGTATCTCTCTGTTTTTTGCCATGTGTTCCTTCTGTACTGGGAGACTAGACTCTATTTTCTTATTTTGTAGAACTGTTATAATGTTAAATATCCAGCTCAATGGGGTTTATGAGCTTAGCACACTCAGTTTTGAGGGGTGGAGGGTAGGGGGTAAAGGGGGCTGGGGGTTTGGGGATGTGGGTTAATTTTGTGTTGTGCCATGCAATCTCTATGGTTGTCATTTCTGTCATACTGTGTAGGTTGTACTTTTTGAAAATTAATAAACTTAAATTTCAAAAAAAAAAAGGAATAGCAGGATGGGAGGGGGGTTAATTGGAGGGTGGACAAGTAGGAAGGCAGAGAGCCAAGCCAAAAATTCCCCAATTACATTTGCAATGCGTGAGAGGCTCTTGACATGGAGGGAGGGAAAGGTGAGTGAGGAATAAAGGTCACAGTGGTGAGTACGTGGGGAGCAACCAAGAATGTAGTGGCAGAAGGAGTTGAAGACAGTGTCAAATCTGACTAGGGTGGTTTTTGGGGCAGAGCTGTAGACTACATCCCCGAAGTCAAGGACAGGGAGAATCATGTTTTGGACAATTTCTTTCCTGGCATGCTGTGGGAGGCAGCTCTGTGGTGATGGTACAGAGTGCCTTGCCTAGGAAGTAGCTTTTTGTGGATGACTTCAATGTGTACCCCAAAGTCTAGGTTCTTGTCCAGCTATAACCCAAGGTTCTTGAATGTGGCAATGTGTACTTGAATATATATATTCCTTAAGTTGTGGAGCTGGTCCTTGAAAAGTCCAGATACTACTCAAGAGTGAGGATTGGACTGCTCTTAGGCAAAAGTAATGCCAAAGCACCATTATTTAAAGGTGTTTCGGCATTTCTTTTGCCTAAGAGTGGTCCAACTCTTGTTCTTGTGTAGAATTTTGCAGCTTAGCTAGAAGTCCACCAGCAAAATAAAACTTTCAACATCTCTAGTCCTAAACCTGCAAGTACATCAGGCTCTCAGTACAGTCAATTTCACTGGGTGTTCTCCTTGTATAAAGTACATTAAAGTTGGAATTGTTGTCCTATGTGCTTCCTTGCTCCAGCTTAGGGTCTACTACTCATGTGCTACCCAGATCACTTAGGGCCTTAAATGTTAACAAGCAAATTTTGAAGTTGACACATCACCAAACTGGTAGCCAGTGCAGATCACGCAAAACCAGCATGATGTGGTCCCTCCAAGAAATTTCTACTGCCATCTGGGCCTTAGCATTCTGGATCAGCTACAGGTGGTGCATCAAGTCCCAGATGACCCTAAGTGAAGAGTATTGCAATAATCCAGACAGGATGTGACAAAGAACTGGACTACTGTCTCCAAGTCATCTGGCAGTACTGTAAATGTGGTTTAATCTGGTCAATACTAGAAAGATGGTAAAAGCCATTCCAGAATATCACTGTCACCTGCTGTTCTAGTGTTAGGTTGCTGTTCAAAACAACTCCAAGATCCTTCATCACATCCTTGACTTGAAGGGTCTAACTATTCACAGATGTTAAAAAAAAAGTCACATTTGTCATCGTCGACCCATGCCAGCCTGGATTGACAATCTGAACTTCTATCTTACCTGCACTGAGACACAACCAATGGAAGACCATCCAGTCTCTGCTCTCCTGTAGGCACTGCCCTAACACCAAAGCTGTGTTTGATCCATCAGGGGCTCAAGATGTATAGAGTTGAGTATCAGCTGGATAACAGTGAAACTCAACCCCATACAGCCTGATGATCTGACCCAAAGATAGCATATACTCGCCGAACAACACAGAAGGCAGGATCAAACTTTCTGGGACCCCACAGATGACCGCAGCTGCTCCAGAGATGAAATTGCCTAGAGCAACCTCTCGTTGATGTAGGATTCAAACCAGCATAGAACAGTGCCAGCGAGTCCCACTCTGTTCCTTAGGTAATCCATCAGCACACTGTGGTACACTAAGTCAGTGATGATGATGAGGGATCCAAATGGACCAGGCTAGAACAAAGCCCCTGGTCTCACACCATAAGGAGATCATGAAGTACTCCATTTAGTGCAGTTTCAGTACTGTGACAGGGCTTTAACACCAACTGGAGAGGTGTGTAGATGTTAAATTGTTCCAAGAGAGCCTCAAGCTGTGTCACAACTACCTTTTCAATCACCCCTTCCAGAAAGGGAAGGTTCAAGACAGGCCTATAGTTCACAAGAGTGCTGGAGTCCAAAGATGGTTTCTTCAGGAGGGGCTTCAACACTGCCCTTTTCAAAGCTGATGGGAAAACATTGTCCATCAAGGAACTCCTGGAAATCTCAGTGTACACTGGCTTAAAGATTCAGGGCTGCCAGTAAGCAGTCAAATAGGCCTAGGGTCCAGTGTATAGTAAGTAGCACATAGACCTGAGGTCGCCCTTTTCACCTCCTCTTCTACAGTCAGATGTAACTCTAATTCCAGGCAATATTACAAAGAGAGTAAATGCCACTCCAGGCTACTGCAGACACCTGTAGTTCTCAGTTAGCCTGCAATCCAAAAATGACTACCGAATCCTTAGCCACACCCATGGCTAGAAGTATTTGACTATTTACAAATGGTGAAAAAAGATCACCACTTGTCACTGCAGACCCATGCCAGCCTGGATTCACAGTCCAAACATGTGTCTTTCCTGGCTGGAGACACAACTAACTAGAGACTAGCCAGTCATTGTTCTCCTATAGGCACTTCCCAAGTGCCAAAGCCATGTTTGACCCATCAGAAGTGCAAGACAGATAGAACTGAGTATCATCTATGTAACAATGAAACTTCAACCCTATACCACCTGGTGATCTCACCCATATGCAGCATATATACATGGTAACTAGTATACAACACAGGTGCCAGGATCAAACATTGTGGAACCCCACAAGTGACCACAGCCACTCCAGAAATGAAGTTGACTAGAGCAGCCAGCTGTGATATACCAGTTATGCAGAACTCAAACCAGCATAAAACAGTCCCAGTGAGTCCCACATGGTTTCTCAGGTGATCCATCAGCATACCATGGGCCACCATGCAAATGCTGATGAAAGATCCAAGTGGACCTTGATAGAACAAAGCCCCTGGTTTCTCACCATCAGGAGATCATGAAGCACTTTGACCAGTGCAGTTTCAGTATAGTGAGATGGTCTAATTCCCCACTGGAGATGCACATAGAAGTTAAATTATTCCAGGTTAGCCTTAAATTATGCCCCACTACCTTCTCAATCAATCTCCCCAGAAAGGGAAGGTTGGAGACAAGCCTATAGTTCACTGTACTGCTAAAGTTCAAAGATGGTTTCTTCAGGAGGAGCTTCATCACACCATTTCCAAAGTTCATGGAAAAACACCCTTCTTCAAGGAACACCCAACAATCTAAGTGTATACTTGTCCTAGGGACTCAAGGCTGCCAATAGGCAGCCAAGTAGGCCCGGGGTCCAGAGCACAGTGAGTAGGGCACAACCCCGAGGTCATCCGGATCACCTCCTCTTCTACAGTCAGATGGAACTCAGCACTGGATGGCAGATCATCATTGCCTTTTCTTTCAGGACACTGCCAGCCATGACAGGCTGCTTGTGATGATCCCAGTCTGAATGAAGGGCACTTTGTCAAGGAAAAAATGACTAAACCTTTAGTAATTATCTGCTGAAAAAGCATGATTGGATCACAGATGGGGGGATTAATTAATCTGTCTACAGTGAGAAAGAGCTGAGCTGATGGATTTTAAACTTGCAGCAATCAACTCTGTCTTTTTAAGGTTGACTCTCCTCTAATAGTCACCATAGTGACTTCTCAGAGTCAATTTTTCCTCCATGGAGTGGTACATAAACTAAAAACACTCCAACTTCTATCCCTTAGTCTTCAGCCACCTCAACTCCTCACAATACAATGGACAGCTGCTCGGGAGGTCAAGGGACAGACACGATAAGGTACTAAGGAGTCCAAGGCAACTGGGAAAATTGGATTATGGTGCTCCATAGGTTTCTTGACTCCCTCAGCAGATGGGGTCATCATACCCTAGATGTCCAGCACTATCGGAGTTTGTGAGGCTCCAAATTGTGTTTTAGGTGTTACCAAACCATCTCCAGAGGAGGGGTGTTAAAACAAAGACCCTGCAAAGGCAAAACATTTATTTATTTATTTATTGAAAGAATCAGAATTACTTCCTTTGAGTCATAGACTCCTTTGCAAAGGCCCCACATCAGTAAAAAAAAGTATATTTACAAGCATGACTTAAATATACACATCAAAATATTCAGCACAGCTAACATAGCATAGTTACATCAGCAGTGATCTTAAAGCGGTCTAGGTTAATAATATGTTAATAAGACAGAATAAGCTTAGGAGGGTCATAATACTAGGCCCAGAGTCATAAAATATTTACAATGAGTTTGATGTGATGGTCCGACCAACTGACAGGATCACCATTGACCTCACTTATGTCAAGCCGCAATGAGAAGACCAGATCTAGTGTGTGACCTTGCAGGTGAGTAACAGAGGGAGGCAATTGCCTGTGTAAGGTCAGGTGATGATCTCAGCTGGAGAAGCTGTTGACAAAAAGGGTGAGGTATCATTGTTGACCCGGGCATAAAGTCCTACAACACTAATAGTCTGGGGGCATCCAGCACCTGGCCAGGTCTTGAAAGAAATTGCCGCATACCCTGTAGGTCAGTATATGAGGATGATCCTGCAGCCTACAACTGAGCCTCCCCTAACAATCAAACATTCAAAAGACCTAGAAATTCCCATGGGGTACACAGAGGATGTGGAAAACAGTTCTGGGCAAAACAGATCTTATGCAATAGGGAAAAGGTTCACACACAGATTGAGGACCTCACAGTCAGCTTTCCCCACAATCTCTCTCACAGCACAAGTCACACAGTAAATATCAAAAAGGAAAAGTTACTCATAGCTACCAGGCCTCAGATCAGCAGATGTCTCTCTCACAATGAAGGCCACTCCACTGGAATAAGTTCAGCTGCCTCCCCCAGGACCTCTCTCTCACCATGGCCTGACACCGGAGGAACCAGGCTATAAATAAAACAGCCTCTTACCAGGATCCCTCAGCTCCTCCAGATACACCATGGACAGAAGGCAGGGTTCCCAAACACAAAAACTCTACAGGCCCCTTTCCTCATGAATGCCTCTGACCTCCATTTATCCATCCTCTCCACTTTTCTCTGAACAAATATCAAAACCAAGAGTCCAAGACCAAAATGCTTGCTACCCTGAAAACAGACAGGGTAGCGAGGGGAAGTCTATAATCCATAGACGAGTTCCCCAGAACTGAACACTGCAGCCTCTAAGACCACCAATGTAGTCAGACACAATTTTCACAATCTATGTGTATCCAAGAAAGACAAGCGCAGTTCTCGGACAAAATGTAAACGCCAACAGCCCAAGTAGCATTTTGGGAATGCTGACAGTAACAATCACCCCTTCATTGTCTCCTTCAGCAAAAAAAAAACAACCTTGCCTAATCTCCCTTTAAAACACCTAACTACTCAATGTGACAGTGCTAAAGTATCCCTTCATTCTAAAATCTCTTAAGCAGAAGAAGCTGCTGTTTAAGCACCAGAAAATTAAACTTAAAAGTCAGCTCACTCAGCACTGACTAGACAGTCTTGCAGAATATCTCACAAGATATATTCCCCTTCTGAACATCACTAATTCAATGAGTGACTTCAACATGTCATTAGAATTTGTACTCCCTATCACAATGTGCACAACAGTCAGCTTCTTCCTCTGCATGCAGTGCTTAGATATGGGTTGCACTCATTTGACCTGCACCGCAGTCAGGTAGATCACAATTCCTGCCTTAGCATAAAGGACCTTCAATGCCTCTCCAACTCTCTTGTTACTTTTACAATGGAATCCCCCACGAATCTAACCTTACTACTACTCTCACCAGCCTTTTCATTTCTCTTTCATGACATGCCAGGTGTATTGCTGGACAACGCTTAAGGATATAGCTTCCACACAATTACCATGAAATTCCATACTTCTCACAAAAACTCATGGAATTTGACTTAAAGTACTAATCTTATTGTTCAATTTTTGACAGCTTATAACATGGACATCCTTTAAATAAGAATTAATAAATTGACACACACACACTGCTTCTATGAACCAATCACATTTAATGGCATTGCAGTCTCTACTTTTAAAGTTACAGTGGCTTATACTTTTGCAGTTTGCATACTTGAAACATTTCTGAAAGTTTGGCTACTTGTAGCTCAGTCTCTTTTAAAGTGAGACATGTAGAATATGGCTTATGTATCCATGTGGCATAAAATATTCAGAAAAGTGTGCCAGCACTGTCATTGCACTACACCTGCATTAGCGCTTGCTCCAGTCCCCCCACCATGCCATATTCAGAGACATTCTGCTGGCACTATATCCTGGGACTGCACGCTGCACAAATGATAAGCTGTGACACAATGTAATGCAGTAGTGCAGATCTGAATATAGCACTGAGGATAGTGGAGAGCGCAGGGGGCCATGCAGGTGTACAGCCCTAACTAGAACATCAGGCACAGAACTGAGCACAGGGGTTGGCTATGGGTGGGGGAGGAGGGCACTGACAACAGACATATGACACACAAGCATATGTATCAAAAATAAACTTTATTTTACAAAACTGTCAACAAGTTGTACAGAAAAAAACAAAAGTAACAATATCTGTAATGGCAAAAACAGGAACATCAAGAAGAACAACATGGGACAAGGGGGGGGGGGGTCAGGAAACAAAGAAAAAGGGTATTTGCCCAGGACAAGAGAGTGAGTGAAGCAACAAATACAAATGAGCAATCACCCATAAAAAAGGAGGGGTCAACACAAAAAGGACACCCACTCATCTGCAGTAGCCATTTCCATATTAAAGGTCCGCCATTGGTGATGGTGGTGGTGGTAGTTACGGCTGCTGGCACTGTAGCACTGCTGGGAAGTCCCTTATTACCACAATGTTTTCTTCAACCCTCCACACAAGCATCTGGAAGAGGCAGACGTGTCACTACAGCAGCTCGTCCCGTATCTCTCAGTCAACAATATATGGCTGATGACTAGCAGCTCTACAGACACCTATAGAAAGTAAGACGCACAATGCAGTCAGTGGGGCACACATGACAAGAAGGAACACAGGAGTGGTGTTTCATGCAGAAAAGAAGTATAACTGGCTGAAACATAGGCCTCCCATATCACACATAGGTGGAGGGAGTCAAACAGCCACAGTACAATGTGTGTGGCATACCAGGACAGCATTGTGGACCCAACAGTAGAGGAATGCGCATACAATTGGTGTACGGTGCTGCTACACAGAAGGAAAAGCCATGCAAGTGACAAGTAACACAAGCATGCATGCCAGATGTGGAACTGCAGCAAAAGCAGCAACAGTGCCAAGCTAGATTGCAATAGACTGTGGAATGTCTGAAGGTGTTAGGAGCTGCACACACACCCTACACCCTGCGTACTTGCCATGCAGCACATAAGCTAAGACAGATGTGCTGGACAACAAACAGCTATCAGTCACCCTTGTCGGCAGCAGGGTCCAGGCCAGCCATACATGTGTTACACACAGTTCAGCAGTATATTGATGGCACCAGTATGCCACACTGTGTGCAGTAGCCCGAGTACCACATGGGCTCCATGGCATTGTATGCAGGTGGGGTACTGTAATCACTCCCCTTGTTAGCACAGCATTGGTATTAAATGCAGACACCCCTGGAGGGCTGTCTCCACCTTAAAGATGTCATCACTGCCCTTGGTACAGGGTTGTCACTCACAAACAGGCAGTGCAGGAAATTGGCCCTGCAAAGATCCAGTCCTTACACTCTTGGGGCCTGATTCCAAGTCGCGTTATGCATGGTGCAAGGCGATTTACATTAAACCTTATGGTTCAAATCATATTTGCTCTATGCATTACTCTAGTTGTGATTACAAGATGTGGCTTGCACCATGCCACATGCGGGTTGTGCCAAATGTGGGCTATGCCACCCATTATGCCTACAACCCACTGCGGCATGGCTCAAGAGTGTGTTATGGCAGCATCTGCACCCTATTCTGAAAGGGCAGCTGCCGTAACCCAGTTATGCTATTACAATTCCCACCATGGTGCTGTGATTAGACCAGCATGGAGGTGGTCTAAGGGGCATCCGTCCTGGCAAAATGATGGATGACCCCTCCGCAGTAGCGCAAATCACACATTGCCACATCCCACAGACCTCCCAGCACAGTGCTGTCCCCAACCCCCAAATATCGAGGTCCACTCGGGTCCGTAGTGCACCATGCCCCCCCCTTGTGCCTCTGCCACCCAACCTACCCTCCAAGGTCCCCAGGGGATTGTGGGCATGTTACAGAGTGGGGGGGGGTGCTCTAGGGAAGCAGTTAACTGCAGTCTGTGGCTGCCAAAAGTCATGGGTCATATGTGCCGGGGACCCTGCTTGTCCTGTAATAGCACGCAAGGTTCCCGACATAGTGGCGCATGGCTCAACTCCCATATGCCTGATAGATGCACCATGCATTCTGGAATTGGGACTTTAGACTCTTACACTAAGTGAACAGCTACAGTGCTGTAACCTTTCACCACAATGTCAACCACACTTACTTCCCGATCGTTCAACCAACCACTACAACGGTCTCCCTGTCCAGAACAGAATACATTAATCTCTGCTTAAAAAAAAAAAACAGACAGAAAGTAATAAAATAACCTTGCTACTTCTCACTGATGACGTGCTGTGCATGAAACCGGTTGGGAACTTCCTAGTTGTATGACCTGTGTTACTTGTTACCTGTCGAATGTGAGGCTTGGCGTTTACCTTATATATTAAACTTGTGCTTGCATTCATGCCAATTTCAGAGTACCGAGTTTTGCCTTTGCCGTATTTCATGTTTTAACTCGAGCACCTGTATGCACGGAGGAGCTGTTCTTGCGGTGACTTTTTTTTTTTTTTTACTTCTCACTTTGGAGTATCAAACTGATTGCAGTGTAAAAGTGTGTGTGGTGGGGAGGTATGACCAGACATAAATAAACAGCAAACACTACAGGTCCCTCTATTGCCTAATACAGTAGATACAGGGATTACTTTACCAAAAAAAGAACAAAAATATGTTTGTAGTCATTTTTTTTTTTAATTAATTTAGATTTTTTTGTAATCCTATAAAAAATGACACATGTAGCCCATTTTCAACACGCAATAATACCCTCCATGGTGGGTGGTGTGGGCAATACCGCTCACTCTGTCAAGTATTATTGCTTGAGTATACAATATACAGTGCTACACTGAACATGTTGAGGTTATAGACTGCTCACATCTGCATCTAGTGGTGAGCAACTATGAGTATCCAAGCCTAAGCCTGGAAACTTGACCAGGTGGCACACCAGCACTCAGGTTACCAGATTCCACCATCAGTACTTCCGTCTTATCTAGATTTAACCTCAAGCAGTTGGCACTCATCCAGCCTTGGATTTCAGAAAGGCACTGCTTGAAAACCAAAACTGCATCCTGCTGTTCATGTGTAAAAGACAAGTGTAGCTGAGTATCAACAGCATAACAATGAAAACTCAGTTCGTACCATCTTATAATGTCCCAATGTGGTAGCATATGCATTGCAAACACGGGGGGCAGGATGGAGTCGTGCATGACCCCACGTGGCAGGGGCAGTGATGCAGAGGAAAAAGTCCCCAGTACAATCCTCTGCATCCTGTCAGTGAGGAAAGAATGAAACCAGTTTAGGACTGTACCAGCCATTACACAATAAACTCGCAGGTGCTACAACAGCACCCCATGGACCATGTTGTCAAATGCAGCCGAGAAATTGAGGAGGACAAGAATGGAATGTTTACCTCCATCCCTTGCCACAGGAAGATCATTAAGCACCCAAACCAGGTCAGTCTCAGTACTGTGCCTTTTCCTAAAATCCAAGGGGAGAGGGACATAGATGTCGTGAGTTGATAAATGGGCCTCCAGTTGAAGAGCCACCACCTTCTCAATAACCTTCCACACAAAGGGAAGGTTATAGACAGGCCTGTAGTTTGAAAGGCAGTCCAGGTCTAGTGACAATTTCTTCAAGAGTGGTCTCACCTCCATCTTCTTCAGGGGCTCAGGGAAGACCCCTCTCACTAATGAACACTGAACAATCCCAGCCAGGACTGGGCCAGTGGAATCAACGCACCCTACCAGAAGGCGCACTGGACCCAGATCCAAACTACAATAGGTGGGCCTCAACTCCTGGATGACCTTCATGACTTCCAAGACCGTCAACTGGTCAAAGTCAAACCAGAGAGATGAAATACCCATGACCCCCAGTTCACCACTGTATGCCCCAATAGATAGCACTGATGGGATCGCTGACCTGATAGAGGAAATCTTATCAACAAAAAGCAGAGCAAATTCATCACACCTGGATTGTGAAAAAGCTCCAACAGGCTGAAGATCAGGCTGGGTTACATAGCCTGTCGATGGTCAAGAAGAGCTGAGCCAGTCTGTTAACTGCTGCAGCAATCTTCTTGAACAGAAACACTGCCTTCTTAAAGGACATTGGTGATTGATAGTGTCTATAATGATACATCAAAATAAGCTTATCCCCATCAGACTGGGATCTCTGCCAGCGCCTCTCCAACCTTCAACCCCTAATCTTCAGCTCCCTAAGAGTCCCATCAAACCAAGGGGATCTCCAATGTGAAGTGAGGGGTCAGCTACAGACCAGTAAGACATAATTGAGGGCCTTAGTGATAACCCTATTATAGGCTGACACCAACTCCCCCGGGTCATCACAAGCACTCATCACACCTTATAGGTCAAGCACTGCCGTAAGACCTTCCAGAGTCAAACCCCTTAAAGGGCAGTACTGCACCATCTCCTTAGGGGAAGGTCTATTGGGGGGGCTTTGAATGAGAATATCACGTTATAGTGTTCTGTCCACATAACAAGTTCCACCAAGAGGTCAGTGACCTCCAATCCCAGCGAGAAGACAAGATCCAAATAGTGACTGTATATATGAATGCAGAGGTAACTGCCTGTGTCCGGCCCAATAAATACATTAATTGGAGGAAGTCTTGTCCAAACAGGGAGAGTTCATCATCTACCCAGGCACTGATGTTGCCAAGGATAATCCAACTGGGTGACTCCAACACCAGCTCGACAGTGATGTCCACAACATCCTGCAGGATTTCATTCTCATTTCCCAGAGGATGGTAAATAAGAAGGATCCTGAAAACTGCAACAGCAACCCCCTTTATGGCCAGATGTTCAAAGAACCTCATTGTTCCCACTGGGAGAGCCGTGAAGTGCAAGTCCGATTTAAAACAAATTGCCACAGCCCCAACCCTATGATCCTTTCTCAGGTAGTGGACCACCAAGAACCCAGCAGAAACCTCCAATTTCAATTCTGGGCCGACACTATCATCTAGCCAGGCCTTGGTGTTGTGCCTAGGTGGAGGATCCCTCCTGTAGAAGTCAGTGGTACATAGCAGTCAATGGTGCATGACGACAGAGGATGTGACACCATTTCATATATGTGTTGCTGGTGGTGGCACTGGTCCTCTGCCTATTTCAACCCATCTGTCTGTGAACTTGTAAATGTCTGTATCTGTACATGAGCAGGCCTGTATCAGGCAAGTAACTGGTTGTGTTAAAACACGCTTGCCAGAACACCTATATATCTCTGGGGAGGGGTAGGGCCTCCCCCAACGTACCATTTAGCTGTATTCACTGTATGTAATCCCTGATCACCTGTGTTCTACTCCCCTGTCCAGCAGGTACAATGGAGGAACCATGGAGGGCATTGATATACTATGGGCCCACAGCTTCTTTGAGGCAGAGTTGCAGGCGCTGGCACAGGATGACATGGCCAGGGAGGAGGTCTTGTACAAGAGGAATGCCATGAAAGCTGAAGTACGATTGGCCTGGGTAGAGATCTCAGATGTGGTCAATGTCATCGGCAGCCAAAATAGGTAAATGGAAGCTATATGAAAGCACTTTAGGGACATGAGGAGGTGGACAAAGAAAGTGCTGTTGACACAACACAGGGGGATGCATGTGACAGGAAGGGCGCCAGAGACATTGGTGACTGTACATACACAGGATCCAGTAGAAGAAGCAACAGAATCTGCCCTACAGCCTGTGGAGGCAACGGGGGTGCCAGGTGGTGGCTACAAGATCCAAGTGGGACCAGCCCAGCCATGTGAGTGATCAACTGTGCAATGTCCCATCAGCTATGTGTGTATATGTGTATGCATATATGTATGGGTGCATGCTTATGCCAGTGTTGTGTGACACATTCTGTGTAGGCCGCACTACTGTTTCCACATCTCCTGGTGTGTAGCCATCTTTGTGGTACTCCACTACTGTGTCCCATGTGTTGTCACCTGTGTGCTTACTGGGCTGGGGGATCTATGTGAAAAAAGCGAGTGTAAAATGTTAAAGACAAAAGACGGGATGGAAAATTAATGCGGCCACATACAGCGAGCGCACAAAAACAGCAATAATTAAAATGGCAAAACAGTGCCGTAGTGACTTTCTATGGGGCTGTGCCCCACCCTCCTTGCGTAGGGGCCTTTGCCTCCCACACTCCTTACTATATATAACCAACTCCTGGATGATGCAACTCAGGAAGGGGGGAAAGCCGTAGGTGACCGAAATGACAAGTGCTGTGGACGCCACGTTGCTAAAATCATAAGCATTGTTTTGCCATTGCAGTTTTGGTTTTTGACATTCTGCTCTCACTGTTTTGATGAGACACCAGTGTGGGGATGTATGCTTAATGGTTTTGGGGTTCTTGCTCACTGGTATTGGAGTGTATGCTCCCTGGTGATGGGGTGTGTGCTCACCAGTGTAGGGCTGTGTGGTGCATGCCCATGAGGGTATTGACAGTGCAACGCACACACAGAATGGGCATTGTGTCACCATATGCCAGGCATGCATGCTACCTCAGAAGGTATATGATTCTGTATGGTCCATTGCTGTAGAGCTTTCCTTTCCTCTCCCAACAGCTCACCATGTCATATCGGACATGGAGGAGGATGCTCAGGTCCATCTTGGCTTCATCTGCCACTGTCACCCACCAGTACACACCTACTGATTAACGCCAGTGGAGAGGATAAGGTGGAAGAAGATGATGAGACATACATTGACAGCTGGGGAGAACTGGGGTACATCCATAACCAGGAAGGGTTGCCCACCCATAACAATTGGGCTCAGCCACTTTCCCCATGCCGCACTTTGGTTGCAACAGTGCAGCCCCCCACAGCCTCTTGCACAGACACTGCTGTGCCACCCACTCATCACATGTCAGTAAGGTCATCACCCTGCCACCCGCTGGCCAATACCACAGGGCCAGCCACCACTGTGCCTCTTCAGGATCCATCCTCAGGCATGGTCACAGCACTGTTACCCTATGCCCATCCCACTGAGATGGCTACAACTTGCCCACAGAACCCACAGCGGACCTCAGGACTGAGGGCGGTGCAGCCCCAGGCTGTGTAACCACCAATGGTGCAGCCTGACACTGTTCCAATGGTCAGTCCCTGCTACAGTGAGATGTGGCTGACAACCATCAGTTGCTGTGGTCAGCCATGGAGGCACAGAGTGTCATGCAGCAGGAATTGACACACATCTGCCACATGCTACATGATGACATGCAGCATGCCAAGGAACAGGTGGAGGCATATAATGCAGAGCAGCACATAGTGGACCTATGTTGTCTGTGCCAGGATCTGGCCTACTACATGGAGTTATTGCATCACGACATGATCTCCTGCTTGGGTCACCTGTGTGTCACTATGCTTGATGTTGCAGCCATGGTGGAAGGCATAGCAAGGGCTGGCCATATCTCTGGTCTGTCCACTGGGAGTAGCATCACTACATGCATATGCCCACACCACACAGTGCTGGAACAAGAATCTCCAGCACTTTAGGAGGCAGTATAGCACAGTTGTTTAAGGCTCTGAGCTGCAAACCTGGAGACCTGGGTTGGAATCTCAGCCTCCACTTGCATACTGTGTGACCCTGAGCAAGTCACTTAACTTCCTTTCACTCCCAGGTTGCACCTGTAAACAAGCTTTCAGCTTAGTGTGTCTCTCCTGGTAAAAGAAAAGGTTAAGAATGCCCAACACACTTAGGGCTCCCAGGACACCAAGAGCACCATGCACACCAGAACAAGGCATGCTTCTTGCTGGAGTCAGTACCCAGCAGGGCCATGACCAGGGTGTGGATAACACTGTCCTCATGCTCATCTTCCACATCATGGATGATGACTCCCCAGCTGTATCATATACATCATACACATACTGTCCACAGCCAGAGTGCTGGTAGGGGACACACATAAGATGTGAATTGCTAACCCTCACCAACATGTGTCACCTCTTCCCCCCCATTACCATTGTATCACTGCCCTCTGCCTTGTGACCTATCCCATTCACATTCACCTGTTCCAGGATGGCCTGTATTACAGAATAACCCCCCTTTTGCCACCCTTACTTGGGTGGTGTGTATCTATGTTTACACCCCTTTGGGCCCCTCAATGGACCGTATCTGTGTATACACCCCATTTGCTAACCCCTGCCTGGATGGCCTGTAGTTCCATTAACCCCCAACCAATTATGGCCCCTCCCACCTGCCTGGCATGTGTTTATGTTGACACCCATATAGGACCCTCTCCTACACTGGACTGTACAATGATTGTGACCCACCTGGCTGGACTGTCCTTCTGCTGACCCCCTTTTGATAACCCCTGCCTAATTGCTTCTATGTATGCACTCATATTTTTTGTGATACTACATTGACAAAACAAATTACAGTTTCCTATGTAGTCTGCACTCACCTTTCATGTCAGAATTGGTCTGTTATGAGGTGAGCTCTGTACTCTTGGGCCATGCTGGCTATCTTGGGGTCCCTCCTGTGAACCTGCTCCTATATTCCCTGGTCCTCTGGCTCTGAATCTGCTACAGGTTGTTCCTCTGGGGCCAGCAGGCATATCCCATGGTTAAGTGCCATGTTGTGTAGTATGGAACAGGCAAGGAATATGGCACAGCCTTCAGAGGGGTGTACTGTAGGTCACAACCGGAATGATCAAGGCACTGGAACTGCATCCTGAGCATTCTAAAGACACACTCAATGATGTTGCACATGGTGCTGTGTTCCGCATTGTACCTGTCCTCTGCAATGCTGCAAGTCAGAGGACAGGTGTGAGAAGTGAGGGACATGGGGATATGCAGTATCCCCTATGTAGGTAAAAGACATTAGTTAGTGCCATTGTCTGCAACATGGGGAAGGGACAGAGGCCTTTGGGGTATACTCAGTGACAAGGTGGCCAGTATGGATTTCCCCACTTTCAAACCTCTAACACAGAATGGAGTTGTGCCAGATAATGGTATTGTAGGTGCTGCTGGAGTACCATGCCAGAACATTAATAATACATCCTCTAGCATCACACACCACCTGGCAATTGATGGAGTTGTACCTCTTCCTATTAACATAGACATCCACTCCCTTTACTGATGGGTGCTCAAATAGCTACATAGGTGAAGTCAATGACATTAAGTACAGCTGGTAGATGTGTGACTCAACAGAACCATTGCATGGTTGCTGTTTGCTTGGCTGGTGTGCTGGGGAATATGATGAACTCCCCAGCATGGGACAGCAGTGCATCTAGGAACTGAGCCAACAGCCATATGGTGGATGACTGTGAGATACTGGTGGTGTCCCCCACTGGTTTCTGGAATGTTCTGATGGCTGGGAAGCACAGTGTTGCTATCACCTTCAGCTCTATGGGCATAGCATGGCTGTGATGCATGTCTGTCCAGAGCTGTTCCTCACATAGCTGCATGACCATGGGACTGTTGAGCCTGTACCTGTCAATGATCTGTTTGTCACTAAGGACTTTGAATGTGACTCATGGACAGTACCGTCTGTTTGCAAAACAGCACCTCTGTGGCCTATGCTTGTGCCAAGGTGACCATTGGTCCCATTCTCATCCTTTATTACCTGCTGCATCAGGTACATAATGTGTGCTCCCACATGAGCCATCTTGGTGTGTGGCCTGCAGTGTCTCCCTCCCCCTTTAGGGTTTGTCCCAGCTTAAGACACCCTTTTTATGGGTGGTATTTGCACAGCAATATTGTGACCTGTGTAAAGCCTTTTCTACACCACTACCACGTTGACTATCATGAGGCACTTGTTATGTACCATACCACTTTTGGTTTTGGATGCTGCACAGATCAGTTCTGCATCCTGCATGCTGTGATGCCCACTGAATATGGGATTTCTGTAAAAATAGATTTGTGACCTTGAGATGCCTACTCAGGGTTGTTGTGTATAGACCGACATACATTGCCTTCTATAGTGCATGGTTATTCTAACACAAAAAACCTGAATCAGTGTTTATTTATTTGATTTATTTAAATTTTGTTGACCAGGAAAGGACACTGAACAAAAGTCCCTTTTCAGATCTGACCCAACATAAATACAATAATGCAGCAAACAACAAATATACAAAATATATTATGAAAAAGAACTACAAACATCCAGAGCCTGCAAGTAATTTTTAAAATTAACTTTAAAATTGTGTAATGAAGAAGCAGAGTGTAGATTGCCTAGCAAGTCATTCCAGAACAAAGGAGCAGCAACTGAAAATGAACATGTTACATTTAAGAAACATTTAATTTTATGTAGACAACATCGGGTGAATGGGGGTTGCAACTGTGGTGGCCATAAGAAATCTGCACACAACAGTCAGGCAACTCATTAGCACATAAAGGCTGGGGAATGTGCTGATGACATGTTCTTCAGAAATTTGATTTTAATTCAGCACTGCAACCAGTGTAACAGAAGCAGACAATATTCATTAATGAGGGTGATGCACTGAACATTAAAGGGAAAGGAAAAGGGAAAATTGTTTACCCAGGAAAGACACACCAAGACAAAATGTGTTTCCATGTGCAACCTGGGAGCATGAAGAAGTTAAGTGGCATGCTCAGAGTCACATAACATGCAAGTGGGGAATGATGGGATTCAAACCCAGGTCTCCAGGTTTGCAGCTCAGTGCCCTTAACCACTTAGCTCTACTGCCTCCTAATCAATAATCAGTATTAATAAATGAACATTAATCAGTGGTTTTGAAACTTCAGTCAGTTACTAAGGCTAGGTAAAATTAGGAAATTCTGATTTCACAGAATGTTTGTGAAATTCTGTGATATTTCACAAAATGTTTCAGATTGTTGTGAAATTCTTTCATTGTTCATAAGTCAATCAGTAGTATAGGTAGTGATCACTCATACTATTCAGGAGAGGCCCTAAAAGGGTACTTAGTTTCATGACATTTGCATGAGGGCAGGATAAATTACAGGGGTTCATAGTCTAAAAATGTATTATTCATGTGAACATTTTGGAAAATATTTCTATACTTACAACCTAACCACCTTTGAAGCTAGATAATTGAAAAATTAAATTTATACTTTCCTGGAAGAATTTTAGAAATTGCTAAATAGAGAGATATTTGCTTATATAAATTGTAAGTTACAGGCATTCAAATGTTCACAATGTATTTGTTAAGTTGTATGAACATTTTCAGAATATTTGGATGTTTATAGATCCACTGCTTTTGCCAGTATACACTCAATATTTGGCACACAAGCCAAAGTAAATCCATCCTGGAATCTAATTAAGCTGGATAGATGTGGTCTAGTAGGTTAAAATTTATTGATGATACTTCCGAAATTAATAAATTGCAAAATGTGCTCAAAAAGTCATGGACACCTAATAGATAGTGTCACCAGAATTCCTCTTGTGGAATTTAACTTTCATAAAGCACTTATCACCATATTTGTCCCCTAATTTGCAACGTGTCCTTTTTTGAACCCCACTTCACAAACAATGGCAGTGAAAACATGCAAATCCATCCCAAAGGTGATTATGTAGTTTTTGTACAAAATCACGTTTAGAGCAGGATTTGAAAATCTTCTCCACACTTGTTCATGAAGTGGCACTGTAAGAAGGCTATGTTGAAAATTTGTGGTAAAAATATTTTAAAACAACAAAGTTACGAGTGTACATTAACATTTTTCAATGCACACTTTGAAACTCTGGTAATTTTTCAATATTTTCTCCCCAGACGTTCACCGTAGCCATTTTTTCACATCACCTCATGAATGTGATGGCTGTCATTTTTCAAATCATGGCCAAAATGTGTTTTCACACTTGTGGCACGAAATCACAATTTGAACTGGACTTGAACACTTTTTCCACCCTTGTTCATGAGGTAGGGTCATAAGAACGCTATGTTGAAAATGTGGAGTAAACATTTTACAAAACAAGAAAGTTGTAATGAATCAGTGACATTTTTCAATGCACACTCGTAACTTTAGTAATTTTCCATATTTTGATACCAAATTTTCAGCATAGCCATTTTTTCATGCCACCTCATGAATGTGGCAGCTGTCATTTTTCAAATTCTGGCCAAAATATGTTTTTGCACTTGTGGTGCAAAATCACCTTTCAGACATGAAGATTTTTTCTACCTTTGTTCAAGAGGTGACCATAAGAAGGCTAACTTGAAAATTTGGGGTAGAAATATTAAAAAGCAACAATGTTATGAGTGTACATTGAAATTTCTTAATGCATGCTCATAACTTTGCTAAATTTCCCTATTTTGGCTTTAAATTTTCATATATATTTCACCTACCTCCACCGAACATGACAGCTGCTCATTTTTCAAATACTGGCCAAAATGTGTTTCCACACTTTTGGTACAAAATTACATTTTGGCCACTATTTTATAAATTATACCTGTCATGTACAGAAAGAGTGACCGTAAAAAGACTGTGTTGAAACTGTGGGGTCAAAATGAGAAAAAAAAAACAATTAAGTTATGAAGAAACACTGAATTGTTCTAATGTTCATGCATAACTTTATTTTTGCAGATTCTGGCCCTAATGTTCGACAACTCCCTTGTGTTACCCCATCTCCTGAATATTTATTTATTTAAGTCTTTGGTAACTGGGTAAGTGTGCTAATCCAAGGGACTGTTTTCATGCATGACCTAGGCAACAGCAGGTGGCATTACAAAAAGAGAAATTGCATTAATACAGTGAGCATATGGCTGGCACAGTGGTGCTGAGGGTTGAGGGGTTGGACGCCATACCTCGTGCCATACTGGTCACCTGGGCTCAGGAATGGACTCAGGTCACCAGGAGGCAGCAGAGGAGGGAGAGTCCTGAGCATCTGGAAGACTGATCTCCTCTCCTGGGGTGAGTAGCAGGTTTCATTAAGCTCCTTAGCAGCTCCTGATAGATATCAGGGGTCCTACAGGAACTGACGTTGTGAGGAGGAGTGGCAGCAAACATCAGCAGCATGCCTGCGCAGACGTCATTGCACGTCCACATTCCAAAAGGGCAACTTAAGCTACAAAATCCCCCTCAGCATAGTAGGATGAAGCCACCTATGGGTGACCCTCCTGCGGCCTGGATGATGCCCTGTGTAAGCCAGGGTGGGGGCTCAAGGGTGATGCAGTCTCTCCCCTGGTTCATCCCCCACTGGGGGAGGCCCTCTATGGGGGGAAAGCCACGGTTCTCCCCGACTCTGCAGCAGGGACACGTCTGGCCATATGGGAGTGTTGAGCACCCACATATATGGGCTGATTGTGGTAAGTAAGCCCTCACCAACTGAGAGGCGTATAAACAGAGTACAAGTGAATGAGGGTACAGATGTCACTGGTGGGTAGTTTAAATTACATAGTGAAAATACAAGCACCACTGGTGGATTTCGACAACTGCTTTTAAAACCCCTTCCAAAACTTGTTTTCACTGTCACACTACAAAATCTCCTTTCGTATGGCATTTAAAAAAATTCCACTTGTCTTGATTATAATGTTAGGTCATAGAAAGATTGTTGGAAATTCGGGATCAAAATGGGGAAGCCCACTGAAAACTAAATATTGCCTCTCAGCTGGTCCATCCTGGTAAATGTACTCTTAAAATAGAAACATAAAAACGTAGACTTTGACGGCAGATAAGGACCACTTGGCCCACCCAGTCTGCCCATTTCCCTTTCTATTGGACAAGCTGCAAATTCTAGTTAACCAACAGCCTACTTCCTGCAACCCCTCACTAAAATTGCTTTATGTCTGTCTCATGCATATTTGAATTCCCCCAATGTTTTAGACACAACAACCTCCCCAGGAAGGTGGTTCCATGCATCCACCACTCTCTCCGTGAAAAAAATTTCCTCCACATTACCCCTAGGCCGTCCCCTCTATCTTTAAATTGTACTTGCTTGTTCTTACCATCTCTTTTCTGAAAGATGCTACCCTCCTGGACTTTTGATTCCCTTGAGGTACTTGAAAGTTCCTCATGTCCCCATTCCTCCTTTCATCAGGGTATACATATTAAGCTATCTCAGTCTCTCTTCATATGGTTTCTGATGCAGACCCTGCACCATTTTATTTGCCCTCCTCTGTACTGCTTCCATCCCGTCTATGTCCTTGCGTAGATGGGGTCTCCAAAACTGCACGCAGTATTCCACATGGGGTCTCACCAACTGTCTGTACAGGGGATAACCACTTCCTTTCTCTACTTGTGATGCCCTTCCCTATGCATCCCAGTATCCCTGGCTCTCCTTACTGACTTCTCACATTGCTTACCTTCCAGGTCATCGATTGACTACCCCAAGTCCCTTTCCATTTTTATTTTGCCTTGCGCATGTGCAAGAAACATCTTCTTGTAATCCGGGTCTTGGGGGCGTGGCTTGTTGGGCAAATGCAGGGCATGCATCAGTAGGTCGTCCCTCATTCCCCAATCAGCCTGCATGCCTGCCACACCATGCATACATAATGGGGTGAGCACATCAAAACAAAGGTCCGCTGCAATGCGTCATATGCAGCAGTCAGCACCTTGGCGTGCTCGCCGCCATTAATAACCGTAGTTGGCGAGCAGGCAACCGCCTCATCTCTGTCGACATTAGGTGTGCCCCGTCCCCCTAATCGACAACCCCGTGTTTGTGTGTCAGCGGGGAGCCACTCCCTGTCAGCATCCCCTCCCGCAAATGTGGAATGCCGGTGCACAATCCCCTCAGCTCACCCCGCTTGCTTTGCATGCCAGCAGAGCCCACTCCCTGTCGGCATCACCCTCCAACTGTTGAATGCTGAGGGGTGCCCAATCCTCCTAAACAAAACTCCCCGAGCTTTGTGTGCGGCGGGGTGCCCAATCCCGGCAGCATGCCCCGTGTTGTGTGCCAGCGAGGGTGCCCAATCCCTGTCAGCTACAGCCCCCCAAAACCCACTTAGGTGGCATGCCAGGAGCCCCACCCCCAGCATGCCAAATGCCTGCAATGGCAAAGGCAGCCCTGCGTTTTCTTTTTTTTTACCTAGAAATGAAAATCGTCCCGTAGTCTAGATCCTCCTCCCCCACCCACACCCACCCACTGTGCACCCTGCCTCCCCTCACCCCCTCCCGTCCTCTGGACTCCAGCGCAAAGATCTTCAGTGGACCGAGAACACGTCTGCACTCTTCAAAGCCGATCGCGAACTGAGGAAATGCCGGTAAGCTGTATAATGCAATGAATAGGTTTTTTTCAACTTTGTTGCATATCTCAGGCATTTCTTGGAATTTTGACACCAGATTTTCAACATGGGGTTTTTGCGGCCCCTCCTCATGAATTCTGTCACTGTCATGGCGTTAATCGGCCTCAGAAGGTGATTTCACAGTCATTGCTCGAAATCACCTTTCGGGACCCATTAATGAAATGACAGTCCCAGTGTTCATGAGGTGGCCTCTCAAAAAGCCTATGTTCCAAATTTGGTGGAAAAAATCCAAGAAATGCCTGTTTTGCGAGTGTGCGTTGTGCAGTTGCTATGCAGGCTCGTAACTTTGCGCATTTGCAGTATTTTAACGTGGTATTTTCAACATTGGGATTTTTCTGCACCTCCTTGTGAACAGTACAGCTGTCATTTCTCACATCCTGCCCGAAATGTGTTTCCACACTTCCGGTGCACAATTGCGCAGTCACTGTGGGAAATCAGTGTTTGGGCCAGATTATGAAAATGACAGTGACACAGTTCATGAGCAGAGCTCCTAGAATGCCTATGTTGAAAGTTTGGAGCTGATACTCCATAAAATGACTGTGTTACGAGCGTGCATTGGCAGATTGCACGCATGCTTGTACCATCGTGCATTTGTGATATTTTCACTCTGGATTTCCACCATTGCCATTTTATGCACCTCTTGATGAACCGTCTGACTGTCACTTCACATATCCTGCCAAAATGTGTTTCCGCGCTTCGTGTGGGCAAATTAGTGTGGTCGCTGTCTTGAGAAATCACTTCTTAGGACACTTTGAAATGACAGTGACACTGTACATGAGCAGAGATGCTAAAATGTCTATGTTGAAAATTTGGTGTCAACTGCCCACAACTGCCAGTGTTGCAAGCATGCCTTGCATATTTGCCACGCACCCTTTCAACTCCGCAACTTTCGTATATTTGTATGCCACATTTTCAGCACTGCCATTTAATTACACCTCCTTATGAACTGTACAGCTGTCATTTTTCACATCCTGCCCAGCATGTTTTCCCACACTGCACTACCAAACACCCACAGGAACACCCTAATGCCTCTCACTCTCTGTAGGGTGGGGGTGGGTTGGCATCAGTCCAATACTTGACTGCCACTCCTATGCTGCATCTCTCTAACTCCTGCACTGCCATTGGCAGCAAGACAACATTCGGCATTGACAAATGCTTGTTGTTGTTAGTACCTCCCCTGCTATTTTGTATGCTTCTCCTGGATTTTTGTTTCCCAGATGCATTACTTTGCACTTCTTTGCGTTGAATCTAAGTTGCCATATGTCTGACCATTCCTCCAACCTTGCCAAGTCCCTTCTCATCCTTTCTACCCCCCCCTGTGTATCAACTGTGTTACAGATCTTTGTGTCATCTGCAAGAGGCATACCTTTCCCTCTAGACCCTCTGTAATGTCACCTTTAAAGATGCTAAAGAGGACTGGACCAAGCATTCATTATTACCTTCTGTGTCCTGTTGTGCAATCAGTTTGCTACCCAGGCTACCACAATGGAACCCACTCCCAGGCTGGCTAACTTAATTATTAGTCTTTTGTTTAAATGTGTAAAAGCAGAATACCACTGAAAATGAGATATTGCATCCTTGTCTAGTCTACCCTGGGTAAGAGATATAAAGCAAATGCTTGTACAAGCAAGACCGGGTACAACAGTGATGTAAGTGGCAAACATTTGGCATTGACAAATGCTTGTTTAGCATCCTGCCAAGAGACTTTCATATCCCTTCTGACTCCTGCTACGCTGTGTAGTAATGGCTGTGTGCTTGGTTCTTTAATACAGAAAACTCTGTTGATGTAAAGGGAGCCAGTGAGACATTTAATTTCAATAGGAAGTACCCAAGTGTACTTCAATCTAATAATTACTTGCAAATAAAAATACAAACATCACTGATGAATAAATGCATTTTTGAAAAGGTGTAGTGAGATCTTTCAAATACCTTTTCATTTTTAAGTGATTGCTTTGTACTTTGCAAATAGAAGTTTGAAGGGCCATCAGACTGAGCTCTATTAATTTCTTAAAGCCTTACTCTGAAAAAGGAAAGTAATATTCATAAAAATAATAATCAGTTTTATTTTGTTGGAGAACTTGACCTTGATGTAGCCTCTTTTCATGTTTTCAATGCAATCCTCTCTCATGCTTGGTCACACAATATAGCCACTACAGAAGAGAAAAAAGTCAGTCAGCAATTGTGTAAGCTACCCTCCACTTACGTGAAGAGCAGATATTTGCTTCACTGTACATTTTCCTAAGCATATTTTTTCAGCTATTGCAAGGAGGCTGTGCAACCTAATATTTAGGTTCAGGGTTGTGAGCCTGAGGACACAGAATTGAATCTCGCTGCTTATTCACTGTATGACCTTCTGCACAAAAAGCAATATGCCAAGACAAATCTGAATACTTCAATTCAAGCCTTTTGTTGTGCTCTGACCCCTCAACCTTCTGGAGCACAGTCAAATCCATTATCAAACCCTCCTGCCAGATATGAATCCCCACACTCAAGATACACAAGTCCACTGTCTCTGATCCCACCTCAGTTGCTGATACTTTTAATAAATTCTTCATGTGCTGTGCGCTACCTGACAGTTTAGCATCTCTCAACACCCTCCCATTCCAAAAGGTTTAGCCTCCACGCTCCGGCCCCCAATTAAGTTTTTCTTGCCCTCTGCATTCTTAACACACACAAGTCTAGTCCAGACGGTCTTCAACCCAAGCTTCTGCGTCTTTCTGCCCCACCACAGCTTCTCTTCTCTTTCACATTTTTATCCTTTTTTTCTGCACCAACTCAGTCCCTGAACACTGGAAATTGTCCAGTGTTATATCACTGTAGAAAGGGGGTGACCCATCCTCCCCTGGAAACTACCACCCAATGCTCCTACTCCCCTCCCTGGCAAAACTCCAGGAATCCTTAGTTCTCTCAAGACTGACTGATTTCATCTCCTCTACCAACTTTTTCTCAGACTATCAATCTGGCTTCTGGAAACATTCCACAATCACATCCCTTCTATGCGTCACTGACTCAATCCTCACTGCAATCGACAAAGGCCACCTCTCATCAACAATATTTATCAACCTCACCAAGGCCTTTGATTCCATCTCCCATACTCACCTCCTCCAGAAACTACACTCTGCAGGCCTTGCATTCTCCTCTAACCTCTGGTTCAAATCATATCTAAGTTATCAGCACCAATCTGTCATAGTAGGCAACTCTGCATCCCCCCTCCCCATTCTATCTGGTGTCCCTCAGGGCTCCATTCTCAACCCCATCTTCTTTTCTGTTTTCATTAATGACCTCCCCACTGTCTGCTCTCATTTAAGCATTCAGCTCTATGCAGATGACTCTATCATCTATATATCTGGCCCCACCATTGACTCAGTCCAGCTCCTCCTTCAGACTGACTTCAATCTCATGCTAACCAGGTTCCACAACAACAGTCTAAAGGTAAACACTAAAAAAATGGACTCTGTGGTCTTTGGCTCCTCCCCAAAACTGACCAAACTACCTTCCCCCTAGGTTCTCCACTTTGGATACCTCCACTCTCGATACCGTCACCTTGTACAAATGCCTTGGCCTTTAGCTAGATCAACACCTCAACTACTTGGTCAATATTGACTCCCTCTGTTCAAAACTGCACCCCAAATTAGGTATGCTCTTTTGCGACAAGCACGCTATCCCTCTACACATTCACTATGACTTAGTTCACAAGACCTTCCTCCCTCTCTTCAACTACAGGGACACTATCTGCACCTCAGCTCCTGCCTCCTCACTTATTAAGTTTGATACAGTACTCTACTCTTTTTGCAGATCTGCCACAAACTCTCCACTGCATACTCATTTCTGCACACTTCTCTCATCTCTTAATTCCTCCCTTCCCCATCTCCCACTGGTGGCACATTCCTTCACTTATTATTACATCAAAATGCTGGTTAAATCTTCTCACCTTACCTATCCTCGCTCTTCTCCGTGACTGCCATCCCCTCCTACTCCCTTAGATCATAGCACCACCACTTCTTCTCCATCCGCCACTGGTGATCATCGGCCAGTGCATCTGCCTTTCTCTTACCACTTACCTCACCTCTGGAATCAATTGCCCACTTCCCTCTGGGATTCCCAATTCCTTCCGGCCTTCAAACACCAACTTAAATCTATCTCCCCTTCACCTGCTCCTGTCACTTCCTCCCGTGCTCTGCCTCCCCCTCACCAAAATCTGTTCCTACCCACCCCCCAACCTCCCTCACCTCTGACACACCCTCCCCATAGGATCTCTCAACCTACCTTTCAAATCATTTTTTATTTCCAGTAATTTCTTAGTTAGCTAATGTATTATACCATGTAAATAAGTATGATTTTCAACCTTCTGACCTAGCTACTATATGTAAATACCTACACTTAATTACCAAATTTAGTTTTAGAACTAGCTACTCCATGTAAATACCTGCATTTAACTGCCTAAATTGTTTCTGGTTTGTATATTTTGTATATGTTTACTCTCTCTGTTATATAATGTCACCCTTGTCCCTGGGTCATATCTGGAAACGAGCATCTGCTCAGTGTGCCTTCCCCAGTTACCAACTTGTAGATAAATAAATAAAACCATGAGTAGAACTTGGGGCAGGGACTTTGTGTAAGTTTGCAGCTGCTTGTAAAGTTTTTCTTTTCAGAAATTGTATCTACCTGCCCCATAGGATTCATATTGAATTGCACCTGAATAAAAGCTGATGTAAAAACTGAGCTCTATGCTGTTTCCTTTTTATGAACATCATTCTGTACAGTCCTCCTTAGGGGCCAGGTTTGGAGTTTTGGCTAAGGTCACTGCATGGATTTTGAACTCAGAACATGCATAATTGATCTATCAGAGAGCACTTCACAGAGTTTGAAACCCATGAAGTGACACACTGCAGTCAGAACTCTAAATTCCTCTTTCCATCCAGAGTACAGTACAAAGTGTTTCCTATTAACAGGAAGCAATATAAAATAGTATTTTTCATGTCAACATTCATTTAGGCACAGTTAAGTCAGTGTCAGTGGCTCAGTAGGTAGCACTCTCGCCTCTGAGGCCGGAAGATCAGAGGGCTGTGGGTTCAGTTCCCACATCTGGCACTTGGGTTAATATCCCAGTACTGACACTGTAGTGCAGCATGAGAGGGGTGCTGCACTTCTGAGGTGCCATCTTTCGGATGAGATGTTAAACCGAGGTCCCATCTGCCTGGATTGGTGGAAGTTAAAGATCCCATGGCACTTATCGAAAAGAGTAGGGGAACTTTTATTGAAAGGAGGACTCCAGACAAGCATCACAACAAGAACAATAAAACAAGAGCATACAAAAAAGGAGCAAACAACCTCATAACATAAACAATATAAACAGAATTCTCCCAATCAACTCAGCCATCGGACACAATTTACCCATAAAAGGGAACATTTCACTTTACCATAAGTCTTCATATCAGAGGCACAAATATTCTGTATAGTAGTGGTTATATTAAAAAAGAGATCATCAAAGGAAACAGTACGCTGTTGAGTAGACCATAAACATCTGGATTGCCAAATATAAAAACGAATAACAAAGAAAATTAACAATAAAGTGTCTGCAGGATACATAGGCCATTCATCCCTATTTGTACCATACATCAAAGTACTATAGGAAAGCGATGAAAATAAAGGTTCTTTCCATCTATTTGCCAACCAAACCCAAAAAGGTCTTATATAGGGACAATCTAAAAAAAGGTGTTCTTGTGTTTCTATCAAAGAGACGCAAGTCTCTCTAGTACACCATCTATCACTGAATTGCTTATGTTTATGCATGCTACCTACCGGTAATCTACCATAAGAACTCAGCCAAACACTATCCCATAGAAAATCAGGCAGACGTTTCTGTGAGAGCAGCATCAGAATCCTGTCCTGAGACTGCGGAGGACAATCTGGAAAGTTAAGGTATCTGGAAAATCAACTAAAACAATTAAATTATATAATTGCTTTCTTGACATGGTTTCCAAATGTGAAACTGTAAGTTTCCATTTCAACAAAAGATGAAAAGCCACAATACCATAACCAGGAAACCTGGGAATCCTAGCCAAAGCGGAAGATTTGCCATGCTTCCATAATGGTAAACCCAACACAAACCATAACCTAACACAGGGAAACCAAACCTTCATACCCGGTCGAAGCAAAGGACAGAAATTATAAGAAAGAAAAATACTCAGAAAAAAGGCTACTGGGTGGACCATACCAACACCACCCTGTCGTATATCTCTATAAGTGAAACCCCTTTTAATTGGATTCAGTCTGTTCCCCCAAAAGGCTTGAAAAAATATACTATATAAGGGCGTGAAAAGAGACATCGTCGGGGGAAACACATAACTAATATACAAAAAAATCGGTAACAACAAAGTTTTAATAAGTAATACACGTTTTCTTTTGGCTATTTGTTTACCCCTCCATCTTGCTAATAGCGACTGGGCAGTAGTTAGCTTATGAAACCAATTTGCATACATCACATCACCATCACTAAATTCAATCCTAAATAGAAATTGGAGCCTTAGAAATAATAACACCAGCAATAGTACCAGAGTCTGGGACCGGAGAGGAGCAAAAGGAAAGCCTCTACATTTCCATAATTAATCTTGGAACCGAAACCTTGGAGAACAAATCCAATTCAGCACTAATAATAGGCCCTTCCGTAATCTCAGAAAGAGAAACAACAAGGTCATCTGCATATGCAAGAATTTTGATTGGCAAGACATTATCTGTAGACGAACCCCTACCAGACCATCATGAACACTAACCATACAAATAAATACATCAATAAAAACACATACAACAGCGGACTTAAAGGACAACCTTGCCGAACCCCTCTCTGTACAGCCACTGGAGTACCAAGCCAGCCATTTACATTTGGAATAAGATAAGCAGAGTGATATAACAACCGTATCCAATCTATAAAACCTTGTGGTACACCATAAGCGTGCAACACTGAGAATAGAAAAGCATGGGAAACACGATCAAATGCTTTTTTCCTGATCAAGACTAAGCAAATAACCTTCCAGAAAACCAGACTGCGATGCAGAAAAAAGCTCACGTAGTAACAATAAGTTATCATATTGTGTTCTACCCGGTATGGAACAAGATTGATGTGGGCTTATCACCGTGTCCACTACCACCATTAATCTACGCAGTAAAATTTTGCTCAAAATTTTTAAATCCGTATTCAACAAACTCAAAGTCCTCCAATTATGTAAATCAGTTTTCGCACCTTTTTTATAAAGCAAGACAACCAATGTTTGATTCATCGATGGGGCCAGCCTTGCCGATGTCAACATAAGGTTATACAACTTAGACAATAGCGGAACCAACTCTTCCTGAAAAGTCCGATAAAAGGTCACGCCTAAACCATCCGTACCAGGTGTAGAATCCACATTCAATGAAAAAAATAGCTTCCCTCACTTATGAGTCTGATATATCTTGTAATAGATGTTGGTTGTCTGCAACACTCAATTGAGGAATCTGTAACTTGTCAAAGTCTATCAATCCACTCTGTACATCATCATCCTTCTGATATAAGTTACTTAAATATCGTCTAACAACTTCTAGCAAAGCCGTAGGAGTCTTTACTAAGTCGCCAGAGTCAGTCGCCAATTCATTAATAACACATTTACCAACTCATTCTTTACAATCTTGGAAGGGATCCAATGCTCCCTTGTGTAACTTCAAACCAAAGCGGTGTTCATGGTCTAGAGACCTAGCCCTATCATATTTATATTCCAACATCTGTTGTTTTATTTTCTAATTTAGTACTATAATCCCACCCTTCAGTTTCAGTTAAAGAAATCAATTTCTGTAATTGTGCCCTGAGACTTAAATATTCAAGATATACGTGCATTAATTCTAGAAGAATAATTCTGAAAAAGGATTTCCAGTCCTGTTTAGAATCATCCCACCAGGAAGCCACATCGTCATAAAATCGATAACTGAAAGCCTAGCATACCATTCTGACTTCCAAGCTCATTGGAGATTCATCCAACAACAATGAAATTCAACCTCCACAAATTCTGTTTAGTCATGGAGAACCATCACGTTAAGGTTACCGAGAGCCTTGTGGTCAGAAAATTCCCATACCCGTAAATCAACTTTGGTAACTTGCAAAGGAAAAAGCAAAATCAATCCTTAAAGATAACGTACTTTTAAAACGTCCTACCACCCAGTAGGATGGACAGCAATACGCATCCTTGTTGAGAAGTATCCAAAATTTGCAGCAACTTTTAGAGTCACAAAATAATTTTGACATCTTCATACCTCTATCAACTACACTAAGCGCACAATTAAAGTCACCCGCCCAAACAATTAAACGTGAAGTATACAAATAGGGATGAATTTCATTCAGAAGTGCAACACGAAGTGCTTTTGTCTGTGGAGCATAAATATTAATTAGGCGAAATCTTTCACCCCTAAAATTTAGATCAAGCAATAATGCACATCCTGGACAAATATCCACCATCCTAGAAACCTTTAATGCCAAATTTTTAAATAACACCCCCACCCCATCACACAGGGTTTCCCCATTTGACCAAAAGGACGGTCCTGCAGACCATAAATTCTGACAGCACGCTGCACCTCACAAAGAGTTTTCAACCTTGTATCCTGGAGACAAATAACATCACTTTGTAAGTGTTGCAAACAGGACAAAGTAGTAACCATCTTTTTATGACTCTTTATGCTATTAACATTGATAGAGGTAAACGTCAAAGAAGCCATAATAAAATAGAGATAAAGAGACATTACAGGAGAACTAGTACCCATACCTAGAAACTAGTAATCAGGGGACTTTAGAAACTCGCCTACATTGAGAGTGTCTAGGAAGACCCTCCACCTGTATCATGTTTCCATCATCCCCCTCGGAAAAATTGTCAGTAGCCGCAGAAGCTCTAGAAGAAAGATCTGAGTCGTTACCATCAGAGTCATCCTTTGATCCCAAAACAGCAAAGCTGTTGCCTTGTTTCCATGACTCAGAAGAAACACCACTGGTAGAGGCCTTAGGTACTTGATGAGTCGGAACTGGCTTCCCTGATCTATGTCGTTTTTTTGTGGTAACTTTTTTAAAAGGTGGGGCTTGAGATGGAGGAGGAGGCATCTCTGTCTCATCCAACTTGTCAGCTGGGAAGAGCAGACTGAGTGGGTAGGAGACTACAGAGAAACTGCCACCAAGGGAGGCTGAGACTTTGTATCCAGCCCATCCACGGTACAAGCACACAGCCCTACATTTGCGCCTGAATGAGAAGAAATACTAGGGAGTGGCGACTGCAGAAGTGAAAGTCCAGGAGAAGGGGGTGGAGGCGGAACACTGCCTGTTTGCTGAGCAACCATAATCAAATCCTCATGGGAAGGACAATCATCCCTATTATGGGATGCCCAAGGACATTTGGCATACCCATGTCCGGTCTGTTCACATAAATTGCATTTAAACAAATTTAGACACTTAGTAGCCAAATGCCCAAATTCAAAACAATGGGAACATCGAGGGTATCACAAGCTGTATTAAGGTAGTCGTGAACCACATTTAAAAACATGACTCGGCTGACCCACATAAAAAACTTCCTCTATCCCTTCCCAAAAAGAAACTGCTGGGCAAATGTTGAGGGCCATTACTGGAGGCAAACAATTTAACCTTAATTTCCAACCCCATTCCAAATCTGCTCACTATCCAAAATTGGTACTGGTTTATCTAAAACTTCACATCTCTGCGTAACAAAAAAGAATGTCTCGATGTGCACCTTCATTTCGAAACAAAATGGTAATCAATTTTACAGACAGTTTAGTAAAGGGCACTGCATAAAAGGTATCCAGAGAGGAGAGTTCTTAACAATCTGGAACATAGTCCAAAACCGCTCTAAACCTGAAGGAGTTTAAAGCTTACATCAAAATTAGAGTTTCCCAAATGAATTAGTGCATAGATATCAGCAGACAAAATTTCATTGAACCTTTTAGCAAAACCTTAGCAATATAGAGTCTGTCAGGCAGATCTTCCAAGCCACCTTTATAAATCAATGCTTTGCATTAATTCAGGAGCCGGTTCACCTTATTAGAAAAAGGTCTGAAACTTTAAATTGGGGGGTCCTCCATAGACTGCTCAGAATCTGGGACCTTCGTCTCAGGCGTTATACTAATAGTAGTAGAGGGATTAACTGGTGCAGAAACCGGAACAATAGGGACCAAGGAAGGTATCTGCTGTACAGGTAATGAAACTGTGGTAGCAGCAGTCGAGGAACAAGAAGCAACAGGGGCATTAACAGGGGAATGATAACGCTGCACAGTAACATCTGCTGGATTCAGCACCCAGCTACCATCGGGATGTTTCAGCCATCCTGCAGCTTCTATGGCAGACTCAGGCGACCAACCTGAAGAATCAATAGTAGCCCTATGGGTTTTGCATAAAAACAGTTTGGGAATGTACAAGTTCAGAAGACATAGGAGAAACAGGAGTAGTAGTAGGAGTCCCCAGGCCATGGTAAGCATTTCCAGTACCCACACACTCTGTCCTGCCCCCACCACCAAATTAGTTAAGTCAGACTGTGAGGACATGTAGCACCACAATTTGTCATACCCATCCGTTTAATTGAAAGCGGTGCAGCAGAAGGAACCAGACCTCGGGATCCGGCTGCTACTTCAGTCCTACCTCCAAGTTCTGAAACAGGATCCAAAACACCAGCAGGAGATAACGGAGGCTGCAGAGATGAAACAGACTGCTGCCTAGGAGTAGAAGGGCATGGCAGAGCTGTAGTGCTCGTGTCACTCGATCGCAACCCGGAAGTATGGGTAGCCGAAACGGTCACACCAGGAGAAACCATACGCAAAGCAGAAATTTTGTTCACCAGCTGCAGTTTGCGATGAGCGCAGTGTTCAGCTTCTGAAAGCACTTCCTGAAGCTGGCGTTCCTTTTGAGTAAGTACATCTTCCGATTCCAACTGAGTATCAAATGAGGCAGGAGTGCTAGAAATTCCAAATCGTACCTCCTCATTCAAGTCGAAAAACTCTATAGGCAAAGAAGCGTCCTGTAGAACTGTAACCATACTTTCAGCCTCTAATTCCACCGGAGCATGGGAGGAGGCCCACTCCCCTGTCTCCACCACCTCCATACTCTCCAATGCTTGAGCAGGAGTGGCCATCTTGCGTCCGTCCACCAAAGGTTCCCCCTCCAAAGAGTAAGGGAATTTCCCCGGTGTCCTGGCCAAATTTCCCTAATTCACTAAAAATACCACCAACAGCTTAATCTGGTTCAAGGTAAGTTGGCATTCATCTGTATCCCCTTCCCCTGGGTCGTGCCTGAAAATAGGCAGGATTTGTCTAGTGCACTTACCAGGTCAACAAAAGCTAAATAAATAAAAATAAAAAAAGTATGAACCATTCGGAGGTAAGAATGCCATTTTTGAAAATATAGACCTTCTAAACAGCTTCAAATGTACAGTTTCAGACCCCTTTAAAGCTCCTTGTGCTTAAAGTTTTATTCAAAATGTTTAAGAAGTCTACTATGCAAAGTGGTCAGTAGAATATATAAAAAGACTGCTTTCTGTACCTCAGCATAGGACCCCCCCCCAAAAAAAAAGCAGCAACTTTGAACAAGTTAATTGCAAACCTGCATATAGATGCTTACTTTACCTGGTGTCTGCATGCAAGAATTCCTTAAATCAGTCATCTATTTGTCATTTTAGGGAGAAGGGGTAGTTCCAACTCCAATGACGGGCTCTTAATTTTACCTGCAACACCAGTAATTGTTCTCTGATGGCAGTGGCATAACATAAGGTGGCTTAAATCTGAAGGGTATGTTACCATGAATATTTTGTACCGCAGGTCTGAGTAGGATCAAAATAAGTAGTGATACTATGTATGAGATCAGTATGAGGGCACACATCACATTAGATACATTAAAACAGAAGGGCTACTGTGACTGGGCAAATAAAAAAGTAGTGGTGGTATGCCTTACCGCCAATTATTTTCTTTCTATAATCCCTGTATGTGTCTATAGCTTTTGTTCTATTTTTGATTTGTCTGTTTTTCCCTGCCTTGTCAGATGCTCTTTTCTTCTCCAATTTGAGAAAGCATTAGCATTTTTCATGTAAAAATAAGCCGTTACAGGGTGTGCATTATAGATATTCAATGCACAGTCTGGTGACATCTCTTGACCGATGACATTTCTAGATTTTTTTCTTGCCATTTTAGAAATTAATTAATTGAAAAAGATATTTGGTTTTGTGGCTTGATGTTAGTATAATGTCCCCAGTGTCATATAAAGTCAGGGGACAGTGTCTGTTGCATGCTAACTCGCCATAGTTACTAAAAAATAATGTTAAACAATGGGTGTGAGATAAAGTGTCCCATGCCTGGAAGCAGGCACAGCTTTCTGAGCATGTAACTTAAGTAAACAGCATAGACACCCCCACCATTAGTTTAAACAGATGTTTTCAATGGAAGAAAAGCCATGTGTCTTTTTTTTGTTCCTAGTCTACAGGCATGATTAGCAACACCCCAGGTTTTGAACAAGGAAAACAAATCCTCAGGAGGGAGCCCAGCATATAATTACAGAAAGAGAGGGTAGGATTTTAAAAAAGGTCCACCCCAAATGTGTTTGCTACAATTTTCGAAGCAGAAATGTGTCCAAACCTATTAGACCATCTATTAGATGACTTAAAAGCATCCACATTTCGCAGCCATAAATAGATACAGTTGAATCTAAACTGGACACAACTGCATTCAAACTGGACACAACTCACAGTGGCACCCATTTTCTGCCACAAATTGAGACTTTTTGTCATAAATTTACACAACTTCTGAAAATAGCAGCAGAGCTGCCTGGATGTAAATAAAAGGATGCAGGTGTGGTATGCACTTGTGTCTGCATCTGACACTTTTGAAAATCCCCTGCCCCCAGAATGTTTATAATTTCCACCATCTAAGTTGTGTGATACACCTTTTGCTGGAATAGATCAGGTACTGTATTTTGGAGGTTAAGGAAAAATACAGTACAGCACAAACAGCAGAGCTTAGCTGAAAAAGCAGCCACATAAATTAGGACCCAGCTCTTTTAAGCACATTCTTTATCAGTCATCATAAATGTACTGAAATCCACCTTGGTAAACAGTAAATAAAAATATATTTTTTTATAATATCTTGCATGTGTGGATTGAATTCCATTATAATAACTGGTCAGCAATTTCTCTCAATGTACTTACCAGGTTGATATTTTCCATAACAACCAGCTGGTTGTTATGACATTCATGACCCATGCCAATCAAACTATGCTGCTGCCTCATTGGCCAACATTCTGTATGTGGGTGGGGCCAAACAGTCTCACAAAGTGCTGGAGAAAAATTGCTGGTCTGCTATTATAAAAAATAAAAGATAGTGAGGGTGTTTCATATGAGAATTTAATGCACACCTCCTTGTGGGATGCTCTGATAATGTTTATGTAGCATCCCACGACTCAGGTGTGCATTAAATTCTCATATCAAACCCTTCCCCATCCATTATTCTCTATATCTAGGTAGTGATAACTGCTCTCCAAAGAGACAACACCAGTCTGGTGCATACACAAGAGAGCAGTGGTGGGACAGCATCAGGCAACAATAACACAAGTGAGTCATACCACTGAGAGTGTACAAAAATGGTGGCTTACAGGTAACAGGTCTGAGAGGAAAGCTTGATGGGCCATTAGTTTGGTAAAAAGTCCAATGTGGTTGGTAGCAGAACTTTTGTTTAAGGCTTTAAAGTGAGCGCAACCATTGTTGTGTGTTCAAAAATAGCAGAGAATACTTTATTAAAACCTTGGCCAGTCACAGTTCAAGGAGTGCTCCTTTAATTATTTAGTAGATTTTGGGGTCATTGCGAAAAAGCAGACATCAAGAACAGGTATTTCTGCTCAGGTTTTAAAGTAGAGGGTGAAGGTACAGACCACCTGGGAGCAGAAGGAACAAAGGGTGGGGTGGACACAAGTCCATTTTCAGAAGAAATTATCCTGAAGGGGCTTGCAGCTCTAAAAGTTGACAAGGCTGTGAGACCAGACAGGAAACACCCAAGGGTACTAAAGGGACACAGGGAGGTGCTAGCTGCCTCACTAACAGCCTTATTGAACAACTCACTGGAAACCGGCATGGTTCTGAAGGACTAAAGGAGAGCAGATGTGATCCTGCTCCATAAAATCAGGCAACTAGCAACTATAGGCTGGTCAGTCTCAATTCAGTGGTGGGAAAATTAATGAAAACTTGGTCAAAGGAAATGTTGATAGAGTATATTGAATCGATGGGCTACAAGACCAAAGGCAGTTTTCATTCACAGGGCAAGGTCATGCCAGACAAACCTAATAGATTTATTTGACTGGCTGACCAGGGAAATAGATCAAGGGAGGGCAGTTGACAAGGCCTATCTGGACTATAGCAAGGCCATCAACGCTGTGCTGCAGAGGAGACTGATAAAGAAATTAAGCAGCTTAGGAATGGCATCCAAAGTAGAAAATTGTGTAAGAACTGTTTAATGGATAGGTGACAGAGAATGTTGGTTAACAAAATTAACTCTAATAAGATAAGAGTAACTAGTGGGGTGACACAGGCCTCAGTACTTGGACCAGTCCTCTTCAATGTCTTCATAAGTGACATTGAAGAAGAATTGGAAGGGAAGATATGCCTTTCTGCTGATGACACCAACATCTGTGATAGAATAGACACTCAGAAGAGGGTAGAGAGAACATGTAGTGTCCTTGGCAAACTGGAAGAGTGGTCAAAACATGGCAGTTGGAGTTCAATGCCAAAAAGTGCAAATGTATGTACATAGGGAATATGAACCAGGGAGCTAAGTACAGGATGTGGAGAAGGTACTGACAGTCACTAATCAGGAAAGGGACCTTGGTGTTATAATATCTGATGGCTTCAAAGTGGCAGGGCATTGTGACAAAGCAGTGGATGATAGGGCAAGTGGGATGCTGGGATGCATAGGAGAGGTATCTCCATCAGGAGGGGGAGGCTGTGCTGCCACTGTATCATGCAATTGTGAGTGTCCACCAGCAGTAGTGTGTCCACTTCTGGAGGACGCACCTATGAAAGGACATAGACAGGGTGGCGGCCATCCAGAGGAGGGTAACTGAAATGGAGTAGAGGTTGTATCAAAAGTTCTATGATGAGAGGTTGAGGGATATCTACATGTACACCATGGAAGAGAATAGAGCATGAGTGGATGTGATGGAGACCTACAAGTACCTCACAGGGCTGAACAGAGTGCAAGGGGACTCTTTTAAATTAGAAAGAGCAACAGAACTAGAGGGCATGTAATGAAGTGGGGATGGGGGTTAAGAGGTATCTGAGGAAGTACTACTTTACTGAAAGAGTGGTGGGTGCATGGAACAAGCTACCATGGGATGTGGTGGAGGCAAAAACTGTAGGAAGTTTAAAACATGCATGGGTTAGACATAAGGGAATATTAGTAAATAGGCAGGGTAGCTGGAGAATCTACAGACACCAGTTTGAGTCTATAGATGCAGACTGGGCAGGGACCATTTGGGCAGACTGAGTGGGACAAGCAGTCTTTTCCTGCCAACCAATGATATGTTTCTATGTTTTCATGTTTCTGTTTTGGAGGGTGTCAGTCTCATGGATTCAAAGTGATACAGATGGTTATAAGACATGTCAAGGCATTTTTTGTACCTGGTCACCGATTTAAAAGTGTGAACAGTTAAATATCTTTTTCATAATCAAGATTGCTGGCATTCTAGATCAGATCACCACAACAGCACTCATCCTGAGTGACAGGGATAGAAAGGTGATGAGTGGGAGTAGCCAGGGTGCATGGGTTGCACTTGGCCATGAAAAGCCTAAAAAGACTGCTTTGGTGATTGTCAGTTGGCACTGCACCACCTCTAGGCAAGACCCAGCTCCATCACAGTTTATATAGGCTAGAATGACAGTTCTGGCCCTGGCCATAGCTGGGATCATCAATGATATCTGGGCCCACACTCTCTTAGCTGCTGGGAAGGACTGAATTCTGAGCACCAAGGACAAGGTGGGCGTGTAGCACAGCAAGATGATTGATGACAAACTGCAAGGTTGAGCTGTGTAGTTCAGGGGCATTCAAGGGTATGGAAAATCAGTTCTTCAAGTATATGAGAGAAAACAAGGAGTGTTTCTGGAACAGTGGAAAATAGCTATAACTAGACCAATTTTCAACAGTGGTTGTTCTACTATTACACAGCAACCAGCAAAAAGGCCCTGTCTAAGTTGAAGGTTACCTATAATAGTGTCCTTAGGTTCATGATCATTCTCACTATTAGAACATATCATTGTGAGCTGCTTAAGAAATCTGGGTGTCTGTCTTTTGAAAACAGAATAAAAGTTAGAGTGGGTGTTCTGTTGTATGAAGTTATTAACGACCTGCTTCCTAGTTCAGTTCAGTCCCTATTCTTACGTAGTGTTAATGAACAAGGCACAAGATCTCAGAGTGAATTTGTATTCTGACCACCTTTCTGTAAAAAAATATTTTGGAATCATTCCAATATAGAGACCCTTTTTTTCTATAACATTTTTCCATATATTATAACCAATAGTGGCACTGTAACATCCTATAAAAGTAGATTCAAATCATGGTTGCCAACTGAAAATGATTGTTCCTGTGAACCAGTTTCATAAATGTCCTGTTCTTTTATTGTTTTTACTATGTATGTATTTACATTGTGTGTTTGTTATGTACCATGTATGAATGTTAATGATTTTTGTAATACTTGTTGCTTGTGAAAACGAGCAATAATGTTCATCTTGCCTACAAGTATAAAATTAAAAATGAAGCATCTGAGAGCACTCAAGGAACTGGCAGTGGAACTAGCTGAACTATTTGGCATCAGTAACAGTTCAAGGACATGGGGACAGAGCAGAAACTGATGGGATAGAGTTTCAAGACAGAAATGAGCAGTGTTGGGTAAGTTACTTTTAAAAAGAAATCGGTTACAGTTACTAGTTACTTTCAAATAAATGTAATCAGTTACAGTTACTTATTACTTTTACATAAAAAGCAATTAGTAACTGTAACTGTAATGCATATTACTTTTCATATTACTTTATATTACTTTTGATAATATGCTTATAATTACTGGTGTGCGCTTTTTCCCATATGGAAACCCAGTTATAATTTGCCATTATAACTAGCTGGTTATAATGGCAAACATGCACCAGGTTTCCCTGCCAATGTGCGTGTGCCTGCTGCTTGCACTCTCTCTCTCCACTTCTCGTGCTAGACGGACACAGATGGCACAACTGCCACTCGGCAGTACATAAAAAAAACCCTCAAAAACAGCAACAACAAAAACAAGAACTAATTAAAATATATAACGGTCCACTCTGCAACTGTAAAACAATAAAGAAATGTAAAATCTTGCCAGACCTCAGACCACGCTGAATCCTGACCGGTCCTCGGCTGCCTCAACACAGATCTCTGCTTTTTTCTTTTCTTTTATATAATTCCTGTGGTGAAAAATGCACACCAACAATTATATACAATAAAAGATGGGGTTAGTGTAAAACTCAATTTTACACATGCCCACAGTATGGGATTCTTTTCATAAATCCCGAGAGCGTTTGTGAATCATCCTACACCTGGGGCATATGTAAAATCTCATTACACACATCACTCCATCCATTATTCTCTATATAATAACTGGGTCTTCCTTTTTGCCAATTGAAAACTGTGGCATTATTTGCCTTAATAAAGGAGTGTTTTTTATGGCAAACACATGCATGTTTTTTCTTGCTCTAAACATGTGCCTGCTGCAGCACTTCCTCACAGACCACTGGCTACCTTGACTTTCCACAGCAGATGGAACCACTACTCAGACTCAGCAGTAAGCCACAGCCACCAACAAAATAAAAAAAAATAATTAAAACATAGAAAACATCTCCGGTCATGGACAACAATACATGAATTAAAAAAAAGTTGAAACAAACAAAACTACCACTGCGGACTGTACACTCAAACCTAAGTGGACCACGGAGGCACAGGAACGTCTTTTTTATTTTTCGTAATTGCTGTGGCCAAAAAGGAAAGCCCAGCAATTACATAAAATAAAACATGGGGTGGTGTGTATGTAAACTGGAAGTTTACAGAAACTGAAGGGGTTAGATGCTTGCACAAACCCCTCGAGCTTTGCTCTCAGGGTTTATGCAGCATCTAACCCCTCGAGTGTGTGTAAACTTCTCATTACACACACCACTCCATACTTTATTGTATATGTATTTACTCATTGAACATAGCTATGTGCTTATGAAACCCCAAGAAATGTATAAAAGAAATAAAACAGACTCTAAAAAACAATGAATATGTTAATTTATAATCCAGTACCTGTCTGACATTGCTAGCCTCAACAATCCCATTACATTTCCATAAATAAGAGCTCTATTAACAAAAAAAAAATACTCACACACCCTGCATCTACTGCTGCCCTCTGCAATCCTTTCCCCCCACAGCTGAATCCTGACTTTGCTGGTAGCCCGTGATGTCAGCGCTGGGGAGAGGGCACCAAAAATAACGGCGACCCATTCCCCAGCGCATTGCAGGAACGGCTTTGAGGGAATATGTTGGCCCGGATGGGGGGGTGGGTGGCTATAGCAACATCCTGTCACTATCTGTATGCATGCATGAGGGGAGCAGGCATGCACAGCAAAGGATGTGGGGGGTGGTGCCATGGTCAGTTGCTATGCCAACCTCGTGGCGTGGTGGGTGGGTTGCTGGTGTCGGTTGGCAGGGTACTGGGTTCGGGTCTGGAGGCTGGTGCATTTCTTTGGTGCCCAGCCCAAACTTTTTTTTTTTTAATGTTCTCACTCCTCCGACATGCACCCCAAGGAGTTCAGAATCCTTTAGTAGGGGTGTGTGGGGGGTGCAACCCCCTACAGAAAACATTAAAAACTAAGTCCTCGGTTCCCTTTTGCTGTGCACTAGGGTGTCAGAGTGTTGAAATAAGTATTTGGCACTCTTGACTTCTGCATAATGATGATTACCTTTAGGCTTTTGCCATTATGACATAGATCTGACTTTGCCTTCCACTGCTGTCCCTGAACATTTTCATTTCCATGTCACCCACACTCACCCTTCAACACATAGACACCCTGCATCTACTGCCAGTGCCCTTGGCGATCTTCACCACACAGCTGTATATCCTCACAATGCCAGCCACAGTTTCCCCTTTACATCCCACCCTTACCCCCCATTACCACACACACCCTGCTGCATTTTCTGTACTTGGTGATCTTTCCTGCAACTAATCTGTATTCTCCTCTGGACTATGCAAGAGCCACAACTACCCCTTTAAATTTCCATAATAAAATCCCACCCTCACATAGCTCCCAATACACTCACACACATGCACCTTGCAGATCTACTGGCTTTTATTGCCTTTGTGATCTTTTCTCATTTCCCCACAGCAGCCTGAATCCTAACTTTACCATTGTCAGCAACAGAAGCACCCCTTATCACATAAACTAAATTCCACCAGCACACTCCTGCTTATCCCAACACACAATTTAAGCACGCTTTCCCACAGCTGAACTTTACCTTGCCACTGCCACTGAGATACAGTTATAATGACACAGGTATAATTATAACCAAGTCTGCCATGAATATTATGCCACTGCCAGTAAGCCAAAACTGAAGTCAGACTGTGTCACAATCAAATTATCACACAGCACAACACACTTGTTGTATTCCAATACATACCCCTTCCATGAGGATTTTCTTTGAGATGGGCCAGGTGATGGTGATAGACCTGGCTGGTGGGTGGGTGGACAGATAATCAAGCAGCCTGCTGCGGCAGTTTGGTGCATGTGGTATTGGTGGAAATAGGCCCTGAGCCCTGTCTGCAGATGGACTACATGCCCTCTTCCCTACAACAGCTATGCTGGCTCTGATTCCCTTGGGGTTCACAATGACTACTATAGAGGGACACAACTGAGGACAAGCAGGAGTGTAGCTAGCTACAGTATCTAGAAATTGTTCATCAACTGGCCAATTTATTACCCTCTCAAACAAAGTTCATCAATTCCTATAGCAATTATCAGCTGCGCCATAAAGCAGTGTATAAGTAGTATCATTTGCATATCAGATGTTGCAAAATATTCATGTAATAATAAACCAACAAATAAAATGGTGTTTTCTGGCTTATTTGCACAGAACATGTTACAGATATAGAACAAAATGGTAATATTAAATGTATGTTGAAAATAGAAAATTTTGTTAGAATTGATGTTTCAATCATAGGTCTTCTTCAGGAATTATTTAAAAGAGAAAAAAGCAGGTATGTTAAATAAGAAACATATATGTGAGGAAAGAAATTGGGGGAGGCTGTAGGAGAAAAAGAGATAATATGTAAGGGAAGAACAGAATCTGGAAAATGGAAAGGTGATGATAGGTATGAAAAGGCATAGTAGAAATGATCAAGCTAAGGAGTCCTCACATGGGGAGTAATTAACAGGACCTAATAAAAATGTTGAAAGGTGAAAGCTATGTGTGCACACTCATTTTCATTTTCTACAGATCAAAGAAATACTCAAACTGGAGGGGCCAGTGATTTACACCTCATCTGCGACAATTGGTACAAGGACACCTAGGCAACGACACCTCACCAGAGCCATTCAGCCTAACAACATTTTCTGTAATGAGACAAATGTCAAAAACAACCCCAATACCCGCTGGCAGTGGAACTGCAACCATGCAGAAAACAGTGGTGTGATACATGAGGCTACCTTGTAGTCATAGCCACTGTGTTAGGGAAAAGAACTCATAGGGCAAACCAGTATTAGGTCACAATTCCTAGGCTAAACATCTCAAGGCTGCATGTCTTTGCTCCAGTTGTTGTGCAACAGGTTTACACCACCCCACACCTCTGGCAGCTCATAATACCTAGACACTGTGACTACTAAAAACTGAATATTAGCAAGGCTACAAAAATGGCACCTTAGAGCCATGAAATGTTGCATAAACTTTTTATTGTGAAAAAGGCAAGAAATGGTAGGCAACTTGCATTCAGTGTAGAAGGTGAAGATGCTGTGTGCTAACATGAGGCTTGTCAGAAGGCAGTTTTTTTAGCCTAATGTAATAAATTGTGCATGCAGTCAGCTGAACAGCCTTTGTTTACACTGAAATCTGAATATCAAAAGACACCTGTACAATCTCCAGATTGCTGTGATGTCATAAACCTCTTGAGCTTCACTCTTGACGTTTATGAAGTCACAGGAACCCCCTGAATAATTACAGCAACCATAACAGATGCATGCACATCTGTTATTCTGTTTATAGTGTATAGTGAAATGCTGTTATGCATGAAATTCCATGCCTGGAATATGATTGTTCTGCTGCAGGAGTGATGTCATTATGTTGTTGTGCTGTGGTAGTGATGTTACTACTGCAGCAGAACCACTTGGAATGCTGGCACATTGTTACTTTCCTCTATTTAATTCTGTGGTAACTGTATTCTAGAACCTCTAGAGACTTCACAAGTCAGTTTCATTATGAAAAAGAGAAAAGAAAAACACAATGCACACATTTAACATAGTACTACTATACACTATAAAAAATACAGGATGAGCAACTTTATGCACAACCAGTGTGTCCTGTCACCCGGGGTTCTGATTCTTGTGGACCTCTCAAGCCACTTCACTCTCAAGGTCAGAGGGAATCAGAACTCCTCTGTGGCAGAACACACTGGTTGTGCATAGTTGCCCATCCAGTATTCTCTATATATTACAGTAATTAGTTACCTTTAGGGAAATGTAATATACAGTAATTACAGTTACTTAGTACTTGATTTAAAAAAAAATCTACTACTACTACTAGTTACCAAGAAAAGTAATCAGATTATAGTTACTAGTTACAAGTAACTAGTTACTACCCAACACTGGAAATGATGGGATCACTTCTGAAGGAAAGAATTGTTGAGTACCTAGAGGCCAGCGAGGCACAGGACCCAACGCAGCATGGATTTACAGCAGGAAGGTCATGTCAGACGAATCGAATCAGTTTCTTTGACTGGATGACCAAAGTAGTAGACTGGGAAGTGGCTGTGGACATGATCTACCTAGGCTTTAGCAAGGCATTTGACACAGTCCTGCACAAAAGATTAATAAACAAATTAGTCAGCCTGGGAGTGGGTCCCAGTGTGGTAGCCTGGGTAAAACATTGGCTGGACAACAGGACAAGGAAGGTAATAGTAAACAAAATCTACTCTGAAGAAAGGGGGTTACTAGTGGGGTATTGTGTTCAATACTGGGTCTGGTCCTTTTTAATGTCTTTATAAATGCCATTGCAGAGGGAATGGAAGGAAAAGTGTGCCTCTTTAAGATCTGCAACAGGGTTGATACACAAGGGGGAGGTGAAAAGGATGAGAAGAAACTTGGCAAAGTTAGAGGAATGGTCAGAACTATGGCAGCTTGGATTCAATGCAAAGAAGTGCAAAGTAATGCACCTGGGAAACAAAAACCCATGGGAAGAGTACACAATGGGGGGAGGGTTAGTAACAACAACAGAAATGGAAAGGGACCTGAGGGTAATCATATCAAATTACCTTAAGGTTAGCAAGCAATGTGAGAAGACAGTAGAGAGGGCTGGGGGGATACTTGGATGTGTAGGGAGAGGCATCACCAGTAGAAAACAAGAAGTTGTTATCCCTCTGTACAGACCGTTGGTGAGACACCATCTGGAAAACTGTGTCCAGTTCTGGAGACCTCATCTCTTCAAGGACATAGGATGGATGCAGTCCAGTGGAGGGCAACTAAAATGGTGCAGGGTCTGCAACAAAAGCCATATGAGGAAAGATTAAAGGAGTTAATATGTACACCTTTGAGGAAAGAAGGGAGAAGGGAGACACGATAGAAACTTTTAAGTACCTCAATGGAATCAACAAAGTCCAAGATGGTAGCATCTTTCAGAAAAAGAGATGGGCAAGAACAAGGGGACACAATTTGAAGATGGGGGGGGAGCTCAAGGGTAAAGTGAGGAAGTATTTTTTCACAGAGAGATTCGTGGATGTATGGAACCACCTTCCTGAGATGGTTGTGGGGTCTAAAACTATGGGAAAATTCAAGAATGCATTGGACAGACATAAGGCAATTCTTGTGGTGGATAGGAAGTCATAGGCTGTTGGTTAATTAGGATCTGCAGCTTATCTAGTAGGTAAGGAAATGGGCAGACTAGGTCAGCCAAGCGGTCCGTATCTGCCATCAAAGTCTATGTTTCTATGAGAATGTTTTATTTTACAGAAAGGGTGGTGGAACCATGGAACAGTCTGCCAGCTGAAGTGGTTGGTGCCAGTACCATAAATGGTTTCGAGCATGGTTAGGACAAAGTGAATGTTATAATGGTTACTCAGGGTGGTAGTAGTAGGAAGGGAGGGGAAGGGAGGGTGGATAGTGAGGGCTAGTACCCTGTATGGACACTAGGTCCCAGGGTTTGATAGAGAACTACAGGCTGACTGGATGGACCATTGGTCTTCATCTGCCCTCATTGTCTAGATTTCTCTGTTTCTGACTCTATTGTGCTATATATAAAGACCTATTCTGTGGTCAGATTTTATTTCTACAAGCTAGTCCAAAATGCAGCAGTGCACCTTTTATTTTCCATTTAAAAATCAGAGCATATCAGCCCTGCGCTGTGAGATCTGGGTTGGCTGCTAATAAGGTCATGATTGACTACAATGTTTTAAACTTTGCATTTAAGGCCCTAAAGTGACTGGGTACCATATACTTTCTGACCTTCCATTTCTCTAATTGTTCAAGACAGCAGAGGCTTTGAGTGTTCCCTGCTCATGATTTTAATCAGTGAGGGACAGGGTGCTTGCCCTAGTTCTCTGGAATTGCCTGTTGATCTGCATCAGGGGATATACTGACCTAAGGCACCCGAAAGCAAAGGTGATGAGGTGACTTTTTAACACTGCTATCTTTGGCTCAGAATAGAACACTGTGTATAATTTATTGGTTGAATTCTTGTTAATTATTTACTTATGTATGTTTTAGTTATTTTGTATTGCATATTTCTGTTTATCTTTTTTACTGTGAAGCACACTGAATTTTTAAAGTACAATTAATAAAAACATTTCACCTACTGCTACTAAAATGAATCTAATGGTTAAGATCAGTGCCCCACAAAGGATCTCTTGTAGTTCACTCCCAGATTTTGCCTACTGAATCCCTGATCTCCTTTAAATATTTACTGAAATACCAACTTATATTTCATGCTTTTAATTACTCAGAGACTAGTAGCTTTAGTTTTGAACTTTCACATTTTTATTCAATTTTAAATTTTTTGCAACCATGAACACACATTTGAAGTTATTACAATAGCTTAGAGGGAAAAAGATGTACATAAATTAATAATTTGCAACAGCAAAAGTATACATAAAATACTGTCAGTCCAAAGAGTGATTTCACACTTCTATTTCCATTTCTCTTTTTACACTCCTGTCATAGAAGTGTTAATACAGCTATGAAGCTTTAGAATGGCGGAAGGAGACTAGGTAACAGCATTGTACAAGTGCTATAAGTAAATACAGATGAAGCAATCAAAGCAAACAGATTGCAGCTCATATCCTCAGTTAGCTGTACCCAAAGGATTTAACAGCCTGCAGAACAAAACTTTGAAACGTTTGATTTTCCAACTATAAGTGGACCACACGTTTCTTTTCCTTATGTTGTGTTTCACATGAGTATTAGGCCATATTAAATTATGAATTTTGCAAGCTGGATTTGTCATCCCAAGAAAAACATTAACACAAATGTTATCTTCTACCATACAATGTTCCAATGTTTCACTTTGCTGCAGCTGAATATAGCTCAAATTGTTGTTTCCTATGAGCAGTGCTTGATTTTGAATTTTTTTCTGTATCCTCATGTGCCCCTTTGCCAATTGAACAATCTGAACAAAGATGTATAGACCATGAATATCTCATTTTCAGAGATGACTGCTTTTGTTATATTTTTTTTAGAAAATACATTCTTTTTTCTGCCCAATTTACCATTTGTTGGATGTACAGTGATCAATTAAGATTAGCTGAAATGGTTATTCTTAATAATGTTGTATGCTATAAGAATAAATTTCATTTTCACCTACTGTATTTCCTTGATTAGCAGTAACTCTCTAATAGAAGCCACCATCTATTACAAGCCACACACAAAAAAAATTGTCTTGTAATTGAAGCCGTCCTCTGTTAGAAGTCACTGCTTATAATTGATTTTAGTGTGAGATTGGTGGCTGATGTACTGTGCTTGTAACTTGTAATATTACATAGCTCCCCCCAAAGCAGTTAGCAAGCAGAAAAATAATTACTGTAAGCTAAAGTAGAGAGAAAACAGAGAGCACCATCGGACACTGAAACCACATGGCATGCAGATTATGGAATATATAATAGGGGTTTGCTGATAAGCAGATGATAAAACCCCAGATCACCACAAGAATGAAGCAATGACGTGTACACAGTGGAAAACGGCACAGGTTATCACCACTCTCTCTACGCATCTTCTAATATGTCCATTATGTACACGTCAACACGCAGGAATTTAACGTACCACAGTACATTCCTGCAGACCTCTTCCACACATTCCAATTCATTTAAATGAAATAAAATTAAAATACAAATGAATCATAAATAATAGGGGTGGTAAACCCCTATTATATAAAACAAATACATGATGGTAAGTTATACAATAGCTGATAATATCAGCACTTGTGGCAAGTGAGCTCGGGGTTTAATCACTCATGGCTCTGCTACGCGGAGCCACTTGTGATGACACCAGAGCTCACGTCCCACTAGTACTGATATATCAGCTATCACATAACTTACCATCACGTATCCCCATAGTAGTGACCTAAAGATAATTCCTCCGAGTGATCTGGTTCAAGTGCTGGTAGTCTGAGTTTGGATGAGCTGCTGCTACTGGTAACTCCAATTTAACAACTGTGAGCATTAGCATTACAATTACAAACCCTGTGTTCCTGGATTTTTCTTTTTACGTTTAGCATACATTTTGATGACAGTGCTGATGATCACCTAGAGATCGAGACAAGAAACAGTTGAAAGTTCTTTTTTTTTTTTTTTGCAATTCAGTAAACTTTATTAAGCAGTTGAAAGTTCTATTAAGGCATGCTTTGACATAGATAGTAAAAAAGATAATATCTAACAAGCAAAACCTTAACAAGACTAATTTAGAACTGAAAATAGCCTGTGCTGGTACTTAACCTCTGTACACTGCACTTACTATTAGTTTTGGTTACTTTTGTATTAACTCAGTCTTACAATTTTTTATGTACCAGCATGTGCTAATTTTATATTGGTAGCAGGGCGGCTTTTCCTTGTGATTAAAATAGAAGCCACCATCTAATACTTTTTTTTCCCCAATTGTTTAACCAGGAGAGATACACTAAGCTGAAAGAATGTTTACAGGTGTGACCTGGGAGCACAAGGAAGTTAAGTGACTTGCTCAGGGTAACACAGTATGCAAGTGGGGGCTGTGGGATTCAAACCCAAGTCTCTAGATTTGCAGCTCAGAGCCTTAAACCACTGAGCTATACTGCCTCCCAAATACTACTAGCCATGTTAAGCTGTCATTATCACAGATTCCTCACACCTTAAAACTTTGGCCCCTTGATTAGAGGTTTCACAAACAAAATGCCCTTTTCTGCACTGTTTAACTTACTTTTTTTATTTTATAAAAGTCCAGTGTTCCACAAAATGGTGCATGCTGCACATCTCCATTTCAAGGCGAAGTGCGGAACTGCACTGCATAGCTCTAATACCCTAGTATAGGAGATGACTGGTGAGGAGCTGCACTTCACCTTAAAATGGAGACATGCAGGAAGTGTCATTTTGTGGAACACCTGACTTTTTAAAATAAAAAAAGTAAATTAAACAGTGCAGAAAAGGGCATTTTATTTGTGAAACACCTATGGTGTGTGTGGATGGGGAATCTATGATAACAGTTTACAGTGGCTCAAAACAGCTATTTTTTATTAGAAGCAGCAACATCTATTCGAGGAAATACGGTATTTTATATCCCTGTCCCTGTATACTTTTTCTTTCATTAATTCTCATCCCTTATGTGTTTTTGATCTACTAATTCTGATTTCATTTCCATGAACCCATTTAAAGACAAAATCCAGATCAGCTTGGAAGTAACCATTCTCCTGCTCTGAATAAGTTAGATATAGTGGCATGTCATCTACATATACAGCCTGATTATGGTTACCATCCATACATATTTTTTTTGCAGTTAGCTTTGTTACTAGGTGCTGCAAGATACCCTCTGGATGACCAATCACCCCAGCCCACCAGGACTTACTTTTATGCAAGAGCAGCATGGCATGAGTGCTCAACAGGGTGCAAGGCTCCAGGTAGTTGGAGTCAGTGGCAGCTTGCACAGCCATTTTCTAGTTTTCTGTCTGAGAATCAGCATGCAATGCTGCCCAAATGTCTTCATGCACACTTCCACTTGCGCAGCTGGCACTCACTCCTGAATACTGACATCCCCAGCCTGTCTCACCTCCAAGCAATGCTAGGGTAAGGCATAGGGCTGGTACTGAAACCCTCTCTCCAGGAGAGGAGAGGAGATCAGTCCTCCAGTTGCTTGATCCTCTCCCTTATCAGCTGATCCTCGGTAACTTGAGCCCACATCTGAACCATGGCCACCGTCCTGGTGTGAGGTGTGGTGTCGAGCGCCTAAACACTTAATGCCACTTAGTCAAGTTTCCATACTGTTAATCAAAATTAAAAACAGAGGCTCATGTTTTGTTTCTTGGAGTACACCCCCTGTAACTTCCTTCCAATCTGATGCGACACCCCTTAACTTCATTCTCTACTTCCTAGCAGCCAAAAATGCACAAATTCATCTTATCAAAACAGGACGGATTTTAATGCTAATATTTTTTCAACAAGAATGTTATGATTGATTCAATTGCAAGTTGTTGCATAATCAGTCATGCAAGGGTGGTGTGGCCTGGATGCTCAACAAGATGTGTGGCTCTGGGTGATTGGGAGGACAGTCATTTTCTAGTTTTCTCTGAGAGGTGGCATGCAGTGCTGCCCAGACATCTCCATGGACACTTCCTCTTGCACAGCTGCCGCTCACTCCCTCCCCAATATTGACAACCCCAGCTTGCCTGAACACTAGCCAATGTTAAGGGCTAGGCATATGGCAGGCTCTGAAACCCTCCCAACCCAGGAGATGAGAGCAGTCCTCTGGATGCTTGATCCTCTCCTTCTGCGACTGACTCCAGTGACTCAAGTCTGCATCCGAACCATGGTCACCAGCGTGGTGTGAGGTGTGGCATCCAGTGCCTAAACCCTTAGTGCCACTAAACCAAACACCAATATTGTTAATCAAAATTGAAAAGGAAGGCCCATGTGTTTTTTCTTGGGGTACACCCCCTGTAACTTCCCTCCATTCTGATGTAGATCCCCTTAGCTTTATTCTCATCTACTTATCAGTCAGAAATGCACAAACCCATCTTATGAAAACAGGATGGATTACTAAAGCTAACATTTTTTTAACAAGGATCTTATGATTGATTACGCAATGGAACTTCTAAAAGTAAGAACCTGATTGGCTGGCTGGGTCTTTTATCCATGAGTAAATCCTAGTATCAAGCAATCAGATTTTATTTATAATGTGCTTTTCCAAAGCCAAAGCGAAAAGACAATATAAAAACAAATATTAAAACAAAAAAAAAGACATTTAAAATAACAGACAGCAATAATAAAATTAGATATTGTCCCCAAAATGCCATGCTAAAAAGATACGTTTTTAAAAAGGACTTGAAAATCTCAGTGGACAGGTACTCTCTAATCTGAGAAGGCAGAGAATTCCACATGGTAAGGGCTACAAAAGAAAAAGCCCTAGAATCTGATGTCCGAAGACCCTAGGAACCTCTGGCAATCCCTCATCGGTGGAGCAGAGAGGGTGGAGGGGGCAGTAGGGCTGAAGGAGGCCTTACAAGTAACGTGATACTTATCTGTGTAAGGTCTTATAGGTCAGCAACATGACCTTGAAGGTGATCCTCCATTGCACCAGCAGCCAGTGCAGTTCGCACAGCACAGGAGTGACATGGCTAGTTCTTGACAACCCTGTCAACAGTTTGGCTGCAGCATTCAGCACAAGCTGCAGGTGAAGGAGATCCACCCCTGGTAACCCTAGGTATAGAGCATTGTAGTAATCAAGACGGGAGGCCACAAAGATGTGAACCAATTCATAACTTATGGATAAAATATCCAGTCAGCTACATCTATAAAAAAATCAGTCTGACCCCAAAAATCAAAACAGTACATCCACCATGTTGATTCCCTGCTAAAGTGCTCCATAACCCAGAAAGTAGAAAACCCTGCCACATAAACTACACTGGTCTCCCGGAACAAGCGGCTCAAAAAAAAAAAGCCTAATAATCAAGTAAAAAAACAAAATATGTTGCACTCAGCCCTATTCAGTTCTCATGACAGTTCCTCCTTGCTGCCTGTCTAGCGGGATTACTGGGACCTGTGACATGTTCCTCCCTGCAGCCTCCATTCTGATAATGGCACAAACCATAACAGTCACTCCTTCACGTCACCCTTGCCATGACCAGTAGCTCCACCATTTTGCCAAGAGAGGAGACTGCCATTGGACAACTTTACTTCACCTACCCAGGAGAGTAGATGGCTGAAGAAAGATTCTTCAGAACCATGACAGCCGTGCATGTGCAGAATGCAGAAAACCAGAGCCACTGCTCCATAGTTCTGATCTCACTGTCACCAACTTCAGAATGCTGTCCTGGTTCCTACTAGAAAACAGAGCCTGGACATAGTGAACTAGCAATATGGGACATTGTCGAACCCCAATGGGACATTGTCGGGCCCCAAAAGAAGAGCAACGGGTCAAATGTTGCACGGCAGAACGTCAGAGGACTTAATCAAGGCTGTACCATTTATTTCATTTGATCTGTGGGGGTTGGGGTCCCCACAGCCCCATTACAGTGGGCTGTGCCCCTGATGTCCCCACAGGATTCCTAACTTGGGGGGTCCAACATGGAGAGCGTACAGGTCCAGGGTTCGCGCATAATGCCGTACGCTATTAAGCGTACGACATTATGACCCGGTACACCAAGAAAAATATTGGGCTAGTAACTGAAAACAGTCCTATGCATGGGCACAAAATGGGACCCTAGCAACTCAGTACCGCAGCCCTAGCAACCAAGAACTATTTTTTCTTGTGGAGCAAAAAATTGAATTAAAATAATTTATAATACAAGAAAAACTCTTTTTAATTATTGTTTCTCTTATATAACATAAAAAAGCCATTGTATACTTGCAATAAACCACTTCAGAATGTGGGTTATGCTAAGATTTACCCACTTCGGGTGTGAATTTGGTGACTCCTCTGTGCCTCGTGACCAAACCACACCAGACATGGGCAAATCCCAGCATTACACATGCTCTGTCATTGTTTATTGCTTAATTAAATCACACATTTTTGCATAATCATTTGTGCAACCGCAGCATGACCAGGGTGCTTGACAAGGTGCAGGGCTTCTGGTGGTCAGGGCCAATGGTGGCTCAGACAGCCATTTTCTTGTTTCCTTCATGGGGAGGGGCATGGAATGTCACCCAGATGTCTCCACATACATTTCTGCTTGTGCAGTTGACATTCCCTCCCCTATATAGGCAGCCCCAGCCTGCCTCACACCAAGCCAATACTAGGGGCCAGGCATATGGCAGGCATTGAAACCCACGCTCATCCTCGGGAGAGGAAAGCAGTCCTCTAAATGTTTGATCCTCTCCCTCCCCAGCTGCCCCCACTGACCCAGGTCTGCAGCCAAGCCATAGACCCTGAGGTGGTGTGAGGTGTAACATCCAACACGTAAACCCTTAGTGCCACCAAGTTAACTTCCATATTGTTAATCAGAATTAAAAAGAGAGGCCCACATTTTGTTCCTTAAAAGTACACCTCCTGAAACCTTCCTCCATTCTGAAGAGTAACCCCTTAGCATTATTCTCTGCTTCCTATCAGTCAAAAATGCTCAAGTCTATCTTGTCAAAAAAAGGATGGATTTTTAATGCTAGTTTTTTTTTTTTAACAAGGATGTTATGCTTGATTAAATCACAGCTTTCTGCATAATCAATCATAGCAACATCAGTAGTTAATCCTTCCTTCATAGCTCTATGTAAGTCATTAGAAGCTTGACCAGTAAGTGCATTGCTGAGCTGCCTTTCAAGTTACCCTACTGATTTAGATTAATTTTGTCAACTATCTGATTAAAATGATTGATAAATATTTCAGCTACTTTACCAGTGACTGACAATAATGAAATGGGGCATAAATACTTCAAAACATCTTTATTTTGATTTTTTTGGGAGAACGGGAATGATACTGGTTTATTTCCATTCTTTAGGAATACAACCTTGAAGCATACTGGAGTTAAAAACTGCACAAATATGAGGGCAAGTACTGCAGAGCATACCTTTCAAACTGAGGACAGAATGGATTCTGGGCTATTGGCTTTGCTAGTTTAAAGTTTTAATAATTCTTAATACAATGCTTTAAATTAAGTAAAAACAACAATTGATGGATCATCTGTGATTTCAAAAACTAGTGGGAAAAAAGTTTATCCATAGTGGATGTCACTAAACAAAATGAAGAATTAATGTAGTTACACAGTTTTACTAGATCATTCTGAGAAAGACTGCCCACACCTACAACTTAGTCTTCCCTTGTGACCACCTACCCATATTTTTTTTTACCCTTGAACACCACTTATTAGGATTCATAGGGCCCCATTTTCAAAGTTATCCATGAGCACCATGCAGGTAGGAGCACTGCACAGCTCAAGGGCTATATTCACTCAGTTAGTGTGCTCCAGACACCGTGCACTAACTTTCTGTGTCGGCACAGTGCATTGTGACTATGTGCTTTGCTGGCACAGCCCTGAACAGAAGGCAGCCCACAGGTGCTGAATTTGCCTACCAAATGGGACATCACCAGGGCTCCTGTGAACCATATTCAGCCCAGACATGCTAATGTGCCCATTGGGCATGCAAGGTGTTGAGGGCCATTTGTATGCACATTACATTAGCATGCCATACAGTGCTGCTAAGCAGGCATCACTGCAGCTTTGTGCAGAGCCATGTAGACACCCCTGATCACCACCAAATACAGATGACAAACAAGATGACCACTCTGTTGGTGGATTGCAGCCCACCCCCACCCCACCACAGATCGCCAACAGATACATATTGCATCTATCACGTTGATCTCTGTGACAAATACAGAGCAGGAATTTCATGCTTAGCAGGATGCCAGCAAGTTTTGTAAAGTAGCAAAGCAGTTTGTTTTATTAACTGTTTATTATGCAGTTTGGTTAATGTTGTCTTCAAATATAATAGTGATCCCCCCAATCACCACCATATACAGAGTAATACAAAAGATCCATCCCATGGATGGATAGTAGCCCCAACCCATTGGTTGCTGCCCTCCTGTGCAATAGACCCCCATCCCACACACTTATGACCCCCCCACCCACTTCAACTGGTCACTATCTGAATGGCAGAGACTGATTGCATGCCTACTGTGTGATGGAGGCTTGTTAGCACTGCCAAAACCTCTGCATATAGTGCTGTTCCCTGTATACATTGAGATCCTTCATTTGCATGGGTGCAGCAGTATATTCTGTACATCTGCACTGTTCAGTCAACACCAAGCACCAGGGTCCTTTGAATATGGTCTTAATTCTGTCAGCCCAAGCTATTCTCAGTTACAGAAGTGCTAACACATTTAGTGATACAATAATGTTTGAATATCGTGGCCACAGTGAGCAATTGCTTTAGCTACTGTCCTCATCATACTTTGCAAGCTTTGTTAATCCAGTTTCTGTACCATAATACAACATAACACAAGCACTTTTAAAAGCCTATTGTCTGTTAGTAATTAACATTTTAAACTGTAGAAAATCTCTGAAGATTACTTTTCTTGTAAGTTTCATGAGGAAAACTTGTTGATTTTTAATTATGTCTTCAGTGTACTATGCAATACTTACAGATTGTAAAATCATGATGAGCATCGCAGGAGCACTTTAATGTTTGTAAAATAAGTACTACAACTATTATCTATAATATGCTGCTTAAAATAAATGCTGTACAAAACACAAAAGGAACTTAGATGAGCTGCAATATGAGCTACAATATTAGTTCCCAGGCTCCTCCCAGAAATTCAAAAACTTAAAATGAACCATGAAAAGCCTGTAACCTCATTAGCTGAAACATGTCACAAGACCATTGTTCATTTTTCTGACAATTGCATATCTCAGCAGAACAACATATTATTTTAAAAAGTAAAAGCTAATTTTGTAAGTGGAATAACCCACCCCAGAGTGTGGATGGTCATCACAAACTATTATAAGTCTGATTAATTATTAATGAGTTGAACTAGCTCCTTCATTGGCTCCATGTGATCAGAAATCTCTTAGAAATGACCGGCATGGCAGTGGCACTTGGCTCACACACTGTACGCTGACAGCAGCGGTGCATAAACAAACCCATTTTTGGCACTCAAAACCCAACAGAAAAAAATGATTAATGTGATTAGACTTATCATTGCAATAATAAACTCAGAGCTGGTTATTACGTTTTGATTAATGACTGGCTGGGTGGAGGTGGCCCTCTGCTGCACCTCAGGCCACCCTTCCCCCCAGCTGGTCATTAATCTCTAGGAAATCACTGGCTTTTCGGTCATTATTGCTTAAATGCATTTTTAAGTGGTTGCAGTACTCATTTAAGCATTGTGCCTAACAACCACCCAAGGTGTGCATTATTGTCCTATAACCACACGCCCTATAATGTGTCATTTTTTTAGTGAGGGATGGTCCAAGTGGCTTAACAGGCATTATTCCATCTTAACACCTATGGTTATATAACCATTGGAGTCATTGGGGTCAACAGTCTACAGAGCACTGGATCCCTCATCGGCCGTCGCCACGTTCCACAACATCTTTGTGGATCTACAAGATAGGCATGCCCCTATCACTAGGCGTAAGGTCCGTGGGACTGCCACCCAGTGGATGAAAGGGGGTCTCCTCTCCCACATGCGAGCGAGAGACAAATGCTGGCATCAGGTAAAACGCTCACACGACACTGCCCTGTTGCAGCAATACAGAAAACTCAGAAATGAGTGCAAGAAAATGATCAGGGGCGCAAAAAGTGACTTCTGCAAGGCCGCCCTTCTCAGCTCTGCTAAAAACCCCAGACGGTTCTGGAGAACCATCCAATCACTGGTTGGTGGTCGCTCCTACTCCGGGGTCACTGATATGCTCATCGAAGGAGTCTCCTGCAACAATCCTCACATGATTGCTAATGCTCTAAACTCTCATTTCACAGACCTCCCTTCTGCTCTCCCGCTAGGGTCCTCAGCCCAAAACTCAAACTGCCCTGCCTCCCCGTCCCAATGGGAGTCTGGTCTGACCGCCCTCCATTTTACCTAAGGCGGTATCGATGCAGGTGCGGTCTCCTCCTTCTTGATCTCTCCCAGAATGCTAGCCCTGGTCCTGATGATCTGGAGCCAAAGCTTCTCAAACTAGGTGCTCCCCTTATAGCCTCCCGGTGGCCCACATTTTCAACCTATCCCTTACCCAGGGACTGATCCCGGATATCTGGAAGGTTGCCAAGGTCGTCCTGTCCCTAAGCAGGGTGATCCCAAAATCCTGGACAACTACCGTCCCATAGCTATCCTCTCTGCTATCAACTAAGCTCTGGAAAAGGTGGTACAAAACAAATCTCGGAGTATATCCACTCCCATGGTCTGCTGACCCCGGCCCAACACGGCTTTCGTAAAGGGCACAGCACTTCCATGGCTCTCATCTCAGTCTCTTCCAGCATCAGAGCTGCTATGGATCAGGGAAAACTCTCAGGTGTGGTATCTACTGACTTATCCAAGGCATTCAACCTCATTGACCACAACCTGCTTGCCCTGCAGATGAGGTCCCTTGGTTTGTCCCCCACCACCCTAAACTGGGTCTCTGACTACCTATATGGCAGAAAACAACTAACTAAATTCAATAAAGTCCTCTCTGCCCCCCGGCCTGTCACCTCTGGTGTCCCTCAGGGCTCTGTGCTGGGTCCCCTACTCTTTTCCCTGTTCATCAACAATCTCCCTGATGTGGTCTCCAGCTGCCGTGTCATCATGTATGCGGATGACCTGGTTCTCCTGGCCCACTCCTGTGATACAGCCACACTAAACCGTCACTTATCTGAAGACCTCTGGAACATCCAGGCATGGCTCTCCAACCATAAATTGGTCCTAAATCAAAACAAAACCCAGGCTATGCTCTTCAGTTCCTCTGCCAAAATACGAGCCTCTTCAACTCCCCTACATATCAACTATGAAGATGGCTCCTCTCTCCCTACCGTGACCTCCCTCAAATATCTTGGAGTGATGCTTGATCCCCAATTGGACCTTGGTAGTCATATCCATAATGCCTGCAGTGGGGTAAACCGCAAACTGGGGATGGCCTACAGGGCTCGGTACAACCTCACTCCAGCAGCTCGCTTAGCTCTTGCCAGGGGAGTACTACTTCCCTCCCTCAGCTACGGCTCCCTCATATTTGCTCATACTTCTAAGACCCTCCTAAGCAAGTGGAGCACAACGTATAACATCTGTCGTTTTGCCCTCGCTGCCCCCAGCCTCACCCATCACTGCGAGCTCTACGAGAAGCTTGGCTGGCTATCCCCACTCAATCACCTTAACTTTAGCACTGGGTGCCTCGTGAGTAAAGTACTTAGCTCCGGCACCCCTCCGGAACTGGCCCGGTTTCTTGCTCCTGCTGACCTCTCCCCCTACCTGCTTAGATCCCAAAGCCCCGGCCTACTAAGTGTACCTACTTCCCGCACCAACATGGGGGACCGGAGTTTTGCTGTCCATGGCCCCAGGCTCTGGAACTCCTTTCCTGAAAGAGTCCGTACTGCCTCCTTTCACAAGAGTTTCGGACCTCCTGTGGGATCATCTTAAGGTGGCTTCTCGCTGTGAATGTCCTAAGCCTCCTTAGCCTCCCGGTGTCCACTGGTGCCAGCTTCTTCTCTCCTGCTCTGGCGTCACCACTCTTGCGCAATGTCCTAGTCCAAATCCCCTCCTTGCTTGACCGCTATGATGTTACTATGCTCATAATCCTCACCAGCCCTGTTGGTCATTGAATTTATCTCTAACTTATACCTTGCCCCAGCACTGTATCTGGGTGTACCTTCCACGTAAATGTAAAAACTGTAAAAATTGTCTTTTCTCCTGTTTTTGTACCTGAATGTATTCGTCTGAACCAATTACTGTATCAATGTACCTGTTGTACCCTTTTGTACTCTCCCGGGTCGTTCCTGAAAATAGGCATAAAACTTGTCTAGTGTACTTACCCGGCAAACAAAAACTAAATAAATAAATAAATAAATCTTGAACCTGTGACCAGCTATGAAAGTCTCACGATGCTGAGTGCCTAGCTTCTGTGATGACTTGGAGGCCTATTTCTTTGGAAATGCAATTGCTGTTTCAATACTGTGATCAACACAGTGCACCTTTATCAAATATGGCAGCTATAGATAGTTCAGTACAGAGCACATTAAGTTGCACACTATCACTGAGGGGTGTCAGATTTGACAGGGCAAACATTGCATAATTTTAAAAAGCCAGAATACCAATTACAGCATGGCTTCTCACAGGCATATGAGTCTCAAGCATACAAAGAGCCCACCAGTTATATCTGTATGAGTAGGTCCCCCATCTATCATTACTCAGTTTTTATCTACTACATGTACCTGTTTCATTATTTGCCTTACAGTCTTTATAATTATACTTATTTGATATATTGCATTGCTGTATATGACTTCTATTTTTGTATTTTTTGTTATGCTGTTAATAGTTTCATTAATTCTTTTCCTCTTCTTGACTTTTCTCTATTACCCCTCATCTCCAGGATGCATCTGGAAATGAAATGTTAGCAGCTTAGTATGTTGTTCCTGTTGAAACTTTAGAAATGAATAAATAACTGTTCCAAGCAAATGCAACATGAGCAAGACATGTCCATTAGCAACCCGGGTGGTATTTGGTAATTTATGGTAAAACACACCTGGTGAGGGATCGATGTTAAATGGGCACCACAAATTCAAATGGCCAGCATCCCTTCCCATTGGTTCAGACAGGTAATGGGCATTGTCACTCCAAGCCATAGTGGGGCTTTTACTTAGCCCATGCTGAACTCCTAACTTTAGGAACAAATGCTGTTCAATAAAATGAACGTTTTTTGGCATGCCAGCTAACCTCAGGACCACAATTCCAAAATCAGAGTATTTAGTTCAATGCCATCTTTGCTCACAGGCTATGCACAGCTGTAGTGACAACCAGGAGACTGCCTGATCACAATATGGAAAGTCTCTTGGTCAGATGAAGATCATAACAAAGTCTTGGCTGATTGGCGGTACATGAATGAGTTGGCTGCCTGAGAACCATAGCTTATCCTCACGGACCTATGACTGCCCTAGGTAAAAATGTGTATGAAAAATCCTGGAGATATTGCTAATTATAGCCATGTAGGGCCACCCCTATCCATGGAGAATCGGCTTCTTTTTCCTGCTGGATTTATTCCACAGAATATTCCACAGAGATGGACTTAGAGAATCCACCAAACCTTCACTTTACTCCTCCATTCATTGTATGATCACTGCCAATCAATGCCATGACTGAAGCGATGGACTGACAGGAAGCACTGAGATCTGGCACACCAGGTTCTTATATGGTGTGCCTCCCAAAATATTTCCTGTGCTAAGAGGTGAGATCAGCAACTAAAGTGACTCAGATTCTATACAAAAATGCTGGATACTATTGGACATGATATTTTTTTAATGAAAATAATTTACATATAGGAAAAAAAAGAGTATTTGATCTTAGCTTGAGCCAAATAATTTTATCAGATCAGAAATTCCCTATCCAGTGAAATTATTTGACAATCCAACTTATAAAACATGAGAGAAAAATTGTACAAGTTATTTAGTCTCCCTTTTCCTGTTGCTGAAAAATACCCTTTACCATTTCATTACCAACAGTCATCTGCTAAGTAATGTGTTTCTCTGACCCCTTAAACAGTTTATTCATCCATTCCTTGCTTTTGTACACCTCCATACATGCACCCTAGTCTCTGAAGAGAGGCAAGAAAGATCAGACCAACCTATTAATGTAGATACCCTGCCTTGATCTGTTTCTGCTAGAGCACTGGGAATGCTTGCTGTTGATGATAAATTTAGTGATACAGAATGTGCCACAACCATTTCTGCTGCCTGTTAGTCCTGTCAGTGTAGTAAAATCAGTGCAACAGTCATCAGCTTTGATGAGGTCCACACAAAGAGTTCCACGACTGCCTTTGGCATGGCTGACAATGAATACTAACTCTGGCTATTCTAGCCAGTGTTATGCATAAAGTATTAATTAAATTGAATTACTCTTATATTAACCTGACTTTGTCAGCTCAGTCATCACGCCAGCATTGAGCCTAGAGTACTGAGTGAGTCAGTACTCAAATGGCCTTATCAATGAAGCCTATGACCTTTGAGTCTGGGTGACCCTTATCTAACTTTATGACTGTAGCACTGGTTACACTTATTCCAGACCCTTAAACTGATAATCAGCAATAGGGATTCCCCTAACCATTCCCATTACCTTTGCAGAAATGGATCAGTTAAGGCAGGGGTTGTATGTCAAAGCTGGTCTGGTCCTTCTTGGTTCAGTCAAAGACTGGCGTACAGGCAAGGTAGTCCTAAAGGGCAAGGGGAAAGGAAGACTTTTAACTTTTAATTTTCCCCACACATATGTAGGTCAGATTGACAAAGTATTAATCAGATATAAAAATCTTCTTGATTCATAATCAAATTGGAACCTGATTTACTCAGATAAGTTGGTAAACATTTGGAATCTCCACAGCTCATAAACTTAGCTATTTTTGCATCACTACAGGCAAGTAACCATGCTTGCATAAGCAATGAGACAAAACAGGCTGTGGGTAGTTACTGAAAGTGCACACCCAGGGGGCTGGATTTCAGTCATTGTGGGATTTAGTCCCACTCCACAGCTGCTGGTATGGAAGAAATATCTCCTCACCCATACCAGGTCTTAATTGCTACATGGGTGTAGCTGCAGAAGCTGTTATGCCTAGTCCAATCAGGTGTACAAGTTTGGCACAACTGCACTAAAAATGGCAGCAAGGTGGTGTCAATTGTGGAAGCAGTTGCAAATGGCTCTGCAATTGAAAATATGGCATATGCGAAAAAACCTTAATTAACAGCAAGGTTTTCTTGCACTGGTGCTGAAAACAACCTGTTTTAAAAATCTGACCCCAGCTGTGTTATGAGATATGTCATTTACTCCTACAGCCTTCCACACTTGGAAGTGTGGTTATTACATAACGACCTACGTCCAACATGTCCTTTATGTCATATGTGTTATGTTACATTTATGTCACATGCCATAAAATGGGGAAACTGAGAAATCTAACAAAAATGCCAACTTTGTTTTTATTAAAAACAAGTATTTTCTTTTTTAACTTTATTTTTGTTGGTTTCATCACGTACAGTACATGAAATACAATAAACTTATAATAGGCATTACAGTACCTATGGTGCACAATAAAGGCAGACATACCATATAAGTGTGATATTCAATCTAGACAGCTTTGTTTTTACAACTTGAATTTTATTACTGTAAGCTTTTGTAATTCAGACACAAAACCATAACAATACAAGACACAATACAAGTAAAAACAGCAGTTCAGTAGTACAACAGCATGTTTCGGTGACTGTTGTCACTAGAGATATCTGTACGTGGTGATTTCATTTGGTTAGTCTTGTAAATGAGGAAATATGTGGGGGCATGTCCTAGAAACTATTCCCTTATACAACAAAAGTAAGATTACACATGTTCTAGCTGTCCCAATTGCTGGGTGAAAGTCCAGGAGAAATACAATCAGTTGCAAAAATGGTGTTGTAAAAGTTGTTACTATACTACATTTGGAAAGAAACAAGCAGGGGACTCTGATGGTGACTAAGGTAAGGTACCTGTTTGCTCCTGTTGTTGTACTCACTGATGGGACAGGTGTAAAGGGTAGGGCAAAAAATAAAAAGGGAAACAGTGACACACTTATATAGCATATGTGTTCAATAGAAGTAACAAAAAGAGAAAAAACAAGAAATACTCTAGCCGAGGTAAAGGTATATAAGGAACAAGTTTAAAGTAAAAGGCTGAGTCTGAACAGGGTATAGGAATAAACAGTCTGTCTTGGATAGGTGTACAAGAAGAAAACAGACAACAAAAGAAGTCATACTAGTAACACCCTAGATTGGGTAAGAGTAAATACATATTTCATAAATAATACAATGGAGAGTAGGAATTAAATAAAAAATGCTAGAAATGGTGCAGTCTACTGGCTGTAGGGCAGCAGTATTCAGAGAGGCCTTCTGGAGACTGTGGTGTTGCCCATCTGCATGCACCTCTTTGGGTTGAGGGATGAGGCTGCAAGACTTGAGGCTCAGGTGACAGGGATGCAGGCAACCTCTTTCACCACCCAGGGGCCACCAAGTCTGAATCTTGTATCTCAGAGGGTGCCTTGGAAAAGGACAACCTGGAATGTGATGGGCTCTGTAAGGGTGGGGTTGGTGAGTCAGAAACACATAACATAGAGGATAATGTATGGGCCTCTATCATTAACCGGTCAGTTAACAGTCGAGAGGTTGCCAGGGTGACCATGTAAACCTCGAGAGCGAAGCTCGAGAGGTTTACGTCACCATGGCAACCTCGAGACGATTAAAATTGACCGGTTGCCGATAGAGGGACCATACATTATTTTTACAGTGTATGGTCCCACTAACAAAATTAAATGGCTCACGTTTTTAAAAAGTCACCGCTCGGCCCTTCAGTCCTTCCGTGGGTTTCCCTTCAGTGCGGTTCCCGTTGGAAAAAGCGGCACATCGCGAAGACCACTCGCTGTTGTTAACCTATCGATGTGACGTAGGATCGATAGGTTAACAACATATCTAAGTCACATCGATAGGTTAACAACCCTAGGAAATGATGATTTCCTAAGGTTAACAGCGTTCTAACATACATTATAAAGTGGTTACCACTACATAATTCACATGCTGCTTTGGCCATATGGGACTGCCAGAATGAGGTACCCATGGCTGGGGGACTGGAGAGGATACTGGGATCCTCTGTAATGGAGACCCTGGGAAGTGTGGTAGAGGGCCTCAAAGGAGGAGGAATCAACTTCTGGTGGAGGACAGAGAAACATAGAAACATTGAATTTGATGGCAGATAAGGACCGCTTGGCTCACCCAATCTGCCCATTTCCCTGCCTAATGGATAAGCTGCAGATCCTAGTAAACCAGCAGCCTACCTCTTCCTACCCCTACCCCCTAGAATTGCCTTATGACTGTCCCATGCATGCTTGAATTCCACCACAGTTTTTGACTCCACAACCTCCTCCGGAAGGCCATTCCATGCATCGACAACCCTCTCTGTGAAAAATGCTTCCTTACATTACCTATGAGCCGCCCCCCATCTTCAAATTGTGCCCCTTGTTCTTGCACACCTCTTTTTGAAAGGTGCACACCCTCTTTGGACTTTGTTGATTCCTTGAGGTGCTGAAAGTTTCCATCATGCCCCCCCTCCTTTCCTTGAGGCTATACATATTAAGCTCCTTAAGTCTCTCTTCATATGTCTTCCAGTGCAGACCCTGCACCATTTTAATTGCCCTTCTCTGGACAGCTTCCATCCTGCCTATGTCTTTGTGGAGATTGGGTCTCCAGAACTGCATGCAGTACTCCAGATGGGGTCTCCCCAGCTGTCTGTACAGAGGGATAACAACTTCCTGTTTTCTACTGGTGATGCGTCTCCCTATGCATCCCAGTATCCCGTCAGCATTTCTTACTACCCTCTCACGTTACTTGCCCACCTTTAGGTCATCTGATATGATTACCCCCTGGTCACTTTCCATTTTGGTTGTTGTTAGTCTCTCACCCCCCCCATTGTGTACTCTTCCCCTGGGTTTTTGCTTCCCTGGTGCATTACCTTGCACTTCTTAGCATTGAATCTAAGCTGTCATACATTCGACCATTCCGATAACCTTACAAAGTCCCTTCTCATCCTTTCCACCCCACCTTTTGCATCAACTTTGTTGCAGATCTTTGTGTCATCTGCAAAGAGACATATTTTTCCTTCCAGTCCCTCTGCAATGTCACTTATAAAGACATTGCAGAGGACCGGTCCTAATACTGAACCCTGCGGTACCCCACTAGTAACCCCCTTTTCTTCAGAGTGGACTCCATTTGCTATTACCCTCTGCGTCCACACTCCTCCAGCCAATTCTTTACCCAGGCTATCATCTTGGAACCCACCCCAGGCTGACTAACTTGTATATTAATCTTTTGTGTGGAACTGTGTCAAATGCCTTCCTAAAGTCTAGGTAGGCCATGTCCACAGCCCCTCCCTGATCTACTACTTTGGTCACGCAGTCAAAAAAATCTATTAGATTTGTCTGGCATGACTGTCCCGCTGTGAATCCATACTACCTTGGGTCCTGTGCCCCTCTGACCTCTAGGTACTCAACAATTCTTTCCTTCAGAAGTGATTCCATCATTTTCCCTATCACTGAGATTAAACTAACAGGTCTGTAGTTTCCTGCTTCTGCCCTGCTCCCACTTTTGTGAAGGAGAATCACATCTGCCCTCCTCCAGTCCACAGGTACCACCCCATCCTCCCATGATTTGTTAAAGAGGGTAGTCAGTGGTGTCACTAGTTCTACACTTAGTTCCTTTAGAATTCTGGGATGAATCCCATCAGGCCCCATTGCTTTGTCCACCTTCAGTTTTAAGAGTTCTTTCAGAACCCTTTCTTCTGTAAATGGGCTAGAATCAACTTCTGTATCCAGAGTGTTTCTATTGTTTGTTTTAGGTACCTCCCCCTCTTCATTTGTAAATACTGAGCAAAAGTATTTGTTTAGTATCTCTGTCTTTTCACAGTCACTCTCTGCCCACCCCCCTCCCCTTTATTAAGCCTCACTATCCCTTCTTTGGTCTCCTTCACTCCCTGATGTACCTATAAAAGGTTTTATCCCCCTTCTTAACTGAGTTGGCTACCTTTTCCTTGGTTCAGGCCTTTGCTATTCTGACTGTCATGCCAGCTTCCTTTTGCTCTAACTGATACAATTTTCTGTCCTGCTCTTTCTGTGATTCCTTGTACTTCATGAATACTTTCTTTTTCTCTTGAACCTTCACTGCCACCCCTTTGAGAACCATAGTGGTTTCTTACATCGTTTTGTTTTGTTTATTTGCTTCACAGAAAGGCTTGTTACCTCTGTGATGGCAGTTTTTATTATTCATAGAAACATACATAGAATTTGTCGGCAGATAAGGACCGCTTGGCCCACCCAGTCTGCCCATTTCCCTACCTGATGGATAAGCTGCAGATCCTAGTTAACCAGCAGCCTACTTCTTCCTACCCCCACCCCCTAGAATTGCCTTATGACTGTCCCATGCATGCTTGAATTCCACCACTGTTTTTGACTCCACAACCTCCTCTGGAAGGCTGTTCCATGCATCCACGACCCTATCTGTGAAAAAATACTTCCTTAAATTACCTGAGCAAAATACTCAAAATATTCCCCATTGTTCTTCCACCCCTCCTTCCTGCCCATTTGCTAGTGCATTCCTTAGACACTCACCCATTTTGGCAAAGTCAGCCCTCCTAAAGTCCAGTACTTTTGCCTTTGTATGGCTTGACTCTATTGCTGTGTTTATTATGAACCATACTGTTCAATGGTCGGTAGTACCCAGATGGCTACCCATGTCTACATCTGTAATCCTCTCTCCATCTCCATTTGAGAGAACCAGGTCTAAGATTGCTCCCTCTCGAGTGGGTTCCAATACTAGTTGTCTAAGGCATGCCCTCTGTGGGGCATCTAGAATGACCCCATTCTTAGAAGTGGCAGCTGCAACTGCACTCCAGTTAACATCTGGCATATCCAGATCACCCATCAGCAATATCTCCCCTTTTTCTGCCATTCTAAGTATACTTTCTATCATTTCCTTTTCCATTTCCTCCCACTGAGAGGGGGGTCTGTATATAACCCCTGTGCAGATTGTGGTGCCATTGCCTGTCTCCAAATTGACCCACGGTGCTTCTTCTCCTCCTTGTTTACCCTTTTGCTCTGTTGCTTTGACTCCTTCCCTTATGTAAAGAGTTACTCCTCTTCCTCTTTTACCCTCCCTGTCCATCCTGTAGATAGTGTATCCTGGTATATTTACGTCACAGCCATGGTTGTGTGTGTACCATGACTGGGTGAGGGAGGTTACGTGCATACCAGGAGCCACTGCCAGGAGGAATGGGAAGAGAATAGTGAGGATTGCTAAGGCAGCAGGAAGGGGGCAGATCCAGATCTCATTGTCCACCTGCAAACTAATGACCTAGCTAGGGATGGGCCTTGGATAGTGCAAGGGGAGTTCAAGCAGCTTGTAAGTTGTCTTAAGCATGTAGCATTTTCAGTGGCTTTTGCAGAGGTGTTATCTGTCTATGTCAGAGAGGAGGAGAGGGATGTCCACAGTATAAACTTCAATTCTTGATTGAGGACTGGTGCAGAGTAGAAGAGTTCTACTACACTGGGCACTGAGGTACAACCTGGTGTGTTATAGGCCTTCACAAGAGAGATGGCCTACATTCATCCTGGAGGGAGACAGCCATCCTCAGTGGAAAAGTTTAAATGTTATTTCAACAAACATTTATACTACCGTAGCCAAGGGGGGAGGGGGGGTGAAGGAAATCATAGGGAAGGCAGAAACAGCCACCCCCCAAAAGTTAGGGAAGAAAATAGAAAGAACCCAAAGGGAGAAAATTACCACAGGGAGCAAACTTGTAAATAAAACATATTTGAAGCAAGGACTGGGATTGGAAATGGTAGCATCAAAAAAGAGTAGTGAACATTGAAAGGGCAAAGAGAAAAAGAAGGGTAATCATAAGAATGGTAACAAAGTCTGGAAAGTCATGTGTGCAAATGCTAGAAATGTAGAAAATAAGATTCCAGACCTAGATACCCTCATTGCAGAGGCCAGCCTAGATACAGTGGCCATGACAGAGTCACGGTGCAATAAAAACCACAACTGGGCCATGGCCATACCAGGCTATACTCTGCTTGGAAAGGACAGGGTGAGTAAAAGAGGATGGAGTGTGTTGCTTTATGGAAGAGAAAACATAAAAGTGACGGAGATACAGGGAAAACAGGAGGGGGCAGATGTACTGTAGGTCACCCTAGAGAAGGGGAATGGAGCCACCATTCACACTGGTGTAGTGTACAGACTTCCATCAGAGGTGGAAGGAGTTAGATAGGGTGTTGATAGAACCCACTGGAAAAATGGCAGAAAAGGTGGAGATGCTGCTGGTGGGGAACTTCAGTCTGCCCATTGTAGATTGGAGTAGCCCTGCAGCAGCCTCAACTAAAAGCAGGGAAATCCTGGACTCCCTAGAGGGGCATTTCTCTGGCAGCTAGTCAGTGAACCCAGTTGAGATGGGGCCATACTAGATCTGGCATGTGAAAACAAGGACAGTATGGTAGACATTAAGGTGAGCAGTCACCTGGGGACTTGTGATCACCGTACAGTGTGGTTGAATATAAGGACAACTGCTGATTCCATCCATACCAGGGTGAGGGTCCTGGAATCCAAGACGGCATATTTTTTAAAAATGGGTAAATGCCTGAGGGATGATCTGGCAGAGGGAAATGACCTACAGTAAGTGGGGTGGAAGAACAGTGGGCAAAATTAAAAGGGGGCCATATACTGAAGCCTAAAAACCTCTGCATCAGGCAAGTGAGTAAAACTAAATGGAAAAACAGACCACTGTGGTTCTCGAGGGAGGTGGCTGGAAAGGTAAAGGGTAAAAGGGTAGCATTCAGAAGATATAAGGAGATGCAGAGGGAGGAGGATACGAAGATGCATCAAGAGAAATAGAGGGAAGCAGAGAAAGCAGTAAGCAAGGCAAAGGTACGAACTTGAAGTGAGGATTGGCCAAGAAGTAATGAGCAGGGACAAGACACTTTTAGGTATATAAGCAAAAAGAGGAGGACCAAGAGAAGAATTGTAAGATTAAAAAGGGATGGCGGAGGGCTGTGCTGAGGAAGACTAGGAAAAAGCTGAGCTACTAAATAAATATTTTTTTTTAGTGTTCACAGTGGACAGAAAAGGAGAGGGGCCACAAAAAAGTAATATGTGTTCTGTAAGGAGGGAACTAAATGCCAGTTATTTTTACGGCTGCGAGGGCAGAGCTCTGCAGACATTATGCGATCAATCTTTAAAAGAGCACTGTGGAAGCATGTGACCGGACCACTGTCCAGTGTGTTTCAACAGTGCTGTGCCTGAGTCCCTCATTCTGTTTATGTGGCCCTTCCCCTCTGTGGGCTGCATAACCCCACCCCCCTTTTGCAGGGCGCTAGTTTTTCCTCCATAACTGCAGAAATGATGGGCGCCGTGCCCCAGATGGTGGCTCTGGTTCAAACTGTGCAGGCACAAGTATCATGGATGCGCTGTTCTGTCATTGCCACAATCTTGGGCATGGCACACTCCAGTGTTCATAGCAGCGCTGAGCAGCAGTATCAGCTCTGATCAGAATTTGTTCAGACAAGTGGGTCATTGAGGGACTTGCTAATCTGAAGGTAGACAAAATGATGGGACTAAATGGGGTACATCCTAGGGTATTGAAAGAACTCAGGAAGATACTGGCTGTACCTCTGACAGTCCTTTTCAATAACTCACTGGAAACAGGTGTGGTTCCAGGAGCCTGGAGGAGAGCAGATGTAGACCCTCTTCATAAAACTGGTAGCAGGAAGGATGTTGAAATTTATACTAACATACTAACATACTATTTGCCAGCAGATTAGGCCTTACGGTCTATTGAGTCTGCTCGAACCTAGATCCTTAGTTGGATGCCCAGACCCTCCCATCCCTTGTTCTCCAGAAACCCCTATCATCCATCCCCACCCCCCCCGGGACAGGCCATCATCTGATACATCCACTTTCTGTGTCTGTCCCACCCTCTCTTGAAGCCCTCCACTGTGGATCTCTGAACCAGCTCACCAGGCAGTGCATTCCAGGGTCCACCACCCTCGGTGAAAACCTCCTCCTCTTTTCCCCCTCACCCTTCCACCTTCCAACTTCAAACCATGCCCTCTGGTGATACTTCCCTGCTTTTAGTCTAAGATCCCCTCCATGTTTACCCTATTTATTCCCTTGAGGTACTGAAGACCTCAATCATGTCCCTCTGTCTCTCCTCTCCTCCAATGAAAACAGGCAGAGCTCCTCAAGTCTGTCCTCATAAGTCAAATCCCTAGCCCTCGTGATCATCTTTGTTGCCCTCCTCTGTACCCTCTCCAGGAGCTGTATGTCCCTCTTCAAGTGTGGTCTCCAGTACTGTACACAGTACTCAAGGTGTGGTCTAACCAGTCCATTGTACAGTGGCAGAATCACTTCCTTGCTCCTAGAGGTGATCCCCTTACGATGCATCCCAACATCCTGTTTGCCTTGCTAGCTGCTCTCCTGCACTGCTCAGAGTTATTCATACATGTATCCACCATGACCCCTAGGTCTTTTCCCTAATGAGGTCTCCAGCGTGCCTCCTCTAGGGTGTACATGTGTTTGGGTTTCCCGACCAAGATGCAACACCTTGCACTTGGTGATATTGAAATTTAATTTCCATGTGTGAGCCCAGCTTTCCAGGGTGTCCAGGTCCCTTGCAGGGCTACCCTCCCTCTTCTCCCTCAACTACTGCTCCCCATCTTGGAGTCATCCTGAAGAGACTCATTTCACACCCTATACCCTCCCTGATGTCAATATGTATGCATTAAACTGGATCGGACCAGGACCGAGCCCTGTGGTACCCACCAACCTCTCTAGGGTTCGAGAGCCCCCACAGACCACTACTCTCGAGTGCATCCAGCTAGCCAGTTTTCAATCCATCTGACCATCAAAGGGCCTACTCCTAACCCCCATCAGTTTCTCCACCAGACCATTGTGGGGACAGAGTCAACGCCTGCTGAAGTCCAAGAATAATACATCCACAGGCTTACCCCTGTCCAGTTCTGATGTTACCCATTCATAGAACTCCACAAGGTTGGTTTGACATGATCTACCTGGCACAAACCCATGTTGCCAACTATCCAGACCTCCCAGCTCCTCCAAGTACACCCCCAATCGTTCCTTTAGTATACTCTCCATTAATTTTCCCACCACCGAGGTCAAACTGATGGGTCTATAGTTACCTGATACTTCCCTCAACCCCCCTTTATGGATTGGTACCACATGTGCCTCTCGCCAATCCCTAGGTACCCTCCCTGTCTCAAGTGACCTGCTGAAAAGCTCCGCCAGGGGTGCAGCCAGTATGTCCGCCTAATTCCCATAGTACTCTCGGATGAATGCCATCCAGCCCAGGAGATTTGTTTTCTTTAGGGCCTTGAGGCTAACCACACCCTTTGGTGGAGATAGCATCATCCTCCCTCCCGTTACTGGTCTTTTTATCCTTATCCAGATGTGACACCCCTGGGACCTTTCCCTCCCTCTTGCTCCATTTCTGTTGCTCCCTGATCCCTCCCTGCACTTCTATCCCCTTCATGCCTTGCTTTGTAGATATCCCATCCCTTCCTAGTGAACACAGGCGCAAGTACTCGTTAAATACCTCTGCCTGGTCCCTCGCCTCTTCCACCACCCTCCTTCTGATCTCAATCTGCTGAGATGGCCCTTAGTTTTCTCTGCTCCCCAATGTACGGAAGAACCCTTTTCCCTCCATGTATCCCTGTGCCAGCCACTGCTCTTTACTGGCCTTTGCTCCCCTCACCATCGGGTGACTTTTCTAGATGCAAGCTGGTACATTTCCTTATCCCTATCCCTCTTGTTGTTTTATATTTTTGTAGGCGCTTCTTTTCTCTGACTGCTACCTGTACCTCACTGGACCACCAGCATGGTTCACGTGACCTTGCTCACGTTTCAGCAACTTAGCGCAGATCCCTGACTGCCTCATGAAGTCCCGTTTTATGACCTCCCATCTCCTTTCCACACTTGTCGTTGAGGTAATCCCTTCAAGTGATCCTTGAGAATGTTTCCCTTGCCCATAAAGTCTCGTTCTGAAGTCCACTGCCAGTGTCCTAGATCTCACCCCCACTCCCCATGCTTATTTGAAACCAGACAGTATTGTGTCACTCCCAGTCAGGGGTCCTGTACAACTATGTCCCTTACCAGATCCCCATCTGCCAGAACCACATCCAGGACATGCCCCTCCCTTGTGGGCTCCATCACATGCTGTGTTAAGAACACATCCTGGAAGCCATCCTGCAGCCTCTGCTCCTTGGCCACCTTAGAGGACATGGTTCCCAGTTTGTACCTGGCATATTAGGTCCCCATCAACACCACTCCTTCCCTTTTGGACCACACTGGGCAATGATGTTGTCCAGCAAACCATCCTCTAGAACATCACTCATCCCGGGGCCTATATGCTACTCCCAGCTTGATCTTATCTCCTGCTGGGGATCGTAAGGTGACCCATAAGGCCTCCACGTTTCCCTCTGCCTCTTCTACCATAGCAATTTCTATATCATCTCTAATGAACATAGCCACTCCACCCCCTCTGACCTCCTTTTTATCCTTCCTAAGCATAGTGTGCCCTGTACATTTAGGTCCCAGTCACGGTTTTGTTGGCCCACGCCTCGCGTGACCGCCGCCACATCCACCCCTCGACAGCATGGCTCTGGAACTCTGGCAACTTGTTTCCCAAGCTCCTGGCATTTACTAACACCAACCCCACCCTTATCCCTGATCCTCTTTGTTGAACCCACCCAGATTCCTTATACTCCATCCTCCCCTGCTCCTCCTGAAACCTCCAGCTCCAGTCTGCTTCCCCTCCCCTCTTGGGCAGCTGACTACTCCCCTCATCTGGAGGAGAGGGCTTCTGGTCAGCCCTCCTCATCCCTTTCCCACAGTTTAAACCCCACCTTTCTTGTATGTAGTCAGCCATCCCTGTTTAAGGACTTCTTCCCTAATGGGGCAAGATGAAACCTGTCCTTGGCATATAGTCCCTTATCCTCCCAAACTCCATTCCAGTTCCCTAACACCCCCCAACCCATTCTCTTCACCCTACTTCCCTGAGCCAGTCATTAACCTCTGTAAGCTTCTTTTTTTCTCCACTGAGGCCTTTGGTACTGGCAATATCTCCGAAAAGGAAATGTTGCATCCATTATCCGACAGACTCTGGCAAGTTCTTGGAACCTTGCTTGGATTTCAAATGCTATTTCCTCTAGATCATTAGTTCCCAAATGCACCAGGAAATCCGGTTTCCCTCCACAATCCCTAACCATTTCATACACCATGAACTTTGCTCTGTGCACTGTCAGCCCAGAGATACTCACTACCTTCACCTGGCTATGGCATCCACCCCCCTGTCCCTCCCAATGGATACCCCTAATCATCGAGTCTCCCAGTAACAGAACCTTAACACCGCCATCATCCTTATGGTTACCTCCACTATGCCCTCTCAGCCCCCTTCCCCCTTTATTCATGATCTCAATTTCATGGGAGTCTTCCTGCCTTATTAGAGACCCCCTTGTCACCCTCCCCTTTCTGCCTCCCTTGCTATTTTGCCCACTTAACTCAAACCCCCTCTGAATAGGTGTCCCCTTTAACCCTCTCTTATCTGAACCATTTATCCTGGCCCTGATGGTTTCCCTTCCCCACACCACCATCCTCCCCTTGTAATAGTACCCTGCCTCCAGAGGCTCTCTGTGGGTCCCCTTTAGCTAGGGCCCCATCCTTGGTACTGACCTCCCTGCTGAAGGGGCTCCTCTCCACCTCCTTGTCTCCCAGTTTCTCTCCAATCATGCTCTCCTCCTCATGTCTGGAATATGTTGCATCTCCCCATTTGCTTAACATATGTTTCCCTTCTCTCTGGGACTATGTTCTATCCTTTCCGTAGCTGGTCTGTGATGCCCTATGGTATCCGACTCCCTCCCCTGGCCTCTGTATAAGTTTCTCATTTCCACCAACCCTTCCTCCCCCTCTAGGTTGCTTAGTAGCTCAAATTTATTGTGACACTCTATGTCAGCCTCCATCAAGTAACCCGAGTTTCCCCTGACTGCATCTCTAAACTGACCCTCTTCTTCCTCTCTTGCACTGTTCACCTTAGGAGCTCCCCTCCCACAGTCTGCTGTTTTAGGCTTCCGCACAACAGCCCCTCCTGACTCTTCCCCCTCCAGTCTCTTTGTATTCAGAATGTTCACCCCATACGCTTTCCCCTTAGCATCAACTTCCCTATCTAAGGGTCCTCTGTCCCTAATATCCCCCCTCCTGCTTGCTGTAACATAACATCCTGTAATTTCAGAGCGTTGCCCCAGTCTCCCTCAGCCCACCTTCTGCTGCCCATATCCACCCCTTATCCTTGGACACCCCCCAGCTCCCACAGCTTACTCCTTAACCAATATACCTCACTCCTGATACAAGATAGCTGTCTACAGAGTGGGAAGCCTCCCTCTCTCCAGGCCCAATTTAGAATTATTGCCATCCCACAGCCTGTGCAGCCTACAACAAATCCGAAGATGCCTGCCATGGTGGAATTTGGCCACCCTGATTATCCCCCTCTGTTTATAATAGCACACCCCCATTTCTCAGTCCCTTTCCCCTGAAGTACAGTTTCTCTCTATACTGACTGTAGTTATTTACAAACCCAATTTCAACTCCACCAATAACGTTCCCAAGTCTCACAAACACATACAGTCCAGTGTGTGTTCGGTCCTACTAACAGTGTGTGTAAGCAGACATCAGGTACCATATGATGTCACAGGCCCACCAGCTCCTGTTGCTTCGAATTTCAGTCCAAACAGAAATACTCAGCCCTTCAATCCCAACCCCCAGTGGCTTTTCAGTATTTAAGAAGGCATACAAAACAGGGTGGGTGGGAGGAGGGCTCTTACTCAAACACCAGGCAAACAACACATTTAAATTTCCTCTAAGTATCCCTGTCAAACAACTATCCCCAAGCCACCAAAGTTATAATGTAACAGTTCTAATTCAAGGTAATAATTTTAACACATAAAACTAATTTACTTACAAACTATTCAAATATTTCAGTTAAAACAGAATATAACTCCATCCCTCTTTCTACCTGCCTGCTGCTTAAGCTCCCAAGTGAACAGTGAAAGCAAGGTAATTCCTGTTTAAAGACAAGGTAATTTGCAGCTAATGTCCCTCCCAAACACCAGGCAAACAACACATTTAAATTTCCCTCTAAGTATCCCTGCCAAACAACTATCCCCAAGCCACCAAAGTTACAATGTAACAGTTCTAATTCAAGGTAATAATTTTTAACACATAAAACTAATTTCACTTACAAACTATTCAAATATTTCAGTTAAAACAGAATATAACTCCAGCCCTCTTTCCTACCTGCCTGCTGCTTAAGCTCCCAAGTGAACAATAAGCTAGTTGGTCTTAGCTCAGTGGTGGGAAAGTTAATAGAATCACTGTTGAAGGAGAGAATAGCAGAATGTCTAGAATCAAATGAGTTTCAACAGCAGAGACAGCATGGATTCACAGGAGAGAGGTAATTTCAAGTGAATCTGATAGATTTCATTGATTGGGTGACTAAGTATTAAATCCGGGTGGTGCAGTAGATGTGGCTCAGCTGGGTTTCAGTAAGGCATTTGACACTGTTCCACATAGCAGACTATAAGGGAATAGGAGGCAGAGAGCGGTGATAAATGGAATTCACTCAAAGGAGGGGAGGGTGATCAGCAGGGTGTCTCATGGATCAGTACTGTGACCAGTCCTGTTTAGTGTATTTATAAGTGACATTGCAGAGAAGCTGGAAGGGAAGGTCAGCCAATTTGCAGATGATACCAAAATCTGTGGTATGGTGGACACTCCAGGGGTGTGTGAGGAAGGGATGAATAGAGACCTTAGAACACTCAAGGAGTGGTCAAGGGGAAGGCAACTGGGTTTCAATCTGAAAAAGTGCAAAATAATGCACTTTGGATATGGAAACCCAGGAAAAGAATACAGAAATAAGGCAAGTGTTATTGACAACAACCAGACAAGATAAAGATCTTGGTGTAATAATTTCAAATGACCTAAAGGTAGCCAACAGTGTGACATGGCACTTGGGAAGGCAAGTAGGATGCTGGGTTGCATAGGGAGAGGGATCACACAACAGAAGGAGGGAGGTGGTGTTGCCTCTGTATAGTTCACTTATGGGATCCCATGTGGAATACTGTGTACAGTTTTCGAGACTACATCTACAAAAAGACATAGACCCAGTGGAAGTGGTCCAAAGGAGGTCAACTAAAATAGTGAGGGGTCTACATCACAAGTCCTATGAGGAGAGAGTGAGGGAACTCAATATGTACACCCAGGAAGGGGGCAATGATAGAGACTTAAATAACCAAATGGTGTAAATGAAATACAGGAAGGGAGTATTTTTCAGAAACAAATGTGCTCAGGAATAAGGGGACAGGATACAAAGCTGGAAGGGGGTAAATTTAGGAAAGATGTAAGAAAGTACTACTTCACATAAGTGGTGATGGATTCCTGGAACAGGTTAAACACTGAGGTACATAGCTTGAGCAAAAACAGTGGAACAGTTCAAGAAAGCTTGGGATAGGCATAAAAGAATATTAGTGGAAAGGAATGAGGGAAAGAAAAACATGTCAAAGATCAAGTAAGATCTGTGGTGATACTGTAGATAGGGAAAATGAGCAGACTGGATTTGCCAATAGGTCTTTATTTACTGAGAATTTATATGCTTCCAATATACAGTAGTTTGACTGCACTAATGGGCTTGTGCTCACTCTTACTTAAATATTCTAACTGTAAGAGTGGAAAAAGTTTAAACACATCAGTTTGTTATGCAAGTTGATACTGGTCTTTGTGTCCTGATAATACTACGGCAGCAACCATTAGGCTTGTTTCAGTGTATCTCCATATAAAGAAGACTCTGACTTACGAGCTCAAGGAAAACAGGGAATCATTTTGCAATTTTAATTTAAAAGCAGTTTAGATAATTAAAGTTATAAGTAGGGATGTAAGTTTGTCATGGCAGTCATACACGCCATTGATTCCATGACGTTTGATCTTTATCCAGGACTTCCATGACTTTCACTAGTGTCATTAGAATGTAGCAATGATGACAGTGCCACAACATTTACTACTGTTTACTAATGAGTTCATGAACAGGCAATGAGTCAGTAAAACCTCATCCATGACAAACTTACATCCCTAGTTATGAGGACATAGACAATTAAAAGTTTTCTCAGTCAACTGTTATTTAAGACTAGTGGGTTGAAATACTCAACCTAGAAAACAATTAGACAAACCTAACTAGTAAGTTCATAGATAATGTACAAATATCCAGGACATTCTGCAATCCAAATATTCTTTTTTTTTTAACTTTACCATATTACTTTCACCTTCCTAAGCTAAAACAGTAGACGTCTAAGCTACTGAGCCCTTTGAAATTCTGAATCTCCCAATTCCTCTTGACAATTGTCAGGGCTATCAACACTCACTTAACTTGATCCATTTGTCTGATAATATAAACCAGATAGCCAAAGTGAGCAAACTAAGCAGAAGTCTGAGAAAAGTAAGATGAGCCAGGTACAAGGTAGGTAAGTAAAAAAAGGACAGTATAATAAAACAGTCTTACATTTTATACAGAAACCTTGGCATGTTCTCCTAGATCAACAGTGTAGCACATCCTATCATCCCCAAGTCCCTGACAGTAGCAACTAAACTTACTACTGAGTCAGTTCAAGCTGAGTGGCATAATAAGGTGTAGAGAAAGATGTAGAATATTGTTTGACAGCATACCTCTCAACCTCCCGCTTCACAAATCAGGGACAATGCATAAAATGATCAGGGACAAATGACCAAAACCAGGGACACATCTGAAACAGTAGTAATATTAGTTCCAGAAGCTGTGTACAACATGCTTCTTAGTGTGAATAGCATTTTCTTAATGAGAACTAGACTGTAACACCAATGGCTGGCATTATTTTGTGATTCAAATCCTTACTCTTCAATGACAAAAATGCCAAATTTAGGAGGGACAGAAGAAATTTCCGAGGCAAAATCAGGGACATCCCTGAAAAACAGTGACAGCTGAGATGTATGTTTGACAGCCCCCCATAGCACTGCAGGTGAGGTTCTTGGACTGTGCCATGTTGCAGTAGTGGCATTCTCTAGTGGGGACCTCCAAAAACCCAAACAGGTTAGGCATTGTGGAGTCATTCTCCTCAGGAGCAAACCCCATGGCATCCAACATTTGTCTCAGCAGGGCCTGGAACGAAGCATTCTCAATAGGAGACCTAGCAGAATGCTCTACTTTGTCTTTGCTGTTAGAGGATAGAGAGGAGCTAAGCCAAGCCCACCTGCAAAAGATTCTATGCCTCCTTCCTCCTCTTCTAAATCCTCCTACATATTCAGGAGGTCAGGATTATATTCATCTTTCTCATTATCAGGTATAACAGGTCCATCCAGAAGAACTAGAGTCAAAGGCAGTAGCTGTGAAAGTGGAGTGACAATTGTGCTTTGTAAGCTATCTATGAGAGACAATGGTGCCAGTTTAATAGGCCCTGTCAATTGAAAGGCCATTATCACTAGCAGAAGGTTTGGCATTAAACACCAAAACAGCTATGACACAACATGTGAGTTGACAATGCCTAACAAAGGGTCAATGTGATTGCCATCAACAAGGCAGTATCCAATAACAAAGTCTAAGAACCACTAGCTTTAGGGGCGGAAGAACCATACTCCAATCTTTACATCTCATAGACAGTCACAGGGGCTAAAAGAATCATGGTCGCTGGAGTAGATGACAATGAAGGCTTACTCTCCTGGTGGGGTGGAGACCGAGACCTCGCCTCACTAGACCTAACCAGTGTTGTAGGCAACTTGTATTTATGTTTGTAATGATGGCTAGTTGAAGAGGGCTTCAAAGACTTGGCTTTTCATGGAAGTTAATTGACAATGATGGTGACAGTGTCACAGAATACCAGTGAGATTTCCTGGTACCAATGGTTGACAACCTGGAGGGGAAAGCCAACTACAAGTCAGTGGCCATCTTCATGGTATTCATAGCACTTCTGGCAATGAAGGTGTCTAAAGCATTCATATGGTATCTCCTTGGGGCCTGGCTGAATCTTTGGCAGATATCTCGGGCCCTGCTGTTCAGGTATAACCCAAAACAACACACATAGATTTTTTTTTCAGAAGAAGCCAGAAGGGGAAGGAAGGAAACATATCAATTCAGTGCTTTAGAGTAACTGGTAATTGCTATTTTTCTTTTAAACTTAGATTGTGGGCTTTTAGTGACACTGTACTTTCTTTGTTGTCTTAACTTAGAATTGTATTGGGCTGTTGAAAATTTAAAACGTAGTGGTGGTGTAATTCTGTGCTGTCTTTAATTGCTGCAGATTTTCGCCCCCCCCTTCCCCAACTCTTAATTATGTGCCCTGTTAAATCTGATTGACAGGAGCTAAACACAGGGTATAGTAAGGGGTGTGAAGTAGGAGGGGTATAAAGGGGAAGAAGCCCACTCTCAGCACGAGAAGTGTTTTGACTCATTTATTTATTTATTGTTTTTTTTTAAAGAAAATTATCTGAGGATCAGTGGCAGGATTTTTAGGACAGTAAATTAATAAAAAGGGAACTAGGAGAGCTTCAGTAGCAGACAGACAAGTAGTGGAATAGCAGTATAATTGCAGTATAATGTGGGGAGTGGTGCAATGCAGTGGCTGTGGGGCAGCCATATTCAGGCAGACCTTCTGGACACACTGAGGTGCTGCCCTATCTGCATGCATCTCTGGACTGTGGGATGAGGTAGCCAGACTCAGAGCAGAAGTAAACTGGGTCAGGAGTACCATCACCCCTATCCAGAGACCACCCAGTCCAATGCAACTGCCTCAAAGGATGCCGAGAACGAGGGGCACTTGGATGACAGTGGGCTCAGGGAGGATTAGAGCAGTCAGGCAGAAGCACATCCCAGATCCTATTCCACTCAAGAACTCATATGCCACACTGGCAAACGAGGATAATCAAATAGATTTACCCAGAGAAGTGGAAGGAAAGGATGAGGAGGTTATCCAAAGAGGTGACCTCAGCGGGGAAAGCAGTGGACCCCAGAGGAGGAGGAAGTGAACCCTGGTGGGGGACTTCATCATAAGAGGGATCCAGCTAGGAACACAGGAGGGGGAGGACAGGGAGGTGAGGTGCCTACCAGGTGCCACGGCATGGAGGGATGGAAGGAAGATCCTGGGGATCACTGGGAAGACAAGAAGGGAGGGTGAGCTGGATGTCATTATCCACCTAGGTACTAATGACCTGGCAAATGGGGAGCCAAAGGAAGTTCATGAAGAGTTTAGGAAATTAGGGAGGGGTCTCAAGCAAGTAGCTACTTCTGTCACTTTCTCAGAAGTACTTCCTGTGAGAGGCAAGGGAGAGCATAGGAGTGCTTGCACCAGGAACTTTAACTCATGGTTAAAGAACTGGTGCTGTGAGGAAGGGTTTGGATTCACTGGTGACTGGGGACCCACCTGAGGGGATGGAGGTTTGTCCAAGCCTGACGGGCCTGCATCCATCCTGAGGGAATCCAAGCACTCAATGATAACTTTAAATGCTACATTGACAAGCATTTAAACTAGCAAAGGGGGTGGCAGGCCAGCAAGGAGGGTATCTACTTGCTCACCCCCCACAGCTAGCAGTGGAACCAGTGAACCAGAGGAATGGCTATCTCTGCAAAGCAGTGTGCAAAAGATGGAGATTAGTGCCCAAGAGGTGGATAGGCAGAAAAGGGGCAACATTCAGCAGAAGGGCAGACAGCAAGGAGAACCAGGGATAAAGGACAACCAAGGAAGGGGCTGAAGTAGAACAGCGAAACAGTCTAGGGAGGTCAAATCATGGAAAGCCATGTGTGCAAATGCCAGGAGCCTTAGCAACAAGATGGAAGATCTGGAGGCTGTCATGGTGCACTCAGACCTGGACATTGTGGCCATCACTGAAACCTGGTGTAATGATAACCACAACTGGGAGATGGCCATACCTGGCTACAACATATTCAGAAGAGACAGAGCAGGCAGGAAGGGAGGAGGGTTGGCACTGTATGTGAAAAATGACATAAGGGCCACAGAGATCCAGGAGGAACAAAATGGGGGAGAGATACTGTGGGTTAAGCTGGAAAGTAAAATGGGGACAGCCATCCACACAGGTGTGGTCAATAGGCCACCAGCCCAGGAGGAAGAAACAGATAGGGAGCTGATGCTAGCCATCCAAAGGATGGCAGACAAGGTTGAGGTAGTACTGGTTGGAGACTTCAATATTCCAGATGTGGACTGGAGCATCCAGGCAGCAGCATCAACTAGGAGCAGATTTATCCTGGATTCCCTTCAGGGTGCCTTTCTCAAGTAATTGGTCATGGAACCAACTTGGCAGAAGGCAATACTGGACCTTGTGCTCACAAACAGGGACAGTGTGATGGGGGTAACAGTAGGGGAGCACCTGGGGAACAGTGACCACCAGTCATTGTGGTTTGAAATCACAGAAAGAGCAGAACCAAACCACACAAAATCACGTATCCTGGATTTTAAGGGGCAGACTTTGGTAAAATGGGGAGATACTTGAAAGAGGCATTAAGGGGAATGGGACAGGAATCAGGGGTTGAGGAACAGTGGGCAGTATTTAAAATGGGGATTACAAGAACAACAGAATTATGCATTAAGCAGGTTAGCAAGAGGAAAAGGAAGAGGAGACCATTATGGTTTTCCAAAGAGCAGCAAAGAAAGTGAAAGCCAAAAGATTGCATTCAGGAAATACAAAAGACACAGGCAGAAGGAGATAGGAGAAGTACCAGGAGAAGCAAAGGGAGGCAGGGAGGTCAGTAAGGAAGCCAAAGCTCAGACAGAAGAACACATTGCAAAATCAGTGGGTAGAGGGACAAAACCTTTTACAGGTACATAAGTGAAAAAAGAAAGACAAAGGGGAGGATAGTGAGACTGAAGGGGAGGATGGGGGCCGTGTGGAGGATGACAACAGTAAAGCTTGACATATTGAACAGGCACATTTCTGCTCAGTCTTTACTGAGGAAGAGGAGGGTAATGGGTCTGAAGGGAGTACAAGGGTGATTGGTGCAGAAATGGACACAAGTCCCTTTACATGAGAAAGGGTCCTGAAGGAACTGGAAGTAATAAGAGTTGATAAAGCAATGGGGCCAGATGGGGTGCGCCCAGAGAGAGTTGGTGGCTAAACCTCTGGCTATCCTGTTTAGCAGATCACTAGAAACAGGGAGGTACCAAAAGACTGAGGACAGCAGATGTAGTCCTCTTTATACAAAAGTGGGAACAAAGAGGAAGCAGGGAACTACAGACCAGTCAGCCTCACCTCGGTAGTGGGGAAGATCATGGATGCACTACTGAAGGAGAGATTGGTGGAACATCTGGTTGTCAATGGACTACAGGACCCAAGGCAGCATGGTTTCACCAGGGGGAGGTCATGTCAGACCAACCTTGTTGAACTTTTTGACTGGGTGACTAGGGAGGTGGATCAGGGGGGGCAGTGGACATGGCCTATCTGGACTTCAGCAAGGCCTTTGACACTGTGCCACATAGAAGACTATTACACAAACTGGGGAATATGGGTGTGGGCAGGACAGTAGTGTGGTGGGTAGGTAACTGGCTGGGTGGCAGGACACAGAGGGTGGTGGTAAATGGCTGTCACTCCACAGAGGGAAGAGTGACCAGTGGGGTACCACAGGGATCAGTGCTGGGACCGGTCCTATTCAATATCTTTATCAGTGATATTGCGCAGGACCTAGAAGGCAGAATTTCACTGTTCGCTGATGACACAAAGCTCTGTAACAGAGTAGACACACCAGAGGGTGTAGACAGAATGAGAAGGGACCTGCACACATACAAAACCTAAATAAAATTTCTTTCTTCAGTAGCATAAAACGGTGGTATAAAGCTACAATGAAAGGTTTTAAACCTTAAAGAAAAGAAAAAGAAAAGTTGAGTAAACAATGGTGTTGTTTCTCATCATGGTCTACCAAGCTGATAACTGTGGGAGAAAGAACTGAGGAGTAAAGGGGCTGCAGTTCAGAGACATCTCAGGTTGAAACCCCTGTTTGACTTTACCAGCCCATCTACTGGTAATGCTGTATACTATGTACTTTCTTGCCAATGTACGTCTTGATAAATTGTACTTTCACTCTCTGTATTTTTGGTTGTACTCTCCCAGGTTGCACCTGAAATAGGCATTAAATTGCCTGGTGTACATACCTGGTAAGCAAAAGCTAAATAAGAATCCTGGGGATCATTATATTGTAAACTCTTTCCTCTCTAAATAATATGGAGGTGAGCTGGCAGCAAAAAGGAGTGGGTAACTTCCTGGACACACAGACATTGGCAGATGATGTCAACTACACATCATGAAGTGGCTACAACCATTGTGATTTTGTCAGTTTTATCAAGTAAGCTATAGGACGCACATGGCGTGTCCATGGTCAGCTAATTAGCTCATGCTGTGGGAGCAGAAGCAAGAGGCAATGCTGAGTATCTTGAAGGAAAACTCTTATTAACCGACTGTTGTTAACCACTTGTTTGACTTCTAATAATGTTAAACAATGTTCCCTTCCCTAATAAACCATTTAGATGAGTTTTACACATTGTGTTGATGGTTATTTGTGACATACTTATGTTCATCCTTTGTGACAATGGTGCTATGAGACTGCTTACACACTTCATGGAAATGAGACTGTTTACACACAAATATGAAATTTGTGACAGTGCTGAAAGATCATTTGTAAGATTCCTGCTCCTTAGTCATTTCATCCTATATGGGTTGTTTCCATCTGAACAAAAGCAGGAAATGGAAAGTAGCTGCAGCCCAATTTTTTTCTTCCAGTCACTGAAAAGGTCTGGATTGGAAGTCTATTCATTTAAAGAATGAAAAATGCAGTTATATGTGCAATTGCAAAACAAGATAAATTAATTAGAAAGGCAATAATCTGACACAGTTATATTGTACAGTGTTATTATTATATTTAAATTCAAATACTGTAGTCTGCAATTCATATCTCGAATCATACCATAAACTTACAGGTTTGTATGTCACTGAATTTGCATGTACTGACCATAAAACTGTCAGCTGATTACTAAATGTACTACTGCTACTGCAGTATGAGCAGAATGCTACTGAAGGTTCCATCTTTGTATCTTTGTATTATAAGGGAGGTTATCATACTAAATTTCATTAGTTTGTCAGTGATTTACTGTTGTGCAACACCCACAGCACCACCATGACACCACTTCTACCATTACCACTACAGCAACAATCAGTGACCTATTACTAGTACTAAACTGGACATTTTTACATGTATAATCTTTTTTTTTCACTCCAATTCATTTCAGTTTAGCTCTTACTGTAGTAGTACACTTAATAAAGCAGCTGATAATTTTATGGGCAGCACATACAAATTAGGTGACTTATGATCCTGTATGTTTATTTAATAATTTCAGATATGGATTACAGACCACATCAATCAACACTGAGTAAAATATCAATAAAACCATAAAATATCATTGTCTCAGACTGGTTCCTTTATTATTTATGCATTATGTTTGCTTGCCAGAGGCATAACAAACATATTAGGATCACAGAGATAAGGGCTTTTGAAGCTTAGCCATCATCGACTTACAAAATCCCTAGAATCTTCAATCTCCACCTAATCTCTGCCTGCATTTTGCACTACCCAGCCCTCTGTGGAGACTAGTCAGCCAGTCAAAATGCTTGAAAACACAAATCAGAATTTCCTGGGTTATGAGTTAATTTATTCTCCCCACCTGCAATGTTTTCTTAGCTTTGTGTGCCACCTTCATGTTACTGACGAGTGGAATTTTTCTCCAAGCTGTGGGACTCACAGAGCAATCACACTTAGTAAGTCTTAGCAGCTGCTGCAGGCATGGTTACATAGCAGGGGCTCCTGCCTTCCTGTATGGTAAGTGACTGGTGTCTCTTGCTCCTGCTTCCCAGAATGGCATGAATTTTTGTAAGGAGTTGCCTGATCATGGATCCTGCTTCCCTGCATGGAAAGGATTTCTGTGTGGAGTTTTCCATTGTGGCTCCTGCTCCTGGTTCCCTGTACAGCAAGGACTTCTTTAAGGAGCTCCCAATCAAGACACTTCCTCTTGCTTCCCTGCATGATAGGAATATCTGTCATGTGATCATGGCTCCCAATCCTGTTTCCCTGCACAATAGGGACTTCTGTAAGGAGCCACCCAATCATGACTCCTGCTCCTCCCTCCCAGCATGGCCTGAACTTCTGCAATGAGCCACCTGATCATGGCTCCCACTTCCATGTGTGAAAGGAATTTCTGTCATGATACTCCTGATCTTTGCATCTGCTCCTGCTTCCATGCATAGCAGGGCTTCTATAACAAGCCGCATGAGCTCTGATGCCAACTTTTAATAAAAGTTATTTTGTTACTTACTAGATGTTTAAGATCAGTGGTAGCTTTGCAGTAAACAGTTGAATTTTATGAATGACACAGCTTTTTCTCTCATTTTAACTTGTCTTCCTGCTCTACATACGGATGCATGTACCTTTAAAATACCTGGATCACAAATCAAGGACTGAACTTAAATTTAAAAAAAAAATAATGACAACTTACTAGACTCAAGACCAGTACCTATGTCAAAAACAGGTAGTATTAACAGTGTAGCAGAAACATTTTATTGATACAGCATAGTCTTGACATGCACCCATCACTCAGTGTAAATGTTTGAGCACTTAACTCTCACTTATTCATTTGCAATTACTGGAGCACCATGTGTTTTGTTGCTGCTGTTGTTTCTGGAAACAGGATCAGGATGCTGTCCCATGTTTACAGGGAAAATAAAATTATTAAAACCTGTATTATAATGTCCTATCCTTTACCTGTCCAGTCCTCTCTAGCTTTTCAAAAATGAGGTGTGCAACCATATACCTCTTGGACCTAGAAACTGGACCCTCATGCAGTCTGAAGATCCTCACCCATCCCTTGCACCTTCTCTTGTACATCCCTGTCTTGCTTCTCAGGCTGTTGTGTTGTTTTTTTTCTTTATTCTTTTCTTACCATTTCTACTCTGTTGCGGTACAAGGGGAATCCTCCATGAAAGCAGATTTACAGGGTCTGTAATCACACACTTAGGAGTTGCTAAAATGAATGTGAGGTTTTCCTCAGGCTGTGAAAGAGAGCCTTTTTTCTAAAAGCTTGGAGTTTGTTAAAAAAAATAATTAACTCCAAAGACAGAAATGGGTTAATATTTTCAAGCCTCAGCTATAGTTGTGTTTTATTCCTTGTTTATTTCAGGAAGCTTAGGAAGGACAGCTACTTGAGTGTGGCATGCTGAGAACAAAAGATCATGAGAAGCTCATATGAGGAAAGAAATAACAGCCACAAGAAGGCTGTAGATAAAGTGGCTTTCTACACACACTGGACTTTGAGAGAAAAGGAACAGACAGTCTAAGAAGCTGAGAGCAAGAAAAAACAAACCTAGTCAAACAGGTCAACCTGAAGCTGTAAGGTATTACTCCCTACTATTTTGAGAGGGGGCCCACGATTTTTGTCCAATCAAGAACTTTTAGAGCATGGGGCATGGCCTGGCTGGGATCTGAGATGGTTGCATGATCTTGGAGCTCTGAGGGGATTAATTCTAAATTAAGCACATCCTAACCTCAAACTGCAGAGTTTTACTTCAAATATGTGAAATAGAACTCTCTGATGTCAACCCAGTCAAGAGCTACTAGAAAGCAGATGCAGATCATCTCTAAAGAGACTACAGAAGCATTTAAAGGAGGAGGGCCTATAGAACCACAATGCCAAGCAGCCATGGAGATGGGAGAAGGAGAGCTACCAGATCTGCTATCCCCTGGCATGGTGCCCTCAATGCAGCAGAAGCCATCTCTTGAAGCCCTCTCCTACAAATTAAAAACAGAACTATGGGTGTGGCTTGGACACTGATGAAGATGGCTGCTTAGACCGATGGCTCAATCCCCGCCTTGTTGAATCCATGCTAACATGCAGGCATCCAGGGATTCTCACCCCCCTAATGCTGATCAAACAAAACCATAGAGTCCCCTCTCAGTGCTACGCAGGTTTTATTGCACCTACCTTTCCAGTAACTTGTACTACTGTGCTGGCCACAGTGCGGCCCGCTCCTATCACAAGTAGGTCCTGCAGCATCAATCTCACATAGCGGGCACAGCACTCCCCTTCGTATCAGCCATATAGATACATCTGGTACTGTGAATGGCTGCGTGCAGCAAGGGGTCATCCTGGGGGGCAATCTTTAATCCCGGTGCCACAGGAGAACTTCAAGGAGCCCAGTAGCTCGAGAATGGCCTCGCACAATCGGGAAGCACAAGGCCTAGGGACACTTACCAAAGAAGTCAGCCTCCCAGACCTCAATACTTCACTACGGCACATTACTGCAATACTAGAAACCTTATTAATGAGGGTAGACTCTATTTCAGAAACACTATCTGGGACCGTAGCTGAGGTACGAGTGCTGAATGATAAGCTAAATGTTACAGGGCAATGCACAGAAGACCTAGAAGCTAGCCATGCAAAAATTTTATGATGGATACAGGAGCAGGAGGAAAAGCTGGCAGTACTCTGGAAAAGAACTGAGGACCAAGAAAATACGGGGAGGCGCAACAATATCAGGATCATTGATATCTCTGAGGGCGCCAAAGGCCAAAACACCGAATGATTCCTTAATGAGGAGATCCTCAAAATGCTAGGGGATAGATGGCACTGATCTATCTAAGTAGAGAGACATCACCATGTTCCCAGTGGTCCTCGACCTCAACGGTCCTCACCCAGGCCCATTATTTCATACCTTCTGCGCTACTCTACTAAAGAGAGAATCCTAAGAGTTGCCCACAGCAAAGGATACTTGACATGGCAGGGGTCTAGAATCTCAGTGTTCAGAGACTTCATGACTGAGACAGCTGCTCGACGAAAAGCTTTTTTGCCCATCAAGAAAATGCTGGCAGAACGTGGTTTCAAATTTGGGTTTAGGAACCTAATTTACCTTTATGTATCCAGAGCAGACAAGGATATTGTGGCGGAGAACCCTCAAGAGATCTTAGAATGGGCCTCCAGGCACTGGCCGCACTTGTCATTGCACACTACAACTCCCAGGAAGATTTGGGCCCTGGGATCACAAACAAGGGAAGGAAGGACCCTTTCTCCCAGAGAGGGCTGCAGGGAGGCACTTAATTTTGGTAGGACGGTGCAGCATCCAAATACTCCCCCCAGGTCTCCGCCGCACACAGTAAGGGTTGGAATAGATAATAAAGCAGTAAGTGGGCAGCCAGTAGTGCATCCTTCTCCCTCACTACCCAAGCGCAGAGTGCCTCAGATGTCCCAAATATGCCAGTGCTCTGTCAGCGAGCAGGGATCTCCAACCAACAGCCCAGGGAAAGCCCTGCCAGCGAAGCAGACCAAAGATGAGTACTCAAATTCATGCTACCAGGCAGAAAGGAAATTCCTGTTGAGTTACTTATGGAAGTGGCAGATACCGCAACCTGGGCGGATTCTTCAAGCGACCTAGCAGACAGTCAGGACCTTTCTCAATTCCCAGTGAAACCTAAACTGTTAACTTTTGCAGCGGCTTTAACCCCGGATGTTTCTGGTGTAATGAAGTCAGCTGGGACTGAGGAGTGAGCACCGAGGGACTGATTATAATAAGTCTGCTTGCTGTTTTTTTGTTATGGGTACTATGGGCAGCAGGGAATGATTCCTGATAGAGGGGTCTTCAGAGCCCCCCTCTCCATGGTGTCGGATGGGCCTGGGGTTGTAATAGTTGTTACTCTAGGGCCCCCCCAGCAGGACAGCTGACTCCCCCATTTTCTAGACTACTTCCCCCTCAACTTAATGGTGTTCCTATTTTCTGGCTTGCACTACGGGTTGGGTATGGGTGCCATAGGAATGCAGATTTCCCTGCCCTGCCCCTTATGCTAATAGATGACCTGTGTGCTATATAGGCACTATTGGCAATGGCCATAGCTTGAGGGGTTATGACATTAGAATCACCTCCCCTTCCTCCTTAAACCCCATCATTTTCTCCTGGAAACCCATATCAGGTTGTATTGCTGGGGATGGAGTAGCATGTTGTGTGTTAGGCTCATCTCCATTTTTCCCAGTGTAGGTGAAAAGTCAGCGAGGCTGAGTGCGCCTCCTTGATTGCGCAGAGGATTGCACCTCATGAATACATGAGTTCACCTTTAGATTAAAGCTTTTTTACTTACTTATAGCCTGTTTATCACTACTGTTAAAAGATTATAATACCGTATCCCCCTTTGGGGGTGCAGAAACTGTTTTTTTCTGGTTATCGTGCTTTAACCTGTCTGTTCTATCGATATAACAGGTTAGCACAGTTATACACAGTTCTTGGACAACCTCTCTTCTTCCCCCATGCAACTAATTTTCTCTCTTCTGAATCTGGTTACTTACCTTCTTCTGCTTTCTATCTCTTCTGGACATTGGTGGTGAGTACCTATACTTCTGTACTATTTCAGAACAACTATGCAGAACACCAACATAGGTTTAAAACTAGTCTCCTGGAATGTGAATGGATTAAACCACCCGGTTAAGCACTCTGTGGTCCTCAAGCACCTACGCTCCTTGCAGATGGATATTGCATTAATCCAGGAGACTCATCTCACTGCATGAACCATAGCATGGCTTAAATGGAACTGGGTGGGTAATGTGCTAGCTAGTTTGGCATCAACCAAGTCTATGGGGGTAGCCATTTTGGTTAAGAAATCTTACCCCTGGGTGCAAGAGCAGACTCTCTCTGACACACAGGGCCGATGGATAGCAGTCTGCTTCTCACACCCCAGGGGGCAGGTGGTGTTAGGGAATGTATATGGGCCAAACATTGATGATCCCAAAATCATCTTGGACCTAAATAAGGCAGTGGACACCCTAGCTGCTGGGCACTCACAAATCCCAATTATACTTGGTGGAGACTTTAACTGTATCTTTGACATTTTCTTAGATAAGTCTAAACCAACTCCTCAAACACACCCAAAAGTAGTATCGGCACTATGAGGGGTCATGGCAAAGTGGGAAATGCCTGATGTGTGGCATCGAGACCACCCAACAGGGCAAGACTTCTCCTTTTTCTCCTCAGTGCATTCTACATATAATAGGATCAACTACTGGCTTGCCAACGCCTCCGCAGACTGTGACATTACCAGTGCTAGAATACATGACATTCTGGTCTCGGACCATGCCCCAGTGTCTTGCCTGTATGCACCCCAGGGCTGTAACAGGTCAGGGACAAGATGGTGCTGCAACCCAATATTGCTCCGGGAACCACGGTTTCAGACTAAGATACGGGAGATGGCTAGGGATTACTTCTCACTGAATTAGGCTGCAGACACTTCAGCAGCCACGGTATGGGAGGCTTTCAAAGCCGTATTGAAAGGCCGAATTATTGCCTACTCGGCACATAAGAATAAGCTCAGAAAGGTGGAGCTAAGTGATTTGCAGGCCAAACTATCTTCCTTGGAAGCCAGATTCAGAATTTCTACTGCCCAGTAACCTGACCCAGCACTCCTCTGAGAGATAGTTGGGCTGAAATACCGTATAAATAATATATTGCACTATAAGGCAGAGTGGGCCTTGATTAGATCCAAGCACTCACACTTGGAAGGGGGAGACAAAGGGGGTAAGCTTCTGGCTTTCCTTGTTAAGGAAGCAACAAGTGGCCTCTCACATCCATGCTCTAAGAAGCATGGATAGCTCGGTGGTCACAAACCCCCAAAAAGTTAATGAATGTATGCGGCACTTCTACTAGCGTCTGTACCAATCACATGTCTCTTCAGATCCAACTCAACTAAAATATCAGTTGGCCAACTTCTAAGCTTCAGCTAAATCCCCCCAAATACCTGATAACATAAAATGCTTATTGGATAAGCCTTTCGCCGAAGGAGAACTTCTGACTGTACTCCACCAACTGGCTAAAGGTAAGTTGCCTGGTCCAGACGGCATGACATAGAAACATAGAAACATAGAATTTGATGGCAGATAAGGACCGCTTGGCCCACCCAGTCTGCCCTTTTCCCTACCTACTGAATAAGCTGCAGATCCTAGTTACCCAGCAGTCTACTTCTTCTTACCCCAACCCCCCAGAATTGCCTTATGACTGTCCCACGCATGCTTGAATTCCACCACTGATTTTGACTCCACAACCTCCTCCGGAAGGCCGTTCCATGCATCCACAACCCTCTCTGTGAAAAAATACTTCCTTAAATTACCTCTGAGCCACCCCCTCTATCTTCAAATTGTGCCCTCTTGTTCTTGCACACCTCTTTTTTTGAAAGATGCTACCCTCTTGGACTTTGTTGATTCCCTTGAGGTACTTGAAAGTTTCTATCATGTCCCCCCTCTCCCTCCTTTCCTCGAGGCTATACATATTAAGCTCCTTAAGTCTCTCTTCATATGTCTTCCGGTGCAGACCCTGCACCATTTTAGTTGCCCTCCTCTGGACAGCTTCCATCCTGTCTATGTCTTTGCAGAGATTGGGTCTCCAGAACTGCACACAGTACTCCAGATGGGGTCTCACCAGCTGTCTGCACAGAGGGATAATAACTTCCTGTTTTCTACTAGTGATGCCTCTCCGTATGCATCCCAGTATCCCCCCAGCCCTCCTTGTTGCCCTCTCACATTGCTTGCCCACCTTTAGGTCATCTGATATGACTACCCCCAGGTCCCTTTCCATTTTTGTTGTTGTTAGAATCTCACCCCCCCCATTGTGTACTCTTCCCCTGGGTTTTTGTTTCCCAGGTGCATTACCTTGCACTTCTTAGCATTGAATCTAAGCTGCCATACATTTGACCATTCCTCTAACCTTGCCAAGTCCCTTCTCATCCTTTCCACCCCACCCTGTGTCATCTGCAAAGAGACATACTTTTCCTTCCAGTCCTTCTGCAATGTCGCTTATAAAGACATGGAAGAGGACTGGTCCTAATACTGAACCCTGCGGTACCCCACTAGTAACCCTCCTTTGTTCTGAGTGAACTCCATTTACTATTACTCTCTGTGTCCTATTCTTCAGCCAATTCTTTACCCAGGCTGTCATCTTGGGACCCACGCCCAGGCTGGCTAACTTGTATATTAATCTTTTGTGTGGAACTGTGTCAAATGCCTTGTTAAAGTCTAGGTAGGTCATGTCCACAGCCCCTCCCTGATCTACTACTTTGGTCACGCAGTCAAAGAAATCTATCAGATTTGTCTTGCATGACCTTCCCGCTGTGAATCCATGCTGCCTAGGGTCCTGTGCCCCTCTGGCCTCTAGATACTCGACAATTCTTTCCTTCAGAAGTGATTCCATCATTTTCTCTATCACTGAGGTTAAACTAACAGGTCTGTAGTTTCCTGCTTCTGCCTTGCTCCCACTTTTGTGAAGGGGAATCACATCTGCCCTCCTCCAGTCCTCGGGTACCACCCCATCCTCCCATGATTTGTAAAAAGGGTAGTCAGTGGTGTCACTAGTTCTACCCTTAGCTCTTTTAGAATTCTGGGATGAATCCCATCAGGCCCCGTTGCTTTGTCCACCTTCAGTTTTAAGAGTTCTTTCAGAACCCTTTCTTCTGTAAATGGGCTGGTATCATCTTCTGTATCCAGAGTGTTACTACTGTTTGCTTTATGTACCTCCCCCTCTTCATTTGTAAATACTGAGCAAAAATATTTGTTTAGTATCTCTGCCTTTCACAGTCTCCATCTGCCTACCCTCCCTCCCTTTATTAAGCCTCACTATCCCTCCTTGGTCTTCCTTTGCTCCTGATGTACCTATAAAGGTTTATCCCCCTTCTTAACTGAGTTGGCTATTTTTCCTCGGTTTGGGCCTTTGCTGTTCTGACTGCCTTCCAGCCTCCTTTTGCTTTAACTGATACAGTTCTCTGTCCTGCTCCTTCTGCGATTCCTTGTACTTCCTGAATGCTTTCTTTTCTCTTGAATCTTCACTGCCACTTCCTTTGAGAACCATAGTGGTTTCTTACATCGTCTTGTTTTGTTTATTTGCTTCACACAAAGGCTCGTTACCTCTGTGATGGCAGTTTTTATTATTCCCATTGTTCTTCCACCCTCCTTCCTGCCCATTTGCTAGTGCATTCCTTAGGCACTCACCATTTTGGCAAAATCAGCCCTCCTAAAGTCCAGTACTTTTGTCTTTGTATAGCTGACTCTATTGCTGTGTTTTTGTAGAACCATACTGTTCGATGGTCGCTAGTTCCCAGATGGCTACCCACTTCTACATCTGTGATCCCTCTCCATCTCCATTTGAGAGAATCAAGTCTAATATTGCTCCCTCTTGAGTGGGCTCCAGTACTAGTTGTCTAAGGCATGCCCCTCTAGGGCATCTGAATAACTGCACTCTTGAGTAGCAGCTGCAACTGCACTCCAGTTAACATCTGGCATATTCAGATCACCCATCAGCAATATCTCCTTTCTCTGCCATTCTAAGTATACTTTCTATCATTTCCCTGTCCATTTCCTCCCCCTGTGAAGGGGGTCTGTATACAACCCCTGTGCGTATTGTGGTGCCATTGCCTGTCTCCAAATTTACCCACAGTGCTTCCTCCCTGTTTTCCCTTTTGTTCTGTTGCTTTTATTCCTTCCCTTATGTAAATAACTACTCCTACTCCTCTTTTACCCTCCCTGTCCCTCCTGTAGACAGTGTATCCTGGCATGTTTATGTCCCAGTCATGGTTTTGTGTGTACCATGTTTCTGTGACTGCCACGATATCCAGATGTTCCTCCTCCATCAAGTCCACTAATTCAGGAAGCTTGTTACCCAGACTACGGGCATTGGTACTCATTGCTCTCCATTTTTTGATGGCTTTACCTTCTGTTGCAGCAGCCCCCACTGACCGTTCTACCTCGGTCTTTTTCTCATTTAGTACCCTGTTTTGTAGGGAGAGGCTGGGATTTTCCTGCTGCTTATCAGTGCCTCCCCCTTTGACTAGTTTAAAAGCTTGCAAATGAAGCATTTAAACCGATTGCTCAAAAGACTTGTTCCCTTCCTGTACAGATGCAGACCATCCTGCCAGTATAGGCTGGTGTCCCTCCAGGTGGAACCCCAGTCCCCAATGAAGCCAAACCCTTGTTCTCCACACCATTTTATCAGTCATTCATTAAACTGCATGGTGCCAATTACCCTCGCCTCCCCCATGCCTTTGACAGGCAGCACCTCTGAGAAGGATACTGTGCGTGCTACTTGTCTTAGGTCCCTCCCCAACTCTGCAATGTCCTCCTGCACTGCTCTAATCTCATGATAAGCCAAGTCATTTGTCCCTAGGTGGACAATTATGTCCAGCTCAGACTCCCTTGCAGCTGTTCTTGTGATCCTGAGGATGCGCTTCCTGTCCCTCCAAGCCATGGCACCAGGCAGGCACCTTACTTCAGTTTTCCCAGCTCCCCCCAGTTCTATACCCCATGACCACTCTATGACCACAGAGTTATACCATGTCATGAGTACAGAGATCAGTACCCATCTCCTCTCAGTGTTACAACAGGCTCATGCGATAGGCTCCTTCCCCCCTACCATGCGGGAAGCCCTGATCACTCTCTTACCAAAAAAATCAGATGACCCTCTCAACTACGCCAACTATCACCCAATTTTCCTGATCTCAGTTGACAATAAAATTGCCACCAAAATGCTGGCCACCCTTTTTTTTTTTTCTTCTTCTTCCTGCAGCATACAATTTTAGGCAACTCGGACTTCTCGACAGGACTGGCGATTGCTGTGTTTTCCTTTTTTCTCTCCCCCCTTTCCTTTTTTTTTTTTTTATATAAGCTGCATAACTTAGTGTGTGTGTGGTCACCTACCAAGTTGTTAGATATTTCCCTAGTTTACCCGGGGAAGGCCTATTCCAATTTGATCTTAGTCTTAAGCGACAGGCGATTAGTGGTCTGTTGGGGCTATTTACTTTTCTGGGTAATGACTTTCCAGCCCATTTGGTAATTAATTGTCTTCTCTTTTCTCTTGGTGAGTGGGGGCTCTGGGGGTGATCGGGTGGTATTGGGCTGTTTGGAATGTTAATCATGTGGCATGCTTTGCTTAGGAGGGCAGTCTTTTGGACTGGGGCTAGGTTCTGTATTAGATTGGGGATTCTGGTCTACTGTATTTCTTGGGTGTTGGGAGGGTTGGGGCTTGGGGTTGGTTATTTGTTTGAGATTTTGGGGGTGGGACTATCAAGGTTACGAGCTAATTGAAGTACATACATATATCGGGGGTCAGGGAGTCAGTAGTTATGTCACGGAGACCTCTGGCATAATTTGCCAGGGTGCATTTTACTCAGCTTGCCCTAAATCTCGCTTATTTCCTGATGGCTTGCAGTTACAAGCTCGTTAGTTGGAATGTTAAAGGAGCCAAGGACAGGGTCAAGATGCAAGTGGTATTAAGGCACCTCCATCATTTGGGAGCGCATATTGTTTTCCTTCAAGAGACACACCTAAAAAGAAACGACCTTCACTATTTCAGAAGAGCGTGGGTAGCGCAGGTGTATGGGGCCGGGGAATCAACGAAGAAGGGCGGTGTGGCTATTCTTATTGCTAGGAACATCCCTTTTAAATTGGTAAATGAGTGTTGGGACCCCGAAGGCCGTTATGTAATTGTACATGCGCAGTTGGCTTCGCAACCGATTATATTAGGCTCTATATAGGGCCCTAACAAAGATTCCCCCTCTTTTTTTATGAACCTACTGCGCTTAGTGGTATCCGATATATACAAACCTACGTTTATAGGGGGAGATTGGAATTTGGTGTTCCAGAATGACTTAGATAGGTCAGGTTTTGTAAGGCAGGGGTTATCGCCTGCACAAAGAGCCCTCGGGACTTCATTAATAATGCAGCCCTGGTGGATATCTGGCGCACACTCAACCCTGTGACGCGGCAATATTCCTTTTACTCACCGTACATAACTCCCATTCATGAATTTATTATATTTAGTAAGTTCATCAGTGATACCTGATGTGATACAGGTGGAGATTTTGCAAGGGTATATCAGACCATGCTCCAGTCAGTGTGATATACAGGTAAACCTTAGGGGTAAACGCCACCTCAATGGAGCAAATTGCCAAATTTTAAAAGATGAGTCCTCTTTGGTGATTCTCAAAGATTTTATTAAGCTTTTCCTAGAGGACAATCAGGACTCAGTAGACCAGAGAGATCTGGTTTGGGCTGCCATGAAATGCTCCTTAAGGGGCAAGTTAATTAAGATTGCCTCCAGAAACAAACGTGTTCAGAGGGATAAGCTCGACACCTTGCTAACATCGATTAGACGGATAGAGACTGTTTTATCTCGGTCTTCTTCTGAATCGGACTGGGCTAGACTGCATCAGCTCCGGGCGCAGCACTCAGGCTTAGTGATGCAGCAAGCTGAGTTAGCACTTCGGCGAGCGAGACTTCAATACTTGGATATAGGCGAGAAAGCTGGAAAACTTCTCACTATGCGTATTCGACATCTGGACTCGGATCACCACATTCCGGGTGTTCACATGGCTCAGGAGGGGCCAGTTTGCACGGACCCGCAGGAAATCTCCAGTGCGTTTGGGGCATATTATCAGAGATTATACGCGGAAGATTCCGAATCCAAGCCCTCAATGATGGAAATTACCTCATATCTGAACTCAATCTCTCTCCCAAAATTACCGCCAGATGAGGCGGCCGAGATAGGTGCCCCAATATCACTTTTGGAGATTTACCAAGCCATTCAGCAGATGCCCTCTGACAAGTCCCCTGGGCCTGATGGGTTTCCTAGCAATTTTTACAAGGTATTTTGCCCTGTCATATCCCCAATTTTGTTAACTGTTTTTCATTACTGGTTCGAGCATGGTATCTCCGACCCAAATTTCCAAGATGCCACTATCTCGTTAATTCTGAAGCCGGGGAAGGACCCTTACAATATGGACATTTACCATCTGATATCTCTCCTAAACACAGATATTAAAATACTGGCTAAGGTTTTGGCTAATAGATTATCTAAAGTCATGGATAGGTTAGTCAACAGGAGCAAGTGGGCTTTATGAGGGAGATTGTCCCAGGACCACCTGCGTAAATTGTTACATCTCATTGCGGAGGCCAGGAGGAATCTAAAACACCAGCAATACTTCTTTCTCTGGGCCTGAAAAGGCCTTCGACCGGGTGTCCTGGGATTTCCTTTTCACTACCCTTTCGGCATTTGGGCTACCTGAAGTTTTCTTAAAATGGGTTAAAATATTGTATTCTTCTCCCTCTGCACGAGTGAAATGTAATGGGGTGTTATCGCCACCTTTTAAGTTAGAGCGCAGTACAAGACAAGGCTGCCCCTTGTCCCCATTACTATTTAATTTGTATCTGGAGCCTTTTTTGCATAGATTAGCGCAGAATCCACTCATTAAGGGTATACAGGTGGGGGAATCTAGGTATGCATTTTCAGCTTACGCGGACGATGTGTTGCTGCACATTGAGAATCCGGGGATCTCTGTACTGGCTGTTTTGGAGGAGATATATGGCTTCTCCAAAGTATCTTATTATAAATTGAATCGGGCTAAGACCAAAATCCTCCCCTTAAATCATACTGTCATAAAAGCAGACCTACAGATGTTTGGCCTCGGTTGGGAGGCCAAATCCTATATATTTGGGCATTAGTATTAGCACAAGTTTACCCTCGATGATTAAAGATAACCTCGGTAATCTGGTTCAATTATCTCGGAGATCTGAACAGATGGCGCGATCTCTCTGTCTATGTGGGAAGGCTGAATCTCCTTAAGATGAATATTCTCCTAGAATACTATATCCTTTGGGGATGCTCGCACTTATCTTCCCAAAAATGGTTAGTTTACAGAAAATATTTAATTCCTTTTTGTGGCAAGGGAAGAGAATACGTAGGTCTTATATCAAGTTGACAGCCTCAAAATTCAAGGGAGGATTGATGGCCCCCTCTCTGTTTTTATATTATGCAGCGCAACACATCTGTAAGTTAACTTTGTGGGCCGATGGACATAGGCTCTCTGGTTATTCCCCCCTATGGTTAGATATCGAGTGTGACCTGGCGAAAAGAATGAAGAGTTCTTTATGTGCCCTCTTATTTGTTCCCCAGTCCATTATTTCTAAAATTCCCATGAACAACCCCATGGGCTGGTCCTTGAAGGCATACATTCAGTTGCAAACTCATCTTGGAGTCAAATGGTGGCTATTGGACAACCAGCCTATTTTTGAGAACCCTCAAATCAAAGTAGGGGTTACCACAGTACCCACTGCTTTTTGGCCCCAGATAAGTCATTTTTCCATATCGGATTTTTGGGAACAGGGTCATTTACGTCCTTTCGACCAACTGAAGAGACTCTATGGGATTCCTGACCATTATTTTTTCAAGTGGTTACAGCTTAGTAAAGCTATAGCTCGGGTTTTTCATTCAGTGCCCCCTGCTGGTCATACACCGGTTAGCTTGGATGCTTTATTAACTGCTGCGGCCCAACCACATCCAGTTTACAAAGTTTACAAGTTACTTCAGGAATGGGACTACAGGCTCCCCTCAGGTGTTTGTTACTACTGGGCAGGGGTCTTAAATATCCAGGCTACCCCGAATCTTTGGAAAAAACTTTGGGTCATTATGTATAAATTTATTAAACAAGACAGGTTAAGGATGGTACATTTTAATATTATGCATCATCTATATTTAACTCCTTCTCATTTATTTAGGCATGGCATCTCCCATGTCTTTGTGTTGGAAATGCAAGAAGAGGAGGGAACTTTGTACCATATGCTATGGACTTGTCCGGTTATACGGTCCGCCTGGAATGCCATTTCCAATCTCTTGGACCCTGTCCTTGGCTCACACGATAGGTTCACCCCAGAGATTTGCTTATTATTTCTTTTTCCCGCAGGCACCTCCAAGACTTGGAAAGCCTATGTTTCACTTGTTTCAGCTGTAATGAAATTGTTAATTCTAAGACACTGGTCGTCTGATAAATCACCGTCTTTATTAGAATGGTATCAGGAATGTACTTTAGCTTTACAGCTTGAGAAGCACATTGCATATATGCGGGGCAAGCAAGAGCGCTATGCATATCTCTGGGGCCCTTTAGATGTATTCTTTATGGCCTGGAAACCCTAGATCCAGTTATCTTAAGTTTTATGTATTTGTTTTTGCTCCCTGTTGCTCGTAACCTGTGGGGTGGGGGGAAGTGGGGGGATGAGGGGGGATGAGGATAGACTTTGGGCTTCTTTTCTCGTCTGGGTATTAACTGAAAGTAATTTGCATCTTAGCAGTGTCAGTGGCTCAGTAGGTAGCACACTCGCCTCTGAGGCCGGGAGATCAGAGGGCTGTGGGTTCAGTTCCCACATCTGGCACTTGGGTTAATATCCCAGTACTGACACTGTAGTGCAGCATGAGAGGGGTGCTGCACTTCTGAGGTGCCGTCTTTCGGATGAGACGTTAAACCGAGGTCCCATCTGCCTGGATTGGTGGTAGTTCAGGTGGATGTTAAAGATCCCATGGCACTTATCGAAAAAGAGAGGGAATTTTTATTAAAGTTGGAAAGTAAAATACAGTCAAATAATACACAAAGCAAAAAGCAAATTACTTGAAACAAAATACATATGCCATCATACATAAAATACAAAACTAACATTGCAATAGACTCAAAACTTACTAGACATACTGAAAAATAACCCCCACCCTAATAAAAGAGTTGGGGAATTTTATTATTTCAGTAAACCAAAATTGAAAACATACAGTGTTAAATCACACAAAATAATATATAAATCATATATAAGATAATCTATTACAAGATATATCATCCAAACAATGTAAAGGAAAACTGCAAAACAGTCCCCACCCCACCCCACTTACAAAATGAGTAGGGAACTTTTGTTATCATAGACAGCAAACCAAACAATAAATTCAATCAATGTTAAGTCACATTAAAGAAAATGATACAGCATATTGTTATCATAATAGAAAACAAAGATTATACATGAAACGAAAGGGAAAAAAAGAAGAAGAAAAAGCAAATAGAAAACATTAATTCAATACATCCAAAATAATTATTCTAAATTAACCCAATGAAGTTATAGCCAATCTACAGAATCCCATCTAGAGTGACATATAAATGAAGAAAATTTCCATAATCCTGCCTTTTCTATCTCAATATTGCATTAGTGACCATACCTAAATAATGCTTCTTGTGAAAAATATTGTTGTTGAATGGTGAAACGGCATCTCACATGCCATATAGTATTTAAAACAAAGCAAAATCAAACATAAAGTCACTTTATCATATTGCACAGTGGTTACTGGCAGAATCCCTATACACAACATATCTAACGTCATAGGGTATAAAGGAAAGGTAGGCCATTTTCGTAAAACAAGACTCCAAAATCCTTTTATAAAAGGACATTCCAAAAATAAGTGTTCCATTGTCTCCACTAATTCAAAACATGTACCCCTAGGGCAATACCGATCTATAATTTGCTTATGTTTTAGATTTGCTAGGACATTTAATTTACCATATAGGGATAACCATAACACATCCCACATATGAGGTGGAATCCAGGGGGAGGTTAACATATTGCCAATTGCAAGTTTTATAGAGATGGAAAATAATCAAATGGAGCAATCTTGAAAATACTTTTGTAAAATATACGCGATAATTCCTTTCTAGTAAAATGCAAAAAGGTATGCCTTGAAATACCCCATAATTTAATTTTCCCAAAACATATTTTAAGAGATTGTGGGAGATGGTTTATGGAACGTTGTCTCGGGAATACCTCATATTCAGGCCAGAAAAGACATAAATCTCCCAGAGTATCCTGAAGCCATGGTTTCCATTGTGTGTCTCTATCTATAAACAGAGGTTTTAAATTTGTATAGAGAAACATAGTAAAGAAAAATACTACAGGATGTAACATTTTTAGGCCCCCATGTTTTTTCTCCCTAAACAACAAGGCTCTCTTTATGGGGTTCAATCTACTGCCCCATATACAAGCAAAAAAGCATCCATATAACTGTGTCTCCAAAGCTAAAGGAAGACTAAAAACCGCACTTAAATATAAAAATATGGGTAATAAGAATGTTTTAACCAGTTGAATCCGTTTCAGTTTAGGCAGTCTCCATGTATTCCAGACATCTACTTTAGTTTGCGCTTCCTTTAGTTTAAATTTCCAATTTAGATATACAAATCTCCTGCTCGAATAAAAGACCCAAAATTTTACAAGTATCCTAATTACTGAATGCCTATAACCTGTGTAAGATGAAAATACTCTATCCCCAGTGTTATACAATTACATTTCTCATAGTTAATTTGTGCACCGGTATATAACAAAAAACCCTGTAAAACTTTTTTGAAAACCCTTGCAGAGGGAAGATCCCCAATCGAAAAACATAAATCATCCGCATAGGCAATACATTTAACTTCAGGATCAGTACTTGAAAAGGAGAGTCCTCGTATACTGTCATGACCATACACCCGCCTAATTAAGGGATCTATAGTAAATAAATACAAAAGGGCACTAAGAGGACATCCTTGATGCACACCCCGTAATATGGGATATATAGTCCCTACCCACCCATTACAAAAAGCTTGAGCAGTAGCATTGGCATAACAGGTTTTATCCATTCTATAAAGGTATCGGTAATCATACCCAACTAAACAGTCCCATAAATAACCATGTCTTACATTATCAAAGGCTTTTGCCTGGTCTAAACTCAAAATCAAACCTATAAGTTCCCTGTAGATCCCTTTTGAAAAGTTCCATAAAGTATTAGACTATCGGTAATGTTCCTATTTGGAATGGAACATGTTTGTGCGGATGTAAAGGGAATGTGCATTAAGTAACAGTCTATTGTTTAATATTTTGGTAAATAGTTTAAAATCTGTATTTAATAGGGTTATAGGTCTCCAGTTTAACAAACCTCTATCTCCTTTTTATACATAAAACTACAAGCCCCTCGTTCATACTTTTTGGTAATATCCCGAGGATAGTATTTCATTCAAAACACCTGTAAATTCTTCCAACAATTGTTGAAAAATTATTTTATAAATTTCATATGAATACCATCATTCCCCGGGCTGTACCAGCTTTTACTTGTGCCAACACTGCAGCAACCTCTTGTGTTGTAATATGTGCTACTAAGTTAACTGACCCTGAATCTGAAATTTGGGGTAAATTACATCCTCCCAACCAGTTCTCATGTGTGTGACTCAATGTTTCAGTAATACCAAAAGTTTCTGTACATGTAAATCAACAATCCACATAACCTCTCTGGTATGTGCACAAATCCTGCCTGATCATTAAGACCTGTCATATGTTTCTGATGTCTTTGGGAAGCACTAAATTGAAATGAATTCAGAAAGGCCTTTGTGCCTTGGGTACCAAAACATGCTCATTTTCTAAAGATTTTGCCCGATCATATTGAAAATTATTCATCTTTTCTCTTATTTCGTATAACTGGGGGAGGACTGAAACCTCACCATTGCCCACACGAAAGTGTAAATCCAAAAATTCCTTTCTATAATTTAAGTAAGTATCAGTTTTGTATTTACCATATAATCTCCCTATTGATTGAAAAAAATGTTTAATTTCAGTTTTTGTATCCATCCACCATTCCCGATAAGTATCATAGAGACATAACACAGATTTCCTGGCCTTTAAAATAGCTAGAAAGCCATCTTCAATTGTAGGAAGAAGTAATAGAGCCAAGTTCATTCTCCAGTACCCTGGACCCCGATGCATAGGCATATGACTTGCCACCGTAGCTACTATAATTACATGGTCAGAGGAAGTAACAGCCAATGTTCTAGTATCAATCACCTGTAGGGAATCGGAAAGAAACCAAAAATCTATCCTTGTGGCCTTATTGCCTTGAAAAAATGTTTTTGCCGGATTCCCTGAAAGGGCCATAACATCACTAAGGCCTGTTTGAACAAGTATATTATTAAGACAAGTAGTATCACAAAACATTTTGGTGGTTCGGCATCCCCTATCTGTATTGTATCTACTACAATTGAAGTCACCCCCCAAAAAAATATACTTTGAAGTAAATAAATAAGGTTGAAATAAGCGAAATATTTCAATACGTGCAAATTTTGTTTGAGGTGCATAAACATTGATTAACCGACACTGTAAACCGTTAATCACTACATCCAACAACAATACACACTAGGACAAGATCAACTAGTTGTATCACCTTTGCAGTGGGACTATTTAGGGCTATACCTACACCACTACAGGGGTCTTCACCCATAGACCAATAGGTAACCCCCATCTCCAGCCAGCGGTTGCTAATTCAATATCGAGTTTGGTATGTAACCCTAGTATCCTGCAAAACCACATCATAATCCTTTTCTCAAAAAGTGACAAAATCAACACCGCTTCCTCTCGGATAACATACTATTCACATTTAAAGAAGCTACCGAAAGATTATAAACTGCTACCATCAAGAGAGGGAACGACCAGCCATATTTTTTGAACACATTTTAGCATATTATTTTTCTTGTTCCTTTCCTCATTCCCAATCTATTTTTTTTCTTTTTGCCTAAATCAGTTTTTGCCAAATTTTGGTCTATATCAGACGTACCATCATGTTGTGAGGAATTTACAGAAACTGAGTCAGACTCATCCCTGTGTCATCTTGTAATACAATAAAAGGATTATGTGTAGCCGTCATAGGGGTTCAGGAATCACCATGCTAATACTGCCAGATCGAAAACTACATCTTCTGAAGATACCAGAGTAAAGGCCTCTTGAGGGGGAGCGGTGGAGGCATTGAAATCAAACTGCCGCTAGAAACCTCCACTTGAGAGACAGGATTTTGTGTCACTGACAGAGGCTCAGAAACATCAGGGTGTATCTCGACTGAGGTTCTTTTGAATCAATGCACAACCATGATTACCAGAAATATGTGGTTGAGGTCTCCCAGAGGGTGGTAGGGGTTTAATTCCTAAGGGCAGCTTTAACCGATCGTATTGATGTAAAAATCTTGAATACTATAGTCTCCAGATTTATTTTATGAGCTGAAAGGGCAATCAACAAAAGAATGTGCATCTTCGCACAGTGAACACTTACTGGGGTGATGACAGTCAGTAAGGACATGTCCTTGTTCTCCACATTGAGCACATTTTACCACTTCACACATCCTACTCAGGTGCCTAGGAGAGCCACACTTATAACAATGTCTTGGTTGGCCTGGATAAAAAATAAAACCCTTATCCCGACCCAAATAGAAACAACTAGGTAAATGCTGTAGACCTTCATCGTTTTGAAATAGATTAACCTTATATCTCCACCCTCCATTCCAGAAACCTTCATCATCCAATATAGGTTCAGGATTCCCCTGAACAGTACATTTTTTTTCCACCCAGTACGTTATATCTTCTACATTTACTCCTCATTCCAAAAAGTACATTTATTACTTTAAAGGATTGTTTGGTGAGAGGTATAGCTTTGAAAATGTAACCACGCTGGGTTAGTTTTTAAAAGAGCATATCTCATCCAAAATTTATTTAGCAAATCTGGTGTACTGAAAACTAATGTCATAATTGTTATCCCCTGGGGTGTGTATAAGGGCATACACCTCCCCTGGAGAAAAACCCAGCATTTGCTTAATCAAAACCTTCCCTACATAAAAACGATCTGGCATACCATCCATAGGACCTAGGAACCTTAAACGCACTGCATTCCTACGTTTTGCCAAAGTAACTGTTTTTTTAAATAAACTAGCAAATGTAACAGGGGGTTGTGAGATAACAGGCTGATCCTGTACTGGATTTAACTCAGAACCCAAAACATTCGCATAACTTAAAGCTTCAGGAGTGACAGTTTGTCCTAACGTGGGCTCTGATAGCAAAGAACCATTTGATAGTAAATTAGAAATACTGGTTTGAGGAGACACACATAAAGAAGAGCGTAAGTTATTACAGGGGAAGTTTCAAAACAGTCTGGCCCATAGCTAGATACAGCATCCCTTGATGCAGATTTGGCCTTTTCCCCATCTGCTACGCTTGTTCCTGGCAGAGGGATTATTGGGTCGGCTATCCAGCCTCCCTCATCTGATTGTATCCAACCTGCCTCCTGGAGAGCTTGCTGAGGGGACCAGGATTCATTAACCACCAGATTAGCATCCTGAGGTGGGGTTTCATCTGTCGATCGATCTAAAAAACTGGGGCCTTTTAGAACCTTAGGCACAGTACCTGGTAGGCCCGAAGGAGAGTCCAAAACGGGCCTTTTTCTTTTTCGATCCTCCTCAGCTTGTTGTTTTAATTCATTGAACTCAGCCAAAGCTTCTTTTATCAGCTGCCATTTTTTTCCAACAATACATTAAGCTCCTCAGACCCTTGCGAAAAGCTGGAGCTCACACAAAACTGCAGCATTTTCGCCCATCATTTCTCCTGAGATCCCAGGCTCCATCAGAAACTCACGGTTTTGCTCCAATTCACACTCCCAATGACTTCCGCATCGTGCACTAATACTTCAGGCCGGCGGGATTCCACGATGCTATGCTGGCCACCATCAAAGGTGCATCCCAGCGTACCACTGTCCCGCATGGATGATTTAGGAGTTGAGCAACATCCGCCCTACTTCCACTGCTCTCTGCAGCCATCCGAAAGCCTGCATTCATGTTCCCCGCTGAGCCTTGCTAACTCAGCCACAGCATGTCCTCCTCCACTGTCCTCCTCCTCCGCCATCTTGGTCCCACCAGAAAATGGGTCCCCCTGCTCACAGGAAACAGGAAGTAGGGGAATTTCCCCGGTGTCCTGGCCAAATTTCCCTCATTCACTGTAAATACCACCAACAGCTTAATCTGGTTTCAAAGTCAGTTGGCATTCATCTGTATCCCCCTTCCCCGGGTCGTGCCTGAAAATAGGCAGGATTTGTCTAGTGCACTTACCCAGTCAACAAAAGCTAAATAAATAAATAAATAAATAAAAATAAAAGTTATGACGAGTTTATGCCAATATCTTGTGCTCTCTGTTTACTTTTTCATTGTCTGTTCTCTAGCTTGGGTATGTTTATAAAAATAATAAAGATGGTTTAATTAAAAAAAAAAAAATGCTGGCCACCCGGCTGATGGAGGCTATCCAGCATATTGTCCACCCCTCAGAAGTCAGCTTCACCAAGGGAAGGACGGCAGTGGACAACATCAGGCAAGTCCTGGATCTTAAATGGCTGGCTCTGCAATTCAACAGCCCACTGGCAGCAAAGGCCTTTGACTCAGTGGAGTGGCCATACCTTCAAGAAATTCTCCGGCTCTATGGGTTCGGTCCATACTTCAGGCAATGGGTCAGTGTGTTATATAACACCCCCCTTGCGAGGATCCTAACTAACCAAGATATTTCTCCACTCTTTCCACTGCAGTGAGGTACATGACAGGGCCGCCCATTATCTCCTCTGCTCTTCCTGGTGGCTCTGGACCCACTAACCTGAAAACTGCAAACCACTAAAGGTGTCAAAGGCTTTCAGGTTGGTCAGCAGGTATACCTAATGACTTTGTATACAGATGATATACTTTTAACTTTGGACCACCCAAAAGAATCTCTCCCCACTGTCTTAGACACTCTGGGAGAATTTGCACAACTTTCAGGGTTACATATCAATCAGAAGAAGACTAGTGTTACTTCCCTCAACAAAGCCTGTACGAACTCCTGCATACAAGGTCTGGACTTAACTTGGACCCCACATAGTTTCACATACTTGGGTGTTACCATTCCATTCTCTTGGAAACCCCTGGAAAGTGAAAACTTCGGACCCCTATTATCCTCGTTAATAACTGAAGTAAGTCACTGGCGCCTCCTTAATCTGTCCCTATTAGGCAAAGTGGCTGCGATTATAATGATGTTACTCCCCAGAGTTGCATATCTCCTTAATAATCTTCCCATTGCCATGTGGAGTAAGGTGTTCCACCCTCTGGACAAACTGATGCCTTTCTTCCTCTGGGAAGGTAAAACACCCAGATGGAGCAGCAGTAAAATGCGGACACACAGGACCAAAGGTGGTCTGGGGCTTCCGTGGCTGCAGGGTTACCACTGGTCTTATATCGCGGCCCAAGCCACTAAATGGTTCATCCCCTCCTCACTTCCTCCAGCTCTATGGGTCCAATTAGAATCTCAGCTATTGCAGCATGTCCCACTATGTACCCTGCTATCCAACACCCCCACCAGTATAAAAGGCCTCACCCCGAGCATGATTGAGACTAGAGAAGCATGGCATAGGCTTATGGCAGCATCGAATATTCCAAAAGCAACATGCTGTGTGCCATTCTGGTACATGGCACTATGGCAGAACCAACTCCTTACCATAGACAATGAATTGTTGAACTGGCCGGCATGGGAAAGTACGGGGATGCGCTTCACCCAGGATCTGTACATGCCCAACTCATCTACATTGATATTTTTCAAGCAGCTTCAGACCCGGTACTCCCTACAATCCAAGGATTTTTGGAGATACCTGCAGCTCCGCAGTAGGGTTCAGTGTGGGTGCGACTTACCCAGCAGACCACAAATGGCACAGAATTTCTAAGTTGCATCTAGCCACGTCCTCTCAAGGGTTAATGGGACACTTCTAAAACACATGGCATGAGGCACAACCAGACCACACAGATTCGAGTACTAACATACTAAAATGCCAGCAGAATAGGCCTAACAGTCTCTCGAGTCTGCTTAATTTTCAGCACCTGCCCTGAGGGTCGATTTTGGTGTCACCCCTTCCCCCTTGGGTTATACTGTCCCCAGTCCCCAATGTTCCAGCTGTACTGGGCCTGGTCAGATTTACTCTCCCCCTGTACCTGTCCCATCTCCATTTAAACCTGTCCACATTCTCCATCTCTACCAGCTCCCTGGGCAGTGCATTCCATGGCTCCACCACCCTTTCAGTAAAATAACATCTCCTCTCCCCTCTGAGCCTGCCCCCTTCCAGCTTACACCCATGACCTCTCGTTGCCCCACCCCCCTTCCTTTGGAACACCCTGACTGCGCCTCCTTTATTGATCCCTTTCATGTACTTAAAGACCTCTATCATGTCCCCCCGTCCCTCCTCTCCTCCAGGGTGTACATGTAAAGCTCCCTGAGCCTCTCCTGATAGGTCCTCTCCTCCAGGCCCCAGATCATTTTGGTTGCCTTCCTTTGGACCCTCTCTAGGAGTGTAATGTCCCTTTTTAAATGTGGTCTCCAAAACTGCACACAATACGTGAGGTGTGGCTTTACCAAGCTGTTGTACAATGGAAGGATCACTTCCACCTTTCTGGAGGTAATCCCTCTGGTGGTGCATCCCAGCATCCTATTTGCCCTTGCCACTGCCCTCCTATAGGTCTCTGAGTTGTCCATTTTGACATCTACCACTACTCCCAGGTCCCTCTCACCCGTGCCTTGAATCATGTCTCCTCCCAGGGTATACCCTGGCCTGGATGTCTGACTCCCAGGTGCAGAACCTTGCACTTCTCCACATTGAATTATTGTTTCCATCTTCCTGACCACCTTTCTAGAGCCTCCAGGTCCTCTGCAAGGCCACCCTGCCCTCCTCCTCATCCACCACTGCACCTAGCTTTGAGTCATCTACAAAGAGACTCATCTCAGTCCTGATCCCCCTCCTGATGTCCGAGACATAGGCATTGAACAGGAGTTACCCCAGTACTGACCCCTGGGGAACCCCACTAGTAACACACCTTGGGGATAAGGCTAACCCTCCAACCGCCACCTTCTGAGTATGCCCAGAGAGCCAATTTCCTATCCATCTTAACAACTGTCTCCCTACCCCCATTTCCTTTAGCTTAGCCAGCAGGCTACTTTTGGGTACTGAATCAAATGCCTTGCTAAAATCCAGAAAGAGGACGTCCACTGGCCTACCCTGGTCCAGGGCCCTCGTCACCCAGTCATAGAACTCAACAAGGTTTGCCTGGCAGGATCTTCCCGTGATAAAGCCATGCTGCCTATCGTTCAAGAACCCAGTTTGCTCCAGTAACCCCCAAGTAGAGACACTTGGAGTAAGGATCTCCAAACCTCCATCTCTCTCAAAACATGGTCCTGTTGCCTGCACCTAGCTTACTCCACTTACAGGGATGCTCAAAGTCAACTAATACAACTCAAAATCCTTCTTAGGTGGTATTGCACACCAGCAGTCCTCCACACATGGGGCATTCTCCCTCATACAATATGCTGGAGATGCCAACATGGTCCAGCAAATCTTCTTCATGTACTATGGGCCTGTCCAGCCCTGATTTCCTTCTGGTCAACCATTGCAATGGACTGTTCCAGGATACTGAGCCTACCTATGGACACTTCTGATCCTCTTATCCTGCTGGGTGATTCTGCCCCTCTGGCCCACCTGCCAAAACTACTTCGGAAATGGCTATTAGTAGCCCTTCAAGAAGCAAAGAGGCTCCTACTGCTATCTTGGAAACAGGTGTCTCCCCCACTAATCTCCCTCTAGCATTCAGCCTTGGCTAAGCTAGCAACCTTTGAGAGACTCACGTATGTCAGCAGAGGGAAGCTTACCAAATACCACCAGAAATGGGGTGGATGCCTCAACTCTTCTTTATGCAAGACCCCCTTCCCCCCTGAACAATCCTCCGGAATAAGGTGGCTGCTCTGTTCTAGGGTCAGATGGAGAATGGTCAGCTTTGGAATGTTATGGGTTGATGGCTGAACAACTATCATATCTTTGGCCCTTGCACACCTTTTCTCACCTCCTCAGACCTCTCTCTCCTTTCTATAGCTCGCTACCACCCTCTGGTGCTTCTAACACTTTTAATAAGGACTATCATGTATACTTGGATTACATGAGTGGGGTAATTTAGACTGCAAAACAGTTGGTTGCCTTAGGTTTTTCCTTCTCCCTTTTTCCCTACAGGCTTTAGATGCAGTTAACTGAGGTTGTGTCCAAATTTTCTTTCTCTTGGTTTTTGGATGAGAACTGTTACCTAAATCTGCTTGAGAACTGTTAACCTAGTTTAAACATAGAAACATAGAATTTGACAGCAGATAAGGACCGCTTGGCCCACCCAGTCTGCCCATTTCCCTACCTACTGGATAAGCTGCAGATCCTAGTTAACCAGCAGCCTACTTCTTCCTACCCCAACCCCCCAGAACTGCCTTATGACTATCCCATGCATGCTTGAATTCCACCACTGATTTTGACTCCACAACCTCCTCCGGAAGGCCATTCCACGCATCCACAACCCTCTCTGTGACAAAATACTTCCTCAAATTACCTCTGAGCCGCCCCCCCTCTATCTTCAAATTGTGCCCTCTTGTTCTTGCACACCTCTTTTTTTTGAAAGATGCTACCCTCTTGGACTTTGTTGATTCCTTTGAGGTACTTGAAAGTTTCTGTCATGTCCCCCCTCTCCTCCTTTCCTCGAGGCTGCACATATTAAGCTCCTTAAGTCTCTCTCTCTTATATGTCTGCTGGTGCAGACCCTGCACCATTTTAGTTGCTCTCCTCTGGACAGCTTCCATCCTATCTATGTCTTTGCGGAGACTGGGTCTCCAGAACTGCACACAGTACTCCAGATGGGGTCTCACCAGCTGTCTGTACAGAGGGATAATAACTTCCTGTTTTCTACTGGTGATGCCTCTCCCTATGCATCCCAGTATCCCTCCAGCCCTCCTTGCTGCCCTCTCACATTGCTTGCCCATCTTTAGGTCATCTGAGGTTACTTAAGATATGCTATTATGTAATTTAATCATATGCACAATTGTCAATATGTGACTATACTGAATAAATAAAAAGTATTCTATGATAAAAAAACAGAACTGTGAGTTGGCTCTAAGAACATAAATGTACAGTTCACTCACCTCCAGAAGATGGTAAATAGCCTGGGGGACACGGTCAAAGATCGTGGCAAAAGACTAGTAGAGCTGGAAGGTGGCCTGAGTGAGCTAGGAGACTGAATGACAGACCTTAAATTGGAGCTAACACAGGCACAGAAAATGATAGAAGAACTGAAAAATACCCTAGATTACCATGAAAACAGGGAATGGATAAACAATATCCACATGGTGGGAAGCCCTGAAGGCACTGAGGGCTCTGACCTGATCATCTTCTTAGCAACCTGTCTGCCCAGCATACTAAAACTTCCAGAAGGTACTATACTAGAGATGAAAAGTGCCCACCAGACCCTGGAAAGAAACCAAACCCAAATGAGGGACATAGGGACTTCCCTGGTTAAATTCCTGTGGTACCAGGACTGCCAGCTGGTGCTGCAGAAGACTAGAAAGAGAGAATAAATCAAAATGGACAATAAAACGGTTAGTATTTTCCCTGACTACAGCAGTTGCCAACAGACTGTATGGCTGGAATTTAATGGGGTGAAGGGATACCTGCATTACCTGGATTGCCAATTTGCTTATGTGTACTCCTCACGCCTTATCATCCAGTTAGGGGATACACGCCGAAGACCTTTACAAAGCCAGTCTTGGCCAGGCTTTATAATGACACTGATGTGACAGCACAAATGGGCTACACATCACAATGCAGAAACAGCCCTTTAGTATACACTGAATTGGATAATCTTGAAGACAGACATACTAGATGGTGAAGTGAATAGGTGGTTGGGGTAGTGCTGGGTTGTGAGTAAATATGCACACTATGGTTTGTGGATCTGAGCTACAAAATGACCCTAGTCTAACACATGGCCTAATCAGCACAGCGAATAACCAACAAAGCTCAGGAATGAGAGCACTGTAATCCCACGGTGTAGTAGCCGACATGTCAGATCCTTTCGCAAACCTAACCAGTGCCAGTACATCTGGTATAGTGTGCCAAAAGCTATAACAGGAATCAGGGCAGAGAAAAATCACACTCTGAGACATCAGACTTAGTGCCCTCAGCTAAAGCAGGACCAACCGTCCCTCATCTGCATGGCAGCGCACCCCCCTCGACTCCCTGGTCTATCTAGCTGTGACTCGAATAAGTCATAATCATCTAATTTGGTTCACTACTGATGTCTGCAGACTGGTACTCCAATAAAACCCAAAAAACAAACAAACAAAAAAAAGAGATGGATCAAACTAAAGAGAAACCTCTTCTGGAGCCTATTTACCAGAATAAACCTATTAACTGGGATCTATGAGTGAGGGACAGCACATTATCCCCAGGATGTACAAACATTAGCTCAAGTTGGGATTTTGGCAATGAATGGCCCCAGATGACCAGGCTGGACATGCCACTGGGCCCTAAAGGTTCTCATGCTAAAGTGTATGATCCCAGTAATGGCTAGCAGTTTGGAAGTGACTACATGAAACAGACAACAACAGTGTGAACAAGTCATTATCCAAAGCTGAACACTCTTTACTCGAGTTTTGCTTTGGGTGGCAGGAAGGACATGTCCCTGTGCCCCAGAAGTTTTCACACCAAAATATATATTTCTAGAAAATTGCAATTAGTAATAGCTAAGAAGTGACTGCTTGAATTGGGCAATAAATGTGCTGGTGAATTTTAGGCAACTTAATGCAGGTGCCCTCACTTGATTTGGGTGTGGATGGGTACCACTTTGGGAGAGGTTGGAGAAATCACTGTGATCCCTTAGATGGAAGTGGACCTGCCACTGTGCTCCTTAAGGCCAGTGAAGATTTCAGTATCTGGATCATGCTGTGCACTGTGTAGGACTCAGAGCCACGGGCCTCCATACCTCTCAACTATACCACATTACGAGGAACGTTCCTCATTTTACTTCACAAAAGCTCCTGTTCCACATTGTGATGACTTGTCCCATATTCAGTGTTAATATTTTAAAGCAAAAATCTATAGTAAATGATGCAACAAACATATTATTCAATTAACAACAGACTTTCTCAACATAAATGCAAACATTTTAACAGTGTTCTGAGCTTCTTAGGTAAAGATTTGATTAAGTGTCCCACATTTTGCTCATTTGTTCCACATTTTGAGAGGCAATGTTCCACATTTGGGGGACAAAAGGTTGAGAGGTATGCGGGCCTCTGTTGATTAAAGTAGCCCAAAGAAAAACAGCATAGTAGTTTCCCTCTCCCTGCTGTATATTCTGATTGAACTATAAGTGGAAAGACTGTCTGTAAGCCTAGAATAAGGGGAACTATGGCTAGGAGAGCTGATAAGGCTGGGGTCTAAAACAGGATACCTCAGGGAGTCAGCCTCCAAATCTGCAGATTGGAGCCAGTTTCCTCAGAGAGCCCTCCCTCCACCCTGAGCAGCACTGAAAGAAGAAGGCCCCATCCCCACAAATGGCCCTAAAACTAGGGGAGACCATGAATCCAAAACCACAGAGCAAAAGTGTGACAACTCATATCCCCAAAAAGTACCACCAAGAAGATGTATCACAATGACATCCTAATGAAATACTATGATCAATAAAAATAAGGATGTCGCAAAAGTTCTTATATTTTATGTTTAACTATTATAAGACAAGAGAATTGATCCCCCAGCAAGCAACCACCACAAAGTAAAGTGTGCAGTGTGAATCCGTTGGGATTCATGGGAGATTATTTATTTAAAATGTGGTAACCAGGAAAGGCACATGGAGTGGAAACTCGTTTCCAAGTACTACCCAGGGACAAGGGTTGCACAAATATGACAAAGGGTTACAAAGATTCATAATATAGTAATACACAAATAAATATCCTGCTATAAATGTGGTTATAAATTCATTTTGCAGGACAAAAACAAGAAAGTAATAACATTTTTTCAGAGCATATACTGTAATTAGGTAGCATAAATATTTATTTTAATGGGAGACAATGGGGAGGACAGAGAGAGGTGTAGTCATGACTTAGGTCAGTGAAAAGCAACAATTGTACCAGGGGCAGTCTGAGAAGGTGCTAGAGTGCAGAAAAGGAGGGGATGAGGTGGGTTTGTTGGGGGGGGAAGGGTATTCCAGAGGGAAGGGAGTCTGAAAGAGAATGCAAGTTTCACAGCAGAGGTCCTGGCATGTGGTAGGGCAAAGAAGCAGAGGTAATTTGTGCTCTAGGGATAGGGGTAGGGGGTGGCTGGAGCTATGAGGGAGGAGAGGTAGGAAGGAATCATGCCAAACCAGTACATTGAGATAAAAGTATTACAGTGGGACTGGCATCTTTGTGAGAGGGATGGGAGAGGTAGGGAGGAGTAGAGGTCACAGTGATGAGTCAGAGGGGTGAGTATGAGGCAAAACAACAGAAAGTGTTGAAGAGGGCATTGGGTTTGGTGAGAGAGGTGGCTGGGGCCAAGCTGTAGACTATGTTGGCGTAGTCAAAGACTGGGAGAATCCACTTGACAAGAAGATCATGCCAGACTGGGAGGGAAAGAATTCCCTTCTGATGATAAAGAACCCCAAGCGTGGGTCTGAGTTTAGAGTGGAGGGCCTTAAAATGTGAGGAGATGTCCAGGTAAGGGTCAAGCCATACTCTGAGGTATTTGTAGGCGGGGACCTCTTCAACCCCCCCAGACAATATTCACCAGCTTTTTGTTCTGGTGGACTCTATGATTAAACATTTGAACAGAGCTGTTTGCAACCAAGATAAGCACAATCGTACTTGTTCCTCATTTAGAGGGGCAAAAATAGCTGATATTACTATTATGATTAAAGATATCTTGCACAATTCAGGGGATAACCCACTAGTGATTATACATACTGGCACCAACAATATTTATGGAAATTCTGTTCATGCTATCCAGGAATATTTTGTTACAGTCACGAATGTGTTGGCTTCTTTGAGATGTGATATTTACTCTGAAATTTTACCACACCCAGGTGCACCATACTTTATTAATGATAAATTGAATCATATTAATGAATGGCTTAGGAAATTATGTATAAAGCAAGGCATACATTGCATATCACTTATTGGGAGGAGTACGATGGTAAAAATGAATTATTCTATGATGATGGACTCCACTTGAGCAGAAGGGGCAATTCCCTTTCGGGGAAAAAGATCTCTGATGTAATTAATCATAATTTAAACTAATACATAAGGGGAGTTGTCTGTGGCTACAGCCACTCTTAACATCATGTCTTGTAAGAAAGCATATGTAAGTGATACCAGTCTCAAAGTACTATGTCTCAATGCCAGATATTTAAATAATAAAACCGATGAACTAGAATCTAGAATGGTTATGGCTAGTACTAATATTGTGGCCATAACAGAAACCTAGTGGGACAATAAAACTGCTTGGGACTCCCTTATACAAGGTTATAATATCTTCTCACACAACCATGAAGGTAGAAAAGGAGGTGGTGTAGCACTCTTCATTAGTGACTATCTGGAATGTCAGGACATGTCAAATAAAATAAAAAAAACATAATTTAAACACAGAGTCTATATGGGTAAAAATTAATCCCATTAATACTCAACCTTTTCTTGTAGGAACTTGCTATCATCCCCCAAATTCTTCCTCTGAATACTTAAATGCCATGTATCATGAATTAGAAACATCTTAATTATGGGAGATTTCAATTTTAGTGATATAGACTGGAATAATACTTCAGCAAATTCCACTAATAGTTATACTTTATTAACTACTTCTGTACTGCTTCAACCAAAACAAAGCATCCTGGTCCCTACAAGAGATAATAACATTTTAGGCCTGGTACTGCACAACGATACCATAGGTGTTAAAGATCTAAAGACAGAGGCACCACTTGGAAATAACGACCATATGTCTATCTCCTTTTGCCTAATGTATATGCACCCAGTTGAAGTGGAAACTTCCATGATATATATGTATGATAAAGTTGATACTGTGGGTATGAATCAAGCATTTGGCCAAATAGATTGATATAAAGTACATAATGATCCTTTAGTACAGAAATACTGGGAACTACTGCATAATACTTTATTACAAATGAAAGATAAATTTGTTACAGTTACAGAAAAAATTAAAAAGGGGAAACCTAATCCTAAATGGCTCAATAAAACTATAAAAAGGCATATTAGGCTAAAAAAACCCACTAAATATGCTAAATATTTTAAATCTAAAACTATACTAAACTGGGAGTGTTACCTCTCTGTTCAGAAAAAATGCAAGAACAGTATTAAGAAAGTGAAAAGAAAATGGGAACTTAATTTGGCAAGGCATGCAAATAAATTTAACTGTAAATATTTCTATTCATATATCAACTCGTTGAACAACCCCCATTGTAAGATCAGTCCAATTCAGGTAAACAATGTTGATATACATGATCCCAGAGACATGACATGACTCTTTAATGGAGAATTTTGTAAACTATATACTGGTTCTACACCATTAGGGCCCTGTTCTCTAGATTCTTGTGAAGTCCCAATTACCTTTGAGCTTGATGCTATAGCTGATAAACTTCTCTTACAGAAAGGTAAAACTAGTATGGGGCCAGACCTCATTACTGGACATTTTCTTTATCTACTTGCTGAAAGACTGGTGTTCCCTTTAAAATTCCTGTTTGATTCATGTCTTAGTAAAAACGTTGTCCCTATAGAGTGGGAGAGGGCCCATGTCATTCCCATCTACAAAAAAGGGTCTAAATCAGATAGGTCTAATTATCGACCTATTAGCCTAACTTCACCTTTGTGCAAGATATTTGAAAGTCTGATTAAGGAAATCATAGCTCCTATCTTGGACAAATATGATAGTTAACAACAATGGAGTTTGGTCCCCAGACTCCTCCTGGACAAGGACTGTCAAGGCCGCATGGCAGAAGCTCTGCAGGACTTCTTCATTCACAACAAAAGAGATGAAATGGCCTCCACTAAGTGGGAGGCTATGAAGGATTTTGTAAAGGGCATAACCATCTCAGTAGCAGCACAAAAAAGGAAAACTGAAGTGGCCAGGGAAAGAGAGTTTGAGCAGCAGATCCAGTCCCTAGAAAAGGGTCTTATGCAGCAGAAGCAACCACAGGATTTGGGAAAGCTGTGTGCCCTAGAAGGGCAGCTCAACCAACTAATTTCAGCAAGGCTTGAAAAAGGTCTGATACTGACCTTGACTGGGTCTTATTTTGATTGTGACAAAGCAATGGCTAGCGTGATAGCTGAAGGCCAAAGAGGCAGGCTGGGATATCCTTGGCATCTCAAAATCTGATGGACAGATGTCCCCAAGACAGGAGGACATACCATCTGCCTTCACAGAGTTCTACAAAAAACTGTACTCGTCTGAGGTCACACTGGAGACACCTCACCCAGACGCTTTCCTAGACCTAATCCCTTTGCCCTCCTTCCAGGAAAGTACTATGAGAAAGTTGGATGTCATGCGCATGAGAGAGGAGATAAATAAATTGGTTATGGGGCTCACATCAGGAAAGGCACTGTGACCAGATGGCATGCCCACAGTATTCTATAAATATTTCTGGCAGGTCCTGCAGAGCCCCCTAGAGTACGTAAGTAAGTAAAAATGTATTTATACAGCTCCCAATCCCGAAGGGTCTGCGCACCTTACAGGTAATAAAACAGGGTAAGCAGACAACATACAAATGTGTGATTTACATAATAAATTAATAAATAAAGTTATATTCAATGGCCCATGCAGCCAGTATAGTGTTATGCTTGTGCAACTGTGTTAGTTTGGTTTTGGCCATTTGTACTGTCTATTCCAGAGGAATTACCACCTTGTAGGGGTATCAAAGTCAAGGAACCCTCAAAGAGGGTTCCACCCCAGAGGTGCCATGGGATGATTCCCATGGCTAAAGGTACCTTAGGAAGGATACTAAGGACAGAAGTGCCACCTCTGGAGGAGGAGGGGAGGATGGTGGGGAAAAGAAAAAAAGTGCTTCACAAGGAGGCTGAGAGGAACTGCTTATATAGCTCAGGAAGTGGGAGTGGCTGGCTGCTTTCCCATTGAACTCCAGTCAAAGCCTTCCAATTCAATGGCCTATGTAGCCAGTATAGCGTTATACTTGTGCAACTGTGTTGGTTTGGTTTTGGCCATTCACACTCTCTGTTCCAGAGGAATTACCACCCTGTAGGGGTACCAAAGGCAAGGAACCCACAAAGAGGGTTCCACCCCTAGAGGTGCCACAGTACAATTCCCATGACTAACGGTACCTTAGGAAGGATCCCCAAAAAAGAATGAAGTACGAAGCATATAATCAAGCAGTAACTGTGACCTAGTAGTAGATAAGCATAAACAGTCTGATAATGTAATGAGATGCTCAGTTTAATAACATAATGGAATGTCCAGGTTTGCAAGGCATGATACTGATGGTTTGCATTGAGAATGAGGGGATCTTCTAAGGAGAGAGGAAACTGCATGGACACCATCCACCTCCATCCAACAGCGGAACCTACCAAAAGAAACTAGGGGACACTACTGTGCTAACTAACAGTTATGACCTGAGGCAATGGAGGAGAGAAAATAAACCTTATGAAGAGGAAATCTCTGGGGATTCAAGGCCTAGGTTGCCTTCCCTCCAGGCTTGGGATATTTTATTTAGTGATGGCTCTGCAGCTGCAATCTGGAAAACCCAATTAAAGGGAGGTGGAAAGTATTCCAATTTGGAGGAAGACTCTCACTCAATCCCTCTAGCGGGAAACGCCATGGAAGATTGCGAGAGAACTCTGCAGTAATACATGCAACCAAGGTGGGAGGATGTGAGCAAAGACTGCTGAGGCACTCACCCAGCCTACTCACCCTAAACTCAAACCAGATGAACCAGTGGCAGTCGTAGGGAGAATGCAGTGAAGGTGCCTTTTTAGGGAAACCACTAAAGCCACGGATAACCATTATAGTGGAACACTAGAGCCAAAGGAGGTAACTTTTCCCACCCTTCACAGCTAGTCTTAAATTCTACACCAGGAGCTGCTGTCGCGTAGTGAACAGCTAAAGCCAAGCCCAGAGTGAGGACATTCCCAGCTATGGCCAGATGAGAGTGACCCTGCCCCAAGCCATTCACGCTCAAGATGCGGACTAAATGCAGAATGAGGTCCATCGGCTGCAGGAAACACTGTGCCAGAATGGTATGGCTGGCATGCCCCAAACTGATAGAGAGCTGAAAAGCTGGTGCGAGCTGAGCACAGGTTTGCTGAAACATAATGAGCATTAAGTGCTGAGACCCTGCAGGATAGAAGTAGACTGAGTGCAGCAGACATCCCAGAGGTTGAAGCTGAGGGGATGCAGAAGGCATGAGCAATGACTGTGTAAGCAGAGTTGACCTGCACGTAGGTCAGTAAACAGGGTAGTAATATGTGGACCTGCACGTAGGTCTGCATAACATAGTAGCAATGATCAGCACTGAATAGTGGGGCAAGCCAGCCAAGCATCCAAAAAAAACAACAGAGGTGACATACTAAAAGGATTTGACAGTGGCAGAGACAGGGTTTAGAAGAATTAGCCACATGGGGCCATGACTTCCCAAACACCTCCAAGTCCCCACCATAGGAAAAACAAGAAAGTGATGGAAGGGCCGATACCCACATGCAGGTATTGAAACTAAGTAACAGCCTCAGCGGTAGCTTTAGCTGACCTCTGAGCATAGCAGGGTGTATGAACACAGAAGCATCTGTATTGAGTACATTGAGTTGTAAAGCTGCAATAAACATAAAAAAGAGGCACAATGCTCTGAAAGCAGGTGTAACCAGGCAGTGCAATGAAGCTGCTGCAGTGAGGTATGTAGAATGAGAGAGAGCATGAGTGAGCTGTATAGCTAGGTTCAGAGTAAGCCTGAGTCAGGTGAAAACAATTGAGTATACAACATGGAAGCAGCTATGGTTGAACTGAAACACAACGGTAATAACTGCAGTTGCATTGCAGTAAGTTGAGAGTTGTGAGTAACAGAGCAAATAGTAGGAGCTCTGGAGCAATATGCTAGGAACTTAGAAACAAAGTCCCCCCCCAAAAAAAAACAAATAAAGACACACAAACACAGAAAACAGGGAACAAGACAGAAAGAAGCACACACAGCCGAAGGCAAAATACAAACCAGAAGTAAGAAATAAACACAGAAATCCAGCAGACAAGCAGGAGCAGCAAGGTGGGGGGGGGCAACCAGCTGAGAGGACAGACTGACAGAGCCTTCACCTGCAAAGAAAAAAGTGCTTCACAAGGAGGCTGAGAGGAACTGCTTATATAGCTCAGGAAGTGGGAGTGGCTGGCTGCTTGTCCATTGAACTCCAGGCAAAGCCTTCCAATTAAAATCAGCTAAATACCTGTTGATAAAGCTTTTTTAAAAATGTAAGTCTTCAAGACCCCTTTAAATGCCTCCACTGAATGGGCCTCCCTCAAAGATTTCAGAAGTGAGTTCCAGAGGGCTGGGCCGGACACCTCAAATGCGTAATCACCCGAGGTTTTCAGCCTGGCCCTCAGAACTGCTAGGAGGCCCTCGGTGGAGGAATGGAGCGAGCATGTCTGGATAGCAGGTGTAAAGAGGTCAGACAGGTAGCAAGGGCATGAGCTGTATAGTGTCTTATAGGTGAGCAGACCCATTTTGAAGATGATCCTCCACCTGACAGCCAGCCAGTGCAGATCTTGCAGCACCAGGGTTACATGACAGACCTAGGCAGGCCCATCAGCAGCCTGGCAGCTGCATTCTGCACCAGCTGCAGTCGGCAGAGGTTCCCTCCACTGACCCTGAAATACAGGACATTACAGTAATCTAGCCTAGAGATAGCAAAGGCATGCACCAGTGATGGCAGGTCCTCAGGAAGAATCAATGTTTTTTTTTGGGGGGGGGGGGATTGGACTGTATTTTATTCACTACCCTATCCGGGCAATCTTTGGGGTATTCACTCGACTACTGCCTTCTACTCCCAGTCTGAACCACCTATACCCAGAGGGACTCCCCCGACCACCCAGGCAGACCGAGCCCCCCTCGGATCACCCCTCTGGGGCGGGCATGTCCTCCCATGATGGCCTTTCTGAGATTAGAGAGGTCCTACCTGGGTGGCGGGTCATCCATGGAGTCCTCCGGTGCAGGGCCGACAGTTGGATGTTGGCAGTGTCCCTGGAATCCCCGTCATCTCCTCGTTCATGGTAGGGTTTTTTCTTGTAAGTCCTCAGACGCAGAACGTGCAATGCTGCTCTGCCTGCGACGTGAGTTCTCCCACCTAAGTCCAGAAGGCAGCCGCCTGATGTCTTCCCCTGCATACAGCCCTTGGCTTTTGCAGTGCCTCTGGTCTCCACCAGGGGTCGCTGTGAAGTTGGGCTGGCCCTGGATCCCTCCCTAAGAGAGGAGTAGTCCTCCAGATGCTCAATCCTCTCTCTCCCCTGCCAACTCCCGATGGCCTGGGCTCATTCCCAAACACCGTGAGGTGTGGCGTCCGGTGCCTCAACCCTCAGCACCACTGGGCCAGCTAGCATCAAGGGTTTAATCCGGATGACGTTCCTTAAGTTGTAGAAACCACTTTGGACAACAGACGACACCTGAGCATCAAGTGTCAGTCTGTCATCCTGGGTGACGCCCAGATTTTTCACCTCGAAGGATGCCATCAATGGGGTTGATCCGAGGACCAATCCTGTTACCATCCTAGTGGCACTCCCATCATGCACGCAACCAGGGTCCTCCACCAATACCTCTGTCTTGTCGGAGTTCAGTCTCAGCCAGTTAAAGGACATCTGATCCTGGATTTCAGCTGAGCACTTATTCAGCACTTCAATGGTGTCATTTGTTCTGTGGGCAAATGAGATATACAGTTTGGTGTCATCTGGGTAGCAGTTGAAATCCAAACTGTAACATCTAATGAACTCACCCAGGGGCAACATGTACACCGCGAACAGCATCAGCGATAGGATCGAACCTTGAGGAACTCCAAATGACAGGGACTTTAGGGACGAAGAGAAATTCCTCATCACCTCCTGTTGCATCCTGTCCAAGAGATAGGATTCAAACCTATGGATGACAGTTCTGGTGAGTCCACAATACTCTCTAAGGTGATCCAAAAGCACATTGTGGTCCACTGTGTCAAATGCTGATGAGAGATCAAGGAGAACAAAAACTTTCCACTCCCCTTGATCTCTTGCCCTGAGGAGATAATTTTTCACCTGAACCAGCACCGTCTCCATGCTATGCCTAGCCCTAAATCCAGACCGGAATGGCTCATAGATTTCAAAGGCTGTGAGGTGTGCCTTGCGATGCAGTGCCACCACTTTCTTAACAACTTTCCCTAAAAATGGGAGGTTAGAGATACAGTAGTAGTTGAGGAAAAGTTTCCTACCTCGGGGTACCTCGAGGTACTACCGAGGTACCACTGAGGTAATTTGCATTGACTGTAATGCGATCCTACCTCATTCTGTCTCAGTATACCTAGGTATGCCTCAGTACTGCGAAACTTTTCTATGATTACCACTGTAGGTCTATAATTCACCAGGATATCAGGGTCAAGCGATGGTTTCTTCAGAAGTGGCTTCATCAATGCCTCCTTCAAGATGCCATTGAAAAGTCCCTCTGAGTGTGAGTACCAGACTATCCTGGTGAACACTGGACCAATGGCCTCAGTACATCCCATTAGGAGATGAGTCAGACCAGGTTCCAGTTCACAAAACATGGTCCGCAGCTTTGAAATCACCTCAACAACCTCATCCACCTCCACCAGCTGAAAAACTTCTCCCAGACAATAGAAGAGCCCCTGTTCCAACCAAGCCCACTACTGCAGGGCAGATCTCACCCCACTGGGGAGATCATGGTCTGAATAGAGGATACCCTGTCTGAGAAGAACAGCATAAACTCTTCGCATGAAGCAGTTGAAAAAGCACATTTTGGCTGTAGACAGACTGGATGAAGTAGTCTGTCCACAGTCCGAAAGAGCTGAGCAGGTCTGCTCTTCCCTGCAGCAATCTCCCTGGACAGGAACTCTGCCTTCTTACGGTTGATTGCCCTTTGATAATCATTATTATGATTTCTCAAAGTCAGTCTATTCTCCATGGACTGGGTCGACCACCAGCAATGCTTCAACTTCTGACCCTTGAGCTTCATCTCCTTGAGAGCCCCATCAAATCATGGGGGTCTTAAGCAAGAAGATCTGGATAGTATATGGACTGGTGCATATGGTGCTGAGTGCCTTGGAGACAGCTCCATTGTAAGTGGCCACCTCCTCACCCGGGCCAATCGTACATGTAGCACTCACACCAGAAAAATCCACTACTGCCAAGAGTCCCTCTGGGAATAGTCCCTTTAAATTGTGGTAGCTGACCATCTCAATGGGTTGGGAGACTATTGGGGGGGCCCAAACAAGAACTCAACTGCACAATGATTGGACCAAGTGACCCAATCAGCCCTGAGGTTGGTAACCTTAAGATCCAGTGAGAATACCTGGTTCAAGGTGTGACCATGGTGTTGGGTCGCAGAAACAACTGCTTGTGCCAGGCCCAGAGATGACATCAGCTGGAGGAGGTCAAGTCCAAAATATGAGGATTCTTCATCTACCCAGGCATTGAAGTCCCCTAGAATCAACCATATGGGGCACTCCAATACCCTGTCTGCGATGAAGTCTGCTACCTCCTGTACAAAATCACCCCCTGGTTCCAAAGGATGATAAACAAGGAGAATCCTGCAGCCCACACCTGGACCTCCACACACCACCACACATTCAAATGATGAGGTAGAGCCAGAAGGGTGCACGTAAAAGTTCAACCTGGATCTAAAGCAGATGGCCACACCCCCACCCCTGCATTCCTTCTTCAGGCAGTACACTACCTAGTACCCGGTGGGGACAGATGCCTCCTAAATTGTCCCTGCGTCATCCCCCAGCCAGGTCTCCATAATGCAAGCCAGATCAACCAAGGAAATCAAGTCTGACATAATTGCAGTCATTTTCCTCATCGATCCGGCATTGCAATGCACAGCCCAATGAGTACCATTGGAGACTGCAGACCCTCTAGCTATCTGCCCCTGTGGTCCACTGGAAACACTAGGAATGGATACTAAACACGTTAGGCCTCTCTCATGGCTCCGTTCAACCGTAGGGCACCTCCTGCTCCTAACCACCCTAATACTGCTTACCTCTGTTGTATACACAGTACCCTGCCACCAGCCCACTCCACCCCTACAAATAGCCACCGCCCAACAACATCTCACTGCTGTAGTTTGGAGGGGGGTCGAAAAAGGGGCAGAGGTCATGCAGCAAGGCCGCTGTGTAAACAATACGAGGGGACCTGGAATTCCAACACATCTTGCTAAATCCTACTTATCAACTTAAAAACTAATTCTAAAACAATTTTGCTATTTAAAAAAAAAAAACTAACCTAAGCATGCATCCAATATCCACACAATAAATGCATAACAAGAAAATCTAACAACACACAAACTGCAGTTATACACTACCTACAACATACCCTACCTGACAACAGGATTCCTGACCCCCGATGGCAGGATTCCCCACAGAGCTTTCTCCAGGAGCAGACACCACGCGGACCAGCATAAAGGCCTGCGACTCAGTCCCCGACCCAGACAACAGGATTCCTGACCCCCGACAGCAGGATTCCCCACAGAGCTCCCTCCGGGAGTGGATACCATGCGGGCCTGCATAGAGGTAATAAAGGATTGCACACCCTTCCCCCGAGGAGCCCAGAGGTCGCGAGGGCCAGTCCCTGAAGCCCTCCCTGCCGGCGACACCCAGAAGCTGCCACAAGGTAATTACCTCTCTTCCCACTCTCCTGGCTGCAATCATGACCGTTTCCCAGGACTGCTGTTGGGATCCTGCTTCTGGTGCCTTTTTTGAATGACCGTTGCAAGCTGCACTTTGAAAGCCACTGAAAACTATTCTTTTCTGCTGTTAAAGGCTTAGCCCGGCCAAACGCTGTGCGTTCGGCTCCCCACTGCCCCCACCACCACCCTTGGTCGGCTCTCAAATTTATAACTAGGTTTGGTCAGGTGACTAGCTGAAATAACCTATCAGCTCACTTTTCCAGCTGCAGGTTATACAAATTCAACACTAGTGGCCGCTACTATGTACTTCATATTACCTACATATAAAATGCTATCCCTGCTAATAGCAGCCTACCTGACCTCCAGGATCATACAGCAGGCTCAGCAACCCCCACCAAAGGCACCTAAACTATTTTTCAACAACTTTCATACACATCAATTCCTTATCTACGATGACTTGAAACCTTGTCCCTCCAACCTCTCCCACACAAGCCTTAGTGATCATGCTGGCTTTTACTCTCGCACACTCACTTTAACATGCACACTCACACATGATACTCACTGTATCTCAGCTCTCCCCCCATCCAGACCCCAACCGCCCACCACCCTTGTAAGCTCCAAAACAGACCCCCTCACTCTTCCCACCCTTTTAGCAAGTATCATTCCCAGTCTCCCTGTCCCCACCACCAATGCGAAAAGTCCTACACCCTACCAAACTCAACATCACTCATCCAAACTCTGCAGGTTAGCCCTCCTGCAGCATGCCCTACTACTTCTTTTATTATCTGGTAATGTCCACCCCAACCCTGGTCTGCCCTGCACAGTGGCATCATCTAACAGACCAAGTGGGAGCCCTCTACTAGCTACTCCTAATATATGTAGCCTACCCAAAAAACATCCCCCCCTCCAAGGCTGGATTGCCCAGCATGCACCGGACATCCTAGCTCTATCTGAGACTTGGCTCTCTGAAAGAATATCCAATGAGGTTGTCTCTCTCAGTAATTATTCCATCTTCCGGGCTGACAGGACCAGCAAGAGAGGCGGTGGGTGTGCAATCTATGTTAAATCCTCTCTTCATGCCACTGAAGTACAAACCCCTATACCACAATATGGTGCCCAGACACTCACAGTTAAACTTAGTCTGGGTACTAAAACCCTCCACATCACTGCGGCCTATATCCCACCGAGCAACCAAAAACTTGCATTTGACTCTATCCTCCACAGTATCTCCCACATACCCAACACTAGTAAAGTTATCATTATGGGAGACTTTAATGTCAATTGGTTATCCCCTGCCTCATCCAGCTTCAAAGACACTGCCCTGGCTTACGATCTTACCCAACTCATCACCTCTCCCACCAGATGGGACAATAGAACAGGGACATCCACCCTTTTAGACCTCATCTTCACCAACAGGCCACGGAACATCTCCAATGCCACTGTGCTCCCTGACTCTATCAGTGACCACTCCCCGGTGACCTGCTGGTGGTCAGGAAAATTACCCCCTGCCCCGCCCCCAAATCACCTGGCAGAGGTGACTTAAAAGAGGAGGCTTAGAGAATCTCAAAACCCATCTATCTACCTGCAGTTGGCTCCCCATCTATACCACACAGTCTGTAGATCTTGCTTTCTCCCACTTTATAACCACTTTCAACACAGCCTGCGACATTTTCGCTCCTCTCTCCAAGCAAGTAGTGAAAACCAGAACCACACCCTGGATCACCACCTCACTACTTAACCAGCTCCAACATAGGGACAACCTATGGCATACGGCCCATGACTCCCAACGCACCCAGGATAGACAACTATACCGGGAGGCCCGCAACAAATGTACCTGGGCCCTACGACAGGTGAAAGCTACTTACTACCAACATACCCTCACCTCCTCTTGGGGAGATGGTAAAACATTTTGGAACAATATAAAGGAACTCAGTGGTAAATCCCGCTCCCCTGCACCCACCCAGCTCACAATAAATGGGGATATCACCCAGGATCCTTCCTCTATCGCTGAAGCCCTCAACTCTGCATTCTTGGGCCTCTCCCATATACTCCCCCAAACTACTTCCACTCTGTCCCCCTCCACCCTTCCACTGATACCTCGAGTAACAATACGATACCCTTTCAGCTGAGAGTCATGTCCTGCCTCAAGTCAAAACACTACATTTCCAAAGCTATTGCCAATATCCGGCACAGCAATGATTCCCTAGATCTTAAACTCATTAGGCTGACCCTGGGTGTCACACTACCCCATCTCACTAAAATTCTCAACCTCTCTTTATGCCTAGGTAAGTTCCCCCCAACTTGGAAGAGAGCCATAATCACACCCATTCTGAAGAGCAGCGACCCCACTAACACAACCAACTATAGACCAATTTCATTACTTCCTCCTCTCTCCAAGGCACTGGAGAAAATAGTTTCGGACCAACTATCAGAACACCTAACTAAACACAACCTTCTCTGCTGGGAACAGCACGGTTTTCGGTCCGGCCACAGTACCGTCACAGCTCTTACTGAGCTCACCTCATTCATCCATGAGGCCCTCGACCAAGGCTCTATAGCAGGGGCAATCTATGTGGATCTGACCAAGGCATTTGACATGGTCAGTCATGAGCTACTGCTTTGTGTCCTTCCACAATTAAATGTGGTCCCTGAGGCTACTGCCTGGTTCAAGGACTACCTAACAGGCCGGTCACAGCAAGTCAGGATAAACACCATCATCTCCTCCTGTAAAACAGTTTGCTCAGGTGTCCCTCAGGGGTCTATTCTCGGCCCTCTACTATTCACCCTTGTTTTAAACTCTCTCTCCCCATGTCATGTAGTGGTCACCTGCTACTCTACGCTGAATATGCGGTAGTGTATTGGAAACACCCACAGCCGAGCGCCCTCCAACGAGCTCTACAGTGTTTCTTCAGGGAACTAGAAACCTGGGTCACTGAACACCGCCTGATCATCAACTATCAAAAAACAAAGTCCATGATCTTTGCCCACCGACAAAGCCCATACAGCCAGTCGGCTTTCCTAATCAAAAACAAACAAGGCGCCCCACTTGAACATGCTACATGTTTTAAATACCTGGGAATTTCATTAGACACCTCCCTCTCCTACCATAATCACATACAACTTCTCTCCTCCGCTGTCAACACTAGAGTGGGTATCCTCCACAGACTTACACTGCTTACCCACACAGGCCATGCATCTTGCGGTCGCCTCCTCTATCCTTTCCCTAGTAGACTATGGGATAGTGATATATGGCTCTGCGGAACCAACCACCCTTCGTAGCATCAACACTGCTTTGAATAAAGCTTGCCGTCTAGTCACTGGGTGTGACAGATTAACTCATACCTGCGAGCTTTATGCTTTGGCTGGTTGGCTAAACTTCCAAGGAAGACTTAAGTACCATTCCTGCGTTCTGGCGAAAAAGATCCATCGCCAGCTGGCTCCCATCGGCCTTCTCTCCATAGTCAGCGTAGCCCCCCCAGGCATAATACAAGACTTACAGCATCCTCCTCCTCATTTCTGGTCCCCTATTGTAGAACATCCCTTGGGGAAAGAGCCTTCCGCTACCACGCCCCTCTTTGGCTAAACACTCTACTCCCCCCATCTCTCAGACCCTTAGCCTCTCCCAAGTCAAAACAGCCCTTAGAGCCCAATGCCTTGAGTCAGAAAAATGTGACTGTGGCTAACTCTCTGCCCTCCTCCGGTGTTTTCATACCCCCCAATAAACTTGGCACAGGGTCTCGATAGATCCCAAGAATCAGCATCATGCACGACTCAGACACGGGTTATCTAGAATTGCTGCCTACTACTATCACCAGTTAACTAAGATTAAGCCTGGACTGCACCTGCAGTACTGTTTTGTGAATTTCTGTTTGTTTGTTGTGCGTTGTCTGTATTTGTTTACCCTCCACCCTCTGTAACCGACGTGGAGCCTTTGCAAAAGAGTCTGTGACTCAAAGGATTGTAATTCTGATTGTATCCAATAAATAAAATAAAATAAATAAATAAACTACCTCCAGCTGCAGCACCCTTGTGAGGGGGTTCTTGTTTTGTGATTCTTACCGGACTTCTGCTCGCTAGAGAATAGGCATGCGACTGGGCTTATGTTTGCTATGCTCTGTACTGTACTACTGCATGACTAGTGTAAAGCTGTAAAGTGCTGCTGTGTTAAATCTATGGGTTCGGGAAGGGGGGGAGTCGCACTTACTAGCGACTGCTGTTCCCACTGCCTAGGTGCTGTTTACTGTGTTACTAGCTTACAGTTTTTAGATTTCTGCTTGTTTACCTGCACCATACTGTTGATCGCTTATTTCTTCCAGCTGCCAGAATCAGGATAAAAGCCGCACATGCACAGTAAAACAACCTGGTCTCCCACTGCATACTAATTCGGCTACCTTTGTTCTCCTCTCACAATATAGGCCTGCAACTCAGTCCTCGACCCAGACAAGAGGATTTCCCACCCCCGACGGCAGGATTCCCCACAGAGCTCCCTCCAGGAGCGGACACCACTCGGCCCTGCATAGAGGTAATAAAGTACCTCCAGCTGCAGCACCCTTGTGAGGGGGGTTAGCCCATCAATACACTGCACACATCAACTGCCCCACCCACCCTGGCTTAGCATTTCCTTTAGGCACTTTCCTGTGACTTCACATCCTGTTGGTTGTTTTACTAATTCCCCATTTCTCCATTTGCAGGTTATACCTGCTAGCCACTAGAGGGACCCTCTAACCATTCCACCTCAGTCTCCCCACCAGAATCCCTCCCTTCCTACTTCCAGGAACCTCTCTACCTGCTAGGCCACTTCTCTCCCTACTCCCATATCTGCCTCTGCCCACACCTCACCCAGCCCTACTACCTGCCTGCTACTAACCCCAGTGACCACTAGAAGCCACTATTTCAACCTCAATTTCTGGCCCAAATCCAGCCCGATTAAGTTACCTAGAACCTGGATCCCTGCTCTCAACCAGGTCATATCTCAACTGCCCTGCCAGGGTCTCAAACCTTGTACTCTGTACACCAGAGTCCGTGACAGTACCACTACTCCAAAGTGGTATCTACATTTCTGAGGGGCAGCCAAGATATTTGAAACTTCCCACCCTGCTACTACCCAGGCATTATGTTTGAGCACCTTCTCCTCAAATGTCTCCCCCTCTTTTTAATGCTAGTAACCACATCCCATCAGACAAACATCTCGCCAGGACCACATCTACCAGCACCCTCTACTCTCCCTGACTTTGGCCGATCCCACACGACACTGCCCATGTACCCTGGCTCACTGCACCCACCCCCTGGAAACCTTTCCACTGCCTGCCCTACCTCTGCATAGCCATTACTTGTCCTTGCCCTCCCTACCCTTCGATTTCTGTCCACTCCTTGTTCAACCATGGCCTCCCTCCCATCCCTGCATACCCACCGTAAGCTAACACACTACCACCCCCTGATCAGGGCCTTGGTCTTCCTACTACTCCTATCGGGTAATATACATCTAAACCTGGGCCAGGCTCCTCCAACCCACCAGCCGGGCACAATGGTCTCCGCAAAGCCTCCATGAACATATGCAGCCTAATGAAAAAAATTGATGCCCTCCAGTGCTGGGTGATGCTGCATCAACCAGACATCATAACCCTGGTTGAAACCTGGCTGTCCAAATCCACCCCTGACTCCTTTGTCTCCCTCCCAGGCTATACCTTATACCACGAGGACCGAGTAGGCAAACGTGGGGGTGGCTGTGCAATCTATACCAGGGACACAATCATCGGACAAGCACTCCCTGCCCCAGCTCTTGTAAATGGGACCCAGGCCCTCACCCTCAAACTTGCTCCTGACCCCTCCAGGGGCCCTCTATATCTCACCACCGCCTACATTCCTCCAAAGAACCAGAGCCCAGCACTGATATCTTTAACAGAATATCTTGTGACCCACCACCACAAGGTGGAACAAATCCTAGTGGGGGACCTAAACGTGAACTGGCTCAGCACCTCCTCATCTTCTACCCGAGATTCTTTCACCACCCTAGACCTGACACAACTCATTTCCCAACCCACCAGAGTAAACCCAAACAGAGGTACCAGTACCCTTCTGGACGTCATTATCACCAACCACCCCAATAAAATTCATAACATGCAGGTCCTCCCAGAATCGCTAAATGACCACTCTCCTATCCTATTCCTTTGGATGGCACCCACTCCCAAACCCACAGTCCTGACCACATCCTGCAGACGCCTCTGCCCTGGTGGCCTGATGAAACTCAAGCTACTACAAATGCTCAGAAATAGAGATAACCTCTGGCACCTTGCCACTGAAATGGGATGGTTGACGGATAGACAGGCCAACAATGCTGCCCGGAACAAATGTACATGGGCCATCCGTAAAGCCAAGGCCGACCATTACCAGGCCATCCTCACCTCCTCCTCCTGGGGGTGAGCCCGGACTTTCTGGGACAATATTAAACAATTAAATAGGAAACCACGCTCCCCCCATCCCAGCTCACAATTGATGGCACCACCTTCACCGACCCTGCTTGCATAGCTAACCACCTAAATACCACCTTCACCGACCTTAGCTCTGTCCTCCCTAGTAATTTCTTTGACCCTCCCCCTACCCTACCTCCCCCTGACCTCCAATACCCCAGTTTCCATCTACGTAGGGTATCTGCCAGGAAGCCAGACCACTCCTAATTAAAGCTTTAAAAGGTAATAGTCTTGGCAGCAATTCCTTGGACCCCAGCATTCTCCGGCTGGTGCTGGATGAAGTCCTTGACCCACTCACCAGCTTACTTAACCGATCTGTCTGCCTGGGGCAATTCCCCACTGCATGGAAAACAGCCACAGTCACATCCATCCATAAAAGAGGTGACAGGTCCTCCACCGACCTATCTCCATCCTTCCTCCCCTCTCCAAAGCCCTGGAAAAAATTGTGTCCATACAAATTACAGAATATCTAACTAAACATAAGATCCTATGCCCAGAGCAGCATGGCTTCCATGCTGGTCACAGTACCAGCACTGCGCTAGTTGAGTTCTCCAATTTCCTACACTCCTCCCTGGATGCTAGCTCACAAACCGGTGCAGTGTTTGTTGACCTCTCAAAGGCCTCTGACACTGTCTCCCACCCCCTTCTTCTGAATGCCCTAGGCCACACTGATTTCTGCACTGGCCCCCTCACCTGGTGCGCAAGCTATCTATCCGCTCTCTCCCAATGTGTAAAAATCAATGGAACACTCTCCAGAACCCGACTCATCCACTCAGGGGTACCTCAGGGCTCCATCCTGGGGCCCCTACTCTTCTCTGTCTATCTAAACACCCTGCCCAATGCCTACTCTGGCAATATTCTTATGTATGCCGATGATGCTGTCATTTTTGCCACCCACCGCAATCCCATCTCACTACATGACACTCTGCAAAAATCCTACGATGATGCTGAAGCATGGTTTAAAGAGCACAGACTAGTCATTAATCTTAAAAAAAACAAAACTATGTTTTTCACCCACCCTCAAAACAAAGCCCGCAACTTCCCACTCCATATCCTCCCTAGTACCAATCAACCGCTTGAGCAAGTCAGCTCCTAAAAATACCTTGGGGTCACTTTTGACTCAGCCCTCACCTACCACACCCACATTGATGCCCTTGCCTCCACCACCAACACACGGCTTGGCATCCTCTACCACCATAAAAACTGCCTCCCACCTGACGCTCTCCGAATAGCAGTTACATCTTCAGTGCTGTCACTCATTGACTATGGCCTGCCAGTATATGGTGCGGTTGACACCACCACCCTCAACAAAATTTGACTCACCCTAAATAAGGCCTGCAGACTGATTACTGGTGCCCCCAGGCTCACACATACTTGTCTTCTCTATGATGAAGCACAATTACTAAACCTTGATGAAAGACTACACTATCAAGTCTGCCTCCTCACAAAGAAAACCCTACTTGGGCTGTCCCCACCGGGGTGACTGTCTCCATCTGCCATTCCCAGCCCTCCATCCCAACCTGAACCTCTAGTAAGTCCAGTCTTCTAGTCCCCAGATCCAGGACCACCCATGGACAGAGTTCTGCCTACAGAGGCCCATCTTGGTTTAACTCTCTCCTGCATCCATCTCCAAAGCCCCACAATCTCCACCTTCAAAAATGCCTTTGAGACCAACTGTTTAGCACTCACAGCTCGCCTGGCTGTAAACAGCACCTTGACCTAAACACACTTGACAATGCCACTAGGCAGCACTCAAACTCACCCTCCCAACTCTCCCCACCATAGCTATGCCTCTGCTATTACCAGCATGTTATCAGCTGTATCATTGTAATATCTACCAAATTGTTTAAAATGTCTGCCCAACCACTCAATGTAACCCTAAGTATGTAACACTTATGCTGTAACCAAAAATATATTGACTTTCTATGTATGTATGTAACACTTCGCCATAACCAAAATTTACTGTCTGTTTGTCCTCAATGTGATGAGGTACCTTTGGAAATGAGTCTCTGGCTCAAAGGTTGTAAACTGATATACAAATAAATAAATAAAATAAAACCTAAACCCCCACACCACCCAAAAACAATTAAATTAACTATGGAGAATCCTATTTTTTTTTAAGTCCAGAGGGCTTCCAAAGAAGTCTATTTATAGCTAAATGAATAAACAAGTCCAAAAGCAAGGGGATCACTGGGTCCAGAACTGAGCAGTGCTCTCACCATTGCTGAAAGGAAAGTGTTAGCCAATTCAAGAAGAGCTCTCACTACTAGCTTCAATGGCAGATGATTTTAAAAGTCTATAGCACTGAGTTTTTTATGAGTGATGCTCCCACCACCACTCACTGATGAAAATTCACAGTGCTTATGGAAAATCTGAGATGGGGGAGGGAATCAGCGGCCAAAAGAGAGGACATGACGTTAGAGGACCTGGAGCAGGGGCCACTCCCACTCTCACAATGCATGGCCACAATTACAGTCCTCCTATAGCCTGTCAATGATCCCTTCCAGTGCAGCTCATACAGGCCCATAAGTCTGCTTAACGCAGACTACAAGATCCTGGTGAAAATGCTGGTGGGCTGCCTGGAGGGGATCCTACTGCAGCTTATATATAAAGACCAAGGGGACTTTATCAAGGGCTGTCAAGCCAAGCACAGTATAAGAACAGTGGCTGATGTCACATGGAGATGGTCAAGGGAGGGGGACTCAGCCTGGACTTTTGTCATTAGATGACAAAAAGGCCTTTGATTTGATTAAGTGGCCCTTCATGTTTGAGGGGTTGAGGACCTTTGGCTTTAATCGTAAAATATGGGCCTGGATAGGCACACTGTACCAGTCCCCTCAGGCCAAGGTCTTAACAAACAGTTACTTCTCACAGTCTTTCTCTCTCTTGGGGCATGAGGCAGGGATGTAGTTTATCCCCTGCTTCTCTACATGCTTACAACTAAGCCCTGGAAGAGGCCATCAGAGGAAACCCAAAAATCAGGGGTCTCTAGACAGCAGAACTTGACCATAAAATGTCACTGTTTGCTGATGATGTCTCCATCTGTCTAGCAGACCCTGAAACAGCAATGCCTGAAACAAACTAAAGTATTCCAACTTTAGGGCCCTATATCAGACCATAAAATCAACTAGACAAAATGTGAGTAGCTCCTATTGGGCAGAGGGGGCTCTTACCTTCTGAAGGTCTCTGGGTGCAGATGCAGCCATCAGAAAGTCTGAAATACCTGTGCATCCTCCTTCCCAGGAGGCTCCCCAGGCTTGTCTCTTTGAATTATCAACCTCTGCTGAAACAATACAATTGTGTCATGTTATATGAAAATCACTGCCTCACTCCCCCATAGGTAGGATCAGCACTATCAAAATGTGTAACCTAGTACTGTGCCTCTACGTATTCCAAACTCTCCCAGTCTATGTACCCCCAAAATATTTCACCTCAAGAAAGGGATATCTCACCACCTTGCTGTGGCAGGGGAAAAGAGCTAGGGTTAAACCGTCCATGATGTAGAATCCGGCCCATAACGGGGTCTTGGCCTCTCAAATTTTAAATATTACTGTATAGCCACCCAGCCTGCATTTATAAAAGACATACTATTACCCAACAAGACCTGCCTGCTTGGATGGTGCTAGAATTACAAGATCCCTTTGGGTCATAGTCAAATGAGATGTTAAACCATGGTCCCATCGCCTGTTCTGGTGGTTGTTCAGGTGGACGTTAAAGTTCTCATGTCACTTCTCAAAAATAGTAGGAGAATTTTTTATTATAGGAATCAAAACAAAATACAAAATACAAAAAGAAAAATATTGTTCAAATAATTAATATGTACAGATCAATGTAATAACTGAAAATATATATCATCCAGCAAAATAAATCATCAAGTCATAGAAACTGAAAAACCTCATCATAACATTCCACCGTAAATAGCCTAGGTTATTCTTGAGATCAGTTCACTTATATTTAATGAAAAAGGTTAGGCCCTTCCACCACTTTTTCAAATCAGTAGTTGGTGCTTTGTAAGAGTCTGAATTACATACTTCCAAGAATGCTTTTTCACACAACAGTTTAAAAATAGGTAATGTCATTTGTTGTGGGCATAACACTCATTAGATTCTTGTTTGCCACAAATAAAACTTTAAGACTGCAAAATACACAGTTAAAGTACCTGTGCGAAAACTTGAAAACCTATTGCTATAGTTGCCAAGCACAATATTTTCATAAGTTATTTATTTAGTTTTTGTTGACCGGGTAAGTGCACTAGACAAATCCTACCTATTTTCAGGCACGACCCGGGGGGAGGGGGTACAGATGAATGCCAACAGACCTTGAACCAGATTAAGCTGTTGGTGGTATTTTTAGTGAAATGAGGGAAATTTGGCCAGGACACCGGGGAAATTCACCTACTCTTTTCGATAACTGCCATGGAATCTTTAACATCCACATGAACTACCACCAATCCAGGCAGATGGGACCTCAGTTTAACGTCTCATCCAAAAGACAGTACCTCAGAAGTGCAGCACCCCTCTCATGCTGCACTACAGTGTCAATACTGGGATATTAACCCAAGTGCCCGATGTGGGGACCGAACCCTCAGGCCTCTGATTTCCCAGCCTCAGAGGCGAGTGTGCTACCCACTGAGCCACTGACACTATTATGTTCATTAACCTTCCTAGTTTCCAGGTGAATCCAAGAAAAGCCCATAAGTTCTTGGAAAATAAACAGTCTAGTATAAAATGCACTGTTTCTACTTTATTAATACATTCAAGGTATGAACATGTTCTCTCTTTTAGTATTTTGTGTTTACTGTTGCCACATACATTCAGCCTACCATATGCGTATAACCATATAATTTCCCACATTTTTGTTGGAATTCCTTTTTCATTTAACATGTTTATTGTAACATTATAATAAATAGGAGCCCAATTTTTAAACTGAGGTTTGTTAGGGCCTAGTTTTTCTAAAACCAGGGAATATAACTGTTTTCTGTTGGAGGTGTTAACCATTTGTCTAGATAAATCCCATTCATGTAGTTTTTGAATTGATGACCTAAGAAATTCTGGTGTATTGAGATATTCGGAAAATTTGAGGGGCTTATTTATCCATCTGTCTAAAAATGTTTGCCAATTGTTGAAAACCCAGGAAGTCGTTTTAACATCTGATGATGTAGCTAGGGATTTAATAGATAAAAATAGGAAAAGCGTATGAAAGAATACCACCGGGTCTACCATGTCCAGGCCTCCCTCAATTCTTGGTAGATATGTAAAACCTCTCTTAATTGGATTGAGGCAAATACCCCACAGCATATGAAAAAATATGCTGTACATTCTTGTTTTGAAAGTAAGAGGTAAAGGGAATATAGCCCCCACATACAGAAGGAGAGGAATTAAAAATTGTTTAATAATGTGTATATGTTGAAGCTTGGCTATTTTCCAGTTTTTCCAGATGTTTACTTTAGTCCCACATTTAGACAATGCTGAATCCCAGTTAGCATATGCTGGGTTGGAGGAACCAAACATTAAGCCAAAAATGTTAACTGATTGTGCAACAACAGGGATGTCCACAATGTGACAGGGAATATTATCCCAGGGTCCAATAGGGAGCACTTTATAAAATTACCAATTTTCAATTGGTCATTAGATATTGTAGATAAGGTCTCTATCAGATATTTTGCATGAAGTATTCTTTCTTCATTTTTGACTATAAAGCAGGTGTCATCTGCGTACACTAACACTTTAATTAGGTTAGTTTGACTTGTACCTGCGATACCTTGTATCAATGGGTTTTGACTGATCAATTCTAAGACTGGATTAAAGGAGAAAATATATAGTAACATACTAAGGAGACACCCTTGATGTGCACAAGTTATTATTTTCACTTCTGGGCTAGAATGCCCTTGAATATAAGTATTGATTGATTGATTGAATGATTGATTGAATTGTGTTGACCCAGTAGGCTCACTGAGACTAGAAGTCTCTTTTTCAGGGGTGACTGGGGCAGGATACAGATGGCAACCAATTGAAAAAATTGAACCAGATTAAGCTGTTGGTAGTACTTTTAGTGAAATGTGCATTACTATACAAACACTGTATCCAAGCAACAAATTGAGATGGAATGTCATAATGTAAAAGTTTGTGAAATAAGAATCAATGGTTTACCCCTTTTGTATGCTTTGGATTGATCTAATGAAATTACCTACCCTTTGGTTTGAGATTTATTAAGGTATTCCCATAGTTCCCAGAGAATTATTAAAGGCTGATGTATAGCTCTGTCTGGTAATCCACAACGCTGTGATAGGATGATAATGTAGGCTGCTATACTATGCAGCTGAAGGTGTAAGATCTGTGTCAACATTTTGAAGTCCGCATTTAATAAGCTGATTGGTCTCTAGTTGTGTATTTTCATTTTATTTCCAGATTTGAATAAGAAAATGATCAGACTTTTTGAAAAATAGAAAGGTACAGTTTTGTTAGTGAGGAAGAAATTAAATACTTTTCCAGGCAAATCGCAGACTCTTCAGAAAAAGTTTGATAGAATTCATACGAAAGACCTTCAAGGCCTGAGAAGGTACAAGTGTTCCTCATTTTTATTATTTCTTGAATTTCCTGTTTCATAATAGAGTGTACCATGAACTCTAGTTCATTTGGAGGGATGTTGTGAGAAGGTAAATCGGAAAAAATTATTTCCAAATCTTGTGTAAATGTCTTACTGGAAATATCAGGAGGGTGTAAATGGCATAAGATTATTTTTGTCAATGCAATTGGAGATGAGGTGGGAAGCCCATTGTCATCTATTAGGGATGTGATTGTGGAATTATGACTCTGGGACGTACAAGCCTCACATGGGTCATTATAAGGAGTATTTTGGATTCCATATGTTAATTCTGCTCTGATAAGAGTTTGTTCTGTCATAGTGTACGTTTTTCATTTCGGATTTGATGGTATTAATTTGGGTCAAACGATTAATGTCTCTAGAGGGGGGTAAAGCTAAAGATATTGCAGTTGAGAAAGTAAGTGTAAATAGGAGACGTCCCATTTAGATTTTTATTTCCCAAAAGTTTGAAAAAACTTCTGTATGTCTGATTTTGTGTCCGGCCACCTTGACCCATAATCATCATATAGATTGAAAACCGATGCTCTAGTGCTAGAGAGTTGTTTAATATGATATTGTACATTGCTATTCGATAATACCAATAGATTTAATTTTCAATGAGAGGTGGTCTGTGTCTGTTGAGGGTTACAGCCAATGGAAGACAACACCATAAGATGGTCAGAAAACTCCACCGGCACAAGATTGGTGGAGAATACAGTTAAGTATTTCGAGAAAAAGATGTAATCAAAGTGGTAAATTCTTCTCTTTTATAAGAGTAAGATGGACCAATTTTCAAACAATCCATGCAATTTGTTAGTTTGGCTAAGGTTATACATTTTTTAAGTGCCGTTGAATCACAATAGATTATTTTAAAGTATTGTAATAGTGCAGTTAAAGTCTTCTCAAATGATCAGGATTTTAGCCATAGCTAAATAAGGCTGTAAGCTTTCAAAAAGAGTGCATCTATTGGCCTTAGCCTATGGGGAATAGATATTAATCAGCCTACAAGGCTCCTCATCCCAATACCCATCCAATAGCAAAGCTCTACCGAGGACTAAATCTATGAGATGTAAAATAAAGAATCTTTTGCCAGTAAACAAAATGCCAAGCCCATCAGCCCTATCTTCCCCGAAAGACCAAAAAGAAGGTCACCAAAACCATTCAGATCTAAAAAGAGATAGCTGCGTCTGCGATCCCATCCATGCCTCTTGCAAAAATCTAAAGACATATTATGTGCAAGTTGAAAAACTGAGAGATGTTTGAGTATTCAACAAGGTATGGCTGTTTACTGATGCTATTTTTGTTCCATACATAAAGGCAGTGCAGAAAAAAGAAACCTTAATGTTTTTTCCTTTTCTTTTTTCCACCATAGATATTCTCAGCTATCTGAGAAGTATCAGCTGTAATATTCACTGTGTCAATGGTGTGCTCAATTTCCATTTTTGATTCCTCCCAGGTTGACCTAGCCAAAGCCTCAAAGGGGTTTTCGGATTCAATATCTTGTGGTATAAGTTATTTTTTCAAAGATCTTGTATCTTTTTGTTTTGGGGGGGCTGAAGTGAATCATCAGTGTAACATACTGGATCTAGGAGTGCCTGATCAGTGGTTGTATGTAGAGCTTTTGGAACAGGGTCATCTGGATGGTGTGGGATGATTATAGGATTCTCTTGTTGCTCCTGTTTTGCTTATGTTTTGTTGCTATTCTCATTGGAGAAGGGATTTGATTGATTTGCCTGTTTGCACTTTATTAATAAGATCTTCTGGGTTAAGGTCATGTGCTTTATTGGCATGTGCCCATGGACAGTTCTTGTATACATGACCGTGCTCTTCACAGAGACTGCATTTTGTGTGGTTTATGCATTGGGATCTCTTATGACCAACCTCGTTACATCGACTGCATCTCAATTTGTCACACACACTAGATAAGTGTGTACGAGCTCTACACTGGTAACACACCATTGGTTATCCAGCATAAAAACATACCCCACAATCACGGCCTAAAAAGAAACAATTCTGTACATGGCATATCCCTTTCTCCACCTCTCTAAGTTTGACCTTGAAACGCCAGCCACCAGTCCAAAACTGTTCGCCATCTAGAATGGCTTCAGATGCACTTAAAACATTGCATTGTTGTTGTAGCCAGTGATAGATGTCTCCAACAGGCACTCTTTCATTCCTGAACATTATGGTGACTTGTTTGACCAAAGGCTTTGTTAAAGGTATTGCAATAAATGGAGTCCATAAAGGTGACAGCTTAAGTTGATTGTGTCTGGACCAAAAAATCTTTAAGAGATGCGAAGAACGGAAGCTAATGTCAAAAGTGTCCTCGCCTGAAATATGGATGAAGGCGAAGACATCAGCTGGCAAGAAATGTAAAGAGTCCTTTATTAACTCTCTGCCCACATATTATCTATCAGAGTGAGGGTCTAGTCCCCTTTATATTTCAAGAGTACTGCATATCTTCAAGGTAAGGGATCTGTTTTACTAGCTTTGAATAGGTCAGATAGGAGAGAGAGGTCTGGATGCAGATTCACTAGTGTCATGACAATCTTGGTTCTCAGGTTTTTGTTTTGGTGTAGCACCATCTTTTTGGAATGCAAAGCTTTGGTCAGGCTGCTGAGGTTGTGATATATTTCTTTCATCAGAGGTAGATTTAGTTGTATTTGTTGGAGTACTATCTTATGGGAGTGGCTTCCATTCTGGAGATGATGGTAGTTGAGACAGGTTGTTTGCATCCCATGCTGGATCAGACATCAATGTGCCATCATTCTGTTGTTTCTGCCCAGCTGATTTCTGGGATTTCTCAGGAGACCAGTCTGAGTCAGTGGGTGCTGTAGGTTGGAGTCCAAAGGCAGATTGTATTGCACCAGTAATGCTATCATTTTTATGCACAGAACTTCGAGTAGCAATGTCAGAGAAAACTATATGAATGTTCCTATTAGAAAGAATTAGAGATTCCTGTTTCCTTCTGAGCTCTCTTTCTTTCTTCTTTCTTTCTTTCTTTCTTTCTTTCTTTCTTTCTTTCTTTCTTTCTTTCTTTCTAAGAAGACATCTTCCTCAGTAATAAGTCTGAGTAAAGCGGGTTTTCTACCATTTAGGGCAACACCTAGCATGTCAGCCACACTGGCAGGAGAAACTGGAGCCATTTGTGGAAGTTCATCAAAGGATGATCTTAGGACAGGGGGTGTACCTGTTTGTGCCATTCTTGACTGGTTCCTTGTATACTAACATACTATTTGCCAGCAGATTAGGCCTTACGGTCTATCGAGTCTGCTCGAACCTAGATCCTTAGTTGGGTGCCAAGACCCTCCCATCCCTTGTTCTCTAGAAACCCCTATCATCCATCCCCACCCCTCCGGGACAGGCCATCATCTGATACATCCACTTTCTGTGTCTGTCCCACCCTCTCTTGAAGCCCTCCACTGTGGATCTCTGAACCAGCTCACCAGGCAGTGCATTCCAAGGGTCCACCACCCTCTCGGTGAAAAACCTCCTCCTCTTTCCCCTCACTCTTCCACCTTCCAACTTCAAACCATGCCTCTGGTGATACCTCCCTGCTTTAGTCTAAAGATCCCTCCATGTTTACCCTATTTATTCCCTTGAGGTACTTGAGACCTCAATCATGTCCCTCCTGTCTCTCCTCTCCTCCAATGAAAACAGGCAGAGCTCCTCAAGTCTGTCCTCATAAGTCAAATCCCTAGCCCTCATATCATCTTTGTTGCCCTCCTCTGTACCTTCTCCAGGAGCTGTATGTCCCTCTTCAAATGTGGTCTCCAGTACTGTACACAGTACTCAAGGTGTAGTCTAACCAGTCCATTGTACAGCAGCAGAATCCTTCCCTGCTCTAGAGGTGATCCCCTTACGATGCATACCAACATCCTGTTTGCCTTGCTAGCTGCTCTCCTGCACTGCTCAGAGTTATTCATACATGTATCCACCATGACCCCTAGGTCTTTTTCCCCTATTGAGGCCTCCAGCGCCTCCCCACCCAGGGTGTACCTGTGTTTAGGGTTTCCCCGACCAAGATGCAACATCTTGCACTTGGTGATATTGAAATTTAATTTCCATGTGTGAGCCCAGCTTTCCAGGGTGTCCAGGTCCCCTTGCAGGGCCACCCTCCGCTCTTCTCCCTCAACTACTGCTCCCATCTTGGAGTCATCCGCGAAGAGACTCATTTCACACCCTATACCCTCTCTGATGTCCGATATGTATGCATTAAACAGGATCGGACCCAGGACCGAGCCCTGTGGTACCCCACTACCAACCTCTCTAGGGTTCGAGAGCTCCCCACAGACCACTACTCTCTGAGTGCGTCCAGCTAGCCAGTTTTCAATCCATCTGACCATCAAAGGGCCTACTCCTAACCCCATCAGTTTCTCCACCAGACCATTGTGGGGACAGAGTCAAACGCCTTGCTGAAGTCCAAGAATAATACATCCACAGGCTTACCCCTGTCCAGTTCTGATGTTACCCATTCATAGAACTCCACAAGGTTGGTTTGACATGATCTACCTGGCTACAAACCCATGTTGCCGACTATCCAGACCTCCACCTCCTCCAAGTACACCCAATCGTTCCTTTAGTATACTCTCCATTAATTTTCCCACCACCGAGGTCAAACTGATGGGTCTATAATTACCTGGTACTTCCTCGACCCCCTTATGGATTGGTACCACATGTGCCTCTCGCCAATCCTAGGTACCCTCCCTGTCTCAAGTGACCTGCTGAAAGCTCCGCCAGGAGTGCAGCCAGTATGTCCGCCAATTCCCATAGTACTCTCGGATGAATGCCATCCATTGGGAGATTTGTTTTTCTTTAGGGCCTTGAGGGCTAACCACACCCTTTTGGTGGAGATAGCATCATCCGTCCCCTCCCCCTTACTGGTCTTTTTATCCTTATCCAGATGTGACCCCCCTGGGGTACCTTTCCCTCCCTCTTGCTCCATTTCTGTTGCTCCCCTGATCCCACTCCCTGCCGCTTCTATCCCCTTCATGCCTTGTTTTGTAGATATCCCATCCCCCTCCCTAGTGAACACAGAGGCAAAGTACTCGTTAAATACCTCTGCCTGGTCCCTCGCCTCTTCCACCCACCCTCCTTCTGATCTCAATCTGCTGAGATGGCCCTTAGTTTTTCTCCGCTCCCCAATGTACCGGAAGAACCCTTTTTCCCTCCATGTATCCCCTGTGCCAGCCGCTGCTCTTTACTGGACTTTGCTCCCCTCACCATACGGGTGACTTTTCTAGATGCAAGCTGGTACATTTCCTTATCCCTATCCCCTCTTGTTGTTTTATATTTTTTGTAGGCCGCCTTCTTTTCTCTGACTGCTACCTGTACCTCACTGGACCACCAGCATGGTTTACTGTGACCTTGCTCCCTTACGTTTCAACTTAAGCGCAGATCCTGACTGCCCCATGAAGTCCCCGTTTATGACCTCCATCTCCTTTCCACACTTGTCATTGAGGTAATCCTCTCAAGTGATCCTTGAGAATATTTCCCATGCCCATAAAGTCTGCCCCTCAAGTCCACTGCCAGTGTCCTAGATCTCACCCTCCCTCCATGCTTATTTGAAACCAGACAGTGTGTGGTCACTCCCAGTCAGGGTCCTGTACAACTATGTCCCTTACCAGATCCCCATCTGCCAGAACCACATCCAGGACATGCCCCTCCCTTGTGGGCTCCATCACATGCTGTGTTAAGAACACATCCTGAAGTCATCCAGCAGCCTCTGCTCCTTGGCCCTGTAGAGGACATGGTTCCCCAGTTTGTACCTGCATAAGGTCCCCATCAACACCACTCCTTCCCTTTGGACCACACTGGGCAATGATGTTGTCCAGCAAACCATCCTAGAACATCCTCATCCCGGGGCCTATAGCTACTCCCAGCTTGACCTTATCTCCTGCTGGGGATCGTAAGGTGACCCATAAGGCCTCCATGTTTCCCTCTGCCTCTTCTACCATAGCAATTTCTATATCATCTCTAATGAACATAGCCACTCCACCCCCTCTGACCTCCTTCTATCCTTCCTAAGCATAGTGTGCCCTGTACATTTGGGTCCCAGTCGTGGTTTTGTTGTGCGTCTCCGTGACCGCCGCCACATCCACCCCCTCGCGTACAGCATGGCCTGGAACTCCGGCAACTTGTTTCCCAACTCCTGGCATTTACTAACACCAACCCCCACCTTATCCCTGATCCTCTTTGTCGAACCCCACCCAGATTCCTTATACTTCCATCCTCCCCCTGCTCCTCCTGAAACCTCCACCTCCAGTCTGTTTCCCCCTTCCCCCTCTTGGGCTTGACGGCTACTCCCCTCATCTGGAGGAGAGGGCTTCTGGTCAGCCCCTCCCTCATCCCTCCCTCATGTGCTCTAGAGAAATGAGCACAGCATTTGCATCTGGTTGTGACAGAGCTACGACTTGCTATGCTTCGGACAATTCATGTTCCGACCCACTGGGCATCCCATCCGGGTTTCTCAAGACTGTTTCGTGGTTTGTTTGTGTTGAGGGGAGTCTTAGGCCAGAGGAGTATTCTTCTGTATGTGCCATTCCGGACTGCCCCTTGTGAATGTTTAAGTCTGTATTAGTCTGTAAATTGTGTGCTATGGTCAGATTGTTGCAGCTAATTGGAACCTTCGTGCACTGTATGGAAGCAGCCTGAGAAACATCAGCCTGTGTTGTCTCGGAGCCAACCACACCCTGAGGACTCATTGCAACAGTTTGAGCAAGGTCAGAAACATCAGGTACATTTTTAGAATTGTCAGGGGTACCCCACAGTTTATACAGGAAGTGCACTCGGGGTTGCATGAATAATATGGCCTTACTACACTGGCTAGACATAGCAGCATCATCTTTACCTTTTGATTTAAACTGAAACACAGTAACATTTTGCTGATCAGTAGCAGTAGTCTGGTAAGTAATGTTAGAAGTCAGTACCTGTTCAGTCGCTAGTGGCTTTTTGTTACACTCTGCAATTTTGTCAGTGCTACCAGATGTTTTGGCTTGTAGGATATCCAACACTGCTTGCAGTTCTTTCTGTGTCTGTAGAAATGTTTGCTGTTCTAGCTTCATTTTAGTTTCCAATTCTTGTATTGTTATATTTTTTTCTGGTGTTGGCTCATTTTGGATTTTAGGAAAATCCATCTCCTGTTTATTGTGATTTTTTTTTTGCCATCTGTCTCGATGCAAATGTTGTCATCCAATATACCTGCAGCATCAACATATTATTTAGTCTCAGTAGAAACAGAGGTGGGGGTAGAGACCAATTCCCCGGCCTCCACAATGTCCATGCTGCTCGGCTCCTCGGCCAAACTGGCCTTCTCCTCCATTTTGACAGAGGTTCCTCCTACAGGCAAGTAGGGGAACTTTTTATCGTGAAAATCATAATATCAAGTTTAATACACCAATGATTCATGCAAATAATATTCTGTCATTTCATTTGTACATACAGCCTAGACACTAGAGTGCACATTATCATATAATATTTCAAAAGTGCAATCAAAGTAAAAAAAGAAAAACCCCAAAACCTCTTCCAAAGCCTAAATATATATCTCAGCATTCCTTGTGCCTTCTAAATTCATTTATTACTATCATTTTTAAGGAATCCAAGAGATGTTTTCCCATAATTTATGGAACTTTCTGTTATCTAATTGTACTAGTTCCTTTTTCTTCTGGTATAAAATAACTGGTTCTATTTGTTTAATGACAACTGAATTTTGAGTACTTATGTGCTGTATCAAGTATTGGCACCTAGTCTGCCACATATAATATTTTATACATGCAAAAATGACATTCAGTGTGCTAGGGTTATATCTGCTTAGAAATCCTGTATAGTCTCCTAAAACCAGGCATTCATAGGTAATATGCTGTGCTGGACTCTAATGCCATCTAGTGGCTAAATCCACCCAGAATTGCTTTGCAAAGTTACAGGTTGGAAATAAGTGCTCTAGAGTTTCTTCCATGCCCCTACATTCTGGTCTGATACATTGTCTCTGCAAGATAGATTTGTGTTTTAAGTTCCCTTTAACTCCCAATCTCCCATGGCAACTAAGCCACTGAACATCCCAAACTGCAGCTGAAATCCTCTTATCTGTTAACATCTTTAGAGCTGAATTTAATCTAGAAGGTGTGCATCTTGGAAAATCAATTTGTACTGCAAAGTTATTTTCCATTATTTCCCTATATAATAGCTTCCTCTGTATCCCTTGTACCCTAACTTTCCTGACTTTCCATAATTTTAATTTTTTTATTGCACATATGGCAAAGTCTGGGATCTGTAAGTTGGGGTGAACCTTCAGAACGTCTTCCCCCCCATTTCTTTAAGAAAGGGTGAAACATGTTTTGTGTCCACTGATCCCATGGGTGTCTGTTATTCCCTTCATTTTCCTTTAAAGAGGATGCTATAAAAAAGGAATGGTAAAACACTACATCCCTAGACCACCCTGCTTAATTTTTAAATAGGTGAAATCCCTATTTATGAGGTTCAAATGGCCCCCCACACCATTTGGAAAAAACAGCTGAAGAGTCTAGTTTCCAAGGCCACAGGTATTGGAAACGTAGGTCTTACATGTAAAAAGATGGGAAGTAAGAATTTTTTAACAATCGTGATTCTTTTCTGTTTTGAAAAGGACTAGGTTTTCCATTGCTACACCTTTTGCTCGTCTATTTGTACCTGCTCTTCCCAGTTTTTAAATGTCAAATCTCCACAGACAAAATGTAGTCATAGTACCTTACTGGTTGTACTGGAGATTTCCATTTGTCCTATATTTGGCTCAAAACTTCCTCCCCCAATATGTATTCCCAAACTTTTATTATAATTCACCTCTGCCCCAGTAAGCTTTGTGTTTTGCTTTAAAATACGCATGCCTCTATTTCCTGATTCTGTTGTTCACAGCATCAGACATATATCAGTCGCACAAATCAATATTTTTTGGGTTGCTATTCCTGCAGATGGTGTTATTCCAAGTATATCTTTATCATACAGTATAGCACGTATAACTGGATCCAGGACAAACGTGTACAGTAGAGGGCTGATTGGGCATCCCTGTCTTACTCCCCTGTTCAGATGTATCCTACTCCCCATTAAACCATTTATAGTTGGATAACTTGTTGCAGCAGTATATAGTATTTCTATCCAAGAAATAAATTGTTCAGGGAATCCATAATTCTTTAATACCTGAAGTAAAAATGCATGTGATACTTTATCAAAAGCTTTAGTTTGGTCCAAAGCGAGCAGATACCCATTTAGTTTTCTTTATCTACCATATTCACATATGTCTTATAATAATGTAAGGTTCTGTTTTATATTCCTTTAAGGAACTGAACAGGTTTGAGTCAGGTGGATTACTGTAGCTGCAACTTTTTGCAGTATTTTACATAGTATTGTAGAAAGTATTTTATCATCAGTATTTAGAAGGCTGATTGGCCTCTAATTGCTAAAGTCTTGTTTATGTCCTTTTTTATGTAAATATATAATTAAGTTAGAAGAAATTCCATGTTTTAGTATTTCATTATACAGGTTAGGTAATATTTCACTTAACTCTGTTTCTAAACATTTATAAAGTTCATTCATAAGGCGATCCTCCCCTGGGGAGACACCCAGTTTAAAATTCTTAATTGCTGCTATAATGTCTTCCTTTGATATGAGGTTCTCTAAATCTCCATATGACTCAGATGATAATATGGGGGGGGGGGATATGCAAAATCTTCCCATTGTATCTTGGGGTTAAATTTGGCACCAAAAGACTTCATTAGGGATGTATGTATTATTGCCATAATTTCTATGTCCGTACTTCTTAACTGTCCGGAATCATCATATAAGCCTTCCATTAATTTTTTCTCAAGTTTCTGTTTACATGCAGAATATGGGTCAGCATATGGATTTTTTCCATGCCAAACTTAATTTCTGCATGTAACGAAACTGCTCTGTCATATTGGAGTTGTCTCATTTTGCTTTTAATATTCGTTATTTGTTCCTGTATCCTATAATCAGAGACATTTTGTAAGGACATTAGTTTATAAAATTGGTTTATATATTCCAAATATTGCATGTACTCTGAATTACTTTGTTTTTTACCTATTTTAATGAAGAGATTTTTTATTTCAATCTTGGTATCTTCCCAAAAAGTGCTCCAGGTGTCATACATTTCTGCCACTGTTTTCCTGATTTCCATATGCTGAATTAATTTATTTTTTATTTCCACCTGATCTAGCAGAAAATAATTCAACTTCCATCTTTTCTGAACTGCAGGAAATTTAGGCAGAATGCTTTTTAACCCTATTTTACATGCTAGGACTAGATGGTCAGAAAATTCACAAAAATTAAGCTCAAATTGGTTTGAATACAAAAACTTGGATAAAAAGAGTCTATATGAGATGAATATGTGTAATTCCCCTACAAATGGGGGTTCCCAAAAAACCTTCCTTGGTTGTGCCTAAATGCCCTCTGCCAGGCTGGTGTCCTGTGTTTTAGCTGTTTAAAAAGAAATTGCATGAAAGTGCCTAATTGCCTCTGTGCCTGTCTCTTTAAAAGCTGCCTATTTTGCAGTGTATAATTATTCTGGGTAGCGCCAGAGTGTGTCTAGGCTTGAGTCCCGCCCGGGCTTCAGTGGTATCGCTCCATTCTGCCATCACTAATTGCTCAGAGGGAGCTTTATTGGAGTCTGTAACTGTTTACTGTTTATCTGCTTTAATGGCAGTAGTATTGTAGTTTGTTTAACCGGCCTTCTTTGCAGCATGGACTTTATGTATTGCATCACCATTTTGGTTTTGGACTGCCAGTCAACAGCAATAAATACCTTTGGGGACTCTAAAATGGAGCCTCTCCCAAGGGGTCTTGTGGGAGCAAATTTCTGTAGAAATTGTAGTTTTTACATTTTGGCACCAAAATCGACCTGGATGGGAGCCCTTGCTTTGACAGACAGACGGATCAACCAATTGAACCTTTTGGATCAGTGGGAAATTCCCAAGCTGCTTGCAGCAGTGAGGCAGAAGTGAGTTGGAGCTGGAAGAGTTAGCAGCTCCAGCTCGAGGAGCTGCTGCCCTATGAGGTAGCATGGGGACTTGGTGGGAAGGCTGAGTCTGGCCTGCCTGCCTTCAGCTCTTCTGCGTGGAGGGATAAGAGAAGCTTTATTTTGAACCACATCTCAGAGTCATTTTGTTGTGCCCTGATTAATGGGCACGGTGAGCAGAGAGTCAATCTGAGTTGGGAAGTGAAAGTATGAACAGCTCGAAATAATGGAGCAGCAGTTCTGCGTAGTTTTCACTCGGGAGAACTGTGAAAGGGCTGCGTTTCGGCCTACCTGCCTGATGTCCCTTGTGAGAGAGCTCGTTACAGAATCGGACTACATCCGAAGTATGGGAATGATTGAAGCCATTGAACTGTGACCAGGCTTAAAACCTGAAGACCGAAGATTTACTGAATGTGATCGGCCTGTCAGGATCTCCAGTTACCGCTGACCTCTCGGTGTTGCGCAGAGATTCTGTAATTGTGACTGGACTGCCATCCACCTGGTGCAGTGGTGATTACTTTACTATAAATATGATGTGTGCTGTTATTGGGTCGCAGTTTGGTTCCCCAATGTGTGCTGAACTGTATCCTGCTTGCTGGAGGCTGCGTGCAGCCCCCAACTGACTGAATCTGCATTCATCTCCACTTGGCCTGGGCCTTGCTATACTGGCCCAGCCAGATTACTAATGCCACAGACAAAGCCATTAATGAGAGATCTGCCTGAGGATCAGCCCCCCTGCTCAATGTTTTGAACAGGAACAATGCCTCTGTGATTTGTGTGGACCCTGCTTCTCCTGGCATTCCAGCTCATCAACCTGCAGTCTCAGTTTCATCCTACATGTGTCCTGTATTGGGTATCATGAGTAAACATCAGGGTAGCTCCCTGCAAAAACAGCTAAATCTAAAGTGCTGTCATCTGATTGCCTTGTTGTCTTTTCCTTCATGAACTGAGACCCCGGCTCTAGATTATTTATTTATTTTGTTTTTGTTGACCGGGTAAGTGCACTAGTATAAATCTGCCTATTTTCAGGCACTACCCGGGGGAGGGGGATACAGATGAATGCCAACTGACCTTGAACTAGATTAAGCAGTTGGTGGTATTTTAGTGAATGGAGGGAAATTTGGCCAGGATACCGGGGAAATTCCCCTGCTCTTTTCTAGAAATGCCATAGGATCTTTAACACCCACCTGAACAACCACCAGAACAGGCAGATGGGACCTCGGTTTAACATCTCATCCAAAAGATGGCACCTCAGGAGTGCAGCACCCCCCCCCTCGTGCTGCACTACAGTGTCAGTATTGGGATTTAACCCAAGTCCCTGGTGTAGGGATAGAACCCACAGCCTTCTAATCTCCTGGCCTCAGAGGTGAGTGTGCTACCTGCTGAGCCACTGACACTGCAGTGTGTGTTGTGCATGTTTCTTTCTTCCATCACAGGGCCCCAACCAGCTGTGACACTGGCATACCCCGGGCAGCGTTCCTGGCTAACCCACCTTATTCCTACCTGGGTGCCCAGAGTGTATGACTGTGTATGGACTCTGAAATGCATGCATGACTGCTGATTGATTTAGCCTTTACGCCAATCAACCTGATTACGCCCCTTCCCTGTTCAAGTCCCCTAATAAAATCAGATCTAACTCTTTTTACATATAACCTGACTGTGGCTCCAGTTTGTATCAGAAGTACCATACTGTTGCTATTTGCTGTGCATAATCTTGTTTTACAGGGTGTCTCCTGGGTCGAGCCAGAGGAACCAGTCCTGGTGGTAAGTGCAAACAGTGTGGGGAACTGTATGCAGAATAGGGGCTACTATGAAAGTGTTTGTTGCATATTGTCTAGGCCGCTAGAGGGGAAAGAGGGGGGGTTACAGTGTCCTGGATGGCTGTACCCAGATTAGCCTTGTTACTAACCACCCTTTCCTTTATGTGGAGGCACCCGTTTCAGTACCCAGGCTCCTTAACCTGCAACTAGCCAAGCAGGCAGGGGTAGTAGCTCTTGGGCTAGTGCCACCTAGGGGTTACATCTTGGAGGCACTGCTGGGATTAGCACCCCTCGTGGCTGGGAGGACCAATGTCTACCTTTGCTAAAAAAATTTGGCACCAACTGGGTTTCCCGCCATTGCCATGGATCATAGGGATGGGCCCCCACTTGTATTTAGCATATAGGAAGCAATAATGTAAATAAGTATAATAATATTTTTGTGTGGATTATAGTAAAATTAGCAAGTGTATGGAAAATACATAATTGTTGTCACTGTAGACTACATATATCTAGAGTATATTGAATAAATATAGTAATATGATAAGGTTACATTTTCTGCTATTATCCTTGTCTAGTGTAGTAGTGTCATGTATATCTTATATAGCATAATGTTGTTCAGCAAATATATTATGAGCATAGACTTGACGTGGATGCCAAGTTTTTCCATGCAGAGAAGCGTGTAACCCCCCCCTACAAATAGGGGTTCCTAAAAACCTTCAGTGGGTGTGCCTAAATGCCCTCTGCCAGGCTGGTGCCCTGTGTTTTAGCTGTTTAAAAAGAAATTGCATGAGAGTGCCTAATCGCCTCTGTACCTGTCTCTTTAAAAGCTGCCTATTTTGCAGTGCATAATTATTTTGGGTAATGGCCGAGTGTGCCTGGGCTCGAGTTCCGCCTGGGCTTTAGTGGCATTGCTCCATTCTGCCATCGCTAATTGTGCAGAGGTAGCATTATTGGAATCTGTAACTGTTTACTGTTTATCTGCTTTAATGGCAATAGTATTGTAGTTTGTTTAACCGGCCTTCTTTGCAGCATGGACTTTATGTATTGCATCACCATTTTGGTTTTGGACTGCCAGTCAACACCACTCAGTACCTTTGGGGACTCTAAAATGGAGCCTTTCCCCAGGAGTCTTGTGGAGCAAATTTCTGTAGAAATTGTAGTTTTTACATTTTGGCACCAAAACAGACCTGGAGGTGGAGCCCTTGTTTTGACAGACAGGTGGATCAACCAATTGAACCTTTTGGATCAGAGGGAAATTCCCAAGCTGCCTGCAGCAGTGAGGCAGAAGTGAGTTGGAGCTGGAAGAGTTAGCAGCTCCAGCTCAAGGAGTTGCTGCCACTTGGGGTAGCGAGGGGACTTGATGGGAAGGCTGAGTCTTGCCTGCCTGCCTTCAGCTCTTCCGCATGGAGAGATAAGAGAAGCTTTATTTCAGACCACATCTAAGAAGCATTTCATTGTGCCCCAATTAAGTGTCACGGCAAGCAAAGAGTCAATCTGAGTTGGGAAGTGAAAGTGTGAACAGCTCGAGATAATCAAGCAGCAGTTCGGCGTAGTTTTCACATGGCAGAACTGTGAAAGGGCTGAGTTTCGGCCTGCCTGCCTGCTGTCCCTTATGAAGGAGCTCATTATAGAATCGGACTACATCTGAAGTGTGGGAGAGATTGAAGCCTCTAAACTGTGACCAGGCTTAAAACCTGAAGAAGACCGAAGATTTACTGAACGCGATCGGCCTGCCAGGACCTCCAGTTACCGCTGACCTCCTGGTGTTGCGCAGAGACTCTAATTGCAACCGGACTGCCATCCACCTGGTACAGTGGTGATTACTTTACTATAAATGTGCTGTGTGCTGTTAGTGGTCACGATTTGGTTCCCCACTGTGTGCTGAACTGTGTCCTGCTTGCTGGAGGCTGCATCCAACCCCCAACTGACTGAATCTGCATTCATCTCCACTTGGTCTGGGCCTTGCTATACTGGCCTAGCTATATTACTCACACCACAGATAAAGCCATGGATGGGAGACCTGCCTGGGGATCAGGCCCCTGCTTAATGCTTTGAACAGGAACAATGCCTCGGTGACTCCTGTGGGCCCTGCTTCTCCTGGCATTCTAGCTCATGAACCTGCAGTCTCAATTTCATCCTGCCTGTGTCCTGTATTGGGTATCGTGAGTAAACCTCAGGGTAGCTCCCTGCAACAACAGCTAAATCTAAAGTGTTGTCATCTGATTGCCTTGTTGTCTTTTCTTTCATGAACTGAACCCCCGGCTCTGGATTACAAATAGTGTGTGTTGTGCATGTTTCTTTCTTCCATCACAGGGCCCCAATCAGTTGTGACACCGGCTTACCCCGGGCAATGTTCCTGGCTAGCCCACCTTATTCCTACCTGGGTACCCAAAGTGTGTGACTGTGTAGGGACTCTGAAGTGCATGCATGACTGTCTAATTGATTTAGCCTTTAAGTCAGTCAACCTGATTATGCCCCTTCCCTGTTCAAGTCCCCTAAATAAATCAGTTCTAACTCTTTTTGCATTTAACCTGACTTTGGTTCTAGATTGTATCAGCAGTACCATACTGTTGCTATTTGCTGTGCATAACCTTGTTTTACAGGGGGTCTCCAGGGTCGAGCCAGAGGAACCAGCCCTGGTGGTAAGTGCAAACAGTTTGGAGAATTGTATGCTGAATAGTGACTACTGTGAAAGTGTTTGTTGCATGTTGTCTAGCCACTAGAGGGAAAGAGGGAGGTTACAGTGTCCCGGAGGGCTGTACCCAGGTTAGCCTTGTTACTAACCACCCTTTCCTCCGTATGGAGGCTCCCATTTAAGTACCCAGGCCCCCTAACCTGCAACTAGCCAAGCAGGTAGGAGTAGTAGACCTTGGGGTAGTGCCACCTAGGGATTTTATATGCACTTCTTCTGTAGGTAGATCCTGCATCCTTGTGTAGATCCCTGTATGCATCTTTTAAATTAGTTACCTTTAATATATCCTGCAGAGCATGGGAATCACAATAAACCTTTTTTTGAATGTTATCCTTTTCTCTATATCCAGAATGCAGTTTAAATCCTGCCCCCCATATGATATGTCTTGTAAATAGATAGGATTTTATGTGATTAAAGATCTGAATTCTTGCTGTTTTAACTTGTGGTGCATATGTGTTGATTAGACATAAGGAAAATCCATTATATGTGCAGTCTATTATCGAAGCCCTTCACTGTACAATATCTATTACCCTCTGGACTTGTACCTGTGTTTGGTTAAATAAAATCCCTACCCCTTCTGCTGCATCTGGCCCATATGATGAAAAAGAAGGCCCTCATGTCCAAATTTTTTTGCCTGTGAAACATCTTGCAGGGAGTTAAATCTGGTTTCCTGCAAGAAGAGAATATCTGCCTTTAAACTTCTGCAGTATATCAAGCATGCCAACCTTTTTTATAATTTTTGATACTGCAAGTGTTTAAAGAGATTAAGTGTAATGATGCCATTTCTGCTATGTTTTAAGGTTTATTTTTTTATTTTTTCCATTTTCTCCCTTTCTTTTTTTAGTTTCTAGTATCTCTGTTACTGTATCTTCCTCGCATTTCATTTCAGAAATAACTTCAGACCATGATGGCAAATCTGACTCTGAGCCCTCCTGCATATCTCAGAGGTCCTGGAAGTTGTTGTGTGTGCTAATCGTGCTGGGGGAGACCCCTCTGTCTGCTCACTAGTCTGGTTACTCATTTTGGATGAGGAGTTTGAAAGTCAGATGTAGTGGGGTGCATAGTATCCACCCCTTGCCTGTCTGTAGGAGTGCTTGGATTTACACCCTGCTCTTGTTCCTGCCTTTTCTTTGGTCTAGATTCACTATCCTGCCCTGTATCATTCCTATTTTCTCTTGTAGATTGTACTGTCTCAAAACGTGGTGTACCTGTGTTGGGTGTTTCTCCATTGTTGTCATCAAAATTCTGAGGTCTGCTTCTTTCTTGAGCATGATTAATCAGGTTTTCTTTGTCTATGCCCCCTTGTCTATTCTGACCAGCCAAAGGACACTGATGGTAGGCATGTCCCTGTTAATCACATAAGTTGCATTTAAATACATTTCTACAGAGAGCGCTATCATGATCAAAGTCCCCACACAAAGCACATTTTATCTTGTAACCATGCGTTGCTAAGGTATCTTCTACTGCTACATTTGTAGCAGGCCTTGGGCTGGCCAGGACAGAAGCACACCCCTCTGTCCTTCTCCAAGAAAAAGCTGTTAGGAATGTGCATTACTTCTGACCCAATGATATTCAATTTCACGTTACATCTCCAACCTCCTCCCCAGATACCCTCCGTATCAATTACAACTTCAGGAAGCCCTAAAACAATTCATTTCTGTTCCAGCCAAAACTGAATGTCCCCCATGTTTACCCCTTTATTCCAAAACATTATATTTACTGTTTTAGACAAAGATTTAGTGATTGGAATAGCCCAGAAGGGAGTCCACAGAGGCTCAAATTTATCTAAACTTGCAAAGGTTTTAAAACTGACATCAAATGTGCCCTCCCCTCTGATGTTAATGAGTGCATAAACATCAAAGGCCTGAAAATTCATTGACTCTTTCAGTAATTTTCGTGCCACATACGTTTTGTCTTGGTGGTCCTGAAGTCCTCCCCTATATCTGAGGCGGACTGCATTATGCCTTGGCACTTGGTCAAGCCTATTATTTTTAAACAAATCAGAAAATCTCAACCCAATTCTCCTGCTATCTTGACGTGGGGAGGGAGGGCGGATGTATGCAAGTCCTCATTACGAGTTTCTATGTCTTGAGGTAAAAATTGCCTTTCTTCTGGAAGTCCTCCATGTCCCTCCTGAGTTTACGTTTGATTTGGTTTAATATTTTGAAAAACATTATCCTCGGCACCCAACTAAGGATCTAGGTTCGAGCAGACTTGATAGACCATAAGGCCTAATCTGCTGGCAAATAGTATGTTAGTATTATGCTGACCTGAAGATTCTCCCTGGTAGTAGTGATCTCTGGGGGCCCCATATATGTCTGAAGAAGTAGGAGAAAAGGAGATCCAGTTCGGGTCAGGTGCTCATTTTCCATTTTCTAACTGCATCCAGCCCACCTGTGTCAGTGCCTTTTCTTTTCACCAGCTGTTTTCGGGAGCTGCTGAGACACTGCTCGTTTGCTGCCGCATTCCTGTGCTACTTGCATCAGTACTTGGGACAAATGCTACAGGCCATGCCTCTTGATGGTCAGCTGTTCCACTGTGAGTTGCTGTCAGACCTTCGGCTTGCCATGTCAAATCATTCACAGCTGCTATTCTTTTATCAATGTGTATACTCCAACTAATCTCATTCAGTTGTGGTTTGTCCGCAGTCAGAACATTCCTGGAATTTTATTATCTTCTTCCAGATTCCAGCTGCATGGTTGTCCCCATGCACATCCCTCCTGAGCTCGGTGTCAAAATCCATCCTTGGATTGTCATCTTCATCCCTTCATTTTTCTGCTGCTGAGATTGGGGATTCAACCTCGGGCTGCTGCAGCACAAACACATCCTCCTCTTTCTGTGGTCTCACACTGTCTACCATTCTGTGGAAACGGAGCAGCAGCTCCCCCTACTGCAGAGTAGGGGACATTTTTATTGCTAGAACTCCATTACATACAACACCAAGTATTTTCCAGTCATAAATCCTGTCACCATAACCCCACATTGTGACTCTTTATCACCACACTCCTTCTCTTAAACCCACATAATACTCCGTAAATTTTTTTCTATTTAATTTTTTATCCGTATTTTAAAATGAAAGAAAACCCCTTCACCACACCATCACCTGTGCCGTTGGGTAAACATTCAAGTCACCACAATACACTTCTAGTAGGGCATTTTCACAGTGTAAACAAAATGTTTCATATGTCATCACTTTCTGCTACAAAAAAAATTGGCATCTACTCTGCCATAAATAAAATGTAATACACACAAAGAGAACTTGTATAGTGCTTGTCTCATACCTTGTCAGTAGCTGGGGAAAGTCACCCAGCGATATCATATTATATGTCACCTTCCTCAACCATGGCAACATCCATGTGACTGCTAGGTATTTCAGTGCTTCTATAGAATATGAACATTCTGTTAAAAAATGCTCCTGGCCTTCTAGTTGATTTTCACATTCTGGATATAAACAATTTCTCTTCTCTATTGCCTTGTGTTTATGATTACATAGATACATAGATACATAGACAGTGTCGGCAGATAAGGGCCTATGGCCCACCAAGTCTGCCCATTTGAGCTTGTAAGTTCAGTTTATGTTTTCCTAGAAGTCTGTTGCCCCTTACCCCTGACCTCCAGAATTCCTTTATGTCTATCCCATGCATTCTTAAATCCCGTGATTGTTTCAGCCTCCACCACTTCTTCAGGCAGGGTGTTCCACTTGTCCACCACCTGTTCTGTGAAGAAATTCTTCCTCATGTTCCTCTGAATCGCCCTCCCTCCAACTTCATCCCATGCCCTTTAGTCCTGAAACATCTTTTTCACTTAAAATAGTGTATTCCTTGCACCCTGTTCCTCCTGTGAGATACTTGTATGTCTCTATCATATCCCCTCCTCCTCTCTCCTCCAGGGAGTACATGTTCAGTTCCTTCAACCTGTCTTCATAGGACTTGTGATGCAATCCATGCACCATCTTTGTTGCCCTCCTCTGAACATTCACTACCCTGTCTATGTCCTTACGTAGGTATGGTCTCCAGAACTGTACACTGTACTCCAGGTGGGGCCTCACTAGTGACTTGTATAGCTGAATTATGACCTCCCTTTTCCTGCTGGTGATGCCCCTGCCTATACATCCCAGCATCCTATTTACTTTACCTACTGCCTTGTCACAGTTTCCCTACCTTGAGGTCATCAGAGATGATAACCCCAAGATCCCTTTCCTGCTTGGTGCATGCTATATCCTCACCCCCCCAACTGATATATTGTGCCAGGGTTTTTGTGCCCCATATGCATTATCTTGCACTTCTTTGCATTGAATTTCAACTGCCAAACCCCTGACCATTCTTCAAGTTTCTGCAGGTCCCTTCTCATTCTGTCTACACCCTCTGGTGTGTCTACTCTGTTACAGAGCTTAGTGTCATCAGCGAACAGTGAAATTCTGCCTTCTAGGTTCTGTGCAATGTCACTGATGAAGATGTTGAATAGGACCAGTCCCAGCACTGATCCCTGTGGTACCCCACTGGTCAATCTTCCCTCTGTGGAGTGACAGCCATTTACCACTACCCTCTGTGTCCTGCCACCCAGCCAGTACCTACCACCACACTACTGTCCTGCCACACCCATATTCCCAGTTTGTGTAATAGTCTTCTATGTGGCACAGTGACAAAGGCCTTGCTGAAGTCCAGATAGGCCATGTCCACTGCCCTCCTGATCCATCTCCTAGTCACCCAGTCAAAAATTCAATGAGGTTGGTCTGACATGACCTCCCCTGGTGAAACCATGCTGCCTTGGGTCCTGTGGTCCATTGACAACCAGATGTTCCACAATCTCCTTCAGTAGTGCTTCCATGATCTTCCCCACTACTGAGGTGAGGCTGACTGGTCTGTAGTTCCCTGCTTCTTCTTTGTTCCCACTTTTGTATAAGGGGACTACATCTGCTGTCCTCCAGTCTTTGGGTACCTCCCCTGTTTCCAGTGATCAGCTAAAGAGGATAGCCAGAGGTTCAGCCACCACCTATCTTAGTTCTTTAAGGACCCTGGGGTGCACCCCATCTGGCCCCATTGCTTTATCAACTCTTATTACTTCCAGTTCCTTCAAGACCCTTTCTCGTGTAAAGGGACTTGAGTCCATTTCTGCACCATTCTCACCCCTTGTACTCCCTTCAGACCCATTACCCTCCTCTTCCTCAGTAAAGACTGAGCAGAAATACCTGTTCAATATGTCAGCTTTAATGTTGTCATCCTCCACACGGCCCCCATCCTCCCCTTCAGTCACACTATCCCTCCCTTTGTCTTTCTTTTTCACTTATGTACCTGTAAAGGTTTTGTCCCTCTACCCACTGATTTTGCAATGTGTTCTTCTGTCTGAGCTTTGGCTTCCTCACTGACCTCCCTGCCTCCCTTTGCTTCTCCTGGTACTTCTCCCTATCCCTTCTGCCTGTGTCTTTTGTATTGCCTGAATGCAATCTTTTTGGCTTTCACTTTCTTTGCTACCTCTTTGGAAAACCATAATGGTCTCCTCTTCCTTTTCCTCTTGCTAACCTGCTTAATGCATAATTCTGTTATTCTTGTAATCCCCATTTTAAATACTGCCTACTGTTCCTCAAGCCCTGATTCCTGTCCCATTCCCCTTAATGCCTTTCAAGTATCTCCCCATTTTCCCAAAGTCTGCCCCCCTAAAATTCAGGATACGTGTTTTTGTGTGGTTTGGTTTTTCTCTTTCTGTGATTTCAAACCACAATGACTAGTGGTCACTGTTCCCCAGGTGCTCCCCCCACTGTTACCCCCATCACACTGTCCCTGCTTGTGAGCACAAAGTCCAGTATTGCCTTCTGCCGAGTTGGTTCCATGATCAGTTGCTTGAGGAAGGCACCCTGAAGGGAGTCCAGGATATATCTGCTCCTAGTTGATGCTGCTGCTGGGATGCTCCAGTCCACGTCTGGAATATTGAAGTCTCCAACCAGTACTACCTTGCCCTTGTCTGCCATCCTTTGGATGGCTAGCATCAACTCCTATCTGTTTATTCCTCCTGGGCTGGTGGTCTATAGACCACACCTGTGCGGATGGCTGTTCCCATTTTCCTTTCAGCTTAACCCACAGTATCTCTCCCCCATTTTGTTCTTCCTGGATCTCTGTGGCCTTATGTCATTTTTCGTACAATGCCACTCCTCCTCCCTTCCTGCCTGCTCTGTCTCTTCTGAATATGTTGTAGCCAGGTATGGTCATCTCCCAGTCGTGGATATCATTACACCAGGTTTCAGTGATGGCCACAATGTCCACTATGTTTTAAATTTTCAACAGTCCAAAAACAATTATAAGTAAAGACAACAAAGAAAGTACAGTGTCACTAAAAGCCCACAATCTAAGTTTAAAAGAAAAATAGAAATTACCAGTTACTCTAAAGCACTGAATTGAATATGTTTCCTTCCTTCCCCTTCTGGCTTCTTCTGAGAAAATAAAACTCTACTTGCTACCTCAACTCTGACTAAGACCCACCTCCAGTTATCACGTAGCTGAGGTCAGAGGCCAGACAATTAACACCCTTCACCCAACTACAGGGCAGTCAGACAAGCCAAGATAAAATTTGCAGCAATTAAAGACAGCACAGAATTACACCACCACTATGTTTTAAATTTTCAACAGCCCAAAAACAATTATAAGTAAAGACAACAAAGAGAGTACAGTGTCACTAAAAGCCCACAATCTAAGTTTAAAAGAAAAATAGCAATTACCAGTTACTCTAAAGCACTGAATTGAATATGTTTCCTTCCTTCCCTTCTGGCTTCTTCTGAGAAAATAAAACTCTACTTGCTACCTCAACTCTGACAAGCCCCACCTCCAGTTATCACGTAGCTGAGGTCAGAATGAACAATTAACACCATCACCCAACTACGAGAGCAGTCAGACAAGCCAAGATAAAATTTGCAGCAATTAAAGAGAGCACAGAATTACACCACCACTATGTTTTAAATTTTCAACAGCCCAAAAACAATTATAAGTAAAGACAACAAAGAAAGTATAGTGTCACTAAAAGCCCACAATCTAAGTTTAAAAGAAAAATAGCAATTACCAGTTACTCTAAAGCACTGAATTGAATATGTTTCCTTCCTTCCTTCTGGCTTCTTCTGAGAAAATAAAACTCTACTTGCTACCTCAACTCTGACTCAGCCCCACCTCCAGTTATCACGCTGCTGGGAGGTCAGAGGCCAGACAACTAACACCCTTTCACCCAACTACAGGGCAGTCAGACAAGCCAAGATAAAATTTGCAGCAATTTAAGACAGCACAGAATTACACCACCACTATGTTTTAAATTTTCAACAGCCCAAAAACAATTATAAGTAAAGACAACAAAGAAAGTATAGTGTCACTAAAGCCCACAATCTAAGTTTAAAAGAAAAATAGCAATTACCAGTTACTCTAAAGCACTGAATTGAATATGTTTCCTTCCTTCCCCTTCTGGCTTCTTCTGAGAAAATAAAACTCTACTTGCTACCTCAACTCTGACTAAGCCCCACCTCCAGTTATCACATAGCTGAGGTCGGAGGCCTGACAATTAACACCCTTCACCCAACTACAGGGCAGTCAGACAAGCCAAGATAAAATTTGCAGCAATTAAAGACAGCACAGAATTACATCACCACTATGTTTTAAATTTTCAACAGCCCAAAAACAATTATAGGTAAAGAAAGTAAAGTAAAGTACCCCTTACGCTAATTCTCCCATGTGCACACAACCACTCGGCATCCCACATTCTAGTTGGTATTCTTGGGTCTGTTATCTATTTAATTACCTCCAATTGCATTCCTGTCCGACAATGTTTAAATTCTGATTCCTCTGGCCCTAGGCTTTTTACCACCTCTTTATACAAATCTTTCTGAGTTTTCTGTAAAACCATTTACTTAGGAACCTTCCATTTAAACATTTTTTGAAATTAACTTTTTAGATATTCCACTACTGATTTCCCTCCTGTCAATCTGACAGGCTGGTTTTCCGACAAAAAATAAAATATCCTTAATATTTTGGGCTAGCCAAATCCTTGCCAGATTCTGTTTGCTCAGAAACAAATTTTTCATATTTACAGCCCAAAACATACACTGAAAAAAACTACTGGATTTATCACTCCTGACACCCCTTTCTTTATTGATTGATATGTTAACTCCCTTCTCATGGGGTTAAGCCGACTTCCCAAAAAAGCTGGAAAAATACTCTCAGTATTCTTGCTTCTAACACTGTGCTCACATATAGAAATATTGGGATTAAAAACTGCGTTATGACATACACCATTTTTTATTTTGACATCTTCCACCCCTTCCATTTAGCCACTTTCCATTCTCCTAACTGTAAAGATTTTTTTCCCCAATTAAATTTACCCATGTCTCCAGGCCCATAATAGACCCCCAAAATTATAATTGGTGTAGTCATAATCTCTATCCCATGTACCTTTTGTTGATCATATACTATTCCTCATAGTACCATGGCTTTGCTTTTCTGTAGATTTAGACTGGCCCCTGATACCATTCCATATTCCTTCATTTCCTGGAGGATGTGTCCCACCCCTTCTTCATGCTTAACCATTACACATACATGGTCCGCATATGCTGTTATTTTTATTTCTGACCTCTCCATTAAGTCCATTATTCCCTGTATATCCTGATTGAGCACAATCTTTCTAATAAAAGGGTCTAAAACAAATAAATACAATAACGAACTCAATGGGCATCCCTACCTCACCTATTTCATAATTGTAAAATGATTTCCTTGTGGACCTGTTATATTTGACATTATAACTGCATTTGTATACAGTACTTGAATCCATGCTGTCAATCTTGGAGGTACTCCATATGCTTCTAGTGTTTTAAACAAAAACTCATGACTCACTCTATCAACAGCCTTCCGTTGATCCAATGATAATAAGAACCCTGCTACTCTTTGTGCCTCACAATAATTAATGACATCTCTTACAATGCACAGATTTTCTGGATGTGTCTACCAGGTAAGGCACAAGTTTGCATTGGGTGGATGACCTCAGAAGCTGCAATTTTCAATCGATTTTGTAAAATAAAAGTCAAAATTTTAAAATCTGCATTTAACAAGCAGATTCGTCTCCAATTTCCTATACTTTCTCTATTTTCCGATTTAAACAGGTGCATTACTAAACCTATGGTAAATTCCTTTGGCAATGTTTCTTTCACTAATAAATATCTAAAGACCTTCCCCCAATTAACTGCCATAATATCTGGAAATAATCTATATCATTCATTTGGGATCCCATCTGCCCCTGGAGCTATATTTAATTTCAAAGTATTTATTGCTTGTAAAATTTCTGCCTCTTGTATCTCTGTTTCCTCTGAATCCTTAAATAATTTCCCTGGATCCAGGCCCTGCAACCCTCTAAATATGCTCCCATTCTATTTAAGTCCAGTTTTCCACTTTGTGAAAAATAATATAATTCTTTTTCCACTATTGGTAATATACCCTGTATTCCCTCATGCCTCCTCACCTCCTCATCCCATAATGCTGAGAACTGTACTGTCTCTGTTCTTTCTTTACAGGCCTCACATGGGTGTTCTTTGTTTCCTGTAGCTAAGTTCTGCCTGCAGAGAATTTGCCCTATTATAGTGCACTTCTAACATATCTTGCTTCACCTTCCTGATTTTTTCCCCTAGGTCTATTTTTTGTTCATAAGAAGTAGAAAGTAACTTATATAGCTGTGTCCTTGGTGTAATGTACATTGCATTTTTGTCATTTATTTTTTCCTTCCCAAATTTCTGATCCCATTCCCTGATATCTGCTTTTGTGTCCAGCCACCACCTCCCTAGATCCTTATAAAGTGTTAACACTGATGTTCTATAGATTAAAATATCTAAAATATCTACCTTTTGTGCTTCAGGCAATGTAATCATGTCTGTATTTTATCTCCATCTGTTTTGCCTCGGTAACCCCTATTATTGGTTCTATTCTTGAAAAAATCACTAAATGATCTGATCTGAGAACTCCAGTGATATGGCTCTTGTCATTTGGATTTTGGATGTGCTTGGATACATAAATTAATGTATTTTTGATTTTAAAGCCCCTTTAACAAATGTCTAATTAATCTTTGGATATGCCTCCTTACTAAAATCTACTAGGCTAGCGTGCTCAATGCATGTGTTTAGTGCATTTGTATCACAATACATTTTTTTACCTTGTGCCTTCCTTGCAGTGACATCCAGGGAGCAGTTAAAATCCCTGCTAAGTACGTGTCTCTTGCAGTAGCTAAAAATGGTTTAATCTCATCCAACAGTTATACCATCTCTGCTTTCATTTGTAGGCTGTACATCAGAAGAAACCTGCTTGATCTGCCTTTCCAGATCTCATCCAGAATTAAGACTATCCCCAATACTAAGTCTATTATTTTCTGGAACTTAAAACCAGACCCAGTAAATAATATACCCACCCTATCCATGCTATCATCCCCAGATGACCAGTATGACAGTCCCCAGAGCCATTCCTTACTAGCCAGTGCACTTAATCTTTCTCTGGAAAACCATGTTTCTTGTAAAAAACATAAATCAATATTCATATCATGCAAGTACATTAGTACTGTTCTTTTGTTATCATTTACTATACTATGCACATTTAAAGATATGATGGAAGACACAGTCATGCTTAGTTATTCATCTATCCACCATTCAAAGTCATGTTTTTTTTTCCTTTTTCTTTTTGCCATTCTGTTTTCTTTTCTCCTGAATTTCCCTTTCAGTCTCAGGGTTAAGGAGTGCAAGGAGGAAGACGAAGTATCAGAGTCTTGATCTCCCAGTTCCATTAACCCCACCAGTGAACCCCAAAACATCATACTGATTATCCATGTCAATTTCCACCGAAGTATCTTTTTGCAGTCTTAGGCTCCATCTTCTAGGGAATGGAGTATTCCACTCAGGAGAAGATGATTTTCTGTTCTACTCTATTTTTATCCAATATGTTCTCATGAGGCTCTCAGGCCTGCTCCCCAGCCATTGTACCTTCCATGCTACTTTCCGGCTCCTCCCTTTGTTGAGTGATGTACTTGTTTGGGCCTTGTACATCAGTTGCTACTGGAGACTCTAAGTCTTCCTGGGTAGTCTCTGCTGCCATGTCCCTTTCTTCTGTATGTGGCTCTGTACTGCCTGCTGCCCCATTAGTTGGGAGAGAGTAAGGGGGATTTTCATTAGGGGTGTGATGAGGGGGTGCATTTGCAGCTTGTTGAGCCTTTTTTATGATGTCATCCTGGTTTATATTTCTAGCTTTATTATGTGCAGCCCATGGACAGTTTTGAAATATGTAGCCAAAAACATCACAAAGATTGCACCTTGCAAGGTTAGCACTCTGCATGCTAACATGACCCATCTCATTGCATATGTTGCATCTCACTTTATCACATATGCTTGCTAAATGTGATCTAGCCCCACATTTATGACATGCCTTTGGTTGTCCCGAATAGAATAGGACTCCTCTGTCCCTTACAATGAAAAAAATGTTAGGCAAATGCATTGTCCCCATCGCCTCCTGTCTCAATTTCACTCTGAATTTTCATGCCCCAGTCCAGAAATATTCCTCATCTATAACAGCTTCAGGGGCACTCAAGACCTCGCATCTATATTGTAACCAGTGAACAATGTTCTTACATGTACCCCCTCATTACAGAACATGACCGTGATAAATTTTATTGTGGGTCTTGTCAGTGGTAGACATATAAAAGGGGTCCAAAGGGGTGAACATTTTAGTTAGTTGTATTTTGTCCAAAATCTGTCCAGAGAATGGGGAGATCTAAAACTTATGTTGAATGACACCTCCCCTGAAATGTGGATTAAGGCATAAACCTCAGAGGCTAAAAACATATTGAATCTTTTTTTATCAAGAATAAGTTGTATTTATTCATTATCATTGTGAACAAGGAGAATTAGATATGCTTAACATACAGTATAAAGTACTCATTTTAAACAATCCAGGCTGATCCCAAGTGGCATTGGCTGACCTCTACAGATTAAAATATCTAAAATATCTACCTTTTGTGCTTCGGCAATGTAATCGTGTCTGTATTTCATCTCCATCTGTTTTGCCTCGGTAACCCCCGTTATTGGTTCTACCCCTGAAAAAATCACTAAATGATCTGATCTGAGAACTCCAGTGATATGGCTCTTGTCATTTGGATTTTGCATGTGCTTGGATACAAAAAATTAAATTTAGCTATGCATACCTTGCCAGGACATAGGGAGTTACATATATCTTCCTGTCCATAACTGTCCTACAGGATTCTTAAATAGACAGTATTAACTACTAACCAAGCTGGTATACAAGATCCTAGGTGCTCTAACATTTCTTACTGTCAAAAATTCAGCAATCTATATAATTAAATGCCCACAGTTATACTTATTAATAGTATTGAGGGCATCCAGAGAGGTAGCTTAACAAAAAGATAAGAGAAGAAGTACAAAGGTAACAAGATGTGTACTTAAGCAGGAGAGGTTATAGCTGCTCAGCAATAAACTAATACTTGCCCTAAAGTCGTAGCCGACTGTAGGGCTTTTATGCCAAAGAGGCCTCATTAAGCAGGAGGGTCTTATTAAACAGGAGGGTTACCTGGGGGAGGCAGAACCTTGGATAAGGAGGAATTGAGGTATGCTCCCCATTTCTCATAGTAGACAGCGAGTTTCCCTCTATTAACGTATGTGAGCCACTCAAAGGTGGCTAATCTAGCTAGGGCAGAATGCCAGAGGGAAATAGGTGGAGGCGATGTGTGTCTCCAGGACAATAGTAGAAGCCTCTTAGCTTCCAGGAGGGCTGCTAAGAGCCAATGTTTATGTGGCTTTGGCAGTTGGTCCAGGGGAGCAGAGTCTCCCAATAAAAGCAAAGGGTTAGAAAAGTTGATGGGTAGTTCCAGTACTTCAGAACAATCCATTGCTATGGCTGACCAAAAAGGGGTTAAGGCTGGGCATTCCCACAGAAGGTGCAACATATTTGCCGGATCATGCCGACATCTCCAACACATTGAATGGGGAAGAATGCCCCATGAGTGGAGGGCTGCAGGCATACGATACCACCTAATGAGAATTTTAAGTTGTATTAGTTGACTCCTAATACCCTTATATGTGGAGTGAGCAAGGTGTAGGCATTGGGACCATGTTTTTGAAGTGATGGGGACCTTAAGATCTGCACTCCATGTGGCCTTACATGATTCAGTGTGGTCTGGTTGTGCCTCATGCCATGTGCTGTAGAATCACCCTGCTTTGCCTTGGGAGGAGGTTTTTAGGTGTAAAGAGGTCAGCCAATGCCACTTGGGATCAGCATTGTATGTCCCACTAAGAGCTTGGACCACACTGCACAATTACAGCTATCTCCAAAAGTCATTAGACTGAAGGGAGTACCGAGCTTTAAGCTGTTTGAATGACATCTGCGTGGAAGAATTGGATATATATAAGTCTTGGACAATGCATATCCCCTTATTTTCCCATGTCGGCAAGTGGAGTGGTTTATTGTCCACCATGAGAAGTTGGTTATGCCAGACAGCCAAGTATTGGAATGGAATAGAACTTGCTGCTTTCAAGGTATTAGAGGTCACCATGAGTCTGAACCATGCCTTCCTAGTCTCGGTCATGACAGGGGTGAGCCTACTGGAGTTTATAGAGGCATTTGTCAGTAATAGACTTAAGGGGATGTTCTGCATGAGCTGGGATTCTAGCTGAACCCATTGGGTAGGTGGGGGGGAGGAAGAAACAAACCACTTGGTGGCTGGGACAGAGATATAGGACCAGTGGTACCCCTGCAGCCATGGAAATCCCATACCTCCCTTGGTCCAATGGGCTCGCATCTTACTTCATCTCCATCTTGGTGTCTTACCTTCCCAGAGAAAAATGATATTAGTTTATCTAAGCGATGGAACACTTTACTCGATAAGGTAATAGGGAAGATTGTTGAGAAGGTATGCAACTCTGGGTATAACAACATTCGGATCACAGCCACTTTACCTGGGAGAGAAAGGTTAAGATGGCGTCAGCAATTCACCTCCATCATTAATAGAGTTATTGGGGGCCAAAGTTTTCATGCTCTAGGTGCTTCCAGTTAAATTAGATATTTATTCTGAGGTATGAGAAACTATGTGGAGCCCAAGTTAGGTCTACACCTTGCAGATAAGAGTTTGTGCAAGTCGTATTGGGGGGGGGAGGGTTACACTTTTTTTTTTTTTATTAATTTGCAGGCCAGACAGCTGGGCAAATTTTCTCATGACCTCTAAGACACTGGGGAGAGATTCCTTAGGATGGGTTAATGTTAGAAGTAGATCATCCGCATTTGAGGCCGTAATGCATGTGTGCTGGCCTACATGTATGCCCCTGATACCTTCAGTGGCTTGCAATTTCTGTGTCAGTGGATCTAAAGTCACCAGAATTAGTAGGGGAGATAAGGGACAGCTCTGTCGTGTACCCCATTGCAGGGGAAAGGGGGGGAGATGTCTTTATTTGTTAGCACTCTAGTGGGGGGGAGGGCCTTATACAGTACACAAATCAATTGTCTAAAATATAGACCAAATCCATAGAGCCAGAGTGCTTCATAGAGATAGGGCCATTCTACAGAATTGAAGGCTTTAGAGAAATCTACCGTCATCGCTGCCATTGGATTTCTGGAGTGCATTGCAAGCCATTTGAGATCCAGGACTAATCTAATATTATCGACTGCGGCTCTTCCTTTAGTAAAAGCCACTTGGGATGGGTGAATAATAGAGGGTTTAGCCTCCATCAATCTAGTGGCAAGCATCTTAACTGCAATTTTGTTATCAACTGAGATGAGGAAGATCGGGAGATAATTGGTACGGTTTGAGGGGTCGTCTGATTTTTTTGGAAGGAGGGTGATTAGGGCATCGCGCATGGTGGGGGGAGAATACCAGTCCCATGAGCCTCCTGTAATACAGAGATAAAAGAGGGGTACTCATTTCTGTACCCATGGCTTGGTACAATTTTGTGGTCATACCATCTGGTCCAGGTGATTTGCCTTTGGTCAGCTGGTTAAGGGCATTCAGCAGCTCTGTTTCAGTAAAAGGCTTATCCGAGGCCTTTTTCAGATTGTCAGGTGATTGAGGAATGTTAGCAGCAGTACAGAAATCTGTCAGTTGATGCTCCAATTGGTTTGAGTCTAACATTGCATGCAACTGGTATAGCCGCTGATAGGAGTGTTGCATACATTCATTGCTCTGGTTAGGACTCGTGACCACTAGGTCTATTGTGTTCCTAAGGGTGTGAATACGTGAGGCAGCCTGTTGTTTTCTTAACTGAAAGGCCAGAAGTTCCCCCCCTTATCTCCTCCCTCCCAGTGTGCGTGTTTGGACCTAATCAACGCCCACTCTGCCTTTTGTTGCAGCATGGTGTTTATGCAGTATTTTAGTCCTACTATCTGCTGAAGAAGTGTCGGGTCAGGTATACAGGCTGTGGAGGCCCTGAATCTGGCTTTCAATGAGGAAACTTCAGACTGCAGGTTGTTTAGCTCTGTCCGCCTGGCTTTGTTTTGTTGTGCTGCATAGGAAATTATTTGCCCTTGCAGAACAGCCTTAAAGGCTTCCTAAACCATGGCAGTAGATGTAGAGGCAGCGTGGTTCAGAAAGAAGTAATCCCTGGCAGTCTCCCGTATCATAGATCGGAACTGAGGATCTCAAAGGAGTAAAGGATTACATCGCCATCTAGTACCCGATCCACTCTGCCCAGAAGGGGTATAGCGGCAAGACACTGGGGCATGATCTGAGACTAGGATATTGTTTATCCTGGTACAGGTAATAACTCAGCCACAGGGGCATTGGCAAGCCAAAAATCAATCTGGCTACATGTGGTGTGAGCAGATGAGAAAAAGGAGTAGTCTCGCCCTGGCGGGTGATCTCTGAGCCACACATCAGTCATATCCCACTCTGCCATAATTCCTTGTAAGGCCAACACTGTTTTAGGGTGTGTTTGGGGAGTTGGTTTGGATTTATTGAGAAAGATATCTAAGGTAAGACTGAAGTTGCCACCAATCACAATTATGATTTGTGGGTGTTCAGCAGCCATGGACTCTACGGCCTTGTTGAGATCCAACAGGATTTATGGGTTATCACTATTTGAGCCATACACATTTGCTAGCACCACATGTCTCCCCAGTGTGAAAAATGGACTGCTATCCAGCGGCCTTGAGCATCTGAAGCCACTTGCTCCTGTACCCAGGGGCATGATTTCTTAATCAGAATTGCCACGCCTCTAGATATAGTTGACGCTGAGCTCACTATAACCCTACCGACACATGCTTTCTTGAGCCACAGTACAGTTCTTGCAGTGAGATGGGTCTCTTGGATAAGTGCAATATCTGCCTGCAAGGACTGTAAGTGTCTAAGGACCATGGACCGTTTAACCGTGTGGTTTATGCCCTTCACATTCCATGAGATGAGTTTTATACTTGTATTAGCATTCTGCATCATAGTTCCAAAGGTTGGATAATATAGGGTACTCACAACCCATGTCCAGAAGGGACAGAGAAGAAGGAGAGGGCAGACTGCCTGAGACAAAGGAAGGAGGGTTAGCTGAGTAAGGAGGGAAGGTAGTCTGTTGACTGAGTATAAGTGGCAATGATAACCTGGTACAAAAGTGAAAACAGTCAAGTTAAAGCACTAAGTACACAAACAAAATGACCAACTAACTGAGTTGATGAGAAATACAACAGTTTATCCACTAAGGGGTAGGTTACTTTAACTCTTTAACAATAGAAATTTAAGGACTATAAATGATTAGACAAGCACAAAGCTAAAGTTGAGTTGGTGTATGCATGAGGTGCAGTCCTCTGCACTATCGAGGAGGAGCACTCAGCCATGCTGACCTTTGACCTGTGTGGGGATAAATGGAGATAAACCAGCTAATAACACATAGCTCCGTCCCCAGCTATATATATAAAAATAAGGTACTCAGGAATGGGGGGATGGGAAGTGGAGGTTGAAGCCCAAAATGAGGGAAAAGACAGGGTTCAGAAAGGGAAGGGAAGGACTTTGTTGCTCTATGGCATAGAGGAAGTTCAAAATATATGTAGCCAGTGAGGCATACAGGCCTCTTTTCAGTGTATAGACTGATGCTAAGTACCGTGCTCTCGGCAGTCTCCCAAAACCAAACTCAAGACTAGGCAATAAGTGCTACAGGAGCCATAAATTTAAGAGGGCTAATAGTGCAGGTGTAGTCGATTGGTTGTTTGGAGGGAGGGAATGAAGGAGCCCTGCCCAACCAAAGGGTGGTCCGCTAAAGGGGTTTTCCTAATCTAGCTAGGTGCAAAGACTACTAGTTAAATTTCCCCAGAGTTGGAGTTTTGGCTTCCTTCAGAGTCGCTCTTAAAAAGTTATCCAATACTGGTTAAAAGGCCCTTATTTATCAGGCATCCCCAGTGACTTCACTAAATGGTATCATTGTATTAAATACCCCAAAAGAAAAGCAAATTATGGATTTATAACTTTCAGTCATTCGAGGCTTGCTCCCGATTTACAGCAGGTCTTGTTATGCAAGTGGAAGTGTCCTGGGATAATGCCTCTGCAAAGCTTAGCAGCCCAGGTTTAACTGGGATGTTGGAAATGTCCTGATAGTCCGCTAAGCCTGAGGGAAAATCTGCCAAGGAAGCTGTTTCAGCCACCTCCATAATGAGATCATCTGGGATGTCTTGCATATCTGGTTGATCCAAGGTGGGATACTCGTCCTTGGTTTGCTTTGTGGGTGGTGCTGTCCCTTGGAAGGAGATCCCTGGTCACTCAAGGAGCGTTGTCATACTTGGGTCATTTGATTTATTCCCCACTGAGGTAGAGAGGGAGATGTATGATCTGCTGGCCATTTTAGTGATGTTTTACTGTTGTTATCCAATTCAGGTGTCTTCAGATGAGGAGGGGACCTGGGGAGGCATTTGGTGGTGACACTGTCCAAGTTTGAATTATAGTCCTCCCTGCAGCCGTCACTTGGAGAGTGGTTCCTCCTGTCCCTTGTTCAAGTTCCCGGAGCCCACAGCCTTTTGGGAGTTGAAGTGCTGAGAGACATCCAAGGTCAGTGCCTTAGGGCCCAGTTTACAATCTCCCGAGGTGTCTCTGCTACTATGTCTCTGCCCTCTTGAAACACATAAAGGTAGGCTAAATTCCTGAATCCATCTTCAAGCCCCTGTGCTGCCAGCAATTTTTTGATAGGCATGAAGGCTTTCCCACGAGCAGCCGCCTCGGCAGAGAAGCCTCTAAAGAAGGATATTTTAGTCCCATGCCACAGCATTTCACCCGTCTCGAGCTGCCCTCAGAACTCTTTCCTTTGTAGAGTAATGCAGTATGTAAGTGATAATGGGTCTGGGAGAAACATTGTGAGATCGAGGGCCACTGGGTATGTGGTGTGCTCTCTCCACCTCAACTGGCCCATGCCATCTATCTCCCAACATTTTAGGGATCGCTTCATTAAGAAGCCTCTCTGTGTTTGGCCTTCAGAGCCCTCAGGAATCCCGAAGGTTCTGATATTGTTGCATCGCCCATGGTTCTCTTGGTCTTCTGCCTGCCGCCACAGAGTAGCCAACATTTCATCTTGTTCCTTTAGTTGCTGCAGCAACTTGGCATGACCAGCTTCCGGGTCATCTGTATGCTGTTCTGTAACATTCAGTTTGCCGTTGAGCACCCGCACATCAGCAACCGTGCTAGATAAGGTTGCCGAGATAGTGTCTACTCTTGTTAGGAAGGGTCTCTAGCATGGCCGTAATGTGTTGCAGCGAGGAAATCACATCCATTGGAGGGACAGTTGCATGTTAAAGGTTGTGCCTAGGCCTTGAGTAACAGTTTTTGGTGAGGCCATTCTGGAACCATGGCAGTAGTATTAACCAATATTTAAGTGGAGACGGGGTCTGGGACTTGTTCCTCCACAGGAATTCAGCTGATTGTGGTTACGAGTATTATAAAGACTGTAACCAAGTAGACAGTTATGGGGGAGGCCGCCACATAGGATTGGTGCTTCAGGGTATGCTTGGGTCTAAGGTGTGTTGTACAGTGGCTGGCACCACAGAGCTATATGCCGGATCACTGGTCACAATATAACCCGCGCCGAGCAGTAAGAGAGGGGTACAGCAACATGTGAACACCTAGGAGGGTCTGGGGTTCCTGGATGTCCACAATTTCAAATGGATTATAATAGCTGGGGATTGATCTGATGGTATAAGTGGCCATCTTCCTTGGCGTTCAAGCCACGCCCCAAATGCATTGAATCTTTTAAAAAAAAAATTTCCCACATATACCCTGCCTGGGGTATGATCCAATCCTCCCCTGTACCTTATTCATGCCACATTTCTTCTGGGAGCTATTGCTGCAGATGAAAAAAGATCTGCAAATCTTGGTCATTGGGGCCTACGGGGCTCCCTCTTGGTAACTCTAATGAGTTTTCATCCGGGGGATCTTGCAAGTTCTGGGGATCTGTGGGCCTATTCTGAGTATTATTATTATCTGTTCTCTATCCTGAGGGATCTGTCTAGGATTCATACCCATTTCTGCCTGGGACCCATCTCTATCTCTTTTCCCCTTCCAATATTCTTTCCCCTTGTCAGCCCGTTTCATCGTATTTTGTTCTGCATTTTTGTCTGTAGCCCCTTGTCCCGCATTTTTATGTTTGCTTGTGTGCATGTGCAAGAAACATGATCTGACAGCTTAGGAGAGAAGCAGGTTGTGGAGACGTGGCAGTGTTACAGCCAAGGGAGGCCCTGCATTTAGGGGCTTGGCACTGGTGGACCAATGGAGGCACAATGTGCCTATGACACTGGTCTCCAAAAGTGCACCAAGTTGTAACGTTTTCACCACAGCAATCAGGGGCTGCCTCATCATTGCAGCATCAGTCATTGTGCTGCAATGAGGGAGCTACCTGTCATTGCAGGATGGAATGTTAGGTAGCCTAATACTGTTTGTGAACATGGCGGGCAGCTTGCCGCCACGTTCACAAACAATATTATGCAGCCTCCCATGCCGAGGGGGTGCCCAATCCCCCTCGGCAGCATGTCCCCCCCCAAATGGTCTTTGTTTGTTGACGGGGGCCCCATTCCCCTCCAGCTTCAGTGGCAATGTTTATTTTGCCGATGGGGGAGCCCACTCCCCATCAGCATGATGTAACCCCCTCTCCTGGTTTTGTTGTCTGCCGATGGGGTGCCCAGTCCTCGTTAGCATGATGCCCCCCCCCATTTTCTTGTGTGTTGACGAGGGTGCCCAATCCCCATTGGTTACAGCTGCTCCCCCCAAAAGAGTCCATTGGCATGCTGGGAGCCCACCCCAGCGTGCCAAATGCCCCTGTAAAATTGGAAACCATCCAGTGTTGTCTTTTTATTTTCCCTGTAAAGAAAAAATGGTCCCTCGCAGTCTCCCAGACTCCCCTCCCTCAACCCGCACCCACCCACTAAGCACCCTGCCTCCCCACACCCCCTTCACCCCATACTTACCTCTGGAGTCCAGCACGACGATCTTCGGTGGACTGGGAACATGTCTGCACTCTTCAAAGCCGACCATGAACTGAGGAAATGCTGGTAAGCTGTATAATGGAATAAATTAGTTTTTTTTCAACTTTGCTGCATATCTCAGGCATTTTTGGGAATTTTAGCACCAAATTTTCAACATGAGGTTTTTGGGACCTCTCCTCATGAATTCTGTCACTGTCATGGTGTTAACTGGGCAAGAAGGGTGATTTCTTGGTCACTGCATGAAATCACCTTTTGGGCCGATATACAAAATGACAGTGCCAGTGTTGATAAGGTGGGATCTCAAAAAGCCTATGTTGCAAATTTGGTGAAAAAATTCCTAAAAAATTACTGTTTTTCGAGCGTGCATTGCGCAGTTCCTATGCACACTCGTAAGTTTGCGAATTTGTAACATTTGCACTCCAGATTTTCAACATTGCCATTTTATCACAGCTACTTATGAGCAGTACAGCTGTCATTTTTCACATCTCACCCAAAATGTGTTTCCGCGCATGTAGCACACAATGGTGCAGTCAGTGTGCGAAATTAATGTTTGGGACAGATTAAGAAAATCACAGTGATACTGTATATGAGCAGAGGTCTTAAAATGGCTATGTTGAAAATCTGTTAAAAAAATTCCTAAAAATAACTGTTTGACGAGTGTGCATTGCGCAGTTCCTATGCACACTCATAAGTTTGCGAATTTGTAACATTTGCACTCCAGATTTTCAACATTACCATTTTATCACACCTACTTATGAGCAGTACAGCTGTCATTTTTCACATCTCGCTCAAAATGTGTTTCTGCGCATGTAGCGCACAATGTGCAAAATCAATATTTGGGACAGATTTAGAAACTCACAGTGGCACTGTTCACGAGCAGAGGTCTTAAAATGGCTATGTTGAAAATTTGGTGAAAAAATTCCAAAAAATGACTGTTTTACTAATGTGCATTGTGCAGTTCCTACACACGCTGGTAAGTGCACAAATTTTTTAATATTTGTAGTTAAGAATTTCAACAATGCCATTTTACCACACCTCCTTATAAGCAGTATAGCTTTAATTTTGCACATCTCACCCATAATGTGTTTCTGCGCATGTAGCGCACAGTGACGCAGTGGGTGTATGAAATCAATGTTTGGGACAGATTAAGAAAATCACAGTGACACTGTTCATTAGCAGAGGTCCTAAAATGGCTGTTGAAAATTTAGTGAGAAAAGTTCATAAAATGACTGTGTTATGAGCGTGCATTGCACAGTTTCTACGCATGCTCGTACCTTCACACATTTGCAATATTTTCACTCCAGATTGCCAACACTGCCATTTGCCCACACTTCCTTATGAACAGCACAGCTCTCATTTTTCATGTCCTTGCCCAAATGTGTTTTTGCACTTCCTGCACAGACAAGCGTGGTCGTTGTGGGAAATCCATGTTCGGGACAATTAGGAAAATCACACTGACACTGTTCATTAACAGAGGTCCTAAAATGGCTATGTTGAAAATTTGGTGACAAGTCCATAAAATGACTGTTATGAGCGTGCATTGCACAGTTTCCATGCACGCTCGTAACTTTGCTCATTTGCAATATTTTCACACCATATTATCAACATTGCCATTTTTCCGCAACTCCTTATGAACAGTACAGCTGTCATTTTTCACATCCTGGCCAAAATGTGTTTTTGCCCTTCCGGCACAGAATAGCGCGGTTGCTGTGGGAAATCACTGTTTGGGACACATTACAAAAATCACAGTGACACTGTTCATTAGCAGAGGTCCTAAAATGCCTATGTTGAACATTTCGTGATGAAACTCCATAAAATGACTGTGTTATGCACATGTGCTGCGCAGTTTCCACGTATGCTCGGAAGTGCAAGCATTTTTAATATTCCCACTACACCTTTTCAACATTGCCATCTCTTCCTATCTCCCTATGGATTGTACAGCTGTCATTCTTCACATCCTGCCCAATCTGTGTTTTCGTACATGTGGTGCAGAATGGCACTGTCAGTGTTGGAAGTCAGTTTTCAGGAAACATTGACAAAATCACACTGCCACTGTTCATGACAAGAGGTCCCAAATGCTTTCATGAGGTGGGGTCACAAAAAGGCCATGTTTAAAATTTGTACTGTGAATACCAACAAATGTCCAAGGCATTACGGTTTCTAACCATAACATCCTACTCTGTACAGACAGACAGGCATCGGGGTGTGCCTTTGGATTGCCAACTGTACTGCTCATGCCATCCCTCCCCCACCCCCCAGCCACTGACAGGCATCAAGGTCTACCTTCGACTCTTCATCTCAAGACTTCACCCCATTCTCCTATGCTGCACCCATTTCAATGTATGTCCTGATAGACTTGAGTGACTGTAAAGCCAAGCACCCTAAGACACAGTTCAACATGTGTCAGTGTCTGCAGAACAAGGTGAGGCGACATGGCTTGACCGTCATGGGCGATGACCCAAAAACTTACCCCAAATCCTGTCTGTCTCTACAGAATGGAGGTGGAGCTCATGTCAAGTTCAGTACTTCACTGCCATTCCTATTCTGCATCTGTCTAACTCCTGCATTTCTAATGCTAAAACCAGCAAGCAAACATTCGGTGTTGACAAATGCTTGTTCTTATTTGTACCTTCTTTTACCACTCCTCCCCTCTGGGCCTGTTTACTCATGATTTGCCTTAACCCATTTTTTAACTCATTTGTTAAGTCCTGTACCTGGGACGCCTGCCGGGCGACATGGTACTTCTCCACTCTCTTTTGGTTTCCCTCCTCTCTGTTTACCTCCAGAAACGTTGTGTCCATATCAGGAATCCAACAGCCAGTTGGTGATTTCTACCACCCTGCCTCTTGCAGAGCTTTTTCCAGGGACCACTGTTGTATGCTAACCTGTGCATCCTTAACTCCAAAAGCCTGCCTGATGATTTCTTGTGCAGGTAAAAGTCTTACTGGTTCTTCTACAAGGCTAGATCATCTGCTGTCTTCGGCACAACTTGTTTCTGCAATCACATCCTGACTATTGCTCCCATCGCGCTGGTTCCCTCGCTTTTCTGGGAGTTTTCTTTTTGTGTATCTCTCTTCATCCTCAGCTAACAGCTGGAATAACACAGTTCTTCTTGCATCCAGCTCTTTTTCCAGTTGTGCTCCTGCCATCGCGATGTCCACTGGATTCATTCCTAAAATGCTGCCATCCACTTTTTCTGATTCAATCTCCTCACATGAGTCATCTACTCGAAATCCCTTTCAGCCTCCTGGGCTCCGCTCATATTTTCCTGATGCTCCTCTGCTGGTTCAAAGGCCCAAAACCCATCCTGCTTCTCCTTGCACTGCTCAGACTCTACTAAGCTCTCCAGTCTTACTCACAGGAAGTCTTCCCCCCTACTGAAAGAGTACGGGAATTTTCCTGGTGTCCTGGCCAACTTTCCCTCATTCACTAAAAATACCATCAACAGCTTAATCTGGTTCAATTTCCATTCGTTATCATCTGTATTCCCCCCCCCCCCGTCGTCTCTGAAAAAGAGACTTCTGGTCTCAGTGAGCCTACCTGGTCAACAAAATTTAATAAATAAATAAACCTATAGTATATAAGGGGGGCATCCTGCTTCCATTCAATGCACTGGCTGCTGAGTCCTCTGTCTCCCTGTCGGATTTTTATATTGCTTGCACTTGTGCAAATCAATGTATTGTGGCATTATGGGATTTCGGGGGGGTGTTACTGCTGAGACCATTGCAGGTCACAAAACCAGGGGCTAAACAGTCTACTCCAGTGACCACATGGTGTGGTCCTGATGGAACTTTCTGCTCAATGGGCTGAATGATCATGCACTTCAAAGGACCAAAGCCACTCTAATCCGAGAGGGCTTTGGCCCTTTGATTTGCATGACTATTCAGCCCACCAAGACATGCAGCAATTTGTGTGATGCCTTGTTCCCTGTCCTGGATGGCCACTGACTGCTTCTACCAGCCTCGTTATCAGTTGGTCTTGATTGGGGTCGGGCAGAGCATAACAGTAAAGCTGCATGCTGCAGCTGGGCTGCTGATTGCCGTGCAGCTCAATGTGTGAGCTGCTGCGGTTGGATCCTCACGTCCTCTCTCCCTCTTGAATTGCTGAAAACTACCCTTTGTTTTTTATACCCCCCCCCACAGAACCCTCCCTCTAAGCACTCAGTCGCTCACCACCCTATACCTCCCCCCAAATATAAAATAATGACGCTGTGGGTGCTCAATCCCCAGTGTTCACAATTGTACAGCAAACTTCCTGAAAGAAAGAAAACTGTCCCTCATCATTTTTGTATCCTGAAAAAAAAAGGAAACTGTCCATCGTTGTCTGTTGCACCATCCCCCCCCAAACATGTGACCCTCACAAGAGTGGTCACTGAGTGCTCCTGCCAGCCACCTTATCTGTTGGCCTAGATTGGGAGTCCAGTGGAGCATAACAGTGAAGCCAAAACTTTCCTGTCCCTAAAAAAAGAAAACTGCTCGATGTCTTTATTTTTTTTTTTTAATCCTACAAAAGAAAACCGTCCTCGTCATCTCCCCTATTCCACTCTCCCCCTTAATTCTTCCTCTGTATACCACCTTCTATGCACCACCCCCTTACCCCATGCGTACCACTGGAGGTCAAGCACTGTCATCTTCCCTAGACAGGGACATGTCTGCACTCTTCAAAGCTGAACTGCAAACTGAAAAATCAAGGCAAGCACTGTATAATGTCTGTCAATGGTGGTTTCAACTTACATTGATATCTCAGCCATTTTTTGAGATTTTTACATCAGATTTTCAATATGGGGTTCTTGGGACCCCACCTCATGGACACTGACTGTCATTTCGTTACTTGGTCCTGAAAGGTGATTTCGCAGTCGCTACACGAAATCATCTTTTGGGACCAATTAATGAAATGACAGTGCAACTGTTTCATGAGGTGTGGCCTCAAAAAGCCTATGTTGAAAATTTGGTGTAAAAATACAGGAAAATGGCTGTTAGGTGCAGATGTTGAAATTTTTATATGCACGCACATAACTTTGGTTATTTTTAATATTTTGACTCCAAATTTTAAACATAGCCATTGTTTCACACTATCTCATGACCTATAAGGATGTCATTTTTCACATCCTGCCCGAAACATATTTTCGCACCTGTGCAATGGCACAGTCACTGCACAAAATCACTTTTTGGGATAGTGTACTGAAACGATAGTGCCACTGTTCATGAGGTGGAGTCCCAAAAAGCCCATGTTGAAAATCTGGAGAAAAAATACCAACAAAAGTCCAAGTTATGTGCTTTCATTCAAATTTTCCTACCCATGAGGGTAATTTGGTCCATTTTTATGTTTGCTTGCATGCATGTGCAAGAAACATAGTACCATCATCGGAGATTTCGGAGGTGTGTCACCTCCTCCTCCAATTCAGGCAGTGTCCTGGCAGGTGCGGCCCCTGTAAGCCAATGCATTTTGGAGCTGTCTATGACACGCTCCAAAATGCAGTGGCATACAGTTGAAAGGGGGAGCTACGCTTGAGTGAGCAGTGATAAGAAGCTGCTCACGCCAACAACCCCCCAGCCATAGGCGGCGCGCCCTGCACGCAGGTGTAAGATGGCCGTGCCTCTAACTCGCCGGCTGAGCTGCACTGCCCCCCCCAGTAGTTATGCCACGCTGGGAGCCCACCCCAGCGTGGCAATCAGTCATTTTCTTGACGGGGTGCGTAACCTTCGTCACGGCTGAACGCCTCCAAAGTCCTTGTGCCACGCTGGAGCCCTCGCGTAAGGCAAACGTCCCACCACATCTTTTTATTTTTTTTTTCTCACCTTGCCGACTAGGGGTGCCTAATCCCCTGTCAGCTGAACGCCTCCGCTGCTTCCAGCTATGCTGGGAGCCCACCCCAGCATGGCAAATGGTCCCACGACGCCTTTTTTTATGTTTTGTACCTGCAAGACAAAAACGGTCCAGCTGTGCGCCTCCCGACTCCTCCCACAACCCGCACCAACCCACTGCGCACTCCAGCCTCTCATACCTCCCTCACCCCATACTTACCTCCGAACTCCGGCGCGAGTATCTTTGGTGGACTGTGAAACGCCTGCACTCTTCAAAGTCACCGCGAACTAAGGAAATGCCGTAAGATGTATAATGGGCAGATAGTGGGTTTCAACTTTATTGTATATCTCAGTTATTTTTGGGAGCCTTTAGACCACTTTCAATATGTTTTTAGATTCTTTCATGATCGATGTCACCGTCATGCAGAGCTTGGCCCGGCGGTGATTTCGCTGCAGTGACCGCGCAGTGATCATAAATCACCCTTCGGGCCTGAGACTGCCATGACAGTGACATCATTCATGAGAAGGGGGCCCAAAACCCCCATATTGAAAATTTGGTGCCAAAATTCCAAAAAATGACTGTTTAATGACCGTGCGTTGCGCAGTTCCTTCGCAGGCTCGTAAGTTTGCGAAATGTCAATATTTTCACTCCAGATTTTCAATATTGCCATTTTACCACACCTTCTTATTAGTAGTACAGCTGTCATTTTTCACATCTCACCCAAAATGTGTTTCCGCCCATGTAGCGCAGAATGGCGCAGTCAGTGTACGAAATCAATGTATGGGACAAATTAAGAAAATCACAGTGACACTGTTCATGAGCAGAGGTCTTGAAATGGCTATGTTGAAAATTTGGTGAAAAAATTCCTAAAAATGACTGTTTTACGAGCGTGCGTTGCGCAGTTCCTACGCACGCTCATAGGTTTGCGAATTTTCAATATTTCCACTCCAGATTTTCAACATTGCCATTTTTCCACACCTTCTTATGAGTAGTACAGCTGTCTTTTCATCTCACCCAAAACGTGTTTCCACCATGTAGCTGATACAGTGAATGAAGTCGCGCAGCGAACTCAGTGTATGGGACACATTAAGAAAATCACAGTGTCACTGTTCATGAGCAGAGATCTTAAAATGGCAATGTTGAAAATTTGGTGAAAGAATTCCTAAAATGACTGTTTTACGAGTGTGTTGTATTAGGTTCCCACGCGCACTCAGTAGGGTTTGCGAATTTTCAATATTTCCACTCCAGATTTTCAACATTGCCATTTTCCACTCCTCCTTATGAGCAGTACAGCTGTCATTTTTCACATCCTGCCCAAAATGTGTTTCCACCCATGTAGTACACAATGGCGCAGTCGGTGTGCAAACTCAATGTATGGGACACATTAACAAAATCACAGTGACACTGTTCATGAGCAGAGGTCTTAAAATGGCTATGTTGAAAATTTGGTGAAAAAATTCCTAAAAATGACTTTTACGAGCGCGTGCTATACAGTTCCTATGCATGCTCAGTTAGTTTGCAAATTTAATATTTTCATTTCAGATTTTCAACATGTCCATTTTATTAAACTTCCTTATGAACAGTACAGCTGCAATTTTCATATGTCACCCAAAATGTGTTTTCACATGAAGCATACCGAAAGTATTGTGTGCGAAGCAATGTTTAGGACAGATTAAGAAAATCACAGTTACACTGTTCATGAGCAGAGGTCTTAAAATGGCTATGTTGAAAATTTGGTGACAAAAGTCCATAAAATGACTGTGTTACGAGTGAGCATTGTGCAGTTTCCATGCATTAGTTCATGACTTTGTAATATTTTAAGTCCAGATTTTCACCAGTGGCATTTTTCCACACTTCCTTATTTACAGTACAGCTGTCATTTTTCACAACATGGCCGAAGTGTGTTTTCACACTTTCAGTGCAGAGATGCATGGTCGCTGTGGAAAATCATTGTTCGCACAGATAAAGAAAATCACAGTGACACTGTTCATGATCGGAGCACCAAAATGCCTGAGTTGACAATCTGCTATAAAAAATCCCCAACCTAATTATATTACGGGTGTGTGTTGCACAGTTTCTATGTACGCTCGTGACTTCACCATTTTTAAATATTTTTACTACACATTTGCAACATAGCCATTTTTACACCTCCCCATGAAAGAGTACAGCTGTCATTTTTTACATCCTGTTTGGAATATTTTTGCACCTGTGGTGCTAAATGCCGTAGTCACTGTTCATAAGCAGCTTTCGGCTACCAAACTGATATTCCCCCTGTTCATGAGGTGGGGTCACAAAACAAACATGTTGAAAATTTGGAGTGAAATAACGAACGCCTGCGGTATTAGGCTTTTCAACTAAATCCCCAACCCTCTAGAGAATGACAGGAATCAGGGTGTGACTTGGGATTCTTGCCTGTGATGCTCATACCATTCCACACCCTGCAGTCACTGAGAGGCATCGAGGTATGCCTTTGGACTCTTCGCCCCAAACTTCACCCCATTCTTCCTATATCGCACCCATCTCACCGTATTTCCTAATGAAATGGTGCGCGATAAGGGCCAAAGACCCCAGGAACACGTGACACTTGTCAGTCTCTGCAGAGTGGGTGGTGAAATGGCGTGGCCGTTATGCCTGGACGACCCAAACGCACACCCCAATGCCTGTCACTCTCTGCAGGGTGGTGGTGGGGTTGGCTTCAGTTCAATACTTCACTGCCATTCCTATTACTCAGCTCTGTAACTTCTACACTACCACTACCAATGCCAGCAAGCAAACATTCGGCATTGACAAATGCTTGTTTATATTATCACTCAAGATTTTCAATGTAGTCATTTTTCCACACTGCCTCATGAACAGAATAGCTGTCAATTCTCACATCCTGCCCAAAACATCTTCTCACACCTGTGGTGTGGAATGGAGCAGTCGCTACATGAAACCAACTTTCTGAATTGAGCAACAAAATGATAGCACCACTGTTCATGGGGCAGGATTCCAAAAAAGCCAGGTTAAAAATTTGGAGCAACATTACCAACAAAAGACAGAGTTATGTGCACTCACTGAAATGTTCCTACCCACATGTGTTACTTTGCTAGTTTTGTATATTTTGACTCCAAATTTTCAACCTAGCCATTTCTTCACACAACTTCATGAACAGTACAGCTGTCATTTCACACATCCTGCCCAAAATGAGTTTCCGCACCTGTGGCATGGAATGGTGTTTTGCCACAGATTAAGACATTTTTACCTATGGGGTTTATGAGATACTGTGGTAAGAAGATTATGTTGAAAACTTGGGGTCAAAATGTGAAAAAAGTATGAGTGGTGCATAGGCAGGGGTGTCACCAGCAGAAGGAGGGAGGTAGTGATGGTGTCATATAAAACCCTGGTCAGGCCTAATAGTGGGCTGGTCCTATCAGATGAATCTGATAGATTTCTTTGACTGGGTGATGAAGGAAGTTAATTGGGGGGTGCCATGGACATCGCCTACTTCAAGTTCAGCAAGGTCTTTGACACCATCTTACATAAGATTGTTAACAAGACTGGTAGTCTGGGCATGGTAGACCAGGTGGTGAACTGGGTTAGGAACAAAGAGTGGTGGTGAATAGGGTACAATCTGGGAAGGGGGAATGACCAGCGGGGTACCTGCAGGAATCAGACCTTGGGACAGTTCTGTTCAATGCCTTCATTAGTGACATTGCACAAGGGTTGGAAGGAAAGGTCTGCCTGTTTGCAGATGATACCAAGATCTGCAACAGGGTAGATACTCCAGAAGGGGTAGAGAAAATGAGACTAGACCTAGGCAGGCTTGAGAAATGGTCTGAGGCTTCATTGTGTGCACTTCTGGAGGCTGTACCTTCGAAGGGGCATAAACAGGCTGGAGACATTCCAGAGAAGGGTGACTAAGATGGTACATGGCTTGCACCACAAAACAAACAAGCAGAGATTAAGGGATCACAATATATACTTGCTGGAGGAGAGGAGGTAGACAGGAGACATGATAGAGACATTCAAATACCTCAAGGGTATAAACAAGGTGCAGGGGGAAGACATCTACCAATATACGAGGAGTACAAGAATGAGGGGGAAGGACATGAAATTAGAAGATGGTAGGCTAAAAGGGAATATGAAGACACTTTTCTTCACAGATAGGGTGGTGGACACATGGAACGGTCTGCTGCATTAGGGTGGTGGGAGCAAGTACTGTGGCAGGAGTTTAACGTGCATGGGACAGGCATGGGAGAACCAGAGATACAGCTGAGGGAGGGTCAGAAGCCATAGTCAAATACATGGCTTATGACCAGACTGGGTGGTCCTAGTGGTTCTTATCTGCCAATAATTTCTATGTTTCAACCTCTGGCAGCCATGTTCTCAGAGTCACTCAACACAGGAGTGGTGCCAGAGGATTGGAGGAGGCCCATATGGTTTCTCTACACAAATCTGGCAGTAGGGAGGAGTCAGGGAACTATAGGCCAGTCAGCCTCACATCAGTAGTGGGGAAGTTCATGTATGCACTGCTTAAAGAAAGGATAGCAGAACATTTACAAGCCATCAGTGCCCTGGTCCCTAGGTAGCATGGATTCACAGTGGGTAGGTCATGCCACATGAATCTGAAAGATTTCTTTGACTGGGTGTTGAAGTAAGTAAATGGGGGGAGGGATGGTGGATGTCTGCTACCTCAATTTCAGCAAGGCTTTCAACACTGTCACACATCAGAGTCTTATTAACAGGATTGATAGTCTGGGCATAGAACACAAGGTAGTGAACTTGGTTAGGAACTGGCTAAAAGACAGGAGACAGAGGGTGTTGCTAAATGGGGTACAATCTGGGGACAGGAGGGTGACCGGTGAGGTACTGCAGGGATCAGTCTTTGGGCCAGTCCTGCTCAATATCTTCATTTGAGACTTTCCAGAGGGGCTGGAACAAAAGATCTGATTGTTTGCAGATGACACCAAGATACATAACATGGTGGATACTCCAGAAGGGGTAGAGAACATGAGAAAGGAACTAGGCAGGCGTCAGAAATGGTCTGACAAGTGGTACTGTAACTGAGATTTAATTCAAAGAACTGCAAAATTATGCATCTAGGCCATAGAAACCCTGGGGAGGGCTACAGGATTTGAGGGGAGTTGGTGGCAGTCACCAAGGAACAAAGGGACCTGGGGGTTATTATTTCAGATCACCTGAAAATGTTAAAGCAGAATGCAAAGGCAGTGGGAGGGCTACTGGCATTCTGGGGTGCATGGGCAGGGGTATCACCAGCACAAGGAGGGAGATGGTGATGCCATTATAGAAAACCCTGGTCAGGCCACAAACAGAGTACTGTGTGCAGTTATGGAGGATGCACCATCAAAAGGACATAAACAGGCTGGACATGGTCCAGAGAAGGGTGACCAACATGGTACCAATTGATCAATTAGTCAATCAATGTTTTATTTATAAAAAAGAGCAATTCACAAATGACCAGAGAGCTTGTAAATATATAATAAAAGACTTCAAGTTAAAATATCTAACAAATATTAAAATGCATATCAACATCAGTTAAGACCAATCAAAACTAAGGGAAAGCAAGTTTAAATAAATGAGTCTTGAGAGCAAATTTAAAACTCTCTACGGTCATGCACTCTCTTACCCAATGAGATAAAGAGTTCCACAGAGTTGGGGCCACAAATGTAAATGCCCAAGCACTTGACATCTTCAAAAGAGCCCTGGAAATCTCTAGCAATCCCTCATCGGCAGAAATGGAGTGGGCGAGAGGGCAGTAGGGGCAAGATCTACAATCTTACAAGCTATGTGCGCTCATTTAAATTTTCCAATGCACGAGCGTAACTTGGTCAGTTTTTAATATTATCACTCCAAATTTTCAACATAATAATTTTTCTACACTGTCTCATTAACAGTAGACCTGTCAATTCTCACATCCTGCTGAAAACATGGTCTCGCACCTATGTCATGGAATGCCCAAAATAGTTGAAATAAAGGCCAAAGATGCTCTCCCACAGCCTCCCAGTTCAAGATTTTTGTGCCTTTGGTCTGCCTGAAACCACAACACATCAGGAATGGAACCAGCAGTGTCTTCCAGCAATAGCTAAGTCTGATGATTAATGCTACTCCACTTAGACTGCTAGCCACAGGTAAACTGCCCCAAGGGCAGAAAATTCAAGCTGAGCAGGTCCCCAAAATTAGGACCCAGAGAAAGTATCCATCTGCTAATGTACACTCCGGGAAACCCCCAAGGCAGTCAATGCTATGCCACCCTCTGGTAAGTGTCCCCTCGTACCTTCCCACAGGGCTGTCCAACCCAAACAGCCACCCCAGTACAATAACTACAGCACCAGTTCGAATAGCAGCCAACAGTCCCAACAAAGTTCACCACAAGGGATCCTCCTGAAGACCAGTCCACTGAAGCATCTCCCAGGGAAGCAGGCACCCCAACCCAAGCAGGCGCCTGGACTAGGGCTCCCCAGAAAGTGGTCGTCCTCCATTGAACACACCCTGGTGTCCCCCAATGTAAGCAGGACCACTACTCCCTACAGCCAGTGTCCTGTGCTTCCTCATGTTGTAAAGCCCAAGCAGAACTGCCACCCCTAGTTGAACAATGGTGCACCAAGAAAAGTCCGCACTGGCTCTAAAAGCTCTCACTCAACAGGCTTTGACAATCCACCATAGCAGAGTGGACTCACTGCCTCCCATAACACTCAGTCCTCAGGTATTCACCAAAGCCCTCGGAGTGCAGCTGGGAGAACTCCTCCAATGGCTCAAGGGTTCAAAAGCAGTATAGGACTTATACCACAAAACTTGTGAGGACAGATTAAGGGCTCTCAATATGTATTAGCTGGAGGAGAGGAGGGAGAGAGGGGACATGATAGAAACATTGAAGTACCTCATGGAATAAACAAGGTGCATGGGAATACATCTTCCAATACAGGAGGAGTACAAGAATGAGGTGGCATGACATGAAATTGGAAGCAGACACGTTAAGAAGGAATGTGAGAAAGGTTTTCTTCACATAGAGGGTAATGTATGCATGAATGGTTTGCCACTAGTTTGCCACAGGAGGTAGTGGAAGTGACTACTGTGGGTGGATTTAAACATGCATGGGGCAGGCATAGGGGAACCATAGAGGTAAAGTAGAGGTAGGGTCAGAAGCCGTTATCAAGTACAAGGCTTATGGGCATACTGGATAGGTCTAGCGGTCCTTATCTGCTGACAATTTCTACATATCTATGTCTGTATGTGCTTTCACACCTACATACATATGTTCATCTATGCAGGAATTTGCACATGGGGTCCAATACTATTATACTATTTCAAAAAGTAAGGAAATTCATTGCAAAAAACTTCATTGATGCATCAGCATGCTGTCTCCAGCACCACTTACTCTTCTCTTGCAACAATGCTGCCCCTCATCTGGCACCTGACTTTCCACACTGTTTACTGCACTCTGACAACTATTACAAGCAACCTTCCTTGTCAGTTTATGTCAGCCACCTATGGTACTCAAACTTTTCCCCTCTATTAGTCCCAGCATTCCTGTACCCTGCTCATCATACCAATTCTGATTTTGCCTCATTTACCAAGGACAATTAGATGAAAACAGAAAAGGACCTCCTCATTCACCTACTGTAGTCTGCTGTAAGGTCCCTACCTACTATGCTACCATAGATCCTAATTGCTCATGGTATAAAGGGTCGGTCCCCTGGCATCACCTCAGTGATCTTGGGGTCATCATATCTGATGACCTGAAGGTAGCAAATCAATGTGATAATGCGGTAGGAAAGGGTAGCAGTATGCTGGGGTACACAGGGAGGGTTATCACCAGCAAAACAAGCTTTGGTCAGATCCACCATGGCTGCATAATAAAGTTATTGAAGTTGTGTGGAATTGTTAAGGAGGTATGGTGAAACAACACAATGATTTGTAAGTAGTAAGATTTGTTTTAGCTTCTGTTCTAAAGAAGACATGCACGTTATTAGGAAAATACATGGAGGTGTACATTTTAATGGAAGGAATAAGATGCACTATAGGTTTACAAAAGAACCTCAGAGCAAATTCCACTGATGTATGTGTTATCCCAGATGACATTGGCTGGACAAACAAATTTTAAAGAAAACACAATTTCGCCTAACCCTATGATGCAAAGTATTATGGGAAACATATGCAAATCCCCATGATGGTACAAAAGGTGGCAGTACATGAAAAAGTTATGGCTAGCATATGTTCAGCCTTGGGATTATTTACACAGTTTTTGTTTTTTTCAGAGTAACAGGGTTTTTGTCCATGAGGTGATGTAAGTTACATTTAAGCAACGTGTTGATGTCAGGAAGTCAGGTGTAATGATGATGGACTGTTGGCAGAGAAATAGAGAATAATGCATATGTAGGGAGTTGATATGGAGTTTTTTTACACACCTAAGTTGTGTGATAATATGTAAACCTCAAGAGCGAAGCTCGAGAGATTTTACTATTATCACACAATGAGGGTATGTAAAAAAAACTCCATTTCTACCCCTACATATGTTTTATTTTATATAATAACTGCTACTAAAAAAAATTCTTAGAATTACCACTATGAGGAGATGCGAGGCCAAAACACTCCTACTTCCTTACTAGTAGGCACGCCCCCACACTGACATCACATAACGTGTTTTGGCCACGGGTCTCCATGGTGATTTTTACGAGTGATCTTAAAATATCTTAAATAAATGCTGCACAAATGCAGATCTAAACTGGAGGGTAAGCTACAGAATCGGGGAAGGGGGAGGGATGTGTTTTAAGTGCAACCTGCTCTGTTCATTTAAAATTATTACGCTCTCATTTGGATCTGTAAGTTACGATATTATTTTGAATCTATTTACTCTGGAATGCGAGTGCTGCAGGCTTCTTGGCGCAAGGCTGTAAAAGTGGGTTGATACGACTTTTTTCGTATCAACCCGCGAGTTGATACGACTTTTTACAATACTAGAAAACGGGTTGATAACAAGGATCACCAGTTATTATAATGTAATAGTAACTTTGAGAGGGAGTCACTTTTGATAAGAGCAAGTTAGTTATGCTTGTGATAATGAGAATATTAGGAAAGTATGAGGTCTGTGCAGAAGTGGAGTACAAATATGCATAGTTTCATAAGTACGTGCTCAGAGTGCAGGCAAATGTGATATGCAGGTTTGTTTTAGAAAAAGGTAAAAGTAGGGGGGTCACGTGATGGCAGCCTGAGAGTCGGCAGCAAACTACCGGACCTCCGCCACCCGCTATCTAATTTAGGCTCTTGTAAAGCACCGTCGGATTCAAGTTTCCTTTATTTCAGGCAGTGTGGGTTCTCGCTGCGTGGGAAATCACTTTTTTAGACCCGCAACATGGAGGTCTATATGAAAAAGGCACCACCGAAGCACTCGCCTCTGCAGACCCCAGAAAAAGAGAAGGCCGCAAAGCGGGCCAAGCAACAGGCTGCTAGCTTACCCAAGTTACCCACGGCGGACGTCCCGCTAACCAAAACCAGATTTCTTGAAATTATGTAACCTCTCCAGTCCTCCGTGGCGACTATTGCTGAGGACATGCAATTAATTAAAAAGTCAGTGGATACTCTTTCTAGGAGGGTCGGGGATGTGGAAGTGAAGTTAACCTCTCTGGAAAACAAACACCTCAGGCATGATACAGAACTCGTCCTGGCTAAACGGAGATTAAAGAAGTTGGAGGAGAAATTAGAAGACCTAGAGGGATGCAGTCGAAGAAATAATCTTGTTGTGATTGGGATCCCTGAAAAAGAAGAAGGGAATATGCCGATCACCTTTCTTCAGAAATTCTGCAGTAAGGTTGTAGGGGGCTCCCGGAGTGATATGTAATAGAAAGAGCTCATGCGCTTTGTCCCCCGCCTGCCCAGGGCACGCTAGACCCTTGATCATGAGATTCCTGAACTTCTTGGATAAACAACACGTCCTCGCTAGGGCAAAGAGATGAAAGAATTGCTATGGGAGGACAGAGAATTCGAATTATTCCAGGATTTGCCACTCCGTTAGGCTGAGAAGGCAGGAGCTGCATCCGATTGTTACCAAGCTTGTAGCGGCGTCTAAGCCATATAAAGTTAAGTATCCTGCTGTGTTAATGGTACAGCATGAAGAGAAGTGGCTATCATTTGATTCTTACTCTCAGGCTCAACAGGAGCTGCAACATCTCTTCCCAGATCTCTTTAAATGATGATATTTTCCCTGCATCTCAACTTTATTGGCTTTACTTCTGGGTTCATCAAGATATTATTTGATGATATAGAGTTGTCTATATAGTCCACTTGCAAATCTCCTGACTGTCTGCATGGAACTCTCACTTATATTATCCCGGTATTTCTCAGCCTCTCAATGACATGCACCTCCTACTGGTGGTTAGCGGTTGCTTACACGATGAAACCGTTGAATTTTCCAATTGGGGACAACCACTGTAATCCTTTTTCTCTCCCTCCCTACATTTGGGTCTTCGAGTTACCTTCTCTGTGCATATGGCTTCCCTCATTTTCGCTGACCACTTCGGCGTTTGGGCTGACTCTAAGGAATGGTTTGAGTGGTTTATCTCTGCACGCAGCTTACTTCATGGCGTGAATAAAACTGGACCAGATGGCTTCTGCAGCTAACGGTCTGTTATGACCGGGACTCATTAATTTTTTGGCATACCATTGATGGTAGACCTTCCGAGCAGAGCTACTGATCTCCACCTGGGACAAGTTCCCCTTTTTTTCATAATTTACATATCTTGGTGTGTATATGGTTATTAATTAACTTGATAGATAATTTTTAGTTCACCCGGAGAGGGCCTATTTTAAGTTGATCTGAGACTTAGACGACAATTGATTAGTAGTCTGTTGGCGCTATTTATATTTCTGGGCAATGATGTTGGAGCCTATCTTGTAATTAATTATTTTCTCCTTTTTCCTGGTGGGTGGGGGGCTCCGAGGGTAATGCGGGGCATATTGGGTTGTTTGGAAGTTAATCATGTGGCAGGTTTTCTTTAGGAGGGCAGTCTTCTGGGACTGGGGATAGGTCTTGTTTTAGACTGGGGATTTGGATTAGTGTGTTCTTTGAGTACTAGGAGGGTGGGGTTTGGGGATTGGCTGCTTTGTTGAGGGGTTGGGGTGGGATTATCAAGGTTACGAGCTAATTGTAGTACAAACACATATCTGGTATCAGGGAGTTTATAGTCATGTTATTGATATCTCTGGCTTAACTCGCCAGGGCACATTTTACTCAGCTTGTCCTAACGTCTGTTTTGTTTATAATGGCTTGCACTTATAAGCTCATCAGCTGGAATGTTAAGGAGCCAAGGACAGGGTCAAGAGGCAAGTGGTACTAAAACACCTCCGCCATTTGGGAGCGCATATTGTCTTCCTTCAAGAGACACACTTAAAAAGAAGTGACCTTCACTATTTCAGAAGAGTGGTTACAGAGGTTTATGGGGTGGGTGAGTCAACGAAGAAGGGTGGAGTGGCTATCCTTATTGCTAGGCATGTCCCTTTTAAACTGATAAATGAGTGTTGGGACCCTAAGGCATGTATAATTGTGCATGCACAATTGGCATCACAACCGATTATATTAGGATCCATATATGGCCCTAACAGAGATTCCCCTTCCTTTTTCATGAACCTACTGCACTTAGTAGTGTCTGATATATATAAACCCACATTTATTGGGGGTGATTGGAATTTGGTACTCCAGAATGATTTAGATAGGTTAGGACTTGCGAGACGGGGTTTATCTCCTGCACAGAGGGCCCTTAAGGACTTTATCAGTAAGGTGGCCTTGGCGGATGTCTGGCGCACACTTAATCCTGAGTTGCGGCAATACTCTTATTATTCACCGGTACATAACTCCCATTCACGAATTGATTATATTTTGATAAGTTCAGCGGTGATACCCGATGTGATGCAGGCAGAGATTTCTGCCAGGGTAATATCAGACCATGCTCCCGTTAGTGTGACATATAGGCCTACCTTAGGGGGTAAACGCTCCCCACAATGGAGGTTAAACTGCCAATTCTAAAAGATGAGTCCTCTTTGACGCATCTCAAGGATTTCATCAAGCATTTCATAGAGGACAATCAGGACTCAGTAGACCAGAGAGACCTGGTTTGGGCTGCCATGAAGTGTTCCTTAAGGGTGAGTTAATTAAGATTGCCTCCAGGAGGAAACGTGTTCAGAGGACAAGTTAGATGCCTTGCTAGTTTCTATTAAACAAATTGAGAGTGTTTTATCCGATCTTCATCTGAATCGGACTGGGTTAGGCTACGTCAGTTGCAGGCCCAGTACTGGGTTTAGTGATGCAGCAAGCTGAGTTAGCACTCCGCGCCGAGACTTCAATATTTGGATATAGGTGAGAAAGCTGGGAAACTGCTTGCTATGCGATTCGGCATTTAGACTCGGATCATCATATCCCGGGTGTCCATGTTGCTCAGGGGGGACAGGTCTACACGGATCCACAGGAAATGTCTAGTGAGTTTGGGGCATACTATCAGAGATTATATGTAGAAGATCCTGTATCTAAACCTTCAATGATAGAAATTACCTCATATCTGAATTCAATCGCTCTCCCAAAGTTATCGCCGGGCGATGCGGTCGAGATAGGTGCCCCAATATCACTTCTGGAGATCCGCCAAGCCATTCAGCAGATGCCCTCTGACAAATCCCCTGGGCCTGACGGGTTCCCCAGCAATTTTTATAAGGTATTTTGCCCTGTCATATCTCCAATATTATTAGCCATTTTTCAATGTTGGTTTGATCACGGTATTTCTGACCCCAATTTCCAAGAGGCCACTATCTCGCTAATTCTGAAGTTGGGGAAGGACCCTTACAACATGGACAGCTATCGCCCCATATCTCTCTTAACTACAGATATTAAAATACTGGCTAAAGTTCTGGCCAACAGGTTATCTAAAGTTATGGACATGTTGGTCAGCAGGGAGCAAGTGGGTTTTATGAGGGGGAGGTTACCCCAGGATCACCTTCGTAAATTATTACACCTCATTGCAGAGGCCAGGGAATCTAAAACCCCAGCAGTACTCTTTTCTTTGGACGCCGAAAAGGCCTTCGACCGGGTGTCCTGGGTTTTCCTATTCACCACCCTCTCGATATTTGGGCTGCCTGACGTTTTCTTAAGATGGGTTAAAATCTTGTATTCTTTTCCCTCTGCTCGAGTGAAATGCAATGGGGTATTATCACCGCCTTATTAAGTTAGGAGTGGTACAAGGCAAGGTTGCCTGTCCCCATTGCTATTTAATTTGTACCTGGAGCCTTTTTGCACAGATTAGCGGAATCCTCTTATAAAGGGTATACAGGTAGGGGAATTTAACTATGCGTTTTCAGCTTATGCTGATGATGTGTTACTGCACATTGAGAATCCAGTAATCTCTATACCGGCCGCTTTGGAGGAAATAGCTGCCTTCTCCAAAGTGTCCTATTATAATTAAATCGTGCAAGACCAAAATTCTCCCTTTAAATCATAATGTCATAAAAGCAGATTTACAGACTTTTGGTCTTGGCTGGGAAGCTAAATCCCTATATATATTTAGGGATCAGCATTGGCACAAGCCTACCTTCGATGATTAAAGACAACCTGGGTACTCTGGTTCAAATTATTTTGGAGATTTGAACAGATGGCGTTCGATCTCCTTATCTCTATGGGGCAGACTAAATCTCCTTAAGAAGAATATTCTCCTAGAATATTGTATCCTCTGGGATGCTTGTTATCTTCCCAAAATGGTTTATCAATCTACAGAAAATATTTAATTCATTTTTGTGGCAGGGAAGAGAATACGAGATCTTATATTAAATTGACGCCTCAGAATCCAAGGTGGACTGATGGCCCTCTCTGTTTTTATATTATACAGCACAACACATTTCTAAGCTAACTTTATGGGTCAAAGGACATAGGCCCTCCGGCTATTCTCCCTTATGGTTAGACATCGAGCGTGACCTGGCTAAAAGATTGAAGAGCTCTTTACGTGCCCTCTTATTTGTTCCCCAGTCCATCATTTCTAAAACAGCGATGAACAATCCCATGGGCTGGTCCTTGAAAGCATATTTTCAGCTACAATGTTATCTCGGAGTCAAATGGTGGCTTTCGGGCAACCAGCCTATTTTCGAGAACCCCCAAATCAAAGTAGGGGGTGCTGCGGTACCCACTACTTTCTGGCCCCAGATAAGCCATTTTTCCGTATCGGATATCTGGGAGCAGGGCCGCCTACATCCTTTTGACCTGCTGAAGAGACTCCATGGGATTCCTGATCATTATTTTTTTAAGTGGCTACAGCTCAGCAAAGCGATAGCCGGGGTTTTTCATTCAACACCCTCTGCTAGTTATGTACCGGTCAATTTGGATGCTTTATTAACTGCTGCGGCCCAACTGCATGCAGTTTCTAAAGTTTATAAGCTACTTCAGGAATGGGATCACAGGCTTCCCTCAGGTGTTTGTTACTACTGGGTAAGGGTGCTGAATATTCAGGATACCCCATATCTCTGGAATAAACTTTGGTCCGCTATGTATAAATTTATCAAACAAGACAGGTTGAGGATGATACATTTTAATATTATGCATCATTTATATTTAACTCCTTCTCACTTATTTAGGCGTGGGGCGTCTCCCACGTCTTTATGTTGGAAATGCAAGAAAGAGGAGGGAACTTTATACCACATGCTATGGTCTTGCCCGGTTATACGAACCGCCTGGAGTGCCATTTGCAGGCTTGTGGGCCCTGTCCTTGGCTCTCACAATATGTTCACTCGGAGATTTGTTTGTTATATTTTTTCCCATGAGGCTCTTCTAGGATCTGAAAGCCTATGTTTCACCATCTCAGCTGTAATGAAACTGCTAATTTTAAGGCATTGGTCATCTGATAAATCTCCATCTTTGTTAGAATGGTACCAAGAATGTACTTTAGCTTTACAGCTTGAGAAACACATTGCATATATGCGGGCAAGCACGGGCACTATGCTTCTCTTTGGGGCTCTCTTGATGCTTTCCTTATGGCCTGGAAAGCCTAGATTTTATTATCTTAAGTTCTATGTGTATATTCGCCCTTGTTGCTCGTAACCTTTGGGGTGGGGGGGAGAGGGGAGGATGGACCTTGGGTTACTCCTTTTGTTTAACTATCTTCTGAAGACAATTTGTATGTACTTACAGCAATTTTATGTCTATGCCTTATGCTTTTAGTTTTACCTTCCATTGTCTGTCCGTTACCTTGGGTATGTTTGTAAAACAATAAAGATGGTTAATTACAAAAAAAAAAGAAAAAGGTAAAAGTAGCGATACATGCAATTGATAGAAAGATGGATAATTACATAGACATGCAGGCTCTGTCCACACTACACTCAAAAAGCTGTAATGGATTCAAACTGTTACAGTCTGTAAACATTACAGTGTGCCCACATTGCCGGTGAACAGTGTGGATCATGGTTTGAAAACATTGCAGCCTGTCCACACTGAGTGCGATAGTGAGTGTGGTCTCAACCCTGTAGTAGCAGTGCATATCCCATGGTGCACTTGGTGATGACAGCTGCATTTTGAGATACCCTCCTATATGTCCTATGGAGTACTGTGTATAAGGCACAGTCATATTATGTAAATAACCATATTTCACTGTTATTAGATACACTTATGTTGTGGAGGTGACAGAGAGAGACTCAAAGGAGGGGGAGATCTGTATGTTGGAATCGGGGCCTATGTCAATGAGAGGGAGGGAAGGGGGGAGAGAGAGAGAGAGAGAGAGAGAGAGATGGGGGAGACATGGCATTAGTTCTGCCAGTATTAGGGCACCTAGGCATAACAGACGTTCATGTACTGCTGCAGTATGGCTGAAGACAGACCCTCTACTACTGTCTTCTGTGTTCCCCACTGCTCCACTGTACACAGTGCCACACGTCTATTGTCCACTGCAGCAGTGCTCCATGATGCACTCAGGAGCTCCACTAATGTATGTGTTCACTACTGGCACTACTCTGCAGGTAGTATTGCTGCCACATCACACATGAGCAGGCAGAGTACTCTCAACACTCAGCACAGCGAGAAGAGTAATCAAGGACAGTACATGGATACCATCAGGAGGTGGCCCTCTGGGAGGTAAGTGCAGACAGAGAGGTAGGTTAAGTGGGTTAAGTGGGGACATGGGGGTACACCCAGAGGGATGCGCATACAGCTGTCAGGTTATTGTGGTTTAGAGGCATCCCAGTATTGCAGCCTACACCCATGCTCCATACTGCCAACTGCATATGTCCTGGTAGCCTCCAGTCTCCCTGCATGCAGTGAAACAGTGCTGCAATGCATGCAGGTATAGTGAGAGACTGGAGGCTACATGGTGGAGCATTTAGACACTATTGCAATTAAAAACTGATAAAGATGTAAAGCTGTAAATAAGAGTGAAATAACCACATTAGTATACAAACCACAAAGTGGTTCTTGGAAGGGTACCAATTGGGGATGCTCAATTAAAGGAGTAGTCCACCCAGAATTTGCAAAAACATATGTTATGCGGAGTGTTTTGATTTGTATGTAAAGTCCTAGTGTGTCCTTCCCTCTGTGCTATTAGGAGTTTTTCCTAAATTAGGTTGCTAGCTTTAGGGTAGTTTTATGACCCCTGGGGATCTCCATCACAAATAGGTTTATTGCCTTCTGCCTCCTACAATGCACCCTGTCTCATGTGACAGTGATGTAGCCAGGCCGTACATTTAGCATGTGCAATGCTTTTAAAAATCAGTTCACAACAGCAGAGCTTTGTAACTGTTCTTATCCAGTGAGCACAAATGGCAACAGTTACAATTTAGCAGACGCCTAAGAGCTACCTAACTGGGGTTTCTGTAAGAAAACAGCTTCTAAATAGCTCTAATTCACTGTTTGTGTTTTTTGTGTGTGTCATGTCTAGCTATCAGTATTATGTGTTTTCATTTTAAATTTAATTTCATCAAACTACACACAACAAAAAGCATAGAAATTGCCCCAGATCATCACTGCTATAATTAATAAAGACTACAGCAATTTTCTTACAGAAAACTCACTTAGCTAACGCTAAAGTATTTGTTAAACTATAAATGCAGGTACCAGCATTCTTCTTTTTTTATAGCAGGAGAGACACACTAAAGCTTGTTTACAGGTGTGACCTGGGAACTCAAGGAAGTTAAGTGATTTGCTCAGGGACACACTGTACACATGTAGAGGCTGTGGGATTCAAACCTAGGACACTAGGTTTGCAGCTCAGAGCCTTAGACCACTGCACTATACTGCCTCCTCTATTGTAATAGGTAGAACTGGCAGTTAGTGGTAATTTTACTCTGTGACATGATGTTAAATTATTTTTGGTTACAGATGTGAAATATCTTTTTAATAAAGTATAAAAATATATATGTGTGAGTTATTTAAGTTGGTGAATATTTGTTTTATTATTTGAAAAAGTGGGATACACTAAATGTAATAGGCTAATTTGCAAATTATGAGTGGACTACCCCTTTAAAACTGCAAGCTCAGTAAAAAATATACACTGCAGCCTCTTGCTGTACTGACCTGCTTCAGCTAATGCAAAATACAGAGTAAGGTGGTGGGGGCAGGGTTGGAGGACAGGTCTGAATAGCACCATATAGCCACCAGGAGAGACCTTCCATCTCTGCTAAATGTGTAGTGCAATGAACCATTGTAAAAACGGGATCATTTTAGGACCTCTGCTCATGAACAGTGTCTCTGTCATTTTTGTAATGTGTCCCGAACAGTGATTTCACACAGCGACCGCACTATTCTGCGCCGGAAGTGCGACAACACATTTCAGCAAGGATTTGAAAAATGACAGCTGTATGGTTCACAAGAAGGTGTGGTAAAATGCCAACATTGAGAATGTGGCATGAAAATATTGCAAATGCAGTAACTTACGAGCATACATTGCGCAGTTGCTATGCATGCTCATAAAACAGTCATTTTATGGAGTATTGTCACCAAATTTTCAACACAGGCATTTAGCACATCTGCTCATGAAAAGTGTCACTGTCATTTTTGTAATGTGTCCTGAACACTGATTTAGCACAGCAACCGTGCTATTCTATGCCGGAAGTGTGAAAACACATTTCAGGCAGGAAGTGAAAAATGACAGCTGTACGGTTCACAAGTAGGTGTGGTAAAATGCCAATATTGAGAATCTGGCATGAAAATAGTGTGAATGCCCAAACTTACGAGCATATGTTGCACAGTTGCTATGTACGCATGTCAAAAAGTCATTTTTTTGATTTTTCCCACCAAACTTGCAACATAGGCTTTTTGAGAGCCCCTCTCATGAACAGTGGCACTGTCATTTTGTTACTCAGTCCTGAAAGGTGATTCCACGCAGTGACTGCAAAATCACCTTTTGGGACCAAATGACGCCATGACAGTGCAAGAATTCATGAGAAGGTGTCCCAAAAAAACCATGTTGAAAATTTGAGGCCAAAATTCACAAAAATGCCTGAGATATGCATTAAAGTTGGAAAACCGCTATTCATTCCATTATACAGCTTACTGTCATCTTTTCAGTTCACGGTCAGCTTTGAAGAGTGCAGACATGTTCCCAGTCCACAGAAGATCGTCGCGCCAGACTCTGCAGGTAAGTATGTGGTGAGTGGGGTGAGAGGAGGCAGGGTGCGCAGTGGGTGGGTGCAGGTGGGGGGAAGGGGCATCGAGACTACGAGGGACCATTTTCATTTTACAGGGCAAAAAAAAAGGAAAAACCCATTGGGTGACAGTTCTTTTTTTGAAGGGGGTTTGGCATGCTGGAGTGGGCTCCCAGCATGCCACCTAACAGTTTGGGGGGGTGTCTGTAGCCGAAGAGGGATTGGGCACCCCCATTAGTACACAAAGAAAGTAGGGGGGGCGTGAACTGAGGGGGATTGGGCACCCCCCTCAGCATTCAACAATTGTGGGGGGTTATGCTGATGGGGAGTGGGTTCCCCCATCGGCACTCAAAGATGGAGGTTAACCGACAGGGGGATTGGGCACCCCTGAAGTTGACATTAGTTAGATGGCTGTCCGCTCGCCAACCATACACATAATGGTGGCAAGCACAGCAAGAAAAGGACCGCTGCGTGTAATGAGTTTTACTCGGATTGCAGCAGACCTTTTCTTGGATGTGCTCACCACATTATGTATGCATGGTGTGGTGCCAGCATGCAGGCAGATTGTGGAATGTGGGATGCACCTACTGGTGCGTACCCTGCATTCGCCCAATTCTGGCCCCGCCTCCAAAGCTGCACTGTCCCACGATGTTGGCTGTGCAAGCACGTCAACATAACAATAATGAATTAGAGCTTGAGTTAGTAGGGGTTTTCTTACAAAAACTCCAGTTAGCTAGCTCTCAGATATCTGCAAATAGGCTAATTTAAGAAAAACTCCTAATAGCAGACAGAGGGAGGGACACACTAGGACTTAACATACAAATCAAAACACTCTGCATAACATATGTTTTTGAAAATTCTGAGTGAATTGTGGACTACTGCTTAAAAACTGTAAGCTCAGTAAAAAAATATACACTGCAGCCTCTTGCTATACTGACATGCTTCAGGTGATGCAAAATACAGAGTAAAGTTGTGGGGGCAGGGTTGGAGGACAGGTCTGAATAGCACCATATACCCACCAGGAGGGACTTTCCATCTCTTGGAATGTATTTTTGAAAATGTGTGACCAGGAGAGGGATGTAGGCTGAGCCAATGCTGTTTAAACAAGTGCTGTATAGGGATGTAGTTTCAGGGTTTTCCTTCTAAAGCTTAAGCTCTGATGCCCCAAGCAGCTCTGATAGTCAATTGTTGCAGCCTATTGTACCTATACAAGGTTTTATCCCCCTTCTTAACTGAGTTGACTATCTTTTCCTCAGTTCAGGCTTTTGCTATTCTAACTGCCTTCCCTGCTTCCTTCTGCTTTAACTGGTACAGTTTTTTTTTTTATTTTAGTCTTTGGTAACCGGTTAAGGCCCACTAGGCACAAGTGCCTGTTTTCAGGGGAACCTGGGAGCACTGGGCAGTTAAGTGACTTGCTCAGAGTCGCACAGTATACAAGTGGATGTAGTTAGAATCAAACTCTGGTCCGGTCTGCTGGATGTACCAAGCTCGTTCACACCTCGTTCCTCTAACCTCTAGGCTATACAACCAGCCCTAAGCCATAAGTTCTCTGTCCTGTTCCTTCTGTGTTTCCTTATACTTCCTGAATGCTACCTGTTTCTCCTTAACCTTCCCCACCACCTCTTTTGGGAACCATAGTGTTTCTTTCTTTCATTTTGCTGTAATGGGTCATGATGGAATTCACCCCAGAATTCTAAAATAATTAAGGGAGGTACTAGTGAAACCACTGGCTACTCTTTTTAATAAATCATGGGAGGATGGTGTGGTACCCAAGGACTGGAGGAAGGCGGATGTGATTCCCCTTCACAAAAGTGGGACCAAGACAGAGGCAGGAAACTACAGACCTGTCAGTCTGACCTCTGTGGTAGGGAAAGTGATGGAGTCACTCTGAAGGAAAGAATAGTTGAGTACCTAGAGGCCAGTGGAGCACAGGACCCAAGGTAGCATGGATTCAAGAGCGGAAGGTCATGTCAGACTAATCTAATAGATTTCTTGACTGGGTGACCAAAGCAGTAGACTCAGGAGGGCTGTGGACATGGCGCATCTAGACTTTAGCAAGGCATTTGATACAGTCCCACACAAAAGATTAATAGTCAAATTAACCAGCCTGGGAGTGGGTCCCAGGGTGGTAGCCTGGTAAAACATTGGCTGCACAACAGGGCACAGAAGGTAATTGTAAATGGAATCCACTCTGAAGAAAGAGAGGTTACTAGTGGGGTACCGCAGGGTTCAGTATTGGGTCCAGTCCTTTTTAATGTCTTCATCTGTGACATTGCAGAGGGACTCGAAGGAAAAGTATGCCTTTTTGCAGATGACACAAAGATCTGCAACAGGGTTGATACACAAGGAGGTGTGGAAAGGATGAAAAGGGACTTGGCAAGGTTGGAGGAATGGTCAGAAGTATGCAGCTAGGATTCAATGCAAAGAAGTGCAAAATAATGCTTGGGAAACAAGAACCCAGGGAAGAATACAATGGGTGGGGAGGTAGTAAAAACAACAACAAAGGAAAGGGACCTGGGGGTAATCATATCAGATGACCTTAAGGTTATAAGCAATGTGAGAAGGCAGTAGAGAGGGCTGGGGGTATACTGGGATGTATAGGGAGAGGCATCAGCAGCAGAAAACAGGAAGTTGTTATCCCTCTGTACAGACAGTTGGTGAGACCCTATCTGGAGTACTGTGTCCAGTTCTGGAGACCCCATCTCCACAAGGACATAGACAGGATAGAGGTAGTCCAGAGGAGGGCAACTAAAATGGTCCAGGGTCTGCAAGAGAAGCCGTATGAGGAGAGACTAAAGGAGCTTAATATGTATACCCTTGAGGAAAGAAGGGAGAGGGGGGACATGATAGAAACTTTTAAGTACCTCAGTGGAATCAACAAAGTCCAAGAGGGTGGCATCTTTCAGAAAAAGAGACTTGCAAGAACATGGGGACACAATTTAAAGATAGAAGGAGGGCGGTTCAGGGGCAATGTGAGGAAGTATTATTTCACAGAGAGGGTAGTGGTTGCATGGAACAGCCTTCCTGAGGAGGTTGTGGGTCTAAAACTGTTGGAGAATTCAAGAATGCATGGGACAGACATAAGGCAATTCTTGTGGGGGGTAGGAAGAAATAGGCTGTTGGTTAACTAGGATCTACGGCCTATCCTGTAGGTAGGGAAATGGGCAGACTAGATGGGCCAAGCGGTCCTTATCTGCCATCAAAGTCTATGTTTCTATGTTTCTTTGTTGATTTGCTTCACACAAAGGCTTGTTGCCTCTGTGATGGCTGTTTTGATTTTTCCCCATTGTTCCTCTTCCCCTCCTTCTTGCCCATTTACTAGTGCTTTTCTGAGGCACGCTCCCATTTTCTCAAAGTCAGCTCTCCTAAAGTCCAATACTCTTGCTTTTATATGGCTTGACTCTGTGGGTGTGTTTATCGTGAACCACACTGTTTGGTGGTCACTTGTTCCCAGATGGTTACCCACTTCTAAATCCGAGATCCTTTCTCCATCCCCTTTTGACAGTACCAGGTCCAAGATAACTCCCTCCAGAGTGGGTTCTACCACTAGCTGTCTGAGGCATGAAAATTGTAGGGCATCAAGAATAACCCTTGTTCTTGGATGTGGCTGCAGCAAAGGAGCTCCAGTTAACATCTGGCATATTCAGGTCCCCATCAACAATTTCTCCTCTTTCTCTGCCATTCTAAGGATGCCTTCTATCATTTCCTTGTTTATTGCTTCCCCCTGAGATGGGGGTCTGTATACAGCCCCTGTGCAGATAGTGGTGCCATATCCTGTCTTCAGGGTGACCCACAATGCCTCCTCTACTCCCTGTTTATCCCTTTGTTCCATTGCTTTGATCCCTTCCCTTACATAGAGAACTACTCTTCCTCCTATTTTACCCTCCCTGTCCTTCCTGCAGCTTGTGTACCCTGGTAAGTTGACATCCCAGTCATGTTTCTCTGTGTACCATGTTTCTGTGACTGCCATGATATAAAGGTTGTTACACAGACTACAGTCATTGGTACTCATCACCCTCCATTTTTTGATGGCCTTTCCCCTTTTAGTCCCATTCCTTACTACCTTTTTCTGCATTAACCCCTGTCCTGCTCACTTTTAACTTCTCTACCTTGGTGTTTTCCTCTCTAACTACTGTATTTTGTGAGGGGAGGCTGGGTTTTCCCTGTCCCTTTTCAGTGCCTCCCCCCAGGCTAGTTTAATTGCTTGCTGATGAGCCATTTAAACCTATCACCTAGGATCATGGTTCCCCTCCTGGACAGATGCAAGCCATCACACCAGTATAGGCCTGCATCTCTCCAGGTGGACTCCCAGTCCCCAATGAAGCCAAAACCCTGAGCTCTGCACCAGTTTTCTAACCATTCATTGAATCCCACGGTGCAGAGTACCCTAGCATCATACTTGCCATAGACAGGCAGCACCTCCAACAAGGTTATCGTATGTGCTACTTGTCTAAGACCCCTCCCCAACTCTTCAAACTCCTCTTGCACTGCTCTGACCCAATTCCCAGCCAGGGCATTTCTCCATAGGTGGACAATAACATCCTGCTCCCTCCCTCGTGCAGCTGCTCCCACGATCCTGAAGATTTGCTCACTGTCCCTTTAAGCCATGGCACCAGGTAGGCACCTTACCACCCTCTCCCCTTCCTCCCCCAGTTCTACCCCCCTAATGATTGAGTCCTCCACCAGAAGTTGTTTCCTTCCACTGTGGGGTCCCATGCCACCCTCCTATGGGTCTCTTTTGTGGAGGTTCCCAGCATCCTCCTTGGTCTCCACTGCAGGTTCCTCAATAGAGGAAACACTCTACACTTGAACAGCGTATGAATTGTGGAGAGGTACAACTGGAGGAATGCACCTCTGTTCCACCACCCTCTTCCTCCTTGAGTCCACCTTGGTCCAACCGCTCCTCTTTTTTGGCAACCTCTGAGGTAGCGGCAGTGGCCCAGGTGGTCCCTGGGTGGGGGAGGAGGCTTCACTAATCCTAGCCAAGTCAGCCTGGAGACAAACAACCTCCTCCCTCTGACCAGAGAGGTGCCTACAATTAGGACAGCTTCATAACCTCCAGAATGTCTCCTGGAAGACCTCCGCCCCACATCCATTGAACTGCACCACTCTCATCAAAGGGGAGGAGATCCTCTTAGATTCTAGAAGCCATGGTCAGCCCATTCAACAAATGCACCATTTGCTACTAGGCACCCTGTTGGACTCTACAATAATGACTAGAGCATGGTGGGGGAAGAACCGGGGGTGGGGGTGGTAGGAATAGCTTGAGAGTGACTGGGAACAGATCCTGAAATCTACACTGCTGTCATCAATTAACAACAGGCAGAGACAAATTTCTTTCAGTTTCCTGCACAGAGTCTGTTTTATTCCAGAAATGGCAAATAAAATAGACCCAAGTACCACAGACAGATACCCCAAATATAGTGTAAGTAAAGGAAATTTCACACACGTAGTCTAGGAATGCCCCCCAAATCCAGCTGTACTGATGTGAAATAACATGGCTATTGTCCAGAACACTGAACTCTCCACCCTCCAAATTCCTGGCCATCAGAAGTGGTTCTGCTGGGCCTTAACACTGGGCAGTAAATCAGAGAATACATTGCCTCCCTGTGGAGATAGGAGACAATAGTGGGGAAGAAACTCATTGCACAAAATCGAAGGCAGGAATCCTCCCTATCGGAGGCCCAGTGGATGCAAATACTTTTGGACTATATCAAACTCAAGAGTGCACTGCTCAATACAGAAAAGAAGCCACTTGTGTGATAAAATGTGTTCCCTTCAGAGAAAGTACTGGGTGAACCCTGATTCCCAAATTACTGAACCACCCAACTACCAAGCATGAGTAGCTGATGAGTTTTGAAGGTTCAGGGGTTAAACAATATGTAGGGCACGTGGAAAACAGAAGTTGTGTTAAGCCATTGAATATTTCTACTTTTCCAAAGTTTTACCTTTCCAGTGCATGCACGGTAATTGACCAGACTCTGATCTTTTTTTAGACTGTGTCAGTCTGCTCAAGGTACTGTAATAGTACTGCTCTTCAATGAACTGAGAATGTCCATGCTTCCCTCCTTTCTGCTTCGTCACCACCACTGTATGTACATATTTTCTTATATTATGTATGACAATGAAATATGGCTACTGTTTTGCTTGCATGCTCTGCAAATAATAAAAAGATTGTACAAACAAAAAGAACTTCTAGAGCAGCTAAGGAGTGCATAAGATTTGGCTAAACTTATTGTTTACAATTCAGGTAAATAGCTGCCAACTCAGTTTTTTTTTTTAATTCTGAAACTATTTGACAATTCATATCTTTGATGTTTTGGTAATAAAGCAACATTATTTCCATATTGTACTTTTTCCTACAGTCTGCCTGTACTTCTTAACTCATTCCTCTGTCACACTTTTGCTGCTGAGAACAAGGAGGAGGTGTAGCAGAGGACTGGCTAATTGGACTACGATAACCCACTGTGGCAGCTAACATGTTTTCTTCTGTATTAAAGACAGTGCTGTGCCAGCATCTTTCATATGGGCAAAACCCAGGGCAAATCTTTGTTGTGGATCCCATCAGACCATCACTAAATGTCTGTCATGGCTGGCATTTTTTATATGGCACCAATGAGGCACTCAGTGAAGGAATACTGCTGCAGACAACATGGCACATCCTTCCAGGAATCCAGGACCTGTTCCCACTGCTTCTTGTGGCAACATCAAGGTGCCCCTTCCAGGGCCAGGATCTCCATCTGTTAGTGGCAACACTCCAGGCTCCACAGCTTAATCTGGTTCAGTGTCCATTGGCATCCATCTGTATCCCCATCTGTATCCCACAGGCAAAATTGTCTAGTCCTCCTTTCCCAGTCAACAAAAACTAAATAAATAAACAAACAAGTAAATAAATTGTGTGCTACATACACTGAAACACATTTTGGGAGAAATGTGAAAAATGACAGATGTAATACTCATAAGCAGGTGTGGTAAAATGGCAATGTTGAAAATCTGAAGTGCAAATATTGAAAATTTGTGAACTTACGAGCGTGCATAGGAACAGCGCAACGCATGCTTGTAACACAGTCATTTTATGGAGTATCATCACCAGATTTTCAACATAGGCATTTTAGGACCTCTGATCATGAACAGTGCCATTGTCAGTTTTTTAATCATCTGTGCGGAACACTGATTTACCACACCAACTGCGCTATTCCGTGCCGAAAGTACGAAAACACATTTCGTCCAGGGTGTGAAAAATGACAGCTGAACTGTTCACAAGGAGGTCTGAAAAAGGCAATGTTGAAATCTAGGGTAGAAATATTGCAAATTTGCAGTCTGATGTGCGTAGCAACTGCGCAATGCACACTTGTAAAACAGTAATTTTTGATTTTTCCAAATTTGCAACATAGGTTTTGATAGCCCTCCTCATGATCACTGGCACTGTTGTTTCATTAATCTGTCCTGAAAGGTGATTCCACGCAGTGACCGCAAAATCACCTTTCAGGGCCGATTAATGCCATGACAGTGAAAGAATTCATGAGGAGGGTTCACAAAAACTCCATGTTGAAAATTTGGTGACAAAATTCCATACAATGCCTGAGATATGCATTAAAGTTGAAAACTCTATTTATTCTATTATACAGCTTACCAGCATTTCCTCAATTCATGGTCAGCATTGAAGAGTGCAGATGTGTTCCCGGTCCACCGAAGATCATTGCGCCATTCTCTGGAGGTAAGCATGGGGTGAGGGGGGCTGGGGAGGTAGGGTGTGCAGTGGGTGGGTGCAGTGTGTGGGAGGGGAGCCAGGGAGACTGCCGGAGGACCGTTTCCTTTGTTACAGGTAAAAAAAAAAAAAGACACCGTGGGATGTGTTTTTATTTACAGGGCAATGTGGCACACTGTGGTGGACTCCCAGTGTGCCAACTGAGTCTTTGTTTGCGGGGGCCTCTGTAGCTGATGTGGGATTGGGCACCCCCATAGGCACACAACAATGTGGGGGGGTTGATTATGCTGATGGGGATTGGGCACCCCCGTCGGCACATAACAAAAGGGAGGGACATTATGCTGACGTGGATTGGACACCCAGTTGGCAGACAAGAAAAGTGGGGGTGGTCATTACATACAGCAGACGGGGAGTGGACTCCCCCATTGGCAACATACATCTGGGGCACTGCCCGCTGACAGGGAGTGGGGCCCCCACTGGCAAACAAATGTGTTGGGTGGGCACATGCTTCCAGGGGGATTGGGCACCCCCTCAGCAAGGGGAGGGGGTTAATATTGTTTGTGAAAAGGCTGAAAGCCACCGCCATGTTCACAAACAATGTCAGGGCTGCAAGGTCCCACCCTGCAATGACGAGTTGCTCCTTCATTGCAGCGAATAGCTGATGCTGCAACGACGAGGTGGCCCCTGATTGCAACGGCTATTTTTTCACAAGTTGATGGCAAGGATCCAAACTAGTGTCACTGGCTGTGTCTGTCCCCCATTATTGGTGGACATCACACATGCCCGAAAATGCCATGTCAGTATTGGCCTCAACAGTGCTGCACCTCCAGAGCCTGCTTTGGCACCAAGCTGCCACAATGTTTCATGCTCTGCACACAAGCAAACATAAAAATTCCCTTTTCTGTTGTGTATGATATGATTGCCAAAGCTAGACCAGCTATTGCCGGCACCAGGAAAGCAGGCATCTCTTGATTGATTGATTGATTGATTTATTGATTTATTAATTTATTTATTTATGTCTTTGGTAACTGGGTGAATAAGCTGATCCATAGGACTGACTTCAGTTATGACCTGTGCCACACAGGTGGCAGCAAGCATTCTATAGAAGTAGAAAAATGCAGAGAATACAGATAATACAAAGATATGGTCACATCACAGATACAATGTAGCTAAACTAGTAAAGATACAAACCTACTTTCAAGCAGTACAAGGTGAACACATGCGCTAAACAGGATGATTCAAGGCTTTCCTCATACAGGTCAAGCAAATCTATTGTAAGAAACATATTTTTTGCATTTCACTTGGCAAGCAGAAAAAAAAGAGTGGTGAAGTAAACACATTAAAGAACAAGCATTTGTCAATGCCGAATGTTGATTGCTCACTGCCTCTCTGTCACTCACTCAGTCTGTTTCTCCCAGTGCTGCAGGCTGCTCATTTGTACTGAGCTCCTGCCTGCATTGGCACCTCGTTCTGCCCACTAAGAAATCTGCAGCTGTCCCGACAGAGCTCCATTGGGGTGGCTCACTCCCCCTCTCTCACTCGCTCATTCTGTTTCTGTCAGTGATGCAGGCTTCCCTTTTGTACTGGGCTCTTGCCTGCATTGGCACCTTTTTCTGCCCACAAAGCAATCCACAGCTGTCCCGACTGAGCTTCTTTGAGGTCACTCACTCCCCATGTCGTTTACTCATTCTGTTTCTCCCGGTGCTGCAGGCTTCCCTTTTGTACTGAGTTCCTCCCTCTGTTGGTGGTTTTTTCTGCCCACAAAGAAATCTGCAGCAGTCCCAACACAGGTCTGTTGAGCCTGCTGACTCCCACTCTTTCATTCACTCATTCCATGTCTGCTGGTGCTGCAGGCTGGCCTTTTGTACTGGGCTCCTACTTGCATTGCCACCTTTTTCTGCCCACAAAGAAATCCACAGCAGTCATGATAGAGCTCCATTGAGCTTGCTCACTCCCCCTCTCTCACTCACTCATTGTGTTTCTCCCAGCGCTGCAGGCTTCCCCTTTGTACTGGGCTCCTGCTTGCATTGGCACCTTTTTCTGCCCACAAAGTAATCCACAGCTGTCCCGACAGAGCTTCTTTGAGGTCACTCAATTCCACTGTGTCACTTACTCATTCTGTTTCTCCTGGCTTGGCAGGCTGCCCTTTTGTACTGGGCTCCTGCCTCTGTTGGTGCCTTTTTCTGCCCAAAATGAAATCTGCCGCAGTCCCGACAAAGCTCCGTTGAGCTCGCTGACTCCCATTCTCTCACTCGCTCATTCTATTTCTGCCAGTGCTGCAGGCTGCCCTATTCTATTGGGCGCCTGCCTGCATTGCTGCCTTCTTCTTCCCAAAAAGAAATTTGCAGTAGTTGCAATGCAGCTCCACTGCGCTTGCTCACTCCCTCTCTCTCACTCGCTTATTCTGGTTTTCCCACCACTGCAGGCTGCCCCTTTGTACAGGGCCCCCTGCATGCATTGCTGCCTTTTTCTGGCCACAAACAAATCTGCACCAGTCCCAACAGAGCTCCGTTGAGCTCACTCAATCCTCCTCCCTCACTCGCTTGTTCTGTGTCTCCTGCCGCTGCAGGCTGCCCTTTTGTACTGGGCTCCTGTCTGCACTGACGGCTTGTTCTGGCCAGAAAGAAATCTAAAGCAGTACTGACACAGCTCCACTGAGCTCGCTCACCCCCCTCACTCAATCATTCCATTTCTGCCGGCGCTGCAAGCCAGCCTTTTGTACTGGGCTCCTACATGCGTTGACGCATTTTCTGCCACAAAGAAATCCACAGCAGTTACAATAGAGCTCTGTTGAGCTTGCTCTCTACCGCTCTGTCACTCAATCATTCTGTGTCTCTTGGCGCTGCAGCCTGCGCTTGTGTACATGGCTTCTGGCTGCACTGGCACCTTTGTCTGTCCACAAAGAAATCCGCAGCTGCCCTGACAGAGCTCTGTTGCGGTCGCTCAGCCTCCCTCTGTCACGTACTCATTCTGTTTCTCCAGGCGCTGCAAGCGGCCCTTTTGTATCGGGGCTCCTGCCTGCATTAGTGCCTTTTCCTGCCCACAAAGAAATCCACAGCAGTCCTGATAGAGCTCCGTTTAGCTCACTCAATCCCCCTGTCTCACTCACTCATACTGTTTCTCCCACTACTGCAGGCTGGCCTTTTCTACTGGGTCCCTGCCTGCACCTTTGTCTGTCCACAAAGAAATCCACAGCTGCCCTGACAGAGCTCTGTTGCGGTCGCTCAGCTTCCCTCTGTCACGTGCTCATTCTGTTTCTCCAGGCGCTGCAAGCGGCCCTTTTGTCCGGGGCTCCTGCCTGCATTGGTGCCTTTTCCTGCCCACAAAGAAATCCACAGCAGTCCTGATAGAGCTCCGTTTAGCTCACTCAATCACCCTGTCTCACTCACTCATACTGTTTCTCCCACTACTGCAGGCTGGCCTTTTCTACTGGGTCCCTGCCTGCACTTACGTCTTTTTCTGCCCACAAAGAAAACCGCAGCAGTCCTGACAGTGCTCTGGTGAGTTCGCTCACTCCCCCTCCCTCACTCAATCTCTCATTCTGTTCCTCCCAGTGCTGCAGGCTACCCTTTTGTACTGGACTCTTGCGTTGGGTCCTTTTTCTGCCCACAAAAAAATCCACAACAACTCAGTCCCCTGTCTCACTCACTCGTACTATTTCTCCCACCGTTGAAGGCTGGCTTTTTCTACTGGGCCCCTGTATGCATTAATGCCTTTTTCTGCCCACAAAGAAATCTGCAGCAGTCCTGACAGCATTCCAATGAGTTGCTTACTCCCCCTCCCTCACTCGGTCTCTCATTCATTTTCTCCCAGTGCTGCACACTGCCCTTTTGTACTGGGCTCTTGCGTTTGGGCCTTTTTCTGCCCACAAAAAAATCCGCAGCAGTCTCAACAGAGCTCAGTTGAGCTCAGTCACTCCCCCGCCACTCTTTCAATTTTTATCTGTCCCAAACACTGATTTCCCACAGCGACCGTGCCATTCTCCAGCAGGAGTGCAAAAACAGATTTTAGCCAGGATGTGAAAAATGACAGCTGTACTGTTGATAAGGAAGTGTGAAAAAATGCCACTGTTGAAAATGTGGTGTGAAAGTATTACAAATTTGTGATTCTACAAGGGTACGTGGAAGCAGTTCAATGCACGCTTGTAACACAGTCATGTTATGGAGTTTCGTCACCAAATTTTCAACATAGGAATTTTAGGACCTATGCTCATGAACAGTGCCACTGTCATTTTCTTTTTTTTTGAAATTACTATTTATTCCTCCTCCCCCAGCCTGCCACCTCCGACCCTTCAGGGGGGACAACTGGACATCCCACTGCCCGGAACCCTACCCAAGCAGACCCCTAGGCCCCATGGAGCTGCGGATTACCCCCCGGGCAGGGACGAGGTGGGGGGCTCAGACCCCATAACTTACATTTTGTCGGTCTGAGGTCTGCTGGGTGGGCACAGGCAAATCGTGGGCACGGCCATGGTCCTCCCATCTTCCTGGCTGAGGCAGGCTTGTTTACGTGTTTTCTCCCTCCCCGAGCAGCAAGTAACCTCCCCTGACGTCATGACGCACGCGTCGACATCCATGCTGCTCAATGGCGGCCCATCCCAAATGAAGCTTGCAGTTCCTCGAGCCTCCGCTCAGGGGTCAATACGAAATGTCGGGAATCAACCGAATCCCCTCCCTGGAAAATGAGCTGTCATTGGGCGGCTCCGGCCTATCTCCCCGGCCGACCACTGATGACCCGAGTTTGCTCCTTGAACCCGGTCACCGGTGAGGCGCGAGGTGTGGCATCCAGCGCCTCAACCCTCAGTGCCACCGGGCCAGCTTCTGTCATTTTCTTAATCTATCCTGAACACTGATTTCCAAGGCCACTGTTTTTCGGTTTTTACCGGAAAATCCGGTAAAATTCCGGAATTAGGGCTGCCTGAAAACCAGTAAAAATGAAGATTTCATGGAATCTGGCATTTTCTATCAGATAAGTAAATCTATAAAAAGTCTATTTTTCTTTTAATTCCTTCCTGTACTATTTTCAGTTTGCTTTATTTAATGCTCTGTATATTAAGCTTTCTTTAATTCTGATTATCTATGCACATACTAAAAGAATGATAACAGAATCCCGGTAAAATCCGGAAATTATTGTGACAATCACCAGTAAAATTCCGGAATCTTAAGTCTTTAAAACGGAATTTAATTGTTTTAATCACCGTAAATCAGTGGCCTTGCTGATTTCCCACAGCAACCACGTTATTCCGCGCCGCAAATGTGAAACCACATTTCTGTCAAGATGTAACAAATGACAGCTGTACTGCTCATAAGGAGGTGTGAAAAAATTCCACTGTTGAAAATCTGGGGTGACAATATTGCAAATCTGTGAAGTTACAAAGGTGTGTGGAAAGTGTGCACTTGTAACATAGTCATTTGATGGGCTATCATCACCAAATATTCAACATAGGCATTTTAGGACCTCTACTCATGAACAGTATCACTGTCATTTTCTTAATCTGTCCTGGACAGTGATTTCCCACAGTGACTGCTCTATTCTGTGCCAGAAGTGCAGAAACACAGTTCAGCCAGGATGGGAAAAGTAACAGCTGCACTATTCATACGTAGGTGTGAGAACATGGCAATGTTGAAAATCTGGAGTGAAAATATTATTAATTAGCAAAGTTATGAGCGTCCGTGCAAACTGCACAATACACTCTCATGACACAGTCATTTTATGGAGTATTGTTACCAAAGTTTTCTTAATCTGTCCTGAACACTGATTTCTCACAGCGCCTGCGCTATTCTGTGCCAGAAGTGTGAAAGCACATTCCAGCCAGGATGTGAACAATGACAGCTGAACTATACACAAGGAGGTATGACAAATTGCTAATATTGAAAATCTGGCATGAAAATAGTACAAATTCATGAAGTTACGAGCATGCGTAGCAACTGCACAATGCACGCTCTCAAAACAATAATTTTTTGGATTTTTCCACTAAATTTGCAACATAGGCTTTTTGAGAGCACACCTCATGAACACTGGCACTGTCATTTCCTTAATCCACCTGAAAGGTGATTTTGCACAGTGACTTCAAAATCACCTTTTGGGGCCGATTAGTGCCATGACAGTGACATAATTCATGGGGGGGGGGGGCCCAATTTCCAACATGGGGGTATGTTGAAAATTTGGTGCCAAAATTCCAAAAAATGCCTGAGAAATGCATTAAAGTTGAAAAAACCCTATTTATTCCATTATACAGCTTATTGGCATTTCCTCAGTTCACGGTCAGCTTTGAAGAGTGCAGACATGTTCCCGGTCCATCAAAGATCATCACACCAGACTTTGGAGGTAAGTATGGGGTGAGGGGGTGTGTGGGGAGGCAGGGTGCACAGTGGGTGGGTGCAGGGTCCAGTTGGGGGAGTCCGGAGGCCGCCGAGGGACCGTTTCCTTTTTTACAGGTAAAAACCAAAAATGTTGTGGGACTCTTTTTTACTTTCAGGGGCATGTGAAACGCTGGGGTGGGCTCCCAGTGTGCCACCGGAGTCTTGCTTTTGGGGGGGGCAGCTGTAGCCAATGGGGGATTGGGCACCCCTATCGGTAAAGAACAAAAGGGGGGAATACCATTCTGCTGACAGGGAATGGGCACCCTGTTGGCAAAGAACAAAAGGGGGGGAATGCCATTTTGCAGATGGGGATTGGGCATCCCGTCAGCAGACATTAAAAGGTGGAGGCACATTATGCCGACAGGGAGTGGGCTCCCCATCAGCAGATAAACATGGTGGGGAGAGGGTAATATTGTTTATGAACATGGTGGCAAGCCACTGCCATGTTCACAAGCAATACTAGTGTTGTGAGATCCCACCCTGCAATAACGGATCTTTCCCTCATTGCAGCGGATGGCTTACGCTGCAATGATGAGGCAGCCCCTGATTGCAGCAGCTGATTTCTCACAAGTTGGTGCCAAGGTTCCAAACTTGTCTCACCACCAGCATGCCGCGGCATTGGGGGAAGCGGGACAAGCCTTTGCAGGCTGTGGGAGCATTGGCCACACAGTGCCATGCCTCTAAAACCTGCTTCTGAGAAAGCTGTCGCAATATGTTTCTTGCATTATGCGCAATCAACATAAAAATCCCTGACATATAAGATGGTTGATAAATTGTATCATCATATGACCAATAAGTGAAAGCTTCGACATCCTCACAAAGATGAACAAAGCAAAACCCGGGCTGAGAGTCATTACAAACAAAACTAGCAAAATGCAGTGTGAACTTCCTATTTTAATGAAACTGCAAGGGAGGAAGAAGACAATGAAAGAAAGAGCAGAAGGGCAAAGGCAGCAGTTTTTTCACTTGTGCTGGCACTTGGCATGTCTTCAGAACATGTGGCATGCCAACTTTAAAGAGAAAGTGGGCACTGTTCTGGAAGCAATGAATTTTTCTTGCTTTCAAGACCCTTAGTTTGACTTCTTCAAGAGACTGAGTCATTTGAACTGGTTTAACTAAAACAGTTGAGTGACTCTACTTTTGTTTTGCACTACACTTAAACATGTTTTACAAAAATGTTTGCCTAAACCAGTTTGAGATTGCCTCCTGCGGTAGTTTTAAATGTGTGTGCGTGCAAAGTACATAAGCCTTTTTAAAACTGTTTTAAAACATTTTAAACATTTTAAAATGGGAAGTGTGTGTAGATCCTTAGGCCCTGTCCACACTTGCAATTAAAATTTGTTAATGGTTTTCAAACTGTTACGGGGGCTTAACATGCTGCTGCATCCACAGTAGTCGGAACCATGTCTTAACACGGTTCTGTGCCTGTCCACATCTCCTGAAATGAAAGCATGTTTAAACATGTTGTGAGCTCGCTTGCCAGTGAAGATCAGATCTTGTATTGTGGGCACCAGGAAGATGACAAACATGGAACACAAATCAGATGCCCATACACACTGATAAGTGAAAACATTTCTCACTTAAACCATTTTCAAAACCGTGCTAAAAACCTGATAGTATACAGGTTTAAACACGGTTTTGAAACATAGTTTGGTAATGTTACTAGTGTGGATGTGAACCTTGTTCCACGACTGTAAAATGTTACAGGGTGTCCCTAGTGTGGACACGGCCTAACAGGCATTGCATTAGTGAATTCCCTGTCATGTTTGTTTTCTGCAGCTATAAGATGTACAGTACCTCCCGTTGGCTGGACAGAAGTGAGGGTTTGATGCAAGAATAAGCAGGCAAAATAAGAATTGCACCCTGTAGTCCTGATACATAACTTACCACCCCCAGCCCAACACACTACAGAGCAAAAATAATAACCTCAACCAAACACAAATCTACAGTACACAAAAAAAACCCTCAAATTTCTTAATGAACAGTAAATAGGTAAGGAACATGGTGGGTTAGTATCTTGCGGGGTGATAGTCACCTGGAAGGCAGACTAACAAACAATCATCAGTACTCAATGTGAAAGGCAACAGTTCAATCAGGATTAAACTCAGCAGTCTAAAAAATGTCTCTCTGAGACACTAAGCTTCATAGTAAGACACAGAGAGCAGAAGGAGGCTATACTGCCAGTTTAAACTCCCCCTTACATCTCAGTAGTAATAGTATTCCATTTTACTTCCCATTAATAATGGAGATCGTATACTGAGTGCAGAATCCAGCACACTAACCCTGCCCCAACAGTACTAATGGAATACAGTTCAAATAACTTACAGGAGGGACTGTAACAGTCTAGTGTGCTTTATCAAAATCACCTCTTCCTCCAATGAGGCGCAGTCTTGAGTACAGGGTGGGAAAGGCCCTGTTCACCACTGATTTGCTCCCTACTGACTTGCTTGTTGTCTCACCATGAGACATCATCTGGTCACTTCACTGCAGTCTGGTTACTCTTCCATTGTTTGGTGGAGTGACAAGACTGCTGAGAAAACATGGAAGTTGACGGCAGATAAGGACCACAAGGCCCACCTAGTCTGCCCATTTTTTTTCTACCTTATGAATGTGCCATAGGCCTTTACTCTGTCAATGGCCTATTTATTCATACACATCTGTATTGCTCCCTTATGCCTATCCCATGCCCTGCACTGTGTTCATATCCAACACTTCCTGAGGTAGGCTGTTCCATGCATCCACTATCCTTTCTGTGAAAAATAACTTCCTCACATTACCCCTTAATTGGCCACCCTCTTATCTCATGCTGTGTCCTCTTGTCCTGCTATTTTTCTTACATTGAAACATGTTAGACTCTGTCACCTTGTTAATACCTTTAAGATGTTTGAATGTTTCAATCATATCTCCTCTCTCCCTCCTTTGCTCTAGGATACACATATTGAGCTTCGTCAATCTGTCCTCATATGTTTTCTAATGCAGTCCCTGCATCATTTTGGTTGCCCTTCTCTGGACTGCCTCCATTCTGCTAATGTCCTTGTTCAGGCATGGCCTCCAGTACTGCACTCAGTACTCCAGATGGGGCCTAACCAGTGTCTTGTAAAGAGGGATTATTACCTACCTTTTATGACTTGTGATACCCCTACTAATACACCCCAGCATCCCTCTAGCCTTACCTTGTGAAGTCTGATCATTTCACTGCTGTTTGCTGGCACCTGGCTCTGTTAATTTCTGACTGATGTGCTGCAATTCGGATATGCTGCCATAGTCTGGTCACTCCACCACAGCCTTGTTACTCCATTCCATGCCATCATATGGTGGGCCCAACCACAAACTATATGAACACTCCATGCCATGATTATAAGCAGGGTGACATCTACCTACCTTACTCACTTTGGGCTTTAGATCAAATCACAAGCCCTTCCTGCTGTCCTTGAATTTATCCAGTAATGACAGGCCCTCAGACTACAGATGGAAACACAGGGGCAAACTTACAAAAGGAGACAGCAAACAATCCACCTCCACTGCACCACATTCTGGGGGGGGGGGCAGGGGTCCGTGTACTGCAGCCACTCAGGGGCCCTAATTATATTTCTCTGAGCTCTGCCATGAGAAGAAGGTCCTTACCTCAAGTTGACAGATTACATTTCTTTCTTTTTTTTTTTATTTAGTTTACTTTATTAACACAGCAACGTTACATGAATATTTGCGGCCTTTACCAGGCCTGGTGTTTACAGTCCAAACAGGCCTGCGTCAGGGTACATGTAAAATGAAATGGTGCACAATGACATAAGATACACATTCAACATGAGTCCTTAACATACTAACATACTAAAATGCCAGCAGAATAGGCCTAACGGTCTTTCGTGTCTGCTCGTTTGGTCAGCCCCCACCCTGGATGATGAACTTGCTGCCCCCTCGCCTTCTCTGGCTTCTCCCTTCCCAGTTCCAGATATTCTTGCTGCATTGGATTTTGCTTCCAGAACCCTTCCTCTGTACCTGTCCCACCCCTCTTGAACCCCTCCACTGTCTCTGCCTCCACCAGCCCCTAGGCAGCGCATTCCATGGCTCCACCACCCTCTCAGTGAAGTAGCACCTCCTCCTTCTCCCTGAATCTCCCCTCCAGCTTCCACCCATGCCCTCTAGTGGCCCCCCTCCTTCCTTCGAAGCACCCTGACTGTTCCTCCCCTATTTACCCTCTTCATGTACCTGAAGACCTCAATCATGTCCCCCCGGTCCCTTCTCTTTTCCAATGTGTACATATTTAGCTCTTCGAGACTCTCCTCATAGGTCCTGTCCCCCAAGCCCCAAATCATTTTGGTTGCCCTCCTCTGGACCCTCTCCAGGAGTTTGATGTCCCTCTTTAAGTGTGGCCATCTTTCCAGAGCCTCCAGGTCCCCCTGTAGGGCCACCCTCCCCTCCTCCCCAACCACCACCGCCCCCAGTTTCGAGTCATCCACAAAGAGACTCATCTCACTCCAGATTCCTGTCCTTATGTCAGAGACATAGGTGTTGAACAGAAGAGGCCCAAGGACTGATCCCTGTGGGACCCCACTAATGGCCCTCCTTGGGGATGGGACTAACCCGCCAACTACGACCCTCTGGGTTCGGTCTTGGAGCCAATTGCCTATCCATCTGATCATTTCTCCCAGCTTATCCAACAGGCCTGTGTGAGGAACAGAGTCAAATGCCTTGCTGAAGTCTAGAAAGAGGACGTCCACTGGTCTACCCAGGTCCAAGGCACTCGTCACCCAGTCATAGAACTCCACCAGGTTTGTCTGACATGATTTCCACGGGATGAATCCATGCTGTCTATCGTCCAGGCACATATTAAACCTAACTAAACCTTTTACCCAATAATCCACCCTTCAACCACCCCTCCTCCCGCAGCATTTACTACATTAAAGAGATCACTGGAGTACCTCCTAGGAGGAAGAAAACACATAAAGACTCAGGAGGTGCCACAGGTGGAGGTGGTGGCTCCCCTGAGTTAAAGGGATTACTTGTGCCAAGTGACTAGAACTGCATCTAGAGGGCCCCATTTGGCATTATAGGATTGCATTCTATTGTTCATTCTTGCTATGTGCAATTCCTACTGTAGCGCCAACGTAATCTCCTTATACCATTCAAGCACAGAAGGTGTTGTATCGTCTTTCCAATGCCTTAACATGACTGCTTTGGCCGTAGCAGATATAATAGCCATGTAAAACTTATTCCATTTACTCATGTCTTTAGGGAAGATTTTCAGTAGGCAAATATCGGGTGTGAAAAAAGACTCCAGGCCTATTATAGGTGGCAGTGCGGTTTGAATTGCCCTCCAGAAAGCCTGAATGTTGGGACATACCCATAGTACGTGATATAAGTCCCCTTCTCCAGCCTTACACCTATTGCAGTTAGACGATGTTGATTTACCCATCCTGTGTAACCTAGTGGGGGTATAATATAAGTTGTGTGTGATGTTAAATTGTTGTAACTTGTATCTGTCTTGCCTTATGTATTTATGGTTATTTTCTCATATTTGCCCCCATACACTACTCTCAGCATTGATCCCTAGTTTCTGCATCCAGTAATAACTAATATTGGAGGGCATTTCTTCATCTATCCTCAGTAATTCATGGTATAGCCTGGAGATGGAGTGGTGTTGATCCGCAACCTTTAACAACCCAGACAGTTCAAACCTGTTTTCCGCCCCTACTTCCATCTTACGTAAATGAGCTTTTATGGAATCATGAATTTGTCAAAGTTTAAAAGGATGAATTCTTACGTCTGGGATTTGAGAACAAATTTGTTCATATGGCAATAGTTTCCATTGTGGTGCAAGGTCCCCTAAATGTAACCCGGCTATCGGTTCCCAGAATGTAAGAGGGATCGGGGCATGTTGTATTTGGAAGTGAATGTTGTGCATCAAGGGTTGCTCCAGTGATTTTTGCCAATTCACTTTTAAGAGCTTCTGGACTTGATGGAGGACTTTCAGTGACCAGTCAATGGGCGTATTTTTAAATGGTTTAGGAAGTAATTTTGGGGAAGCATAGGCAATTGAGTTTAAAGATAGTGAATAATTAAGAACTAGGTCTCTTTCAATATGGACCCAAGGAGGCACATAGGAAGAGGGGTCGGCTGAAGAAGTCGATCGGCTCCACAAGGCTAGTTTACTAAGGTGTGATGCTAAATAATATTTAAAGAAGGAAGGAAGCGCTAGGCCCCCTGCTTTCTTTTGTCCAGTTAGCTTCCGGTATGCTTTCCTAACAGCCTTCCCTTTCAATAGAAAGACATTAAGCAATTTTTGTAACGTTCCAAACCAAGTTTTGGGTAGATAGGAACCCAGCATGTTTAGAGGATAGAAAATCCTTGGCAAGACAGATTACATTTCTGACTAAATGTTTCAGTGTCTCTCTGGGTCTGAACATAAAAAGAAGTCACAAGCAAGTATAATAAGCTGTTACAGCATTATTCTTTTAACCTACTGCATACAAACAGGTTTTCAAAACACCTCTGTTTTCTCTAACAGAAAAGTACAGCCTCATTGCCCTCGCTGAGGAGGGGAGGGCTTGTTTTCTCTGTATTACTTGGTATAGTTACACAGACTACCTTTGCAGTTCACACCTACAGTACATATACATACACATGCCCAACCCAAAAGCCTGTTAAGGTGCGGCTACTTCTTTGTAATGTAACTGCTGGCTTGGGGTCCAGGCTTGCACTGTGCAAGCAACAGGGAATCCCATACTGACACCAGGGCTCCCAGACAGGTTGAAGGTCATGACCCCTTCCCCTTCTTACACAAGCTTGAAATATTAATGCACTGAAGAAGATAGGTTAAACAAGAGTCTAGAGAAACACAAAATAGAGAGCATTTCATAAAGCTGAATGGATGGGGACCCATAAATTTCAACCTCTCCTCACCAAATGTAGAACATCGGTTCTTAAAATGTGGAAAAAAAACAAACGGTGAAATCTTAGATATACAAGCTTGGAACTCAGTAGAAATTATAGTGCTCTTTTGATTCACAGTGTGAATTGATCATTATAGCTGCATATGAATTTCTACGTTAGTCTAAAATGCGGGTCAGCACCAAGGGGCCCTGTGAAAAGTATAGTGAGAGACAGGGATGGGGAGAACTGTAAGCTTCAGGTGAGGACCATAAACAGATTGAAAAAGGTTAAGCTGTTGACACCGTAGGTTTTAATGTGTTACGCATACCTCTCCTCTGCTTTGCACAGTATTTTGCATAGCGCTGTATATTTTGTACTTGAATTCATCCTTGCCCCATGAAGATGGACTGATATTTCACATAATAATAGAGCTATTTCTGAATATTAAACTGACATGATAGAAATATCAATTGTCGCTAAACATATGGGGACCACTATCTGTAAACTAATTATTCTTTACACTATGACAGTGCTATGCATTCTGACCATGTGCTCAGTATTTTGAAGGCCAGTGCTCTGAATTTTAATGCTGAGAACTGGAGATGTACTGTATGATGTTACTCAGCTGAGCTGTTTAGTATCAGTATTCTAAGCGTGAATGACATTGATGGGGGATGGGGGTGTATTGCTATGGCTGGAGTTTGTAAACAGTATATTATAGCCAGTCACTGTGTTTTTTTTTATGTTGTCTTGCGTGCAAGCGCAACATATTGTGGTAGCTTGGAGTAGCAGTTTTGGAGGTGTGGTCATGTGGCCAGTGGCACCACTGTTTTTCGGGCTGGGCTCTGTGGCACCAGTGAAATAGCACTCTGTCTATGACAGCACTGCAAAAGCATGCCACCAACTTGAAACAATTTTGCTGCTGCAATGAGGGAGCGACCCATCATTGCAGGGTGTGCCTTACCTGGTGTAACATTTCAATAAACATGGTGGTGGCAGTCGCCGTCTGCATCTCACAGTTCCGCTTGAAAGCTGACATCGGGGGTGCCCAATCCCCCTGTTGGCATGTCCCTTCCCCAGTTCATTTGCAGGCAGGGAAGCCCAATCCCCAATGGCATAATGTCCTCCTATTTTAATTTGTCTGCTAAGGGGGGTGCCCAATCCCCCTCGGCATCATGCGTCCCCCCAAACACAGACACATTTTCTGTGCCAACGGGGGGCTCAGTCCCTGTTGACTTCAGTGCCCCCCCCAAAAAAAAACACAGGTAGCACACTGGGAGCCCAACCTAGTGTACCAAGATAAACCTGTAAAACAAAAACTTCCCGCGATGTCTTTTTTTTTAACCTGTAAAAGAGAAAACAGTCCATTGCTGTCTCCAGTGCCCCCTCCCCCAACCCACACCAACCTGATGCACACCCCACCTTCCCACACCCCCCTCACCCCATATTTACTTCTGGAGCCTTGTGCAATGATCTTCGGTGGAGTGGGAACACATCTGCACTCTACAAAGCCAACCACAAACTGAAGAAATGCTGGTAAGCTGTATAAAGGCATCAATGGTGGGAGAAGGTCAACTTAGGTGGATATCTTGGCCATTTTTGTGACTTTTGGCTCCAAATTTTCAACATGGGGTTCTTGGGACCCCACCTCATGAATTCAGTCACTGCCATGTCATTATTCGATCCCGAAAGGTAATTTTGCAATCTGCGTGGAATCACCTTTCAGGACTGATTAATGAAACAACAGTGTAACTGTTCATGAGGTGGGCTCCCAAAAGCCCACATCGCAAATTTGGTGAAAAAATTCCAAAAAATTACTGTGTAATGAGCATGCATTGAGCAGTTTCCATGCACGCTCTTTAGTTCGAGAATTTTTAATATTTTCACTCCAGATTTTCATCATTGCCATTTTCTCACACCTCCTTATGAACATGACAGCTGTCATTTTTCATGTCCTGCCCGAAATGTGTTTTCGCACATCTGTCACGGAATTTATTTTATTTATTTCGTTTTTGTTAACAGGGTAGGTGCACTAGCCATGAAATGACTATTTTCAGGCACAACCCGGGAGTGTACAACAATCAAAGACAGATACATAGCATGAGTACAATTAAATTACAATAGTATAGATCAAAACAGTCACTAGTAATGAATAAATTCAGCCAGGACAATAACAATCAATGAAATTCACATAGAATGTTTGGCATAAAGAAACCTACACAATCTAGGAGGAGATACCACAACATAGCAGCAAAGAAATATTATTCAAATTAGCCACAACAATGAAGATTCAAATAGGCAGTGAAACAAGGCAAGGGCAAATTCCTGATTGGGCAGGATACATTATCACATCCTCCGAAACAAGACTCAGGTGTGGGGTGGTTGGGGTAGATTAGCTCTCAAGGATATCGTAAGGGTAAGAAGTGCTATGAGGTAGGGAGGTTAAAGTTAGGCCAGGCAGCATCTGGTGGGTGAGTAGATTCAGGAGGATTAAAACAAGTGCAGAGATCAGGCACAGCTCATTTTTGAAGCTGTCATGGGATCTGGATATGTGAAGTGCTTGTAGGAGAGAGAGTTCCAAAGATTAGGAACGCAGTCGCTGTGGGAAATCAATGTTCAGGACAGATTAAGAAAATCGCAGTGAAACTGTTTATGAGCGGAGGTCCAAAAATGCCTATGTTGAAAAGTTGATCACAAAATGACTGTGTTACAAGCGTGTGTTGCGCATTGTCCACACACGCTTGTAACTTCAAGAATTTTTTAATATTTTCACTCTAGATTTTCAACATTGCCATTTCTTCACACCTCCTTATGAAAAGTACAGCTATCATTTTTCACATCTTGCCCGAAATGTGTTTTTGCACATCTTGCATGGTCACTGTAGGAAATCAACATTTGGGACAGATTAACAAAATCACAGTGCCACTATTCATGAGCGGAGGTCCCAAATGCTTTCATGAGGTGGGGTCACAAAAAGGCCATGTTGAAAATATGGAGTGCAAATACCAACAAATGCCTAGGGCATTAGGGTTTCAAACCATTACATCCCACCCTGTAGAGACTGACAGGTGTCAGGGGTGTGCCTTTGGATTGTCATCTGTAATGCTCATGCCATTCCACCCCACCCCCACCCTGCAGCCAGTGACAGGAATAAAGGTGTTCCTTGGACTCTTCAGACCCAAAGTTCACCCCATTCTACTATACTGCACCCATCTCAACATATTTCCTTATGGAATGGAGTGAGTGTAAAGCCCAACGACCCCAAGGCACAACACAACACTTGTGAGAGTCTGCAGGGTAGGATGAGGTGAAATGGCAGGAACTTTATGGCCTACAACTCAAAGGCACACCTCAATGCCTGTCAGTCTCTGCAGGGTGGGGTGGGGTTGACGTTGGTTCCATAATTCACTGCCATTCCTATTATGCATCTCTCTAACTCCTGCACTACCAAAGCCAGCACCAGCAAGACAACATTCAGCATTGACAAATAGTTGTTTAAACAGAGGAAGGCAACTGTTGCCTTACCAGTAGTTTCAAAACTGTGAACAAGATTCCAAATAAGATTTCCACTAGGAACTGTTAGAAAACATCATGTACTGAATTTAATGACTAAAGAGGTGTGTGTTATGTTTTTTTTTAGAATTATTCTCCTGTTCCCTACATACCACCCCAATGATCATTCATTGGGTTCCATGTGATAATGGTGATTGTGAAATAGTGATCACCATTTGGGCAAGTGTGCATCACCGAAAATAAATTTCAGCGATGTACACTCTCAGTGAACAGCTAAAGGGTGCCCAAGAGTTAGGTTTCTGTAATTTATGTGGGAGGCTGTGCCCCCTGCACCCACCTGCCATGGGTTTCACCCCCCTGTACCCTCCTACTAAAGGATTCTCAGCTCCAGGGGAATGCATGTCGGGGGGTGCAAAACTAAAAAAAAAAAAAAAAACAGACTTGTGCAAAAAAACAAGTGTGCCCAGAACCAAACTCGGCACCCTCCCAACCCCAGCTTGCCACCAACCCACCATGCCACACAGCCAGCTCGGCAGCCCACCACCGCACTACACCCTATAAACCCTCCCTCCCCTTCCACCGATCACATGACATGGTCCCTTCTCATTCCCGTGTGCATGTATACATAGTGATATCATATTGCTATATTCGCCTACCCCCCAACCATTCACCTCCTGCCAGGTAGCTCTGTGCACAGGCACCACAATTGAGTCGCCTTTTTTGAAATTGCTTAATTGGGGTCACCATTATCACAGGCTACCCATTGATTGCATTATGTGTTCTAGTCAGTTCAATGCAGGGGGGGCTCTCTAAAATTCTGTTTTCATTGAGTTATTCCATTGTTCTGAACAGATAATGACACTGCCTTGTTGAGCTGATCTTTTTCCCCTGCTCTCTACAGCCTCCCCTTGTTTCTTGTGGGAATCATGTTTGTAATCCCAGACACTATTTTGAATCTACCTAGAGACCCATAAACTGCATTCTACCTGCAGAAAAATTAACATTCTACCACTTTTTTTCTGCCACCTTCTCATATTAAGTTTGGGAGACTCTCTATCTCTTGGTTTTGCATGTAAATAAAGTGTGCACATGCACACACACGTGTCATTTTGTCTGTGTCTATCTGTGTATCAATAGCCAACAACAGCTACTTCTGCATTAACTTGATGTGTATGGCTTTATTTTATTTGCTGTATTATTGTGATGTAAGTGGGGGTAACAAAGAAAACTGAGAGGCAGTATGAGTGTGGGTTATAAAAGTCATACTACCTCTCAATTTCACCCAAATGAATTCAGATTTCCATATATGGCAATGGGATAATGGGTCCACATCTCCAGAAGAACTTTGGACTACAATCAAAAATAAGATTATAGAAATTGAAGCAGAACATGTACCTAATAAAAGCACATATAACAAGAAGGGTAAGATACTATTGTGGGTAACACTATATATATCACATCTAATAGCAAAAAAAAAGAGAAGGGCTTATAGAATATTAACAAGAGACAACAATGACTACAATAAATACAAATACAAGTCGATTCTAAAAAAATGCAAACAGAGTATAAGAGCCGAAAAGAAAAAAAATTAAATTTAGACTTGCCTATAGGAATGATGGGGGGGGTCTGCTCATACATAAACAAAAAAAAACAAGCTACAAAATATATCGGCCCCCTAGTTGTCAACTCAAAAGAACTGACAACACCTCAAGACATAGCAAAGGAGTTTAATAAATACTTTTGTACAGTGTTCTACCAATAACACACAGTAAAAAACAAATTGACAATACCTCAATTGACCATCATGAGGACTTAACTGAGTTTACAAAACAAGAAATATTAAATAAATTGGAGAAAATAAATACAAATAAATCCCCAGGCCCTGACAAGTTACACCCAAGACTTCTAAAATAAATTGAAGAATAGTTAGTTGAACCACTGTACAAAATCTTCAACTTGTCCCTATTTTCAGGAACTATACCAAATGATTAGAAAACAGCAGTTGTCACCCCCATTTTCAAAAAAGGAAACAAGGGCAAAATGTCAAACTACAGACCAATCAGCCTTACAAGTGTACTGGGCAAGATCTTTGAATACTTACTTAAATTAAAACTTGAGGAAGACATGGAGACAAAAAAATTAATAGACCAATCTCAACATGGCTTTAAAAACCAGAGTTCTTGTTTAACGAGTAATCTGGTGTTCTACAAGGAGGTCAGTAAACTACTCAACAATAAAAACCCAGTGGATATTGTCTATTTATATTTCTACAAAGCAGTTGACAAAGTGCCCAATACAACCTTGATAACAAAAATGTGAAAATTGTGAATAAACTTTACAATTGTAAATTGGTGGAAGAGTGGTTGAAAAACTGTACACAAAGGGTATGTGTTAGGGGACATTTATCCAATATAGGCTTAGTTACCAGTGGTGTGCCACAGGGATCAGTCTTGGGACCTATCCTGTTTTCTGTCTTCACATCTGACTTCAGTACAAATGTAAAGAGCTTTGCTATAAAATTTGCAGACAATACCAAAATAGCAGCCCCAGTAAAAACAGACAACGACATACTAAACTTTAAAAATAACATAAAAAAACTCAAGGATTGGGCACAACTAAATGATATGACATTTAACACCAGTAAATGTGTCATTATGCATTTGGGAGATACAAGCAAACATACCCAATATTCATTGAATGGCTGCTCCCTAAATTCAGTAATAGAGGAAAAAGACCTTGGAATTATCATCAGATCAGATCTATCATTTGAAAAACACTGTAGCCATGTAATTAACAGGGTGAATAGAATAATAGGCTGTATAAAGAGATAATTCATCTCTAGAAATAGGGGATGTATTCTCCCCCTCTACAGAGCCTATGTAAGACCTCACATGGATTATTGTTCACCACTGTGGAGTCTTTATATGAGGAGAGATGTGAATAAGTTGGAGGGGGTGCAGTGGAGAATAACAAAAATGATTGACAATATGCACAACAACAATTACAATGTGAGACTGAAAGAATTAAACCTATATCCATTAGAGCTGCAGAGGACCAGGGGTTACCTATTATTTATGTTTAAACTATCAAAAGACCCTGAACTAATGACTGAATTAGATAAATCTTACAACATATGGGAATGCAACCTAAGAAGCCATACACATCATGTGACACTAACTTATCCCAAAAAAGATAATAGACGCTTCTTCATCACTCAAAGAATAATTCTGTTATGGAATTCACTTCCAAAATCTGTAGTTGACACCAATAGTCCTGAGACCTTTAAAAATAATACAGACAACTTTCTACTGAAACGTGATGCAAAAAAATGTTGTAGGTGCCGTATTGGTCCTTTAAAGAACAGATCCAGAAACAAATGATTTGATACCTTTTATTGGACCAACATGGATGTTACAGAAAAGAACAAAGTGCTCTAGCTTTCAAACCTACCCGGTCCTGTTGTTCCAATAAAAGGTATAAAATCATTTGTTTCTGGATCTGTACTGAAAATGGGTGATTCACCAGCTTGCTGGAGATGTACACATATGGGCTACTGCTTTCTGTATATTTATCATTTCCTAATATGATTCCTAGTATAATTCCCTGCACCTTAACACACATCACAGCAATGCAACACATCAAAAACTTACATACCACACTCAGTCTCAGGCAACCACTGCTAGCCCTAAACAAGTCTTGTATTCTATGCATTAATGACTTAATATGCAGTATGCTGCATATACTGTATATTGAATATTCTCTTGGTCCCTCCATTATTCAAAGATTAAGCTTGGAATAAAGGACCACTGTGTTTCTGGATTAGTTAGAAAACTGTCTTTACTTCATGCCATTACACCCTTCTTATAGAAATCTAATTCAACATACTTACTAAGAAGCGCCAATTATAGTATGCTGGACATATAGAGATATCACACTAAATATGGACGGGTACCTTGCTGGTGAATTGCACCAAGTGGCTAGAACAATCTGATGGCTTCTGAGGTTTTGTTGGGACTAATAGTAAATATAGCTTTCACAAGATTATTGGACGACTTTTGAGTTAATGTAGGGAATTAACAACTGATGGGATCTGTATTGTGATTTAGCACGTGCAGTTATATGTATGTGTTGTTTTTAAACTAAATGCTGTGATGATTAACCTTTTTTTATTTGCATTTTTATACTGTAACTATTGTTTGTAAATGGGTTGACAGCACACCATGGCACATAAGCTATGCTTAAGGATTTATTCTTAAAATGAAAATGAATGAATAAATGTTTTGCATCTCCCTTTGTCTTCAATAGGAACTGTGCAGATCAGTGTCTTTGTAACAGAAGGGCGAGTACAACAGCAGCTGCCCATCACTCCATCTCTTATTACAGTCTATTAACATTTATTTGACTGATCGGCAGCAATAATCTTGAAAGGACAGAGGTAATGTGTTATGTAGCATACAGTGTAAGATGTCTTTCTGAACATAAGGAGGAAGGTCTCTTTTAGGACTGACAATTGGCTGCATTAAATCAATTAAAGGAATTTTTTTTGTTTTAATAGCAGACCCTACAGCAGTAACTTCTGTCTGCTGACAATGCTAATCAAGCTATTGTCCAACAAAATAGATTAACAACTGGTGCACCACCCTTGTCCCCAGTGTATAGAACAAACATAAATGGCAAATTAAATTGAATTAAAGGAGAAGTCTTGTGTTTTCAGTGCTGTATATTTTTAAAGGAGAAGTCTTGCATTAGCAGTGTTGTGTATTTGCTTACCTCACTCCTGCCATGTCATATTCATTTCCTCTCTTGGTATTTCCAGTCAGCAATTATGGTTTAAGGAGCATTTGAAATGTAGAAAATATTATTTTTAAACTAAGTGATCTACAGTAGCTTTCCATGTTTATAGCTGCTGAAAGGAGGATGTGTGTCATCTGTGTAAAGGAAGCATTCAGTCTGTTCCTCCCCCGCACCATGTTACAACTGTCTTACAGTGAGAGATGAGCAGCACAAAGAAATATATTTTTTCTCATGTATGAAATAATTTTAGATGTACTGTTTGCTACACACAAATAAAGGCTACTAGTACTACACACTGTGTGAGTTGCATGACAGAACTGTCTTAAGCCTTTGCAAACTTAAAATGAAATAAGAATAGGAAGCATTGAAAACCTTATGTTTTCTTCTGAGCTGCTGTTCTAGTGACACCAAACAATGGGAGGGGTTGTACGACGAGTGCCTCATTTGCATGTACTGTAAATGGAGACTTACTTGAAACTTTACAAACGTGTGTCAGAATATCAAAATCTAGATGTGTGTTACAACAGAAAAAAATGACTGCTCTCTTATTGACATACTTGCAGTAATTGATGTAATATATGAAAAACATGTCAGAAATATCCAATTCATAAACAGGAGTCTTCTCCTTTAAGCAAAGTTTATTCAGCGTCTCTTTTACTGTATGCAAAAAGGACATTGACACAGAGGTGATTTTCTCCCACTCCACATGTGCTACAGATAGTTACTATATATGTTTATATTTTCTATGGTGCTGCCACCAAGACCTGTTAGTAATGCTGGATTCTGTACACCATGCTTTCTGCTACTTTGCCTCACCTCCACAATGCTTACTTCCCATTGTGACCTCTACACTACACTTTGATGGCCTTCCCTCGAGAGTTGCAGTCACTTGCACATTGCTACTTTGATCTATAAGTACTGGTCTAACAGCCTCCCTAAATAACTTTCTTCTCTGCTGACACCCATCCCATTTTCTGCCTATCAGTTTAGCTATGTTGGTTCAACATACAGCAGATTGACCTTCATTAGGGCAACAGCACAATGCTGATGGCAGTCACAGTGCCAGGCAATTATGCTGCCCTATGCCCTTTGTGCCCAATACCCCACAGCAATTGCTAACTGTTTGCAGGGGGCTTTGCCAACTGCACCCCCCCAAAAAAAATTACACTAATCACCTCCTCAGTGGAGGTGTGTCAGGAAGGGGGCATAACACCTGTGCAGCACCCTCCCTGCAGGGTGCTCTGACAACCAGTTCACCACTGTGACAGGCAAACTGGTTGCATCACTCTCATTTCATCACCCTAGTTCCATCGCTTCTTCGACGGAATACCCATCCCCCTCCTCAGACACACCAATCACTGCTTTTTCCTTACCCTCAGGGGTTGCAGGTATCTCGGGAAAGGAGCTTTCTCTTACAGGCTCCCCTCTATATGGAATTCCTCTCCCTGCTCCGTGCCTCATAATACTGGTCAATGAAGAGGCACTTAAGGGAATTTCTCCTCAAGTCCAGTGCCTGCACCTCTGTGGCCCACAGGCTGGCATTCATTCATTAGCAACTGTTCACTTGTTTATCTTTTGCTTCCAATAATTGCTGCAGTGAGTCCTTTTAGGGTGTCGGTTTCTTTGGACACAATAGTATCCTTTATTGGATTTGTCGGATTCATAGATGTTCTGTTCTTTTTATTCTGCACCAAGGGCTTGACTGGCTACTGTTTATGTACTTTACAGTTTTACTGCTATTGTTATAGTTGCTGTATAATCTTGTGTATGTCTAGCATTACATTTCCCCTTATCCCAGGATGCACCAAGAAATGAGCTGTATATTGCAAATTACTGATGTAATTTCAGTCAATCAACATACCAGATCACTCCACCTCTTAGCCAGTGTATAGTGTGCTCTCATTCAGGAGTGTTAGGAGGAAGCACTTAACCTCAGCCCGAGAGGAGGACATCATAATAAAATAAAATAAAAAGACTCTAAACTTCTTGTAAATCACTGATCCAAATGCTAAGATAATAAGGTTTGCCAGACGTGTCTCTTATTGTAAAGGAGACTCCTCTCATGATGTCTGGGCAGACAGTATCACTCAGCTTTGCTTCACAGTCCTGTGGCCAAACCTCATGCTCGAAGTCACTTCTACCATAAGAGACACCCCTTGAAAGCTCTATTAACTTATAGGTCAGTGTACCTTCCTGGTTAGCCCCGTTACATAAATAAATTAAGTAAACAAATAATATTCAAAGCTGAAGCCATCAGCATTTTAACAGCATTTATTTATTTATTTGAAAATTGGTAACCAGGAATGGGGGACTCAGGGGTTGGTTACAGGTGCAACCTCCCGGGGGGGGTACATAGGTGATAACAATTACAGGCAGATAGAGAATAAAAATTTAGTGCTGATACCTACAAAGAGGTATATTAGCCACAGGATACAATTAATAATATTAGTAAGGCAATCCAGGATGGCAATAGTTAACATCAAGCGATGACCCCATAATGGGATGAACAGTAAGCAGATAAAAATCATGCCATAGAGCACAATGAATTAAAAAGATAAAAAAAGAGAAGGACAAGGGTTGCACTGAAGGAAAACGGAGCAGCGGCAAACAAAATAATGTGACAGCAAGTTGATTTCAGCATGTACTGATTGACAGAAAAAAGTCTGTGCAATTCTGCATTAAAAAACAAACAAAAGCAGCAATGAGCAAAGCAAATTGAAGTCAACTGTTCTGCACCCTGCCTTTTCAGGGCTTGATATGAAAACAGTTGAGAAACCAGCAGGGAAGTGATCTGTGGTATCCCACGTTGTGTACTGCAGGAGAGACAAATGTATATAAGAGGGGAAAATCATAACTAGGAAAATGGAGTGAGGAAAGAACCTCTTTTAGACCTGATCAGTATTTTTTAAATAGGCAGAGTGCCTGCCTTGATCCCCTCTGTACAGTAATAAGTGTCTGGAAATCATAAGGTAATTGCTTACCTATCTACTTATAGAATGCTGTACTAAATGTGGCGCTCTCATCATTGTGAGATAGCTGTCTGCCTTAAGGTTTGGTTTCCCAGGTTATGGCCAGGGCCACTGGAAAATTGTGGAAAAGGTTACCAAAAATTGAAGAGCGTTTTGCAAAAATTGCGGGAATTTGTGGGGTTCAACTATAGACCTGGAGTGCTTAACAATAAATCTTTCCATGTTTACTGCAACATATATTAGTCAGTATAAATTGCTTAATGAATACACTGACACCTGAATATGTTTAAAACATAAAGAAAAGTTTATGTTCCTAAAAAGAATACTAAACTGATAAGCTATCGTAATCGTTGTCTATCTTGCAAAATTTAAAAGCGCCTGGCTCATACAGTGCTAAATAGATTATATAAAGTGAGCCACAGCAAATCAATATTAAATAAAGCCAGAAGAAATGTTTTTTCTTGTTTTCTGGTTGTAGAATAATAAAGTGTAATCAACAGCTGTTTACAGTGCTCTGCCAGCTATTCACCCACTTTGGTACAAGAAATAATAAGCAGATAGAGTGGTGAATAACTGAGTTTTAGTAAAATGTTGTTAAAGTGTTTAATAGTCATCATTTGTATTGTAGGTATTGTGCACTATTTTTGAAATCACATATTCAAACATTAAATCTGGGGGTTAATGGGGCTGGCAGTATAATCTAGAGGTTAGAGTGACAAACTGTGAATGTGCTGACTATATCTAGCAGACCTGGGTTTGAGTCACACAACCTCCTCTTGCATACTTTGTGATTCTGAGCAAGTCACTTAACCTCCTCGGTGCTCCTGAGAACAGGTAGTTGTGCCTAGTAAGCCTTACGTGGTTACCAAAAAATGTAAAAAAAAATACCAATATATTTTACTGCATCATGCAGTAGTCAGGGTACCCTGTAATTTACCTTTGTTTTTCTCTGGCTGCAATGATTGTGTTTAGTTAAAGATAAATGTTCAGATACAATTTATGTTTTATAAGCTTGTTTTTAGACTTTAGTCAGGTTTTTATTGAAGCCTTTGCATGTGAGCATCTGGGGGTAGTTGCTAAGTGTGAGATCACTGTTAGCAACTAGCTTATACAAGTTTAAAATCGGCAGGGTCATTCAAACATCCTCAGCTGTTTGAATCAGAACTAGTGTGAATGAAAGTATGCTCACAAGGAAAAACTTGCCCTACCACTTACAAAAAGGCTTCATAGTTAGCACCCCATTTAATTGAAAGGGATAATTTACCTTTTCTCCCATCTTTTGTTTCAGTTTGTGTAGCAACAAAAACTTTTCTGATAGACTGCTTCAACACAAAACAAATGTTAAGTGTTTAAGAGTACTTATGCTTGGCCAATGGATTCTGAAACCAAACAAGACAAGGATTCAGAAGAAATCAGTATCACATAAAACCCTTGCCCTACCTTGCCCTGCATTGTTTTGGCCAAACCCAAGCGTACATGCAAAATTGTCAATAAATTTGAGAATATTTTATTTAAAATGTTAATACTTTTTACACAGTTCAATATAAAAACTCAAAAATTGCAAGAAATTGCAGAACATGTCCATTTTTGTGGAGAATGGTGAAAATGACAGGGCACAATTTTCCAGTGGCCCTGGTTATGGCTTTTATATTTCTAGAACTGAAAATTACATGGAGCCCATCAGACTGCCCCTTACCCCAGCTGTAGGAGAAATAACAAGCATTTGTCAATGCTAAATGTTGTCACGCTGACATTGGTAGTGCAGTGCGGGAAAACATTTTGGACAGGATGTGAAAAATGACAGCTGTACAGTTCATAAGGAGGTGTAAAAAAATGCCAGTGTTGTGTGTGTGGCATGTAAATATAGCAAATTTATGGTTACAATGGTGCATGGGAAATGTATAGTGACGCTTTGAACAACAGTCATTTTATGAGTCGTTGCACCAAATTTTCAACATAGGCATTTTAGCACCTCTGCTCATGTACAGTGTCACTGTTATTTCCTCAAACTGTCCCAAAAAGTGGTTTTGCACAGTGACCGTGCTATTCTGCATTGGAAGTGCGAAAACACATTTTGGGCTGGATATATGAAACGACAGCTGCACTGTTCATCAAGAAGTGTGGAAAAATGACAATGGCGAAAATCCAGAGTGAAAATATTACAAATGCACGACGTTGCGAGAGTGTGTGCAATCTGCCAAAGCACGCTCCTAACACAGTAATTTTATGGAGTATCATCACCAAATTTTCAACATAGGCAATTTAGGACCTCTGCTCATGAACTGTGTCACTGTCATTTTCATAATCTGGCCCGAACACTGATTTCCCACAGCGACCGCGCTATTGTGCACCAGAAGTGCGGAAACACATTTCGGGTAGGATGTGGAAAATGACAGCTGTACTTTTCACAAGGATGTATACAAAAATGACAATGTTGAAAATCTGTTGTGAAAATATTGCGAATTCGTGAAGTTATGATCCTGTGTAGCAACTGCGCAATGCACACTTGTAAAACAGTAATTTTTTTGGATTTATTCCACCAAATTTGCAACATAGGCATTTTGAGAGGCCACCTCATGAACACTGGCACTGTTGTTTATTTATTTATTTAAACAGCAGTTTGGGAAAACCTTTGAGCCATAGGCTCATTTACAAAGGTACCTTGTCACAGTAAGGCAAACCAAAATACACAGTATAGCAGTACAACACATAAGTATAACAGTACAATTAAGACATAGATACAAACAAGCTGGTACAGGTAGGATGGATGCAAACAATACCAGAGTTATGTTTCATTAATTGGTTTATTTGTTATTTATTGGTTTATTAATTGGTTTATTGGTTAATTTGGTGATGATACTCCATAAAATTACTGTGTTAGGAGCGTGCTTTGGCAGATTGCGCACACTCTCGTAACGTCGTGCATTTGTAATATTTTCACTCTGGATTTTCACCATTGTCATTTTTCCACACGTCTTGATGAACAGTGCAGCTGTCGTTTCATATATCCAGCCCAAAATGTGTTTTCGCACTTCCAGCACAGAATAGCACGGTCACTGTGCAAAACCACTTTTTGGGACAGTTTGAGGAAATAACAGTGACACTGTACATGAGCAGAGGTGCTAAAATGCCTATTGGTATGTTTCATTAATTGGTCCCAAAAGGTGATTCTGCGCAGTGACTGCAAAAACACCTTTTGAGGCTGATTAACGCCATGACAGTGATAGAACTCATGAAGGGGGTCCCAAAAACCCCATGTTGAAAATTTGGTGCCAAAATTCCAAAAAATGCCCGAGATATGCAGGAAAGTTGAAAAAACCCTATTCATTCCATTGTACAGCTTACCGGCATTTCCTCAGTTCACAGTTGGCTTTGAAGAGTGCAGACATGTTCCCAGTCCACCGAAGATCGTCGCGCCAGACTCCGGAGGTAAGTATGGGTGAGGGTGTGTGTGGGAAGGCAGGGTGCACAGTGGGTGGGTGCAGGTTGTGGGAGGGGGGTCTGTGAGAGCTCCGAGGAACCGTTTCCTTCTTTACAGGGTGAAAAAATACAAAAAAATCGGGGGGGGTAATTTTTCTGTTTAACAGGTGCTTTGGCATGCTGGGGTGGGCTCCCAGCATGCCAGCTGGATGTGTGGGTGGGTGGGTGCGTTAGCTGATGGAGGATTGGGCACCCCCATTGGCAAACAAGGAAAGGGGAGAGCTGCAGGAGCCAAGGGGGATTGGGCACCCCCTCGTCTATAGAAACGGAAGGGGGACTACATTATGCTGATGGAGAGTGGGCTCCCCCATTGGCAACATGCAAGAGGAAGGAGGGAGGTATACATGCCGATGGGGACTGGGCACCCCAGCAGGCAAAGAAAAACTGTTGGGGGGGTGCATGATGCCGAGGGGGATTGGGCACCCCCTCAGCAAATCAAAAAAGGGGGAGGTTGTTACATGATGCCGACGGGGATTAGGCACCCCCGTTGGCACACAATAAAGGAAGGGGAGTTTGCATGCAACAGCGGCAGTCACTGCCGCCATGTTGCCTGCACTTAGGGTGCGGCGTGCTGTGGTCACGCTGCATGAGAGCTTTGCTCTCATTGCAGCGGACCTCTTCATTGATCTCATCGCCTCATTAGCCAGGCAGGGTGTTAGCTCCTGCTGCTGCCTGATCAGGGAATGCAGGATGCACCTACTGGTGCGTGCTTTGCATTCGCCCAACTGCGACCACGCCTCCAAAGCTGCACTGTCCCAAGATGTTGGCTGCGGAAGTGCGCAAACATAAAAATTACCCTGCTGCTACTGAGGCTTTGGAAAGGAGAAAAGAACTGGATAATTTGGTAATTACACATAATTTGCATCACTATAGTCCTTAGCATTCTGCAGCTTCACTTAACTCATGTTATTCTATTTCAACTATAACTAAGGGGTAGGGTAGGATTGTTTTTCTCATAAACACTCTTTTTTTTGAATATGTCTGACATTCAGCAGCAAAGTGAATTATTATTTTCCCATTCATTTACCCATAATAGCTCAGCTGAGATGCAGCATCTCATCTCCAGTGGGGTCCTGCTTCTATCCATTTCTGCATCTGGGTAGGCTGGCACACTGGAAAGTTACGTGACTTGCTCAAGGTCACTCAGTGAGTATTTAGCACTCGCAGGATTTGAACTAGTTATCTCCTGGCTCCCAAGGTGGTGCTGTCAGCACTACCAGGCTCCATACTAGCTCACTAGATAACCAGGGCAGGGCTCATAAAAACTAAATAAAGGCCACTAGAACACCAAGTATTGAATGTTGATTATTGAAACAGACACCTGATCAACAAGCAGTTTATGCGAACCTCCCCACAAACTACACTATTTCATTTGTTTTCTTTGTCTCCTATTCTCTGTTTCTATTCTCTATAATTTCACTTCTCTCCCTAGTTTCACTGAAACTTTTAATTTAAACATCACTTTGTCCTCTACAAGACCCTTTACTTTTATTTTACTGCCATCCTATACCCTTTGTACTGCACTACAACTCTGATTCTCCTCTAGCTATTAGTTTCTCCTATTATCTGAACCAATTTCTCCTTTATTTCTGGAAGTCATAGAAACATAGACAATCATGGCAGAAAAAAGACCAATGGTCCATCCAGTCTTCCTGTGGTACCCTGTTTAACTTCAGGACCTATTATTCATCCAGGATCCTTGCCCTTCCCACCCCCTCCCCCCATTCACCTCCCAGTTTCTGTCATTCCCAGCAGCAATTATACTGTTCATTCTGTTCCAGCTATGATTGAAACCATTTATGGTTTTATCACCAACCACTTCGGCTGGTGAACTGTTCCATGGTTCTACCACCTTTTCTATAAAATAATGCTTCCTCATGTTTTATTATTTATTTATTTAAAAGTTTCACCAGGAAAGGCATACTGAGCAATCAGGTCATTTTCAAATGCCTCCCGGGGTGGGGAAGGTGGATACAGTACAAGGCATGAAATAACAGACAACACCAGATACAATCACAGGCATGGGGTCAAATTCTCTAAAACAAAAACAGCTCCTACAATAACACCATTGGCAAAACAGCTCTAACAAAAACAGCTAATGAACACAATGCTGTGGGTCCAGAACAGTGCGACCCAGGCAACTAAGAGGCACTAAGAACAAAGAGGCAAGAGACGGGCAGTGTACTGATAGAAGTGAACTTTACTGACACTCAGGTGGCACACACAGAGTGAAGTAGCACACACCACAGCCCAGAAGCTTAGCCCCCTCCCCCAGCAGACATGTGCCCTTCCAAGCAATAAGTTCATTTAGACCTGGAAGCTGAGATTGAATGCAATGCCCCACAGGTGCTCGGATGTCATACGGGAATCACAGGTGGCTACAATGGCAGAGATGCATCTGCCAACATCCTTGTATTTGCACTCGGCACACTGCATAGTGGTGCCTGCAGTGTTCTGCATCAGCTTGATGTCTGTAAGGTGCTGCTCTGCTGTCAGGGCCCTGGTGTATCTCCAAATGTTGTGGTGACATGTGCCAATCCATGTAGAAAAGCTGTGGTGCCATGTCTCAACAGCATTGTTTGTAAGGGACATGCCATCCCTCACTGCCACACAGACATTACAGCACTACACAGGGAACAATGGAAGCCTCCTAGTGGACCAATCGACAGACCTGCAGATCCATGTGGCCTTGAAGTAGTTGAGGAGGGGGGGTTAGCATGTCCCCATGGTCTTTGTAATGTCCATTGCCTGCACCTCCTTGAAGACTGCCACAACCTTATCCATGGGCACGAATGCTAGCACCACCAGCAGCCTCACATGCAGGGCAAAGTCAGGATCCATGGTATACAACCATGCCAGGCCCTCTATCTGCTGCGCCTTCCTCCACACAGCCTGGGCAAAGTGGAACAGACACCCATGCAGTTGGCATCCAGGGAACAGAGTGGTGAAGGTCTTCATTGTGCTCTGCACAAAGTCTGTAATTAGGCATCGTGTGTCCAGGCCTGAGCACAGGGCCTTCAGCTGTTGAAGGGCACTGGTGTGTATGACACAAGGGAGCCCACTCATCAGAATGCACATGATGGGGATGATAGTGTTGCTCACCATGCCGTGGATGGCATATGATTGAGAAAAGAGCTAGAGCATGACCCTAAATGTGCCATCAGCAAACAGGTTGGCACACCCCTCCAGCTGCGCTAATGTTGGTCTTGTGGCAAACAGCATACACCTGTTCTCCCTGGGCCACTGTCATACTGCAGGAACAGTTCCCCATCCTCTGTGGTGGTGTATTCCTCTGGGATGGCCAGGTCCATCAGTGACATTGGCATGGGTGGTGGGAGTCATGCTGCAGTCTTGGCCCTGGCTACAGTCTGCTTCATAGTGGTAGGGTAGGCAACAGCCCACTTACAGCTGTAGGGACACCCCTAGTGCAGGCAGTCACCACCTCACAGCAGGTCTCAAAGGTGGTACGGGTGCGGTCCTTCACTGCGGCAATCATGCCCTAGGCAGCCCCGTCAGTGGCATCTGCAACATGGTTGTGTGCACCTCTCTCATACTCAACCTCCTCAGCAACAGTATGGACATGGGCTGGGCAGCATGAGCAGTCATAATCCACACACTTCCAGTACTGCTCCTTGTGCAGAGTTTTCTCCTTCCTATAGAGGAACCCAGCATGGAGCAGCATGAATGCACTTTTCTGGCTTTTAATCCACTGCAAAGGCATCCTGTCCTCTGGCAATCCACCTCCAGTGACTTCTGATGGGACACTGGACTTAGCAGGGATGCACCCATTTGTAGTGGCCACCTGATTGGTAGAGTACACACACCTATCCCATCCCTGCTTGTGTGATCCATTACACAACACAGGCGGACTTCTGGGTCTGCTGCTAACGAGTGTGCCTGCTTGGGCCAGCAGTGCTAGACGAGGGGCTGCTGTCATGGTGATCCCTCAACATCAGCAGGCCATGTGCAATGCTGTTCAGCTGATGCTGATTTGTACCCTCCTGTCCCAGTCCTAATCCCCTCAACACTGCTCCCCCATTAGTACACATTCATGTGTGGGTGCCGGGACTGTCAATCTGCAGCCAGTACAACTCCTGGGCATTGCAGGATACGAACATACGAATGTGCCAGAAGAAACAGACCACCTGATCTATCTAAGTCTGCTCGAGTGTGAAGCTAGCATCCCTAGTTTGCAGCAGCCCCACCCCCTACCATTTGTCATCCCACTGCCACCCCCCACCTCTCCCACCCTTGCACAGGTTGCACAGGACATACGCTGTCACTTGCTGCTGTAGACCTTCCTGTGTATGTTGCCGCCGATAGGCCAACACATGGGCATGAAGCATCACACTGTACCTGCTCCATTTGGCCAAGGGACTACTGTTACCACCAGGCATGTTTCTTCATTTGCACAGTGTTATCATGCACCATTTGCCTTACTCCGTCACGCTGTTTCCTGCATTCACTGCATGTGCCTGTTGCTGGCATCATTCTTGGGTCCCTCTGGTGCAGCACCATGGTGTTACCTTTTACCCTGATGTCCCCAGGTCATCCCGATCCCTCCCCTACTTCCTCCGACTGAGGAACTGCCACTGGTGCCCTTGGATGGCAGTGCTTGTCAGTGGTGGTGCCTTCCACACATTGTGTCCTGCACTGCGCTGCTCCATCCCGTATGGTGAGGAGAAAATGGGGATTGCCAGCATCGCTGCACACACACACAGGTGTGAATAAAAATATGTGGTGGCTGCAACCCCTACTGCCACTGCATACTGTTACTACTGTCAAGCCGGTGTGCTGTGGTGATTGGCACTAGGAGGTCAGTGGTGGGTACATGTGGTCAAAGGCATCTGCTGCCATTCTGACAGGTGGCAGTAGATTCACATGTTTGGTGGCCACTGCTGGCTACACCATAATGCCAGATGCTGCTATTTGTTGACATCTGCCATGGGTCTCGAACCCTGCACCTCTAACTTCCTGCCTACCTTGAAAGTGTTGCATGTATGGGGTGATCAGTAGAGTGAATTTGTGTAAATTGTAGAATTTGGGGTTTTATTTGTTTTTTGCTGTTAAGTTAAAATGTGTTTTTGAGGGTTTAAAGATGTTCAGGCAGTATTCTCCCACCAGGATCAAGGATCTATGCCCCTTTGACTGTCCCCCATTATCATTAGAGATGTATAAGAGGTGTCGAGCTTTGGGGATAGTCAGGAGCTGAGTGAAAAAGGGGAGAGTTGGGCCTGGTGGGGAAAGGAGAGGGGTGGATGGATTGAGGTTGTGGGGCCTAGGAGATGCCCTGGGGTGAAATGGGGCTGGGAGTGGGGTGTCCTTTATCTGGTTCCCATACCTAAGGGCTCCAGAATAAGTGGGCAGGTCTCAGAATCTTCCTTAACAACCCATCTGACCTGGATGGTGTTGTGCAATGTCAGATCTATTAGGAACAAGACGGCTGTTATAGCTGAGCTTGTTGTGACATCTGAGCTGGCAAACATCAACGAGACCTGGCTGGACGAGAATGCAGGTCCCATATTGGCATCTACTGTTCCAGCTGGGTTCTCTGTGATACACTGCCCAAGACTGGATCATAGGGTTGGGGGTGCAGCCATTATTTTAAGATGGAACTGGGCCTTGTAGATGTGCCAGTGGGGTAAGTAAGTAAGTAAAATGTTATTTATTTCAAGCACCTTTCCCAAGCTCAGGGCGCTTTTACAATAGTTCAAAACCACTTTAAAACACATTACACAAACAATAAATCCAACAATCATACATAACACCCACTTATTATGTTATAGCAAATGCTTGGGCAGAGAGGAAAGTCTTTAGTTGTTTTTTAAAACTTTCGACAGTCAGGCAGGGTGCACCAGATCCTTTGAGTGTATCCTGGGAGTGGGTGTAGGGTTCAGGAAACTCCTCATCTACCGTCCACCTGGTGTTGGTGGAGAATTCCTGAAAGAGTTTGCAGACTTCATTGCTGACGTGGCCTTGGAGTCCCCCAGATGGTTAATTCTGAAGGACTTCAGTGCCTGGGTCAATGGTGAACTTTCGCAGTTTGGTAAAAATCTCCTCCAGCTTATGACTATGCTGGGCCTTACACAGGTGACTTCCTGATTCTATGTGATAATGGCGATTGCCAAAGGCTGATCACCATTATGGTGAAGTCAGAGCGCCAAAAATCAATTTCCTCGCTTTGACTCCCCTGCGCACAACAAAACAGCACTGGGGACTTGCATTTTTTACGTTTATGGAGGGGGTCTGTGCCCTCCAAACCCCCCACTTAAAGATTCTCAACTCCAGGGCAGTGCATGTTGGCGGGGGTGGCAAAACATAGAAAAAAATTTAATTTGGGCCAGGCGCAACAAAAACAAACCTGCGCCCGGACCCAAATCCAGCACCCTAGCCACCAAAGCTGTGAGCCAACCTGCTACACCACATGGCCAGCTCAGCAGCCTACTGCAGCGCCACAACTCAAATCCCACTCCCACCCCTCACTGTGCATGCTCGCTTCCCCCCAACACATGTACCTGTAGTGTGCTCACTCCCACCCCCCATGCAAGTACCTATAGCAACTTTCTGTCTCTATGGTCACCAATCCACCCCATCTGGTGACTTTAGCTGCCCGGTAGCTGCTGTACCATGCACCACGATTGAGTCACCCTTTCAGGCGTCGCCCGGTTGCAGTTGCACACATCACAGTATACCGTTACCTCCACTACCCATATAGGGGGTCACTCACTGGATCTTGTGTTCCTCCTGGAGATGGAGATTATGGATTTGGGGGTGGAACCAGTCAGTTGGTCAAGTCAAGTCAAGTCATGTTTATTTATAAAGCACCTTTCGAAATCAAGGCGCTGTACAGGAATAAATAGAACAGCAAAATACAAACATTAAAACAACCATAACTAGACAGGATAGGCCAGAGTAAAAAGATATGTCTTTAAATCAGTTTTAAAACTATCAACGGTTGGGCATTCTCTTAACCAGCGAGGTAGAGAATTCCACAGGGTTGGAGCGAAAGGCAAAAGCACGAGGTCGATAGCTTCAAACAAACCCTGGGAATCTCCAGCAATCCTCGCTGGCGGAGACGGAGGGGCGGGAGGCAATAGGGAACCAGAAGATCTTTCAGGTAACTGGGTCCCTGGTTGTGTAGGGCTTTAAAGGTTAGTAAACCAACCTTAAAGGTGATCCGCCATCAACAGGCAGCCAGTGCAGTTTGCGGCACATGTAATGTGGCTGGTTCTAAGAGTCCCAGTCAGAAGCCTGGCTGCAGCGTTCTGCACCAGCTGAAGGCGGCGGATATCAACCCCTGGTAGCCCTAGGTAGAGGGAATTGCAGTAGTCCAGGTGGGTAGTGACAAAGGCGTGGACCAAAGTTGGAAGGTCCTCCCGGGGAATCAGATGTTTCACCCGGGCGATATTCCTCAGATGGTAGAAAGAGGATTTAACAACAGCTGACACCTGAGATTTCAGGGTCAGACCATCATTAAAAATAACACCCAGATTTCGCACCTGTTGAGAGGTAGAGAGCGGTACGCCACCAAGTAATAAACCTGATGGCCATCCAACACCCAAACCCACCCCAGGACGACCCGGATCCGCAACCAATACCTCAGTCTTATCTGGAGTAAGTCTCAACCAGCTCGAACTCATCCAGATTCTGATCTCATCCAGGCAGTTGTTAAGTACAGAGAGTGCATCACTCTGTTCGGGGAGAAAGGACAGGTACAGCTGAGTATCATCTGCATAGCAGTGAAAACTCAGACTGTATCGCCTGATGATTTCTCCCAATGGCAGCATATACACTGCAAACAACATGGGAGCTAAAATGGAGCCCTGTGGTACCCCACATGGCAGGGAGAAGGCGTCAGAGGAATAAATTCCGCTGACAACTCTCTGAGACCTGCCAGTGAGGTAAGAACAAAACCACTTGTGGACTGTACCAGACAGCCCACAAAAGACCCACAGTCGCTCCAATAGCACCCCATGGTCTACAGTGTCAAATGCAGCAGACAGATCAAGAAGGACCAGAATGGTACAAGCCTTTCAATCTCTGGCCATTAGGAGGTCACTCAATACCCGAACAAGGGCAGTCTCAGTACTATGCCTTTTCCTGAAACCAGACTGAAGAGTATCATAGACATTATGAAAAGTAAGATGATCATCCAATTGCAATGCAACAGCCTTTTCAATAACCTTACCAACAAATGGCAGGTTAGAGAGAGGCCGGTAGTTAGCTAGACAGTCTGGGTCCAAGGAGGATTTTTTTAAGAGTGGTCGAACTACTGCCTCTTTAAGGGGGTCAGGAAAGACCCCCCTCTCCAAGGATTTCCAGATAATATCAGCAAGGATTGGGTAGATAACTTCTACACAGCCTACTAACAGCGGTGTAGGACCCGGATCCAAACTACAGCTAGTTGGTCGCATTGTTTGGATGATCTTCACAATGTCCACGAATTCCGGGCGGTGAAAATCTAACCAGACAGGCCGAGGATAAGACACCACCAGTCGACCACCACAGTCCCCCATAGGAGAGGTCGGACCGATGCCGGACCTGATGCTGGCAACCTTATCTGCAAAGAAGCGAGCGAACTCCTCGCATCTAAGCTGAGAAAAGGCTTCTCTAGGCTGAAGACAGACTGGATTGCACAGTCTGTCCACAGTCCGGAAAAGCTGAGCCGGTCGATTCTTTGCAGCAGAAATCTCTCTGGACAGGAATTCTGCCTTCTTACGAGTGATTTCTGATTGGTAGCCATCATAATGGGCCAACAATCTAAGCCTATCGGCATCAAGGCCGATTTCCGCCAGGCTCTCTCCAGCCTTCGGCCTACTCGCCTTAATTCCTTCAAGGAGCCATCAAACCATGGACTTCTTGGACGGATGGTGAGAGGCCGAACACGAACAGGAGCAATTTTGTCCAGAGCATCTCCAACAGCCTTATTATAGGCTAATACAAGACCATCTGGACTCATGCATTCACCCGACAGACTCGATAGATCCAGCATTGCCATTAGGTCATTGGGGCCAATACCCCTTAAAGGGCGGTACTGGACCATCTCGTAGGGGCAGACCTATTAGAGGGGCCCTGAAACTGAACCTTATGGTGTAATGGTCCGACCAACCGACTGGTTCCACCCCAAGTCAGTGATCTCCATACCAAGAGAAAGACCAGGTCTAATGAATGACCCCTATATGGGTAGAGGAGGTAACAACCTGTGTCAGGCCCAATGTATTCATCAACTGGAGGAGATTTTGACCAAAATGAGATAGTTCATCATCGACCCAGGCATTGAAGTCTTGAAGTATTAATCTGGAAACCTCAATACCAGGTCGACAATGAAGTCTGCAATCTCCTGTAGGAATTTACGTCCGTCACCTGGTGGACGGTGAGCGAGGAGAATCCACAGCCTGCACCTCACCTAGGATATATTCAAAAGATCTGGTATTTCCCAATGGCACATCACAAGGCCCAGTTCAGATCTAAACATAATGGCCACACCTCCCACCGATTCAGCCTTGGACGGTGTATCAATGAGAACCCGCTGGAGTTGCCGAGGCCAAAATAGGGCTAGGATTTTCATCCAGCCAGGTCTCAGTGATGCAAGCCAGATCAGATGACCCAGCAAGATCAGCTATAATAGCTGTCTTGTTTTTTATAGATCTGGCATTGCACAACAGCGCCAAGGCAGGATGAGCTGTCGAGGAAGACCTCGGCACCTGTCCGATTTCTTCGGGACTCTTGGGTATGGGGACAAGATAAGAGCAACCTCTATCCTGACCCCATTTCACCCCAAGACATCTTCTGCACCCTAAAACCCCAATCCTCCCCCTTCCTGTCCCCCACAAGGCCCAGCTTTCCACCTTCGTCCTCGCCTCCTTAGAATGCCCAATGCTCGACACCTAAAATAGGTGTCGGATGACAATGGTGGGCACTCAAAGGGACGTAGTTCTCTGAGCTTAGTGGGGGAATAATACCCAACCGTCATTGATTAAACAAAACAACAAGAATAAACCTACAAATATCAAGATTATAAATAACACACTTTATAATAACACAATCTCCTCACTCTTTCTCGCTGAGGGAGGGCAGATAAACACAAAATAAACTAACATGAACCAAAATAAATCCCAAACTCAGAAATAATCAAAGTAATAAAAATAACATAAAATCCAAGAATCCAATGATCTTAAAATACAATAAAATATACTACTAGTTATTAACAGATTTGTGTTTAAACAATGCAGCACCTCTCATGTGCAACACTGCAAGAAATGTTATACAATCTCCCACTACCACCTCTCACATGGCAGAGAATCAGTTAAATAAATCAAATTTGTAGTAAAACAATTTTAAAATAAATAAATATACATCACTCTCACCACCCTTAGTCCAGGAGTTGGTAAGAACCAGAGAGAATGGTTCTCAGGCAGTCCAAAAGTGAATAAAATCCAAATAAGATCAAAAAATTCTCAGCAGAAAAAATCAAAAATATTCAAAACAAACAAGGAAGCCCAGAAGTGTCCAACAGATCTTCCAGCAGCTGCTCTTCAAAACCAACAGTTCAGACAATTACTTATCCAGAGGCAGCAGAATACTTCAGGAGGCAGAATATATTTCTTCAGGGAGAATACTCCACTCAGTCGAAGACTTGCTGCTACAGCAGTCTCACAAGTCAGCCCAAACAGCCAACCCTATGAGAGCTTAGAAGAGGACCTAGTTCCCCCAGCTCCCTAGGAAGCACCCAGGGCGACTCCTGCTCGGTCGGAGACCAATAAGTGGACAGCACTCCCCACAAGTTCAAAAGCAAATCTCCTGTTGTTGCAGTTTATAAGTAACAAGCAACCATCCACTGAGCCACTCCTACCATGCCAAAGTTCGCACATAAAGTCCCAAAAATCCACTACGGACAGGCATCAAGAGAACCCTATGTGCTGGGGGCCGAGTCAAAATATTCACTGTAACAACAGGAACCACCAACCGGGATCCACAAATCAGTAGACCCCCTGGGGAACAAGGAGGACCCTGAGCCCACGGGCCAACTCCCCGGCCAGTCTACAGCTCAGATCCCCAAGCTACAGCAAAATTTGACCCCACTCCCCAACACAAATTAAGGGAACCCCTGTACCACAGTAGTTCGAATAATGATTCAGCAGAGTCCTTAACTGCAACTTGATCTTTTGGGATATTCAAAAATCCCCAAATACAGTTGAACACTCCAGGTCGAGTTCCCAGACCAGACTTCCCCTCAAGAAGAGACAAAATCAACAGATCCAGCCAGAAAGGATGGCGCAAAATCCTCCCTGCTACTCTCCACCTCCACAGTCTGCCACAGCGGCCAGGTAAGCAGTCAGGCAGGCCGCCAAGACTCCCTGGAGGAGGAGCAGCACCGACCAAAAATGGAGTCCTCTCGCGTAACTCAGAACTTCGAACACTGGAGCAAACAAAATCCTCCCCACAGCTCCCCAACACCACAGCCTATCACACTGCGGTTGGAGACAGGGCATATCACGCTACCGAGAAGCCGGAAGAACTCAGTTGCAACTGAAAGCAAACCACGAATCAGTACTCAATACACGTCGACCGCAAACGTCACATACCCTAATCTAACTCACTTCTTCAACCCTAAACTAGTCTGGAAAGCACACAAATGAACAAATAAAATAAAATAAACGTAGAAAAGCACAATAAAAATTAAACAAGCAAAACGGAGCTAGTGCTCAGGCTGGCTCAGCTCATCCGCCACTTCAGCACGCACACACACACATTGCACCGGAACGTTGGTATCCAGCGCCTCAATCCTCAGTGCCACTGGGTCAGACCGTAACACCATAAGGTTCAGTTTCAGAGTGCCCCCAATGGGCCTGCCACTACAGAGATGGTCTAATACCGCCCTTTAAGGGGAGTTACCCCAGAGGGTCTATTGGCAGTGCTGGACATATCAGGCTTATGGCTCGATGGTGTCTAGCTCACGACCTCAGACCGGGTAGGTAACCTGGAAGTTATTTTTGACAATGGTTTGACCTTGAAATCTCAGGTGTCTGCCATCGTCAAATCCTCATTTTATTATCTGAGGAATATTGCCCAGGTGAAACACCTGGTTCCTCCTGCTGACCTTCCTACATTGGTCCACACCTTCATGACCACCCACCTTGATTACTGCAGTGCCCTCTACCAAGGGCTTCTAGGAGTTGATATCCATCACTTGAAGCTAGTGTAGAATGCAGCAGCCAGGCTTTTGACTGGTACATCTAGGACTAGTCATATTATGCCTGTGCTGCGCGAACTGCACTGGCTGCCTGTGCAATGGTGGATCACCTTTAAGGTCAGTCTACTGACCTACAAAGCCCTACATGAACACGGACCCTGGTACCTGCAAGATCTTCTGACTCCCTACTGCCCCTCCCACCCACTCCGATCCACGACTAGGGATTTCTGGAGATTCCCAGGATTCGATTAAAAACATTGGGTGCACATGCTTTTTCTTTTGCCGCCTCTACCGATTAAGGGAATGCCTGACCACCTCAAGTTTTAAGTCTGAGTTTAAAATGTATTTATTTCATTTGGCTTTTCTTAATAGTTTTTAAAATTTGCAGCTGCCTATGGGTGTTATTATTTGTTTTAAATTGTTTTAAGGGATTTGATTTTATGATTGTACAGTGCCTTGGTTTTGGAAAGGTGCTTCATAAAGTTTGCTTACTTACTTTACTTACTTACCTCTGGCCTTCTGCCTGTTCTCCCACCCCTCTGCACCATGGATTCAGCATGGCACACTGCAGCAGTCCACAGTCTCTCCTTTTTTGCACAATGGGGCACCCCCACTTAAAAGATAATGACCACCGCACATCACTTGTCAGGTGTGTTTAACCCCCTCAATGGGCGTTTTTTCCTAGTATAGGTCTGTGACATTCACAGTTATGCCCAGTAGTGGTCTGGGCCATTAGCAGTTTTGCCCAGTAGAGATCTGGGCAACTAGTGGTTTTCGACCATGCACTCTTGTGTGGCATTAGCCATTTTTCAGCAGTCCCTATTACTATCAGCGCTGTTTTGTCATTGACATTTTGCCTGCACTGTTCTTGATACTGTATATTGATCTGGTACCGGTGAGTACATGTTCGGTGCCTTGAAACGCTCCTCATAAAACCTGCCCTGTTGGCCCTGAATCATCTTAGTTACCCTTTACTGCATCATCTCCAGCCTAACCTTACCTTTCGAGGTTTGGACTCCAGAACAGGGCACAGTACTCCAGGTGAGACCTCACAAAAAATTTATAAAAGGGTAGAATTAGCTTTTTCCTTCTTTTGTCAATAGCCATTTCGATATACCTCAGCATCCTTATAGTCTTACTATAGGCCTTGTTACACCAGCTTGATTGTTTGAAGTTGTCACTGATGACAACTCTTAGCACCCCTTCTTCAGCAGTAGTGCTGAATCTTATGCCACCCATCCAGTACTCAGCCCTGGAGTTATTGTTCTCTAGCTGCATCAACCCGCACTTTTTGGCATTACGTTTCAGCTGCCAAACCATAGATCATATCTCTTTCCTTTATGGGTCACTCTGCATTTCATTGATTCCCTCTTCGTTATCCACTCTCCCAAAGAGCTTCATGTCATTTGTGAAGATATACAACCTGCCTCGAATTCCCTGCCATTGTCACTGATGAACATATTCAAGAGGACTGGGCCCCAGGACAGATCCCTGTTATATCTCACTTGTGACCTCCCTCCCTCTCTACTGAGTTGACCTCATCTACCACAACCATCTGCTTTCTCTCCATTAGACAGTTACCTACCCATCATACTATGTTCCTAGTCTTGTCCAGACCCTCCATCTTCTTCTTCAGAAATCATCTGTGAGGCACCAAGTCCACTGAAATCAAAGTAGAATAAATCCATGGCATGGCCCTTATCCAATTCCCTCATCACCCAGTCAAGGAAGACTATGGGCAGAATTTACAACGTGTTAATTTCCAAGTTCCACTCCACAACTGCTGTTGCAGACTGGAATCGCCTGCAGCTGAGGCAGTAGCAATTCACAGCTGCAGCAGTTGTGGAGGGTGTTACGGCTGCTTCCATCAGCCATAGCCCATTCCCACTGCTGCAGCCATCTACCCGGCGACACTGCCCACAAGCAGCCATAGATCGTGAAGCCGGTTGTAATCCGGCTGCACCGTAACCTGCGGATCCACAAGTCGCAACCCACTTGCGCCAAGGTTTACCAGCAGCTGAGTGAATTCGTGAATCCTGCCCTATTAGTTTAGTTTGACAAGAGTGCAGCAGAAAAAGCCCTAGCTCACAATGAACTGTGAATGGATGACTGTCCACACTTACTGTACGTGCAACTTTTAAAAAATACTTTATTGCAAAATATTAAAAACTAACAGCTTCCACAGTGTGAAAATTGGGCTCAGCATTTCACACAAAGTGCTCTGACAGGAGGAGTAACAACAGAAACTGCACTTAGGAGTGATAATAACCAAAATTCAAAGCCACAATTTATTGCAAGATTTGGTAACTGTAGTACACCTAGCTCCAGTGCCTCAACCACCCTTGATCTTCATCAGGGGGCATAACAAGACCTCCCTGCCACCAATCCATGATGTTTACTATTTTGTAGACCATTGCTCTCCAGGTAGTCCATGAGGTCCTCTTTGAAAAGTGACTCCATCAGCTAGCCTACAACACAAGTAAGACTGACAGGCCTGTAGTTCCCTGCCTGTTCTATGGCCCCCTCCCCATGGAGCAGAATTACATCCACCACCCTCCAGTCCTTCCTACTACCCTTATATGTAATGAGCTATTAAATAGCCCTACCAGTGGTTCAGCCAAATCCACTGCCAGTTCCCTGAACACCCTCGAATGCATCCCATCTGGTCTATCTGGACTGGACTCTTGACTGGACCTGCAGCCTGGGGAGGTATGGGAGACCTACTGCCATGGATTCCCCCCCCCACACAAGATATTTCTGTGAGCTTTGTCGGGGTTGAGGTGCTGGCGAGAAGCTTGTACTGGTTGGACCTCCCCCAATGCGAGGAATCCTCCTGAGAATGATCAGGGAGCCTTTTTGCAGTGACTGGGGACTTGCAGTTTGTGCCAGGCAGACCTCCACTCGATATGAGAATTCCTTCTGTGGACTAATCAGGGGAGTTTTTGCTGCTTTGCAATCGATGGGGACAAGAACTGTTACTGAGGGTTTTTTTTTTCGGTGCCAAGTTTAAAAATCCTGCAGCTAATGCCTATTGGTCTATCCTGCTGTGACGCTCAGTCGGACCCAGCTCTTCAGGCCAACATGAACCCATCAGCACTACTCTTGACTGGACCTGCAGCCTGGAGAGGTGTGGGAGACCTACTGCCATGAGTCCACCCCCCACACAAACTTTCTGTGAGCTTTGTCGGGGTTGAGGCACTGGCGAGAAGCTTGTGCTGGGCGGACCTCCCCCTGACGAGAGGAATCCTCATAAGGACGATCGGGGAGCCTTTTCTCTGACCCACCCACCCAGTTACCTCCTTCTGTTAAATGTTCGCTTATCCCATCCACTTGCTCACCAGGCTCCTCCCTAGTTGCCCACACTAGATCTTGTGCCACCAATCAAGACCGTGCAGCCTAAAATTGTCGTTTATTCAGAATCTCTGCTGTACCCTGTACAAAAATTGTCTCCTGCAGTCTGGTACCTCTGTACGATACCTTTCTCTTGCTGTCTGGTACCCCGATAACTAGTAGCCTAATTTCCCCCCTTGTGCAGCCGTGATACCAAATCAAATTCTTGTCCTAAAGAGGCTGTAATTTCTGCTTGTTTTGTTGGCCTGATGCTATTTTGTATACTAGCCCTCTGACTACTATGTATTTTATGTCCCTCCTGTACTAGTTAAGGTCTTGTAACCCATCGCTGTTCTTTTGGGCATTACCACCATTGTAGCTCTTGCTGTTGAAGGCTAAAACACAGCGTTGCACAGTCTTGGGATAGCTACCTAGCCTGCAGTACTACACTGCTTGTCTAGCTTCCTGGGGGCCATCTAACCTCTCTGCCTTCTTAGGTGTGTATCCCTGTCATTTTTCTACCTTCCCTGCCCTACTGTAAGTGGATTACCCTGTCACTGTAGACCTAGCCGTGGCCTGCATTGTCACTTAACCTTTGGCCTCACAAACCAGTACAGCTCCCCCAGGGCCAGCTTATTGTAGCTACTGGCTTTTCCGGATGCCACCCCACAGTGTATGCTCGGCCACCCCGGACCAGCCGGGGGCTCTGCCCTAGCCCCGGTTCCCCAGGCCACCCCTCCCTTGCTCGCAACCTGGCAATTTGCCAAAGGCATAAAAATGGTGCACATGAATGTGTGCAGTCTCTTACCCAGCCTCGCTGAACTAACTGCCTGGGTGGACCTCCACAATCCCAATATACTGGGATTACAGAATCCTGGCTAAAGCCTCGCATCCCAGACTCCATGTGTGCCCTCCCAGGATACAACCTACTTAGGCGTGACCGAGAGGGTAACAGGCGGGGAGGCGGTGTCCTTCTCTACTACAAGGGACACCTAAACGTGTCTGTCATCAGACACCTTCCGCTCCCTCCCTCTGACTGTGAGTTTTTGCACACCCTCCTTCTCCTAGGTAACACCAAAAAGGTTCACCTGCTTTATGCCTACAACCCTCTTAAGAGTGGTATACTTGGGCTCTCCTCCCTACCCGACTGTCTCAGAGACAAAGTTGGCGCAAATGAGAGGCTTGTCCTGGGTTACCTCAACCTGACTTGGCTAGGGGGCAATGCCAAGCCCTACGAGCCTCTTCTGTCTAGTCTCTCCCTCAGCCAGCTCATTGCTGAACCTATGAGTCTCTCCTTTAATGGAGTGAAGGGATCTCTCATCGACTGGGTTCTGAGTAACAGACCTGGCAATATAGTCTCCTCAGGAATCCTCCCCAATGCCATCTTGGACCACTCACCTACCTATTGCATAAGGGGCCTCTCCTCTCCTAAAATACCCAGCAAAGTGATCCAGATGAGGGACTATTCCTAGTTTGACATTGACAACTATCTTGCTGACCTGCATCTAGCGGACTGGTTCCAGGTCACTGCCTCTAATGATCCCTCAGTGGCCCTTGACAGCTTCCTCACTGTCTTTGGGTCTCTGCAAAATAAACATGCCCCACTCACCAAGAGAAGGATGAGGGATGCAGTCACCAAGTGGCTCCGTGGGGGCCTCCTATCCCTCATGAAGCAAAAAGACAAGTGTTGGGCTCAATTCAAATCCTCCAACTCCCACGCTGACCACCTTGAATATCATCAGCTAAGAAACTCTTGTAAAAGAAGAGCGATCCACTCAGCCAAGAGCAGTTTCTGCCAGTCTGCCCTGCTTTCCACAGCCAAAAACCCGAAGCGTTTCTGGCAAAACATAAAAAGCTTAGTTGGCAGGTCTGCCAGAACCCATGTCTCTGACCTCCTCATTGAAGGGGTGAGTTGCAATAACCCCCTTACTATCACCAATGCTTTCAACTGTCAGTTCTCCGACCTGACTGTCCTGACCTCTCAACCTTCTGCTCCTCCCTCCCAACCCCCTATCCCCATGGCCACCGACCCCCCCATGTGACCCCCAGCCATCCTTCCTTCCTTCTACTTAAAAGCAGTTACTGTCCAGGAGACCCAGAGGCTCCTCGCAGATCTCTCGCCTCACATGGGAGCGGGGCAAAACGGTGTCGAGCCCAAACTTCTATGCTTGGGGGCTTCCCTCCTCACCTGGCCTATCTCCCACATCTTCAATCCCTCCCTAATCTCTGGCTCCATCCTGGATATTTGGAAGGTGGCCAAGGTCATCCCGGTCCTCAAACAGGGAGACCCAAAAAAATCTTAATTATGGTCCCATTGCAATCCTGTCTGTTATCAGCAAAGTACTAGAAAAGCTGGTAGCCTCCCAGCTCACCCACTACCTTCAGAGCTACAAGCTCTTCTCTCCAGCCTAACATGGGTTCAGAAAAGGGCACAGCACTTCCACTGCCCTTGTGGTGGTTACCTCTGCTATCCGGCTTGCCACCAACTAAGGCAAACTTACTAGAGCCATCTTTGCAGACCTCTCCAAAGCCTTTGACCGGGTCGACCACTCTCTCCTGCAATCCACCCTTGGGACAATGGGCTTCTCCCTCCCTGCCCTTGCTTGGTTCATAAACTACCTTTCGGATAGGCAACAGTATACAAACTTTAACAAGGCCCTCTCAGACCCCGCTTCAGCGACTTGTGGTGTCCCCTAGGGCTTCATCCTCGGGCCCATCTTGTTTTCCCTTTTTATAAACGAATTAGCCTCGACCTCCGCCTATGGGATCTCCACCTGTACGCAGATGACCTCATCATCCTGGCAAGCTCTAGGGACCCAAAGACCATAAATACCTGGGTAACCTCCGACTTTAACTGTGTCTAGTTCTGGCTCGAGGACCACAAGCTTTCCAATAACCTCAAGAAGACTCAGGTCATGTTCTTTGGCTCCTCTGCCAAGCTAAAAGCCTGTCCTGCTCCTCCAACAATCCTAGGAGCTGATGCATCCCCACTGCCTGTTACTGAAGTGGTTAAGTACCTGGGGGTTACTCTTGATACTCAGCTGTATCTCACCCTGCACATATGCAACACCTGCAAAGCTACAAATTGCAAGCTGGGCCTGGCCTACACAGCAAAATCATGCCTCACCCCGGCAGCTTGACTGGCCCTAGCCAGGGGGGTCCTCCTACCCATGCTCTGTTATGGCCTTGTATCCTTTGCCCATGCCCCTAAATTTAGTCTCTCTAAATGGGACACAGCGTATAACAATGTATGCCACTTTGTTCTTGCTGCTCCCCGCCTCACTCATCAATGTCATCTTTACTCCTGTCTGGAGTGTCTCCCATCAGAGTCCCACCACACCTTCATCCTTGGCAACTTTTTAGACAACATCTTCCGTACTGCCTCCCCTTCTGCACTTGCCCTGTTCCTAACTCCTGCCGCTCCCCCCTACCACCTAAGATCCAGCGACTCTCAGGTCCTCCTGGTTCCTAAAACCCGCACTTGTATGGGTGACCAGGCCTTCCCTGTCTTCGCACCGAAGCTGTGGAACTCCCTGCCAGCATGCACTTGCACCTCCCCATCACATTGCTGCTTCTGAACCTCCCTATGGGGCTTCCTGAAATCAGCCGCCATGTGTCTCTGTGCCTGAGCTGCTTCTCCCGGTACCTATCTCTGGGTGGCCTGTCCATGGCTATAACTTTCCCACTGAACTCACCCATGTCTCCTGTCATACTCTGCCTGGTGCTCCATTACCCTGTAGTGACTGGTCCTGGATGGTAATCTACCTGATTCTCCTCTTACCCCCTGTTCTGACTTATCCTGCTGCCTTGTACTTTGGTATTCTTCAAGATCATTGGGAGTCTATTGTCGCCTATTTCCTGTACTCAGCTGGATGCTAACTTACGTAGTTATCCATGCTACCTCACTGATGTTTTCCACTCATTGTGCTCAGTCAAATGTGATCTATGTACCTCAACTATGTACCTTCTTCGTATGTTACAAAAGTGCCTTCATCTATGTACCCAATTCATATGATTTATCATGTGCTTGAACCTAATGTATGTTAACCCTGTTTATGCCTAATGTTCATGTATTGTACCATTGTAACCCTTCCGGTTCGGACCTGAAAATAGGCACTTGACTGTCTAGCACACTCATCCGGTAAACAAAAAGCAAATAAATAAATAAATATCTAGATGTCTGCCATCTTACCTTGTAGTCTCATGATGTGTGACCTGTTCTTAATTATGTAACATGTTGTCCCAAGTGTGTAAGTATGTAATTTCCTGTACTGTCCCGGGTCGTACCTGAAAATAGGCAAATTGCTTGTCTAGTGTACTTAACTGGTTAACAAAAGCTAAATAAATAAATAAATAAATCTACCTAGCAGATACATTTCCCTGTTGTTCATTACTTCTCTCTCTCTAGTTCCCTACTCTAGGATCTTTAACCCTTTGTGACTCCTCAACCTCTTCTTATCTTGCTTTTCAAGTCCCTGCCAGATTTCACATGTCCACTTTCCTGACTGCATCAGAGCACATAAGTCCTCAATAAGTGTCCTTACTGTTTTTTGAAATTCCTATCCCATTCTAAGCATAACATTATGCCTATTGCAACTAGCACACAAACATTATTGCCACTGACCAAAGCTTCTTTAATTTTGCAGTAACACAATATACTGCACTTGTCTCTGCTCTTTCTCAGTGAATAGATTTCCAGACCTCTTCAGTGACTTAGCAAAACAAGCATTCGTCAATGCTGAATGTTGTCTTGCTGGCATTGGCATTGGTAGTGCAGGAGTTAGATAAATAATAGGAATGGCAATGATGTATTGAACTGATGCCAACCCCACTTCCACCCGGCAGAGACTAACAGGCATTAGGGGTATGCCTTTGGGTCATCAGCCATAACGCTCATGTCATTTCACCTCACCCTACCCTGCAGATGCTAACAGCGGTGTGCTTTGGGGTCTTCAGGCCTTGCGCTCACCCCATTCCATAAGGAAATAGGCTGAGATGGGTGCAGAATAGGATAATGGGGTGAACTTTGGGGCCAAAGACTCCAAGGCACACCTTAATGCCTGTCATTGGCCGCAGGGTGTGGGTGGGGGTGGAATGGCGTGAGCATTACAGCCGACGATCCCAAGTCACACCCCCAATGCCTGTCAGTCTTTACAGGGTGGGGAGTTACGGTTGGAAATCCTAATGCTCCAGGCGTTTGTTAGTATTTTCACTCCAAATTTTCAACATGGGCTTTTTGTGACCCCACCTCATGAACAGTGGCACTATCAGTTCATTACCTGAAAGGTGATTTTGCACAGCGACTGCACCATTTGGTGCCACAGGTGCAAAAACACATTTCAGGCAAGATGTGAAAAAAGACAGCTGTACTATTCATGAGGTGGTGTGGAAATATGGCAATGTTGAAAATCTGGAGTGAAAATATGAAAAATTGGCGAAGTTACTAGCGTGCGTAGAAATTGTGCAATGCATGCCTGTAACGCAATTATTTTTTGGAATTTTTTCAACAAATTTTCAACATAGAAACATAGACTTTGATGGCAGATAAGGACCGCTTGGCCCACCCAGTCTGCCCATTTCCCTACCTAATGGATAAGCTGCAGATCCTAGTTAACCAGCAGCCTACTTCTTCCTACTCCCGCCCCCTAGAATTGCCTTATGACTGTCCCATGCATGCTTGAATTCCACCACTGTTTTTGACTCCACAACCTCCTCCGGAAGGCCGTTCCATGCATCCACAACCCTCTCTGTGAAAAAATACTTCCTTAAATTACCTCTGAGCCACCTCCCTGTATCTTCAAATTGTGCCCCTTGTTCTTGCACACCTCTTTTTTGAAAGATGCTGCCCTCTTGGACTTTGTTGATTCCCTTGAGGTACTTAAACGTTTCTATCATGTCTCCCCTCTCCCTCCTTTCCTTGAGGCTATACATATTAAGCTCCTTAAGTCTCTCTTCATATGTCTTCTGGTGCAGACCTTGCACCATTTTAGTTGCCCTACTTTGGACAGCTTCCATCCTGTCTATGTCTTTGCGGAGATTGGGTCTCCAGAACTGCACGCAGTACTCCAGATGGGGTCTCACCAGCTGTCTGTACAGAGGGACAGTAACTTCCTGTTTTCTACTGGTGATGCCTCTCCCTATGCATCCCAGTATCCCCCCAGCCCTCCATGCTGCCCTCTCACATTGCTTGCCCACCTTTAGGTCATCTGATATGACTACCCCCAGGTCCCTTTCCATTTTTGTTGTTGTTAGTATCTCAGCCCCCATTGTGTACTCTTCCCTGGGTTTTTGTTTTCCAGGTGCATTACCTTGCACTTCTTAGCATTGAATCTAAGCTGCCATACATTTGACCATTCCTCTAACCTTGCCAAGTCCCTTCTCATCCTTTCCACCCCACCTTGTGCATCAACTCTGTTGCAGATCTTTGTGTCATCTGCAAAGAGACATACTTTTCCTTCCAGTCCCTCTACAATGTCACTTATAAAGACATTGAAGAGGACCAGTCCTAATACTGAACCCTGCGGTACCCCACTAGTAACCCCCCTTTCTTCAGAGTGGACTCCATTTACTATTACTCTCTGTGTCCTATTCTCCAGCCAATTCTTTACCCAGGCTGTCATCTTGGGACCCACTCCCAGGCTGGCTAACTTATATATTAATCTTTTGTGTGGGACTGTGTCAAATGCCTTGCTAAAGTCTAGGTAGACCATGTCCACAGCCCCTCCCTGATCTACTATGATCACCCAGTCAAAGAAATATATCAGATTTGTCTGGCATGACCTTCCCGCTGTGAATCCATGCTGCCTTGGGTCCTGTGCCCCTCTGGCCTCTAGATACTCGACAATTCTTTCCTTCAGAAGTGATTCCATCATTTTCCCTACCACTGAGGTTAAACTAACAGGTCTGTAGTTTCCTGCGTCTGCCTTTCTCCCACTTTTGTGAAGGGGAATCACATCTACCCTCCTCCAGTCCTTGGGTACCACCCCATCCTCCCATGATTTGTTAAAGAGGGTAGTCAGTGGTGTCACTAGTTCTACTCTTAGTTCTTTTAGAATTCTGGGATGAGTCCCATCAGGCCCCATTGCTTTGTCCAAACATGGCCATTTTTGTACCTCTCCTCATGAACAGTGACACTGTGATTTTGTTAATCTGTCCTAAAAGTTGATTTCCCACAGCGACCGCACCATTCTGCACCACAGGTGTAAAAACCCATTTTGGGCATGATGTGAAAAATGGCAGCTGTACTGTTCATAAGGATGTGTGAAAAAATGCCAATGTTGAAAATCAGGAGTAAAAACATAAAGAATTGGCTACGTTATGAACTTGCATAGAAACTGCACAATGCACGCTCGTAACGCAGTCATTGTTCAGAATGTTTTCACCAAATTTGCAACATGGGCTTTTTGGGTCCTCCTCTCATGAACAGTGACACTATTGCATCATTACTCAGTCCCTAAAGGCGATTCTATGCAGCGACTGTGAAATCATCTTTTGGGACCGAGTAATGAAATGACAGTGATTTGTTTATGAGGTGGGGTCCCAAGAACCACATGTTGAAAATTTGGGGCCAACATTCCAAAAAATGGCTGAGATAGCAACCTAAGTTGAAACCCCCCATTGATTTCTATTATAAAGCTTACCTTCATTTCTTGAGTTTGCAGTTGGCCTTTGAAGAATGCAGATGTGTCCCGTGCCATGGAAGATCACTGCTCCTGACCTCCAGAGGTAAGTATGGGGTGAGGGGGGTGCGGGCAGGTGGGTGTGCAGAGGGATGGTTCTGGTTGGGGAAGGGGGTGGGGAGACCACAAGAGACCATATTCTGTTTAACAGGTTAAATAAAATAAAAAGACTATGGGGGTGTTTTTTCTATTTTACAAGGGGAAAACAATGAACAAAAATATTTAGGCACACTAAGGTGGGTACTCACTGTGCCACAATAGTGGGGGGGTGCATGCCATTGCTGACATTGGGATTGGGCACCCTGTTTTCAGCAAAGAACATAGATGGGTTGGGGGCAGTGCATCCAACACTGAGAGTGGGCATCCTGGTGTCAGAACAATTATTTCAGCACACTGGGGTGGGCTTCCAGTGTGCCACATTAATGGGGGAATACATGCTGACATGGGGATTGGGCACCCCAATGTCAGCTTTATGGGATTGTGTGGTGGGCAGCAGGAGCTGCCATGTTTTGGCACACTGGCATGACTCCCAGTGTACAATATAATAAGGGGGGGACATGCTGACATGTGGATTGGGAGCTCCAATGTCAGCTCTCTGTGGAGTGTGTGTCAGTGGCAGGCATCATCACTGTGGAAAGCCGCACTGTGGCTATTTTACTTATTGAAATGTTTTACCAGGAAAGGCACACTGAAACTCTACTGGTAACTCTGGCCATGTGCATTACTGTGCACTGTAATGCACATGGCCGGAGTCTTGTCATCTGCTGCAGCAATGAGGAAACTGAATCTCATTGGAGTAGCACATTTCTTTCAAGGTTTTGGCTCTGTTTGAAACTTTTGTCATCGCCAGCATGCTTACTGATTGGTGGCTGAGGGATGTACCCACTAAAGTGTCCCCTGCATTGGCCACAACACTGGCACACCTCTGAAATGTGCTACTACCGCAAGATGTTGCTTGCACATGCACAAGCCAACACAAAAATATCATGCTGCAGCTCTTTCCATGCTTCAGCTTTTGTACAGGCATGAAGTAATGCCTATAGGAAGAGAGGACTAAAAAGCACGTAGTCTTGCAAATGATCTCAGAATTTGACATTTGTGTGTATGTAGCTGCAGTTCCATGAAACTGGTGCAAGATCACATAGCACAACTGCTGTGAAATGTGGAGGTAAACATCAGGTACATGACAAGAAAAGGTAACACAGATAAGTCACAAATAAGCATCAACAACATGTGCACAATCTACTTGAATTGTACTGTTAGCAATAAAACAAGTGAATCACAAGATTAATTTATTAGCAGTTTCCCCTTTCAGTGCATGGGAAGTCCATTAAGCACTATTATACAATGGGAAGAACGATTCCTATTCTGTGATTGGCCAATCTCACACTATGCCCGTGGCAATATCCTGGCATATCACCACGGGTATATTGCCAGGTAACACAAAACCGTATCAAATGTTAAAATTATCAGTATGCAAGCCATGTCCGAGTTGCCTACATTTGGCATGGCTGAAGTGAACTTTTGCCAGTACTTCGTGATTTTTTTCTCTGTCAAACCCTTCCCTCCCACAGCTCACAAATTCAGTAACACAACCAAAAAAATGCCTCAGGATAAAGCCACCACCAAAATCCTACAACATTATTCCTCTGATCTGTAAAATAAAAAAAAAAATGAATGTCAAACAAAGCCATCACTGCGAGCAGCTTCACTGCTTACAGTCATCACTCTGAGCATGCACACTGTACCCGCTGAATCACTTAATAAATCATCTCCCATTTCAAAGTCGGAGAAGCAGCACAAGGATCACAAATCCCATTCTGCCTCACACACCATTCTGCAAACCCACCAAGTGAGTGAGCAGGAAACCAAAGTTGGAGAAGCACCACAATGATTGCAAACCCCATTCTGCCTCACACACCATTCTCCAAACCGACCAAGCGAGTGAGCGGGAAACCGCATCTGTCAACAGTCACCACACGGCTGGTCTCCTTTCTCGCTTTTCAACGTGCATCCATTTTTAAAAATATAGCCAGGATTCTGTTGTTAAAAAACACTTTCCCTTACCCCCATAGAAAAGCAGTTCCCCTTACCTCTGTAGAAAAGCACTAGCAGCCGGGAGGGGGCGGGTAATAAAATTCATCTATTGATGAACTTTTTTTTCTTTAAATACACTTCCACTCACAAAAAAAACCAAGTAAAAAAGTTTACAGAAATACTTTTTTTATTTTCTTGTAGTTAAACATTAGCCATTTTATAATAGGAATAATGCACTCCAGGGTGTGTGTCGTTTGGGATAACGCCACGCCTGGGGCATTGGATGCACTCGGCCTGCGGCCTCGTGCCCAACCTCCCCAGGCGTGGCGTTATCCCAGCACGACACACACCCTGTCGTGCATTATTCCTTTATTAACACAAAGTCACTTAACCTCCTTGTGCTCCCAGGTCGCTCCTGTAAAAAAGCTTTCAGCTTAGTGTGCTATACCTGGTTAAACAACTAAATAAAAAAGTCATGTGACTGGATTCCTACAATCACTATACAGCATGGATCTGATTGTTATGTTCATTTAAAAAAATCTGGTAACTCCATGAGCTGTAAAGCCCTTTTAAATGGGTGATGATAATAAAATACTACAAATAAGGTAACAAAATACAATATGTACAGTCTCAAAACACATACGTGTATAATGTGCAATGACATTGAGAGTCAGCCAAGAGAAAATGCTATGATGCCTCCTCTTAAAACTTGAAACCTTCTCTTAACCGTATTATAATTAACATACTAACATACTAAAATGCCAGCAGAATAGGCCTAACGGTCTTTCGCGTCTGCTCATTTGGTCAGCACCCACCCTGGATGATGACCTTGCTGCCCCCCTCGCCTTCTCTGTCTTTTCCCTTCCCAGTTCCAGATATTCTCGCTGCATTGGATTTTGCTTCCAGAACCTCCCCCTGTACCTGTCCTCCCCTCTTGAACCCTCCACCGCCTCTGCCTCCACCAGCCCCTAGGCAGCACATTCCATGGCTCCACCACCCTCCTCAGTGAAGTAGCAGCTCCTCCTTTCTCTCCTGAATCTTCCCTCCAGCTTCCACCCATGCCCTCTAGTGGCCCTCCTCCTTCCTTCAAGCACCCCAACTGTTCCTCCCTATTTACCCCTTCATGTACCTGAAGACCTCTATCATGTCCCCTGGTCCCTTCTCTCTTCCAATGTGTACATATTTAGCTCTTGAACCTCTCCTCAGGGTCCTGTCCCCCAAGCCCCAAATCATTTTGGTTGCCCTCCTCTGGACCCTCTCCAGGAGTTTAATGTCCCTCTTTAAGTGCGGCCTCCAAAACTGCATGCAGTACTCGAGGTGCGGCCTCACCAAGCAGCTATACAGATGGAGTATCACTTCCCTTCTTCTGGAGGTGATCCCCCTTGTGATGCATCCCAGCATCCTGTTGGTCTTGGCTGCTGCCCTCCTACAAGTCTCCTAGTTGTTCATCTTGACATCCACTACCACCCCCAGGTCCCTCTTAGCCATCGAGACTTGCAGCATTTGCTCCCCCAAGGTGTACACTTGGCCTGGGTTTCTGGCCGCCAGGTGCAGTATCTTACATTTTCCTGCATTGAACCTCACCTTCCACTTTCTAGACCATCTTTCCAGAGCCTCCAGATCCCTCCTGTAGGGCCACCCTCCCCATCCACCACCGCCCCCAGTTTTGAGTCATCTGCAAAGAGACTCATCTCATGCCTGATACCTGTCCTTATGTCAGAGACGTAGGCATTGAACAGGAGGGGCCCAAGGACTGATTCCTGTGGGACCCCACTTATGCCCCTCCTTGGGGATGAGACTATCCCACCAACTACGACCCTCTGGGTCCGGTCTTGGAGCCAATTGCCTATCCATCTGATCATCTGTTTCCCAACCCCCATTTCTCCCAGCTTATCCAACCAGCCCACTTGAGGAACAGAGTCAAATGCCTTGCTGAAGTCTAGAAAGAGGACATCCACTGGTCTACCCAGGTCCAAGGCACTCATCACCCAGTCATAGAACTCCACAAGGTTTGTCTGACACGATTTCCCCAGGACGAATCCATGCTGTCTATCGTCCAGGCACCCTGACTTTTCCAGGTCCCCCCCAGCCTCTCCTTGACAATGCCCTCAATTAAGGCTAACTATACACCTAGATGTACATAACAAGACTGTAATGGCATTGTCTAATTATTGGTTAAAAATGTTTGCAGTATTAACCAAAACTTTGGATATTTATGTTCATAGGGAATCATTAATAACATTATTGGGATTTTCACAACAAATGGCTCAATTTAATAAATATCAAAGAATTTTAGTGACCAATGCAATGATGTTGGAAAATAAATGTATCCTTATTAAATGGAAGGATGCAGCTCCCCCAGAGTATAAGGTGTGGCTTAATTATATGATGGACATAATAAAATTAGAATGAATTCACTATATACAAGAAGGAAATATTTTTTTTGTTGAAAAAGTTTGGCTTCCATTCTTCTGTATATTATAAATGGTAATTATTAGTAGGAGGTATCAGGTAGTAAAATTAAAAAAGTTAATAATAAATAGGGTGAATCTTGGACCCACAGGTAATATGTTTATAATGATGAGGACCTGTTGGGCTCTGAAGGCCTTTGTACAAGGGATTCCCTTGTTTGGCTGAGGATGTTGCATCTGCATTTCCTAACTGAACCACATAACAAAAATTTAAAAAAAAATAAAATATAATACAAAAAAAGACTGTAGTGGCATTGAGGATTTGTGGGGGAGTTAAAAAGTGTTTATAAATTATGTTTAATTTAGTTTAGTTTTCAAAACCAGCTAAGCTCAGTGAACCAAATCTGTTGTTTTAGGTATGACCTGAAATAAGAGCATAAAATTATAGTAATTACAGTTCTTAAAATGTGTGCAAGTCTAAAGATAGATAATATGAACAATTGTATTAAAATACACAATATAACACACAGAATACTGTACAATACTAAAAACAATTCCAATATTCTGTGCAGGAGTAGTTTATGAATAATAAGAATGTTGAAAGGTTTTCAAATATTGTACCTTGAGAGCTGAGCTAAATTTTTAAAAGGAAAATACCAATCATTTTTTGCATCATATTATTTCTAGTTACACTTTCACTTGATGAGCTGTTGTATGTGCACAGCAGCAATGATAAAAGAACTCAACACTCAGAAATTAAAACTGATGAGTTCCTATGTTATAACTCTTGCAAATTACAAGGATGCAGACACTCATAGTTTATAAGGAAAGTACATTTAAAACAAAATACATAAATTCATAAACATGCCCTTTTCAGCTATTATGATTTTCTATAGAACACCTTTTTAACTTTCATTTGCCTTTCCCAGTTTTTGCAGTACATTTGACCAACTTTTCCATTATGCCTGTATATAAAAAAAATCTTCCTAAAGATTTGCTCTACATTTAAGTTATAATGTGCCAGTTGTCTTGCTTAACTTAAAGGAAAACATACTGATACAGTGTCTGACAAAGTCTGAAAACACATGAAAAGCTCTTTCAAATGAGATATCAAGCTTACCTGTAGCTGGAAGCACTACGAGGATGTGGATGACTGAGCCCATTCAACATTAATGCTACATTGCAGCTATTTGTTCAGCATTATGATGTCACTGAGGAACAAGCTGTGCCTAACTACATTGAGTCAAGCACAGCTTGTTCCTTGATGACATCACAATCTTCTACAAGTGGCTGCAATGTAGCAATGTAGCATTATTATTTAATGGGCTCAGTTATCCATATCTCTAGAGTCCTTCCAGCTACAGAGGACAAAACAAGCAAGGTAAGACAAAGTTTATTTATAAAGTACCCAATCCAAAAAAGGATCTGAGCACTGTACAGAGTTCAGACATAAAATCAAGATGAACATTTTTAAAATGCAATTTAAGTAAACGTAATCACAGGCATAGAGACGTTCATTAATCTGAAAATGCCTGCTGAAATAAAAGGTCTTCAAAGAGACTTTAAAGACCTCCACTGTGTTGGCAGTACATATAGAACAAGCATTTGTGAATGTCGAATGTTTGCTTGCTGGTAATAGCATTGGAAATGCAGGAGCTAGACAGATGCAGAGTAGGAATGGCAGTGAAGTATTGAACTTCACGTCAACCCCACCTCCACCTTGCAGAAATGGACATGCATTGGGGTATGCATTTGGGTTGTTGCCCATAACGTTCATGCTGTTTCACCTCACCCTATTCTGCAGACACCGACAAGTGTTGAGGTGTGCCTTTGGTGTTCGTCTTTACAGTTACCTCACTCCATAAAGACATATGCTGAAATGGGTGCAGTATAGGAGAATGGGGTGAACTCTGGGGCCGAAGAGTCCAAAGCACACCTCAATGCCTGTCACTGGCTGCATGGTGGGGGTGGAATGGCATGAGCAATACAGTCAGCAATCCAAAGGCACATCCCTGATGCCTGTCAGTCTGTACAGGGTGGGACGTTATGGTTAGAAACCCTAATGCCCTGGGCATTTGTTGGTATTTGTACTACAAATTTTCAACATGGCCTTTTTGTGACCCCCACCTCATGAAAGCATTTGGGACCTCTTCTCATGAACAGTGGCACTGTGATTTTGTCAATGTGTCCTGAACTTTGAGTTTCCACAGCGACCGTGCCATTATGTGCCAGACGTACGAAAACACAAATTAGGCAGGATGTAAACAATGACAACTGTACCATTTAATGAGAGGTGTGAAGAGATGGCAATGTTGAAAATCTGTAGTGAAAATATTAAAATTGCTTGAACTTCCGAACGTACATGGAAACTGTACAACACATGCTCGTAACAGTCATTTAGTGGAATTATTTCACCAAATTTTCAACATAGGCATTTTGTGACCTCAGCTCATGAACACTGTCACTATGATTTCTCAATCTGTCCCAAACATTGATTTCCCACAGTAACCACATTATTCTATGCCAGATGTTAAAATTCATATTTTCGGCAGGATGTGAAAAATGACAGCTGTACTGTTCATAAGGAGGTGTGAAAAAATGCCAGTGTTGAAAATCTGGAGTGGAAATACTACAAATTTGTGAAGTTATAAGGGAGTGTGGAAACTGCACAATGCACACTTGTAACACAGTCATTTAATTTTTATTTATTTATTTATTTGAGTTTTGGTAACCGGGTAAGTCCACTGAGAAAATTACAGTCCCTTTTCCAGGATCAACCCGGGGTCGAGAATCAACCTTGAAGGTACAAGTGCAACAAGCAATTCAGTTCTCATGTTACAAGGTTGACATTAGGCAGAGTACATGTCAAGACAAAACATTACAAGTACACAGACAATTGACTACAGACTTTTTCTTGACAAGCGATGCATGAAGTGAAGCTTGATGCAAGCCTAGGTAGACTATATACAGGGCAATTATAGTACAAAACTTCATGGTAAACATACTAGTACTATACATGGGAATGGCTAGGACCAGGACCTCTGCTCATGAACAGAGTCACTGTGATTTTACACATGAACATACAAATCTGCTAGCAGAACAGACCGATTGGTCTATCTAAGTCTGCCCAAGTGTGCAGCTTGCACCCTCTACAGTGCAAGAAGCCAGATCCACCTGCCCCCCAAAGAGATAGATAAGGTACAATGCTTGAAAAATTGCCACGATTTCTCTGGGCTGTGTGAATGCTGAACCGGATCATCACTTGCAATTTGCTGTTTTCAATTTCAGCACCTTCTCAGGGTAGCGCTATTGGCTCCATGCCTGTGTAGAGCTCCTGATTGGCTGGTCTCACTCACCTGAGACAGGAGCACCCAAGACGTATGGCTTAATGTAAGCCTGCATCCCTGTACTCGGCTTCTAATTTATATATTTTAATTTAGCCAGTTCTCCGCGGCCTGTGTAAAGTAACTTACCATTCCCACCCTGCTGCAATTTCTCTCCAACTGTATGTGCACTGATTCAATGCTAGCTCTGCAAACTTCCCCTTGATTTTTCGTCCCACCAACCCTCTTCCTCCCAGGTCTCCTTTAAATGCACACAGTCTCCGCCCACTCCTATCTGATGTTTCAATTTATTGGTTACTTACTGTCAACAACTGCAGTTCCTCCCATCCCCTTTTTACAACTAAGCCTTCTAGCAGCTTTATCTCATTCTGTCTTGCTGAGGCATACCATTTTGGTACTTTAGGTTTGCTTATTGCTGACTAGCATATCCTGTCTTGCTGACTACCATATCCTGTCTTGCTAAGGTACTGTTTTACTTGAAAATTGTACTACAAATTACTGAACTGTGACTGATTTGCCAAAAAACTGTGTTTATTGTCTAAAAATGTTCCCAGCAACCAAGTGTTACAGCCCCTTCGTGACTTTGTAGCTCTTTCCAGACTGCAAGGTGCCAAGGAAATTGCTGGCTTTTCAGTTGCTAATTGAGCTGTTTTTCGCACAGACTGCTAGCCTTTGTGTTGCCCCACTATTAATTCAAGCTCCTCTCTCCTGTCTCTAGCTGAGAACTCGCTAGGGATCCCAGTTCAGATGCCCTCTGCGTGAACTGTGGACACCGGGAGGTCAGAGCTTCCGAAGCCGCCACCCAAGACCTCCTCATCGGACGCCACTGCTTGAGAAGTACGACAAAGCTGCAATTTTTTGCCCACCCGCTCATCCCCCCTCCTGTGTGCTATTATATAGACCTGTTAGCACCACCTACTCCCATCCCTGATGAATCTCCTGCCTTCTCTTTCTTACTAAAACAATTTGTTACTGCCAGGGTAATCCTGCAACCAGCAGCTGGTGAACTACCCTTGTTATCAAAATTCCCTCATTTACCCAACAACTGCAATTATGGCAGCCTCGTGGCAATTCTTCCTCCTGACTGCACTGTGTATCATACCCCTTACTGTCTTATTATCTGAAAAATTTGAGACTGGGGGTACACCACATCCTCATCCTGAAGACTGCTCGCCCAATCTGACTCTACACATCACATGTTATGCCAAGGCTCCTTGCCAACTGATCCAGGTGGACTACCTTCCTCAAAGAGCAACTATTGCAGGTTTGTCTATGCCTCCTTCCTTATCTCTAATTAATTTGAGTTACTCCCACTGGCGTTACACAGCCAGAGTATTAGCCTCAGTGTCCTTAGGCTTGCATAAATTAAAAAACAAAGCTGGGCACCCTGGTTCCTCCTCCATGCCAAGCCGGAAAAAGCCTCATGCTCATTGCCTTTCACTTGAATCCCTGAAAAAATTGCTACATCCTCATCCTGAAGACTGCTCGCCCAATCTGACTCTACACATCACATGTTATGCCAAGGCTCCTTGCCAACTGATCCAGGTGGACTACCTTCCTCAAAGAGCAACTATTGCAGGTTTGTCTATGCCTCCTTCCTTATCTCTAATTAATTTGAGTTACTCCCACTGGCATTACACAGCCAGAGTATTAGCCTCAGTGTCCTTAGGCTTGCATAAATTAAAAAACAAAGCTGGGCACCCTGGTTCCTCCTCCATGCCAAGCCAGAAAAAGCCTCAAGCTCATTGCCTTTCACTTGAATCCCTGAAAAAATTGCTACTCCTCCTTTTACTCTGCTCTGGCAAAGTCAAGCTTAATCCAGGGCCCTTAAATAAACTTATCTCCCCTTCTGAGTCACTATTTCTTAAAGGTATTAGTTTTATGCATATTAACATGTGCAGCCTGCTGAAAAAATTCACCCTTATCCAGGCTTGGACCACCCATACAATGCCACATGTGCTTGTTATCTCAGAATCCTGGCTACGACCCTCTATGCCAAATAGCGTGATTAATATACCTAACTACCAGATCTTTAGATGTGTTAGGCAATCCAGAGGAGGTGGGGTCACCATCTACACCAAAGATAGATTTGTAGCATCAACACTTAATTCTAACTCACTGGTAGCAGGATTCGAGTGCCTGGACATAAAGATTGACCTATCCCCATCGTTGGCACTCCGAGTCATAGGATGCTATAGACCACCATCTGTCGTTACTCAGCTCTTGTCCTATCTTGCAACTATCTTGGACACTAGCCCCCTGAAAACAATTATCTTCAGGGATCTAAACTATGATTGGATGTCAGAAGCCGGTCACCCACTTAAATCTTTCTGTGACTCCTTTGGTTTCACCCTACTTAATGAAGATCCCACCCATATCAACAAAAAGAATACAGTCAAAAGTACTCTTCTGGATGTCCTGCTTATGAATAAACCCCATTCCTTCTCCCACGTTGGAACCTTTGACGTGGATAATAGTGACCATTGCCTAATAGCTGAAGTTTGGGCAGCCAACAAAGTGCCAACTACGGCCAAATTCTCACCAAGAGGTCAACCAGGTCATTCAACCCAAAAGCATACCTACGTGACCTAAAAAACTCCCCCTTGTGGCACAGTTTTTACCTTGCTAAAACAGTGGAAACTGCATATTCTATACTACATGAAATGATTACCCACGCCATGCATCTACATGCGCCTCTGTCAAAAATATGCATAAAGGCTAGGAAATGCCATTGGTTCACTCAAGATCTCAAGGCTGCACTACTGTCCAGGGATAAACTCTGGAAAATTGCCCACAAATCCCAAAAAGAGGAAGATTGGTGCCTCTTTAGAACAGCCAGAAATCACTGCACCAAACTGATTAGGGAAGCTAAAGCCTGCTATTACCAAGCAGAACTAGATACTGCAGCCAATTGTCCCTCCAAATTCTGGGCCACTATAAAAGAACTGGTAGGAGCCACGTCACAAAATATGCTTCCTACAAAAATTACCTCTGACAATACAGTAATCAATGACAAAAAGAGATACTGCAGGCATTCAATGCGCCGCCACAGCAGGCTTGTATCCGATACTTCTCCTGCCTGTAGCCTGCTCGCCCAACTTGGCATGACCCCACCAAATGTTGGCTCCGTTAGTCAACATTTCTCATTCTCATCGGTTTCCCTCAAGGAAGTGGAAGACTTGATTCTCCACCTGGATACTAAGAAAAGTGCCGGCGCAGATTCCTAAAGATAGCATGCCAAGTATTGGCAGTGCCTATTACTCATTTATTTCAACCTGTCCCTAACACAAGGTACCCTCCCTCAAATATGGAAGATCGTACATGTTATCCTGCTATTTAAATCTGGAGACCCTTGCGACCTTAATAACTATAGGCCAATTTCTCTCCTACCCACACTCTCAAAGCTACTGGAAAAAGTAGTAAATGGCCAACTAAGATCCTTCGTCGACAGAGAAAAATTACTAAACCCCCTTCAATCTGGATTCAGAGCCAACCACAGTACAGTCTCGGCATTAGCTAAAGTAACCAATGACTGGCAACTGGAGTTGGAGCATAAAAAGTCAGTATGTGCTGTGTTTCTTGACCTCAGCAAAACATTCAACATAGTCGATCACGACCTGCTCCTCGACTCGCTAAAACCACTAGGACTGGATGCTGCTTCTCTAAACTGGTTCTCTGAATATCTGACAGACAGATACCAGCAGGTGAAAGTGGATGGCAAACTATCTGCCCTGAAACTCTTACAAAGAGGTGTCTCTCAGCGATCCATATTAGGTCCCCCTCCTCTTCGCAGTGTATATCAACAACATTGATGAAGGAATCAAGGATGCAAGTATTCACTTATTCGTGGATGACACAGTGCTGTACCTGAGTCGTCCTACACCAAAAGAAGCTTGTACTGCCCTACAAAAAGATTTCAACCTCCTGCAACACCAACTAATCAATAAAAAACTGCTATTAAATGCTAAGAAAACTAAAGCCATGTTATTTTCCCCTGCAAGCTACACAAGCGCAACTGACTCCCTCCCCGCAATAACCATGATGCTGGGAGATTGCTTAGAGTGCATTCCGAAATTCAGATATCTTGCGGTCTGGATCGACTGTAAACTCTCCTTCACTGACCATCTGGAAGACTTGCTGAAAAAGTTAAGGCAAAGACTTGTCCTTTTTTACAGGATAAGAATACTTCTTACAGCAGACGCAAAGAAACGACTAGTCCAAGCCATGTTTCTGTCCTTAATTGACTATGCAGACTTCATATATAGTAGCTGTGCGGCTTCCTATCTTGGAAAATTGGATACTTTCTACCACAGAGCTATACGCTTCATCACTGACCTCCCCTTCTCTACCCATCATTGCGCACTATGTGCAGCCACAGGCTGGACCTCACTTCACTATAGGTGCAATTTTAATGCAGCACTCTGGACACTTAGAGCCCTCAGTGGCAAACTCCCTCAATACATTGTCGACTGTCTGTCTCCGATTGTGCCCAGGAATTATTCCTAGAAGCTGCTCACAACTCCTGCTAAATATACCCAGGGCACTCACACGAGTCGGGAGGGCCGCCTTTGGATTCTCACTCCCATCAATATGGAATAAAACCCCCCAAAATACTTAAGCTGAAAACCCCAGTAAGTACCCTTTTGTTCAAAAGGCTTTACCGTAATGGCATTACGGAAATTTGCAACTGCTTTACTAGACACTAACTAACCTCCCTTCCTCTAACGGCAGCCCCCCAGCTGACATGTGTGCCTCTGCCTCTAGCATGCCCACCAACAGATCTACAGGATTTATTGCTGAACTCCCATATCTTATTCTTTGATGCTCTGAACAGCTGCAGCCTGATTCTAGCACATGCTACCACACTTGGGGATAATTATTGTCTTTCGCCCCAAAAAATATTCGGTCCCTCGTCCATCCAACACCTCCCTCTGCCCAACCTCCAGGACCCTCACAGTTATGCCCCTGCTACTATATTCCTCCTCTTGTACTTAGTACAATGGCAGCTTTTCCCCTCCATATGTTGCCACATTTTGGGGCAAAAATCACTTCGTCACCTTTCGTATGGTCCTCCCCCCTCCCAGTCCCTCACTCTGCTCTAGTAATTGGGTCCTCTTTGCTTGTGCCCCTATTCCACACCTCTCCCTACATTGTGCACTTGATATCTTCTATCTGGTATGCCTACCCTCTCCCTAACATTTCCCACTACAAAATGCACAGTTTTGGGGCTTGTATCCAGCACAAGTTCATTATCCATGACTCCTTGTAGTTCTATGTTCAATGTATATCACCTGTAAATGTGCATTTTTACTATAATAGCAGCTATTTTTACTGTTTGTACTATTGTAACTTGTCTTTCTGTATTATTACTGTAGGACCGCAGGTCCACCTTGTAAATGAGCTTGCTCATTGGTGCCCACCTGAATAAATAAGGATATTGATTGATTGATTGATTAGAATGCAGCTGCCCCAGCCTCCTCCCCCTCAGTTCCTCCCCTGCTTGTCCCAGCCCATGCCCCCTGACTCTTGCTTTATCCCACTCCTTCTTAAAGCTATTAACTATCCTACATTTTACCACCCCCTCTGGCAGAACATTCCAACTAGACACCACCCTCTCAGTGAAGTAGTGCCGCCTCATTTCCCTCTTAAAATGTCCTCCTTCAGTCCTTAGTTCGTGCCCCTTCATCTCTATTCCACTCCTCAGTTTAAACACCCCCTCGGTGCTAGGTTTATTTACCCCCTCGGGTATTTAAATGCTTCAGTCATATCCCCCTATCCCTCCTCTCTTCTACTCCAGTGTGTACATGTTCAGCTCCTTCAGCCTAACTGCATATTCCTTTCCTTCCATCCCCTTTAACATTTTTGTTGTCCTCCTTTGCACCCCCCTCCTGTAACTTTATATCTCTCCTCAGGTGTGGCCTCCAGTATTGCACACAGTACTCCAGGTGAGGTCTGACCGATGATCTGTAGAGAGGTAGGATCACATCTCTGTGTCTGGATGAGAACCCCTTTGCGATGCAGCCCAGCATCCTGTCTGCCTTCATTGCTGCTCTCCTGCACTGGGCCAAGTTGTTCATGCTCCCAGTTACCAACACCCTTAGGTCCTTCTCCTCTGTGATCCCCAACCTCACACCCCCAGCCAATAGTCCCTCTTCTGGTTCTTAGCCTCGCAGTGCATCACCTTTCACTTCTTTCCATTGAATCCAACCTGCCACTACAAAAACCATGTCTCTAGTTTGGTTAGGTCCCCCTGAAGTTTTTGCTATCCGTCCTCTTCGTCCACCACGGCCCCCAATTTAGTATCATCTGCGAACAGACTAACCCTGTTCCCCAGTCCATGTACTATATCAGAGATAAAGAGCCCAAATAGCACTGGACCCATCAGTGACCCCTGCGGCACCCTGCTAGTCACAGCTCTGGGTGCCGAGAGCTCCCCCCACCACCACCCTTTGCACCCTCTGCATCCTCCCCTGTAACCAGTTCTCTATCCATTTAGTTAGCTTTTTCCCACCCCCACTGCCATCAGCTTCTCCCCCAGTCTCCCTTGAGGCACTGTTTCAAAGGCCTTACTGAAGTCCAACTACAGGACATGTACCACATGGCCCCTGTCCAACTCCCTTGTCACCCAGTCATAATTCTCTATTAGGTTGGTTTGACAAGACCTCCCTGAGATGAACTCATGTTGCTGCCCATCTTGGAAGACATTACTCTCCAGGAATGCCACCAGCCTCTCCTTCAGTATTGCCTCCATAAGCTTACCCACTGTAGAGGTGAGACTGACTGGCCAATAATTTCCTGGCTTCTCCCTAGGCCCACTCTTGTGTATAGGTACCACATGGGCCACCCTCCAGTCCTAGGGCACACAATCCATTTCCAGTGAGGTGTTGAACAGATCTGTCAGTGGCTCAGCCAACAGCTCTGCCATCTCTCTCAGTACCCTGGGGTGGATGCCATCGGGATCTGGTGCCTTGTCAACCTTACTGCTCTCAGGCCCTCTAGCACCCTATTCCCGGTGATCACTTTGCCTGTCTTCTCCTCCCCCACTTCCCCCACCCTCTCAGCCCATGCTGGTAGTGGACCATCCCTCTCCTTAGTGAAAACAGAGCAGAAGTACTCATTTAGAATTTCTGCTTGCTTCTCCCCCTTTTCCACCCAATCACCTCCCCGCTTTATCCTCACAATATGTTCCTTGCACTTCTTCTTTTCCCTGACATACCTAAAAAAGTCCTTTTCCTTCCCGTTATGCCCAGTGCTAACCTTAATTCCCTGCAGGCCTTAGCTTTTTTCACCCTCCTGGCCACCTCCCTTGACCAACTCCCGTAAGCCTCCTTATCCTCTCCCTTCTCTGTCCTCCTCTACTTTTGGTATGCAACCCTCTTTGCCCTCAGCTCTTGCCGCAATTCCTTGTTCAGCCAGAATGGTTTCTTGGCTCTGCTCTTCTTACTCCTGGCCCTGGTGCAGTCTACTGTGGCATCTGTTAGCCCAGTCTTTATGACTCCACACTTTTGTTCTGCATCCATCCCCTGCCTTATATCCTGGAATCTCCATTACAGCATTGCTCACATCCTCCTACAGTCCACCCTACTAAAGTCCACCACCTTAGTGCCCGTGCCTCCTGTCACCCTGCCCAGCACAAGAACGAGTCACACTGTTTGGTGGTTGCTACTTACTAGTGAGTCGTCCACCCTTACCTCCCTCACCACCTCCCCATTTGCCAGTACTAGATCCAGAGCCTTGGAGGCCTTGTAGGCCCACTTACCAATTGTGTCAGAAGGTCATCTTGGAATGCATCATGAAGCACCTGCTCCCTGGTGCTGCTAGTGGCCGGGGTGCTCCAGTCAACCCCTGGTAGGAGAAAATCCCCCACTATCAACACACTCCCCCTTCTACACACCCTCCTTATCTGCTCTGCCGACTCCCCATCCAGTTCCCCAGATTGGGCTGGTGGTCTGTACACCACTCCCAGCCTCAGCTTTCTGCCCTTGGAGTCCAGGAGCTGCACCTAAAGCACCTCTGTCCTCTCCTCTTCTCCCTCATCCCTTATGCACTTGATCCCTTCCCTCACATAGAATGCAACCCCCCCTTCCAACCCCTGGTCCCTCCTGTATATCCTGTATCCTGGGATTGCCAAGTTCCAATCATGGTACTCTGTGGCCCAAGTCTCCGTCACTGCAGCAATGTCCACCTTCCCCTCTGAAAGGAGTGCCTGAAGCTCTGCAGTTTTGTTCCCCAGGCTTCTTTCATTGAGAGAGACCACCTTCCACCCATACCCCTCCTTCTCCTCGCTCTTCTCCTTGGCCTGTGTCCCTCCTCCCGGCAGTCTGAACCCTTTCTCCTCCTTATTCTTACCGGGTGCTGGCGCCTACTGTATTACACTCAGACCACTCTGTCTGCCCCCTCCTGGGGTTATTACACCTCCGTCTTTACCTATATCTAGGGGGGTGAGCCTATTAGGCTCCCCCGTCTGGACCTTTCTACCAACCTCAGTCTTTTGGCCACCCCCCCCCCCACTGGTTTAAATCCACCTTAGTTTTTTTATCATGTCACTATTTTTCCTTCAGTGGAGTGGGCTCTAGTGACATCTGACCACTGGCTTCTGCACCTCTGGACCAGGTTGTGTGCATGAGAGAAACTGGCCTTTCACCAAGCTTCGGCCATACCACTGGGAGTGCTCCGTTTTCATGTTCGGAGGTGCAGGGCATGGCCATCAGTGGCGAGATGGCCCCACTATTTTCCACCTCCATTTTCTCCTGGGAGCTGGACATGCAATGGCGTCAAAGGCATGTAGTGCTGACGCCCACCGCACTCCCCCTTCTCGAGCATGCAACTGTAGTGCAGCCGGCCTCCACCAGCTGCCTCTGGAGGGCAATTCCATACACCCACCCACCCCAGAGGAAGGAGGCCAGTCATGGGATGCTCAATCCTTCCTCTCCCCAGCCAGCCCCCAGCAGCCCGAGTCCATTCCTTAACCTGGGTCGCTGGTGTGACGCGAGGTGTGGCGTTCAGTGCCTCAACCCTCAGTGCCACTGGGCCTAAATCCACCTCAGTTGAGATATACCCCCTCTAACCCCACCTTTAATACTTCCCTCCCTGCTCAAGTGTTGCCTGTCTCCCGTGTACAAGTCACTATTCTCCCATATCCTACCCCAGTTAGTCACTAACCCATAATTTTTAGTGTGGCACCAATCCCTCAGCTACTCGTTGAACTCCTCGATCCTAACCTTTCCTCTATGTGCTTGCACATGGTACTGGAAGTACCTCTGAGAATGCCATGACTCCCCCACCCTCTCACACTGCCTGCCCAGCTCCTTGAACTTCACTATTTCCACAGTCTCCCCTGCCAAGTGAGCTTAAATCCTCAGTGCGCTGGCAGGATTTTTACCTAGCCAACTTGGTACAGCTGGCTTATGAGATTTTCTCAGAAATTATGTCTGTGGCCTTAAATAAGTGTGCCCCACTTGTGAACACTATGGTAAAGGGAAGAACCTGTCACTGGTTCACATCTGAACTCAAATCAGTTTTACTGAATAGGGACAAGCTTTGGAAAAAAGCACGAACCATGAAAGACCCAACGGACTGGTGCATCTATAGAAAAGTTAGGAATGTGTGCACCAAGTTGATAAGAGATGCTAAGGCTTCCTTCTACCTCATGGAACTGGACTCTGCCTCCAGAGCTCCTCCAAATTTTGGAAATCCATTAAGGATATGTCTGGTCATACTCCGGTTTATTCCCTGCCAGCTAAGATCATTGCTGGTAGTGTCACCATCTGCGACAAAATGGAAATTCTGGATGCTTTTAATAACCACTTTGCCACAGCAGGCCTTGCTTTTGACAACTCACCTGTAAGTTCCCTACACTCGCAACTGGATGCCCTAAGTTTGGATCCTCCTCCAACCAACTCAGTCTTTTCTCTCCAACATACCTCCGTGAAGGAGGTCAAAGAACTCCTTCTAAAGTTGGGCGACAAGAAAAGTGCAGGCGCCGACTCTCTGGATCCATACTTTCTAAAAGTTGCCTTCTATATCCTGTCTGCACCTATTACCCACCTATTCAATCTTTCTCTGTCCTATGGTACCCTCCCATCCTCATGGAAAACAGCGCATGTTATCCCTCTGTTCAAATCTGGGGACCCTTGTGATCCAAACAATTACAGACCAATTTTATTGCTTCCTACACTGTCCAAATTACTGGAACAAATTGTAAACAAGCAACTGAAATCATACGTAGAATCTATGAATCTTCTAAACCCTATGCAATCCAGTTTTAGAGCACAACACAGCACTATTACAGCCCTAGCTAAAGTTACCAACGACTGGCACCGAGACTTGGAAAACAAGAAATTTGTCTGTGCTGTGCTTTTAGACCTGAGCAAGGACTTTGACACCATCGAACATGACCTGCTCTTTTCCTCCCTTAAGACCATAGGTTTGGACTCCCTGTCCCTCCACTGGTTTGCCGACTACCTCTCTGACTGATGGCAGCAAGTTAAATCGGATGGTGAACTATCCTCCCCTTTAACCTATGCAAAGAGGGGTCCCTAAGGGTTCGATCCTGGGTCCCCTGCTGTTTGCAATCTACATGAATAGCATTGATAGTAACATAACTAAGGCCAGTATTCATCTCTTTGCAGATGACACGGTCCTCTACCTTAGTCGCTCCTCATCTGCAGCAGCCAGCAAAGACTTACAATCAGAATTCAACATTCTTCAGAGCCAACTCCTCAAGAAAAAACTGTTATTAAATGCTAAGAAAACTAAGGCTATGTTGTTTTCTCCCTTTCTACTAGATGCAAACCCAGCCACTGCCGGCACCGTCCGGCAGATTACCTCAATTCTGGGTAAAAACCTAGAATTTGTTAGCAAGTTCAAGTACTTAGGGGTATGGCTGGATTGTAAACTCTCTTTTATGGACCACATCGAAGACCTCCTAAAGAAATTAAAACAGAGGCTCGGTCTCTTCTTCAGAATTAACATCTATCTCACCAGTAATGCCAAACGATGGCTGGTTCTAACCGTATTCATCCCTTTGGTTGATTATGCCAACTTTCTTTATAACCACTGCCCTGCATCGCACCTTGCTAAACTGGACACATTGTATCACAGGGCCTTGAGATTCATTACTGGTCTACCTCATGCCACCCATCATTGTGCTCCTTATATAGCCAACGGGTGGCCTTCCTTCCACTTCAAGAGAAATAGAAATGCTTTACTGTGGACATATAAAGCCATCATCAAGAAACTTCCCCGTACATCTCTGATTGTCTCCCGCTTTGCGAACCTGGAGCCTATGCACTGCGAAACTCAGCCCTCATTTACTTGAAGGTTCCCAGGCTGAAATCACATATCGGGAGAATGACTATAAGCTTTGCGTGCCATCCTTGTGGAATACCTTACAAAAAGGAAATGAAGCTTAGCTCCCCAATCAGCATTTCTTCCTTTAAGACCTAATACAGCCATCTAGTTAAAGAAACCTGTAACAACTTTCACCACTTCCAAAACCCACACGTTGGCCAACTGGAGTTTTATGCCCACCTGCAATGTCACGCCTTCTGGAGTTCTTCTGCCGTAAGCTACCCCACCACCTCTTGTCCTCCCTATGTAGTATCCCCACCCTGTTGCCCAGTCCCACATTATCCTACCTGAATCTCCTGCCCGTCTGACCCAGCAGTGAACAGGATTGACCTTTTGAAACACCAAATTTATTTATCGCCCCCCCCGCACATAGAAAGGCCTTAACCACCCTGTAACCAAGATGATTTTTTCCTTTTTTTTCTTCTTTTAAGCCCAACCATCCAGTATATGCTCTATCACTATGCCTTTTTATTCCTTGCACTGTACTACTGTATTCCTGTTTATTTGTCCTGTACATATTGTTCATTGTTTAACCTGTGCTGTTATAATTTGTATTCCTATGTATCAGATCCATCTTGTAAATGAGCTTGCTCAATGGTGTTCGCCTGAATAAATAAAGATTTGATTGACTGATTGATTGATTTGTACCCACACGCAACACTAAATGAGGTTTCTTCTTCCCCCTTGCTGCACACTTGAGCAGTGCCTGCCCTGACCCTCCTGCAGTCAACCTGGGGATAGCTTCATCCCAAATATGGCTGTGCCTTTCCCCTTCCCCCCTATCTCACCCCTTTCAGTATAAAATCCCCCAGGATGAGTACCCTCCTGTCCCTTACCCCCTTTCCCATCTAATGCCCCTTCCACCACCCCAGTATTTGTTCTTCCCTGCCCCTTACCCCCGCCAGCTGCACCCTCTGTGGCTTCTGTACCTGCACCCCCTACCTCCGCCTTACCCCTATTCTCTGCCTTATTCCTTCCATCCCCCTTGAACCCCTTACTAGCCTGACTACTTCCTACTGGGCTTCCCATGTCAACCTCCCCTCCTCTCCTGCTGATTTCCAACCCTTCTCCTATCTCGTTGTTGTCGATTTACAGCCTCCATTCCTTTCGACCCCAATAGTGATGCCCCTCCCATCATTCCCCCTTCTTATAGCCTTCTCTCCTCCAGTCACCCCTCCTTCCTTACTAGCCCCCCTTGTACCCTTTCATCCTCGCTATCTCTTTCCCTACCTGTTGCCATCCCTGTCATGCCCCGCTTGTCCTCCCCCCTTCAATATGTTCCTTTTGTTCCTCTCTCTCCCATAGCAGAGGCTGTAGTCTATTCCTTGTCGAGACCCCTCCTACATCTCTTCCACTACCAGTTCCCTCTCCTATTTGTTCTCCTCTGTGCCCCCCCGTCCCACCCCAGGTCCCTCCCTACCCACAGCCATCTGTTCTCTCCCCTGGTACTCCTCGTGGTCTCTTCCTCCCCCATCAGGAGGGCCCCCTAGCCTCGGGCACCTCCTCCCTTCTCCTCTCTTTTCTGTTAGTGCGTCTAATACTGGGGTCAGTTTCAGTCCCTAGTTTTTCTTCCCCTGTCCCCCCTTGCCATCCCCTATTCCCCCCAGCCAGGATGCCTACCATACTCATCTGCCCTGTGACTTAGACTCCTCCCTAACCTCCACAGTTCTTCCATCAAACTAGCCAGTTGTCTACAGACCATACACCCCACCATCCTCCAAGCTCAGTCCAGGATCATGGCAGACCCACACCCTGTACACCCCACCACCCTTCCAAAGATGCCTGCCTTATTGACATGTGGCATCTGCCCCATTTTGGCACCAATCTTATGTTACGGGCTCTCACTCCTGGTTTCTGTACCCTACTACAACTGTTAAGGTCCTATTCACCCAAATTCCTGTTCCCCCCACACTAGTCCCCCTGCTGCCCCCTTGCCGACTGGGTTAATTCAGTCTCAAATCTCATCCTTTAGATACTGTATTACTGTAGCAATCCTAAAGCTTCCTTGTCCGTTTTTCATCCCTCAGCTACCATACTTTTTGTTCTCAGCCTTCATATAGTTTCACTTAGCCCAGTTAGAAATCCTATTGCACTTCAAGTATTACTCAGCTCAGTTAGAGAAATAAACAGAAAAAATAAATATGTATTATTACAGCAATCACAACAGTATAACTCGGTACTTGGCTCAGTTAGAGAAATAAGCAGAACAACTAAATCTGTATTATTACAGCAATCCTAAAAGTATCCATTCATTGCTTTGCCTCCACTCCAGAGACCCTTCTGTAATATAGGACTACACAGGACCCTGGGCAGAGGGGTGGGCATCTCTAAAGTTCCAACAGAGCTCCGTTGAGCTCGTTCACTCCCCTTCTCTCACTCGCTCATTCTATTTCTTCCAGTGCTGCAGGCTGTCCTTTTGTACTGGGCTCCTGCCTGCATTGGCACCTTTTTCTGCGGAAAAAGAAATCTGCAGCAGTCCCAACAGAGCTGCATTGAGCTCCCTCACTCTCCCTCTCTCACTCGCTCATTCTGTTTTTCCCAGCACTGCAGGCTGCCCTTTTGTATTGGGCTCCTGCCTGCATTGGTGCCTTTTTTTGCCCACAAAGAAATCTGCAGCAGTCCTGACAGAGCTCCGTTGAGCTCGCTCACTCCCGCTCTCACTCGCTCATTCTTAATCTGTCCCAAACACTGATTTTCCACAGCAACCATGATATTCTCTGCTGGAAGTGCGGAAACACATTTTGGCCAGGATGTGAAAAAAGACCTCAGCTCATGAACACTGCCACTATGATTTTCTCAATCTGTCCCAAACATTGATTTCCCACAGCAACCACATTATTCTGTGCCAGATGTTTAAATGCATATTTCGGGCAGGATGTGAAAAATGACAGCTGTACTGTTCATAAACAGGTGTGAAAAAATGGCAGTGTTGAAAATCTGGAGCGAAAATATTACAAATTTGCAAAGTTATGAGTGTGCATGGAAACTGCATAACGCACGCTCGTAAAATGGTCATTTGTTTGATTTTTTCCACTAAATTTGCAACATAGGCTTTTTAAGATCCCACCTCATGAACAGTGGCACTGTCATTTTGTTAAACAGTCCCAAAAGGTGATTCCGTGCAGTGACCGCAAAATCACGTTTCAGGACTGAATAATGCCATGTCAGTGACTGAATTCATGAGGAGGGGTCCCAATAACCCCATGTTGAAAATTTGGTGCCTAAATTCCCAAAAATGCCCGAGATATGCACCAAAGTTGAAAAAAACTTATTTATGCCATTATACAGCTTTTCGGCATTTCTTCAGTTCGCGGTTGGCTTTGAAGAGTGCAGACATGTTCCCGGTCCACCGAAGATCGTCGAACTGTGCTCCGGAGGTAAGTATGGGGTGCAGGGAGATAGTGTGTGCAGAGGGTGGCTGCGGGTTGGGGGAGGAGGCACGAGACACCGAGAGGGACCGTTTTCTAGGTTTCAGGGAGAAAAAAAAAGAGACGTTGCAGGAAGGTTTTTGTTTTTCAGGTTTGTTTTTTGCACACTGGGATGGGGTCCCAGTGTGCCACAAGTGTTTTGGGAGAGGGGGGACTGAAGCTGATGGGGATTGGGCCCCCTGTCAGCAAAGAAAGACTGTTTGGGGGGCATGATGCTGAGGGGGATTGGGCACCCCCCTCGACACACAACAAATGGTGGAGCATTATGCTGACGGGGAGTAGGCTCCCGCGTCAGCAAATGAACTGGGTCAGGGGCATGCCGACAGAGGGATTGGGCACCCCCATCAGCTTTCATGGGGCTCTGAAGTGGCATAGCTGCAGCCTAGTTGACAAAATGTTACACCAGGCAAGGTAGGTACTGCCCTTCAATGATGGGTCGCTCCCTCATTGCAGCGGAATGGCTGATGCTGCAATGACAAGACAGCCCCTGATTGCAGTGATAAAATCATTACAAGTTGGTGGTACTCTGCAGAACCAGTGTCATCAGGACAAAGGACCTGCATTGGTTGAGCACTGCCAAGCCCAACAATGCAGTGCTGGAATTGGCCGCTACAGTGCTGCACCTCCACAACCCGCTTCTCTCCTAAGCTGCCACATATTGTTTCTAGCGCATGCGCACAAGCAAACATAAAAAGGGAGCAAGTTCCATAACAATGGAACAGTCACTCCAAATGCTCTGTCACCAGATCATTTAAGCCTTGATGGAGGGACAATAAGCAAGCCTACATCAGTGGAATGGAGAGAGTGAATTGGGTGGTAGGGAACCAGGAACTCTTTTAAGTAGTCCAGACCCAAACCACACAAGGCCTTGTAAGTTAGTAAGCAGATCCTGAAGGTGATGTGCCATCACATTGGCAGTCAGTGCAGTGCACACAGAACCAGTGTGACATGTTCATTCTGTGAGGAGCCCAAAATGACTGCATCATCTGGGCTGCAGCATTTTAGACCAGCTGCAGATGTTGTATCAAAGCTCCAGATAACCCTAGGTAAAGAGTATTGTGGTATTATGAAATGGGTAGAAAGAATGCTGAATTCTGATTGGCCAAGCACTGCTTTCAGCTGTGCCGTTATCCCAGCACAACGGCCCAGCTGAAAGTATTAGGTTTAAAAATGCATAAAAATTACTAAAAATTACCCATTTCATAATCACAATAAGACACTCCAGGGAGAGTGTTATGGTGGGCTAATGGCCCTTCTCGGGTGGTGGAAGCCCCTGGCTATGCCTTGTGCTCTTCAACCCACCTCGAGGTGGGCCGTTATCCCACCATAACACACCCCCTGTCATGCCTTATTGCTTAAGTCTAACCTATTGGTGACAAAAGCATGCATGATTGTCACTAAGTCCTCCTGAGCTAGATATGGCTTGATCCTGGCAATTAGAGATGCATCCAATTTTTAATTCACTGGTGAATTTCCAGTGAAGTCGCCAAATCTGCCTCTGTGAATCATTTTGTGAAGTTTTCCTGTTTGATAGGAAATTCGCCATTTGTAAGTTCACCTTGCTTTGGTTTTTTTTAAGTGTAAATTGCACTAAAAAAAACAAAGCAAGTCAAAGTTACAAATGATGAACTCGCCAATCGCCAGTCTGATCATTCTCTGGTGTCTAGCTGCCCCCAGCCAACCGCCAGCAGAAAATGACACTCTTCCCTGAATGTCTAGCAGTCCCTTCCCCCCACTGATGGTCAGACCAACATTATTTGTTCAAACTTTCCTTGGTGATTAGTGGTCCCTTCCCCACCTATACCCATGCCCTATCTTAATGATTTCCTGGTGTCCAGTGGCCCTTCCCCAAACTTGATCACCTACCCAATGTAATGGCATTCACTGGTCAGACCTTTCCCAATTCCCTGGAGTCTAGCAGACCCCCATTCCTGATTCATTGTAGTAATTAAAAAATATACCATACATTATTAAAAAGCAGGTAAGTCCATACCCTGGTGTCTAGTGGACCCCCACCCCAACAGAGTGAACGCACCACCACGTGCTCCCACTGACCCTGGGCGGTGACTGGCACAGTCCTAAGCTGTCCACCACACTGGCCACTGTCTGAGCTGTCAATGAATGAGCACATGCTTGTACAAGTATGCGCTCATTCATTGACAGGTCAGTCAGCAACTGGTGTGGTGAAGAGCGGAGAGCTGTGCCAGTCACTGACTCTGGGTCAGGGTACGGAGGGAGCTGGTTCATGGGGCACAACCTGCCGGGGAAGAAGGTCCACAAGACACCAAGGAATGGACAACCTGTTATTTTTAATTACATATATATATATATATATAGGGGATATGACATGGTCTGACTGAAGATATCATATTTATCTTCATGATATCATATAAATATGATATCTTCAGTCAGGCCATGTCATGTTCTGTTTATACAATACATGCTTTGCGCCCCCCCCCAATACAACTCACCACATGCCCCTCTCAATGAAATGGGTGACATAAAGGTGATGGCCCTAGCAATACAACCCCACTTACAGAAATGCTGCCAAAACAGCAGATGTAATTTATTGTTTAAAAAATATCTGGTGGATCCTGCTATTTATGGTTAGTTTTAAAAAGTATTATCTGGTTTATCCTGTCATGCCCCCCCCCAACATAACAGATTACATAGGGTTTACAAATATCTGGTTCATCCTGTCAATTTAAATTACTAAAAGTATCTGGTTGATCCTGCTATTAAGTTGGGAAAAAGTGATATTTTAAATGTTTATCTGGTTGATCCTGCCACTCTGAGCACTTTCGCTTTCACTGTAATTGTAGCGTGATGAGCGCTATCCACATTGATGATTGCTACATTGTCAAATGTTTTCTAGGATGTGCCCCGGGTTCAGTAAGTGAGAAAATGCTGTGCTTTATGCTCAGCTTTCTGTCTATTGTTGAAAAAAAGCTGCCGACTGCACATAGACTGCGGCAGTGACTGAGCCGGCGGCTCTTGAACAGTAAAAGAAACGCGGCGTCTGTTGCCTGGCGGCAGACGCTGGGTGCTGCTACTGTTCAAAAGCTGCCGGCTCGACCACTGCTGCCTCTGCTCCTTCAACTGTTGACAACAGGTGGCGCATAAACGCAGCGTTTTCGAACTCTAAGCATTTGACAATGTATCAGCCAGGCTCGGTGTGGTGGCGGCTCATACAGTACAGGGAAAGATGGTGCTCAGCTATTGAGATCAACTCAGACTAATTACGATATGATGTGTAGGAATTTGGAGATAACATATGGTATGGGAACATGAAAATAACAATGTTATCTTCACTGGCCACCTCAGATATCATGTTTTATACTGTTATTTATCTGAAAAAAACATTGTATAAATGTGTATATATATATATATATATATATATATATATATATATACACACATATATAATAGATATATATATATATATATATTTTAATTATTATAGGGATGGGGATGGGAGTCCATCAGACACCTGGAAATTAAATAGTACAGGGGTCAGGATGGGTGGGTGACCAAGGGACACCATTATGTCTGGGGATTAGGTGGGGGAGGGATGACCAGACACCAGGGACTCATTAAGATGGGGCATGGGTGCGGGGGGGAGGGACCACTAGACACCAGGGAAAGTGTTGACAATTAACATTGGGGTCACCATTGGCAAGGGGGGGCCACTAGACACCAGGGAAGGAGCATAATTATCTGCTGGCGATCAGCATAGGGGTGTAAAGAACAACTAGACAAGAGGTAAAGATTGGGCCGATGATCTGCGAGGGGGCCACTAGGCACCAAGGAAAGATCAGACTGGTGATCGCTGGTGGTAGGGTGGGGCACTTTTATTTTGAACAACATCTCTTCTGTGCCAAACTCTGCTAGTGGAGTTCTGCATTTGGAGGAGTTACCAGTTTTGTATGAACCTGGACTTCACACCATGAATTAACTTTGCAAACTGAAGGGGTTTTGCTAATTGATCCACAGGTCAGAGTTTCCCAACTTTGCACCTCTCTACTGGTGATGTTGCAGAGGTGGTAAAAGACAAATTGGACCAGAGATGACACCTGTTGTTCTAGCATTAATATGCAGTCCAAAATGATCCCCCGGGTCTTTACCAAATCAGTTGCCATGAGGGAGTGGTCACCCACTTATGAGAGATCCACACCATCCACTGCAGTGAATCCCCAGTTCATTCACCATAACCTCAGTCTTATCTGAATTGAGACATAACTGATTAAAAGCCATCCTGTTGCTTATTTCGGTCAAGCACTGACTCAACACTGAGGCCTCAAGATCATCATCAGGAGAACAAGACAGGTACAGCTGAGTGGCATAAGTGCAGCCATGAAACCCAATCTGTACTGTATGATGGTCTCCCCCAGCAGCAGCATGTACATGGAAAACAAAATGAGGGCAAGGATCGAGCCTCGTGGAACTCCACAGGTCAACACAGAGGCCTTCGAGGTAAAATTCCCCAAGAGGACCTGCTGTGTTCTCCCACTTATGTAAGACTCATACCAGTACAAAACTGCTCCAGTGAGGCACATATAGTCCCTCAGGCAATCCAAAACCACCCCATGGTCAATGGTGTCAAATGCTGATGAGAGGCCAAGAGCACCAAGATGGAATGTTGCCATCAGTCCCTCACAAGAAGGAGGTCATGGGTTACTCTAATGAGAGAAGTCTCAGTGCTATGCTAGTGCCAAAATCCCAACTGGAAAGGTTCATAGATGGAGAAAGACTCCAGGCAGTCTATTGGCTGCTCCGGCACCACTTTCTCAATAACCTTCCCTAAAAAGGGGAGGTTAGAGGCAGGCCTCTAGTTTGCTAGAATGTCAGTGTCCAAGGATGTTTTCCATTTGAAGGGGGATAACCAAAGCTTGTTTTAGGGCAGATAAGAAGATACCCTCTCTCAAGGACCCATTCATGATCTCCATGAACACTGGACCCAGGAACCCGCAACCAAGAATCAGCCATGTCGGTCCCAGGTCCAGCATACAGTTGGTGGTGTGCAAACTGGAGATCACCTAGATCACCTAAGCCTCAGAAACAGGATTACACTCATCCAAGACCGGCAGATATACATCACCAAAGGTATGACTACTACTGACCCATACTGAGCCACCCAAGAATTACCTGATCTGATGGCAGCCAACTTGTCAGTAAAACAAAGTCCAAACTTTTCTCACTTTTCTGCAGAAATGCTACGATGGACTGCAGATAGGAAGGGTTCAGCAACTTATTAACAGTGCCAAGGAACTGAGTTGGGTGATTTTTCCCTGCAACAATGGACTGTGACAGAAACTCTGCCTTTTCCAGGTTGTTTGCACATTGATACTCAGCATAGTGAATTTTCTGTGCCACGATGTCCTCCACATGCCTGGACCTTCACCAAGAATGCTCTAACTTCTATCCCTTAATCTTCAATGGATGTAGCTCAGCACAATACCACAGTGAACTATGACAGGAGGTAAAGGGATGAATGCAATAAGTGCAATAGAGTCTAGCGCAGCCATGATTACCATTTTATAGTGCTCCACTGCCACCTTCAGACCTTGTGCACATGCCAGCAACATAGCCGAGACATCCAGTGCCTCCTGGAGTTTGTGAGGCTCTAAATTATGTTTAGGATAGCACCAGATAATCTCCACAGGAGGGGTATTTACCCAAGGGACTTTTTTTTGTAGTTAAACATTTTATTGTTGACTTAAGCACAAGGGACTTAATACTAGAATGATACTGCATGATGGTCTGATGAAGAGACTGGATCAACCTTGACCACACAGATGTCAAGTCCTGATGAGAAGATCAGTTCTAATGTGTGACTTTGCTGATGGGTTTCATAGATAACAGCCTGTGTCAGTCCCAGTGAAGACATCAACTGAAGAAGTTCCTGTTCAAATTGAGAGGATTCCTGTTTGATTCAAGCATTGAAATCCCCCAGCACCAACAGTCTGTGAATATCCAATACCTGTTCTGCAATGAAGTCCGCCAGCTTCTGCAGAAACTCAGTCCCACTGCCCAAAGGTCAATAAATGAGAATGATTCTGCCACTGACACCTGAACCACATCTAGCCATGACACATTCAAATGGTCTGAAGGTTCTCATGGGGAGTGCAGTGAAACCAGGGTGGATCTTAAGCAGATGGCCACCCTGCACCCTCTGCACTCCATCCTCAGGCAATTTACCATAGAAACAATTGGCAGGACAGATGCCCCCAGAGCTGGTCCAGAGTCATTGCCCAGCCAGGACTCCATGATACAAACAAGGTCAGCTGAGGAATCAATGATACTACAGATGGCAACTGGGTATGAATGTGACCCTTTACGTGATAAAGTGATAGCTGACTTATTATATGAGACAAAAATGGGATTATCGAGTGAATAAAAGACTAAACCAAAGGCCAAGTACTTAATCATCATGATGCAATCAAATTATTGCTGAGGATAGTGAGCCAATTATCACATTATCACTATTATGCTTCATATGTTTGCAGTAAAGTTAGTTGTGCTGTTTTGTTCACAGGTTTTTTTTCAGTTTTTGGTAACTCTTCTGTTTGTCTTTCCTGCATTGTACTTGTTTTCAGCTGCTTCTGTGAGTGTTGTGAGTCCAGACCAATTACAATGTAAGGTAGGATGATGATGTCACTACTTTTATTTTATTGAGAACAAAATGACCGTTTTCCGCTCCCAGCAGTTATTTTATTGAGAACAAAATGACAGCTATGAGATTACTGTTGAAGAAACTGTTTGAAACTCTGGGTTGTGATTAGAGGTGCGGGTCCACATGTAATATAATGTCTATTAATTTAATCCTATGGGAGTCGTGAGTCATATCCTCATAGATTCTGACCCTGTGTGCCTCTTTGTATTATGTAGGTATTTAACTGCCTGTGCAATTTGTTGTATTACTGTGCACTATAAATTGTTCTCCCAGCTTCTGGTTGCTACTAGATTTGACCTTACTATATAATTTCATTATACAGTATCTATCTGTCTGTCTGTCAGTCCATCTGTCTATCTATCTGTATTGATATCTGTCTGTCTGTATGTGTGTATATATATATATATATATATATATATATATATATATATATATATATATGACCATATATATTTTAGTGCCTTGTATTGTGAATTGCTGTCCCTGCTTTCCATGCCCCAGAAATGAGACCTTGATGAATGCTGCTTGCTCACCTAGCAAAATATGTCTCAAATAAATGAAAAATGAGACATACAGTTTAGTCAAGCACCTTATGCCCCAGGATTAGATTAACAAAGGTAACCCAGCCTCTAGAGTGCCATATGTTGATTATTAAGATAAAAACATGTAGTTATTTATTTGTTGTTAAACAAATGCTTTAACAGTTACAATACTTTAATTATTCTATTTTACATGAGGGTTCCTCTCCATTTTAGCTAAGCCTTTTAGAATATTGTCAGTCAAACAGACTGCTTCAATTTCAGCCACTGTTTTGTAATTCCTAGTAAGGCTACCGTGGGGGGTCCACTGTACGATAGAACTAGGAATTTAGTTAACTTCACTTTTCAAGTATTTGACTTACAAAAATTAGATAAAACCTTCCAAAATAAAGGGTCAGGAAATCATTTATTTTCAAATGTAAAGCCAAAAATGTGAGTACTTCCAAAATTGCTGATGACGGAAGTCAGAAATTACAGAAATTTTCTAAAAGAAGCTATGTTTTGTCACTAATATATTAACATCTGCAAATTGGTCCTTTCTAAAATACTAGCTTCCAAAGTGGGATCCTGGGTCTGTTTTGACTGCCATAAAATTGAAATGCCTTCCATATTTCAACTCATGGAAGTTTTAGACTTCCACTGACAATAAATTTACTGAACCCCTGGACAGGACTATTCAGAATGCAGAATTTGCTGGCATAAACCATGCAGAATAGAACTTCCTTTTCTGAAATGCTTTACAAAATTTCTTTTAGAATTCTGCAGAATTTGGAAAAACATAATTTCCTGCAGATCACGTAAACCACAAAATAATTTTCCATGGACTGCAGTAAAAGAATACAAAGTTTATGTAACCTTTGAATAGTGGTGGGTGAAGTTGGCAGAATTCAATTCACAGAGAAATCTGTGAAATCCCTCCCATTTCACATAATGAAATGCGAAATCTTACCTGGTGGAATGGCAAAATTTTGCCTTCCACAATGAAATTTTGTCTTCCACAGTGAAATTTTGTCTTCCGTCCATGGGTGAAATTTCACCTTATGAGGGTGTACAAGTTATAGCTAGATCCCTGGTGGCTAGTGGTCCCTCCCCCACCTCTCCCACATGTACATAAAAATCCCTGGTGGCTGTCGGTCCCTCCTCCCACCTGTCCCACATCATGTAAATATTTATCCATGGTGGCTAGTGGTCCCTCTTCTCCACCTGGTAATAAGTAAGCTGCCCACCACAGAAATATACAGTAACCCCTTCCCCCAATTGCATCCCTCCATATCTCCTTCTCCTGTTAAAAAAAAAATCTCTGGTGGTCTAGTGGGTTTTTTGTATTAATTAAACCCCCTCCTGATCCCCAGTTCCAAAATATCCCTGGTGATCCATTGCCCCCTCACCCAGCCTCCCCAGCAGCCAGATGTCCCCACCACAACTCCGCTCCCACCCCCATCCTAAATCCTGGCAGCGGCAGACTGACACAGCCCTCCTCTCTCCTCCACACCTGGCCTGTTGACTGAGCTGTCAATGAAGCTCATTCATTGACAGCCCAGTCAGTGGACTGGCCATGGAGGAGAGAGGAGGGTTGTGCTGGTCTGCCATTGGATCACCAGGGATTTATTGGAACTGGAGATTGGGAGGGGGTTTAATGAATACAAAAACCCACTAGAACACTGGATATTTTTTTTAACAGGAGAAGGAGATTCAGAAGAATGCAGGTGGGGGGGTTATTGTACATTTCCACAGCGGGCAGGTTACTTATTACTGGGTGGAGGGAAGGGACCACTAGCCACCATAGATAATTATTTACTTGTGGGACTGGTGGGGGGAGGGACCTCTTGCCACCAGGGAGTTTTCTGTACATGTGGAACAGGTGAGGGGAAGGACCGCTAGCCACCAGGGATCTAGTTATAACTTATACCCTTGAAATTTCACCCATGGAGGGAAGGCGAAATTTCACTGTGGAAGGCAAAATTTTGCCGAGGTAAAATTCCACCTTCTGTGGAAATATTTCACAAAGTGCTCCACAATGCAAATTTGACCACTTGGCCAGCACTCCGTGGGTGAAATTCAAATTTGCACATCACTACCTATGAATTACTATATTCAGAATTCTTGACCCACTTCATTCACCCAGGATTGCCATCTCAAACAAAGCAGTCACTTTTACTCACCAAATTCAAAATTCTTGACCACTTCACTCAACAATGATTGCCATCTCAAACATGACTACCATCTTTACTCACCAAAAACATTGAACAAGGCCCTAAAAACTAAAATTCCCATACATTTAAAAAAACTGTGCAGAAATTTGAATTCCTGTTTGCCATGATAAACAAATATTCTATCTATTAAATGTGTGGAAAGATGAATGAAAGTTGGGAGGAATTACTTTTTACTAGTTATGTTTAAGAAAAGAAGATACCTGTTTTAAAAAAAAAATTGAACATTTTATTTTTCAATTGTTTCTGAAATTGTAATTTTTTTTTCAATTGTTTCTTAGTTTATGCATTTTATAAGTGCACTGAGATCATCCAAGCAGTTGGTTGCCTGGGATTAATATACTTCCAAGTACTGAAGGCTCACCTTGGATGTGATAGACGTTGTCTTACAGGGGCAGTGTTCGTGGACCTGACTCGGACTTTTGATTTAATAAACCATGTTTTGCTTTTTCTAAGCTTAAAAGTATGGGGTTTTTTTGGTTTGCTGGTATTCTTTCTTAAGAGTTTTTTAGAAAGAAGATCTCAACAAGTGTTTGTTGAGCCTTCATTATCTGATCTACGGTTAAACCCTAGAGGCGTTCCACAGGGGTCCATTTGTGGCCCCCTGTTATTTCCAATATTTATAAATCAAATCCCCTCTATTTTTTCAGCTAGTCATTGTCTTCTCTATGCAGATGATTTGATTTTGTATAACCAGAATTCGAATATTGAGTTGGTTAATGTTGGTTTACAAAATGATTTTGATAAACTTGGTTACTGATTGTTAAATAGTCAGATGATTCTAATGTAAAAAAGACCAAGTGCATGGTATTTGGGAGCACTCCTCATTTAAAATTAAATCCTTGCTTGCACATACTTGATTGATGTGGTGACTCAGTAGAACAGGTTAATGAATTCAAGTATTTAGGAGTTCTTCTGGATCCTTGCTTGGGATTTTTTCCACAGGTAAAGGCTGTTAGTAGGACTATTAACTCAAAATTGGGCTTGTTATACAAATTTAAGGCTTAGTTGTCATTGGAATCTCATAAAGCTATTGCTATGGGCACCTTGTTACCTCATTTTGATTATGTTTCTTCTTTATATTTTGGTTTAAGAGTAACGGAGGGGAAGGTTTTGAATATGGCTTATAATAATATTTGTTGATTTGTTCTTGATGTTCCACGAATGACACATCATTGTGTCTTATATTCCTCCTTGGGTTGGCTATCTCCCAAATTAAAATTTGCCTATGCACTTGGTAATTTGATACATCATGCTATTTATGCTAGTAATTATTTCCCTTTTTCTGATTTGGTAGAAATCAGGGATTCTCAGGTTAACTTGCGTTCAAGTCAAGGAATTGTTTTGAGGTCCATTGTTAACAGGAGAAATATCGATTTTCGATCTTTTATGTCATCTGCTGCTCATTTATGGAATAATTTACCCCTTTTCCTTAGATGTATTACTTCAGTAGTGGGATTTAAGGTTAAATTTAAATGTCATTTATTATCTGTTGATGTATGTAATTGTTATTTTATTTATTTATTTTTTTTTATTTTATTTAAACAGCAGTTTGGAAAACCTTTGAGCCATAGGCTCATTTACAAAGGTACCTTGTCACAGTAAGACAAACCAAAATACACAGTATAGCAGTACAACACATAAGTATAACAGTAAATTAAGACATAGATACAAACAAGCTGGTACAGGTAGGATGGATGCAAACAATACCAGAGTTATGTTGTCCTTAGCAGCTTAGTAATAAGCTTTGTCATAAGTATTGAGTACAGCTTTGACTAGCGGCAGTTACAGCATTGGGTGTTAATAAGGTGGTTACGTAAGGAAGTTTTGAAGCACGATGTAGTTGGAGCTTCGGAGATGGAGGGGGGCAGTGTGTTGAACCAGGAGGCAGCCCTAAAGCTGAAGGCTCTTTGGCCATGAGAGGTCCTAGCTCTAGAGATAACAAGAGAGGTTTCCCCAGAGGTCCGAGTATGAACTAGTGGGACAGAGCGGCGTATGGTGGTGGTCAATCCTGGTGGGGAAAGCCCAAGGAGGGTCTTTTTTGTAGGGGTGCAGGTAAGATATTTGAGGCGCTCGTCAAGATCAAGTACCAGTGCTTTAGCATACAGTAGACAGGTGTGTGTCATCCTAGGTGCTCCAGTAATTAACCTGCAGGCCTTATTCAGAGTAGTGCAAATTTTATGGAGTGTGGTCTGGTCAGCAGCACCATACACCGGCAGTCCATAGTCCACTAGGGACAGGATAGAGGAGGTGACTGCGAGTTGAAGAGCCTCCGGGGGGAGGCAGTGTTTATACCGATGTAAGATGCCCATTCGGATATTAGTGGCAGTGGCTAGGGCAGCGATGTGTCCATGGAAGGAGAGGAAGGGGTTAAAATGGATCCCTAGGTATTTATAGGAGCAAACTTGTTCGAGTGGGAATGAGGACCCAGAGTGAATGAGGAGTTTGAAGTTGCAGGACTTGTTTTGGGGATGAGAGAAGAACATGTTTTTTGTTTTTTTAAGATTTATCACCAATCTATGTTCCTTGAACCAGCCCTCGGCTTCAGTGAAGGACTTCTGCAGTGAGTCCTGGAGGGCAATAGGGTTACGACTTGAGGCAAAGATGACTGCATCATAAGCGTACAATAGAATGTTCCCCGAGCAAGAGCGTGGAAGGGTGTTAAGGTAAAGGTAGAATAGTAAGGGGCCCAGAATGGAGCCCTGGGGAACCCCAGAAAAGATGGGACAGATGTCTGAGTAGGTCCCATTAATCTTTACACGCTGTGAGTGGTCAGACAGATAACTGGTGCACCAGGAGATAGGCCCAGCAGCAAAACCAGAGAGACTAAGGGCATCAAGAAGGAGGGGGTGGGAGACAGTGTCGAAAGCTTTAGAGAGGTCAATGAAGACAGCACCAGCCAGAGAACCAGTGTCTAAGGAGGAGTGGAGAAAGTTGGAGAACTGTAGGAGGGCTGTGTTGGTACTGTGGCCCGCTCGGAAGCCATGCTGCTCAGGACAAAGGACATTGTAGGTGGAGAGGCAGTCAGAGATTTGAGAGGCCACCACTTTTTCCAAGGCCTTGGAGAGAGGAGAGAGAATGGAGATCGGTCGATAGTTTCCAGCCACGGTCCTATCACCACCTTTAAAGATAGGGGTGACAGTGGTGACTTTCCAGGCAGTTGGAATCTTCCCCAGGCAAAGAGAGTGGTTGATGAGGCATGTGATCGGGGTAAGGACTGTGTCTAAGACCAGCCGTAGGATACACGGATCAAGGGTGTCACTGCCTGTACTATTACTCTTGAGGGCAGTGACAAGGTGCGGCCTAAGTTCTTGGGCAGAAACACGGTGGAGGAGAAAATAAGGGCGAGAAAGATTTACGGCAGGTGCTGGGGAGGAGGGTCAAAAAAATTTTTAGGGAGGATAGGGCTAAGGTCAGTGAATGAGGTGTTGAGGTGGTTGGCTATGAGGGCTGGGTCTGAGGATATCACACCATTAATGTTGATCTGGGTGGGTGGGGGGGAGTGTGCACTCCCATTTAACTGTTTAATGTTATCCCAGAAGGTTCTGGGGTTCCCCCATGAGGCAGTGAGTGAGGACCGAAAGTGCTCAGACTTGGCCTTTCTGATGGCCCTAGTGCACTTGTTTGGTGGCAGCATATAACCGCCTGTCATTGGGCTGGCCAGTCTCAATGGCAGGTGCCATAGGTTGTCCCTATGTTTGAGCTGGTGGATCAAAGCTGGGGTAACCCAGGGGGCATTCTTCCTTTTAGAACGGCGGGTCAACACTGGGGCAAAGATATCACAGACATTATTAAAAGTTTGGGTAAAGAAGGAGAGAGCTGTGTTGATGTCAGGAGTTGCCTGTATAGGAGACCAGTCAATTTGGGACAGAAATTCCTTAAGTTTTATCAGTCCACCAGGTATTAGAAGCCGCCAGCATGTGAACTGTGCTATGGGTTTGGGGACTGAGGTTGACCAATGGGGGAGTGATCGCTGAGAGAGTCTGGGAGGACTTGTACATTGGGGATCCGATTAGGGCGGTTGGTGAGTACCACATCAAGCAGGGTACTGGAGCCTCTCTTGGGGTTAGTCCTGGTAGGGTGGATAACTAGTTGCGTTAGGTCTATTGCAGAAAAGGAGTCTCGGGTAGAGGGAGGAGGAGGGCTGAGCCAGTTGACATTTAAGTCACCCACCAGAATTTGATCAGCGGAAGGAGGTGAGAGGTAAGGTATTCTGTAAGAGAGGCAATGGCCTGCGTTTGGTCCCTGGGGGGCACGTATGCAGTAGTCAGATAAAGGGTCCTTTAAAGGGTCAGGGATTAGTTTCAGCGTAAGTGCCTGGGCCCTGGAGTCAAGGATGGAAGCGGGCAGGGCTAGTGCGGGAGAGATTCCTTGACATAACAGTGCAGCCACGCTCGCCCGCCTCCAACACGGCCGGATGGGTGGTGGTGAAAACCAGGAAGGAGACTAGAGTCAGTGGAGGATTTCACAGCCAAGTCTCAACCAGGGTGATGACATCAGGGTTAATTGATGTGACCAGGCATTGTAGTGAGTCAAACTTTTTAGGAGGCTACAGATATTCATGGAGACCATGCATAGGCCTGTGGTGCGAGTTGGGGAGCCTCTGGGAACCGGGCCAGGGTTTGATGAATGTTCCCTGACAGGAGTAGTAGCATGACTAACACCCTGGCTGGGAGATGGTGAGAGGTTTTCCTACGATTGACATGGGGAGGGAGGCTAAGGAGCAGGGGTGGGCAGGGAGGTACAGGAGGGAAAGCAAGAATAAGAAGACACCCAGATGTGCCTGAGGTGAAGAGAAAGCTATGGGGAGGGCGGGAGGACGGGGACACACAGAGGTCCCAAGGGGCAGGAGGAGGTTCAGGAGCAAGGGAGGGAGGGTGCCAGGGCACAGTGTGGACTAGCAGATGGGTAAGTGGGTAAGTGCACTGCTAGTGGGGATAGGCACAGGAAGAGCGTGAGGCAGGGCCAATACATTGTGGTGAGCAAGATCCCAGGAAGTAGTGCTGTACAGGTAGGAGTAGGAAGTAGTGAGGAGCATAGGTCCTCTAGTGGCCAACAGGTATAACCTGCAAATGGGAAATGAGAGATAGAGTTCTGGGCAACAGGGCGTGATGTCACGGATGTGATGTCACGGGGTGGATCCTTAAATTGACAGCCGCCCCTGGGTGGGAGGTGGTTAGGTGGTAACCCAGACAAGCAAAGCGCCGTCGGGCTAGCACCCCTCTGCAGGCGTCCAGACGAAGAGAAGAGGCTCTCTTTACCTCTAAAGTTATCAGTTATTTATATTGTTAGTTATGTTTTTGTATGTTTACTGCTGACTTGTCTTTGAGGTCGGACCTGAAAAAGGGCTTTGTCCAGTGACCTTACCCGGTTAACAAATTTAAAATAAAAAAAAAATAAAAAAACTATTTTCCTTAGTGTTCATTATCAGAAGACAACAAATGCCCTGCCATCTGTTATTACTTACTTATAAAATGGGGTTTCAGAAAATCATCAAATCTAATAGCCACATTGGTTGATTAATGCTCTGGAACCCCCCACCAGAGTGCAACAAACCTACCTTAGTCTACCTAGAAACAGCCATTTTATTTTAGAAGAAAGCAACCGTCACAGCATTAAATTATTTTGCTCTGCGCCTGAGTTCATTTTTAAGTCTTCTTCTTCCACTCATAAAGTTATAAGCCTTGTTTTTCCTAGAAAGTTAAATTACCAAGTTTGTCATCATCATCATCATCATCATCATCCTCATTCTTGTTCCATGTGTGTAATAAAACATTTTTTAGATTACTCCAGTTTCAAGTCCTTTTTTTAATTATGAATTGCAGTTTCTCTACCAAATCAGGCTGCTCACGTACCCCCTGAAAGCAATCTTTAAGTATTTGTTCTACAAACCACCTGTGCAAGAAGCAGTCCTCATAACTCTCTGTGACAATCACTTCTAAATAACTAAGCTACTTGCAACTTGTGCAGGGAGCAGCCCAACTCTTTTGTTAACAGAACAATTTGAAAGTAAAGGTGGGATTTGTGCTGAGTTAGAACTGCAAGATAGTAACTTCTTTAATAAGTAGAAGTACATGTCAATTTATTTAGTTTGTTAGCAGTTTACAAACCTTTCTATCTATACGTTATAATTTTATGAAGATATTTCATATTTTAAAAGCATAACAAGCTGTCTTAGGCACGAGTGCATGCACTGGCCTTGTGCCTTACAACGCAACTGGGGAATACATTAATTTAACATATGGCCATGCCATGTCATGGCTTTTTGCTTACATTCAGAGTGAAAAAGGAACCTTGTAAGGATTATGGTTATAGATAAATGCAAGTAGGTTATTACTTGATAGAGTTCAGTAGGGGTTAGTTTTGGTATTCACCAGAAGAGGGGAAACAAGTGTGTAAGGTTATAATATTGATGAATTGAAGGAGGTGATTACTTGAACAGATTACAGTGGGGGTTATCATTGGTACTGTATATACTGTACTAAGGGAAGGTTTGAAAAAGCTATACATAAATGCAAGGAGATTATTATTTGATGTAGTTCAGTAGAAGTTACTCTTGGTATGCAAAGTGGAAAAGGATTTAGGAAAAGTTTACAGAATAATGCAAGAGAAATGAGCAGATAACTTCTCAGTACAGTAAAGTCACTGCAAGTCAATTTTAAATCATGATAGAAACATGAAAGGAAAGGTGTGACCCACTGGGATTTGAACTCAAGCCCAGTGCTTTAACCACTAAGCTATGGGGCTCACGTGATTAGCATGCCTCTAGGCTTAACCTTTAGACACACACATTCCTTTCTACAGTATGTGTTGCATAACCTGCAACTAGGCACATGTCAGAGAGACAACCAGATAACATTTCAGTATAGTAAAGCAACTGCAACACAATTTTTAATCATGATGGAAATGTGAAAGGAAAAGTGTGACCAATGGTATTTGAACCCAGGCCCCAGGCATACCATGGCAGTGCTCTAACCACTAAGCTATGGGGCTCACATGATTAGCAGGCCTAGGGATTTCCCTTTAGACACACACATTCCTTTCTATGTGTTGTGTAACCTGCAGCTAGGCACATGTCAGAGAGACAACCAGATAATTTCTCTGCATAGAAAAGCCACTGCAAGGCAATTTTAAATCACAATGGAAATGTGAAAGGAAAAGTGTGACCCACTGGGATTTGAACCCAAGTCCCTGGCATACTTCGCCAGTGCTCTAACTACCAAGCTATGGGACTCACTTGATTAGCAGGCCTCTGGGCTTTCCCTTCAGGCACACACATTCCTTTCTATGTGTTATGTAACCATCAGGATTTAAAATTGCCTTGCAGTGGCTTTACTGTGCTGAGAAGTTATCTGTTTGTCTCTCTGACATGTGCCTAGTTGCAGGTTACTCAACACATAGAAAGGAATGTACGTGCCTGAAGGGAAAGACCAGAGGCCTGCTTATCATGTGAGCCCCATTGCTTAGTGGTTAGAACACTGGCATAGTATGCCGTTTACCTGGCTTCAAATCCCAGTGGGTTACACTTTTCCTTTCATGTATCTATCATTATTCATGATTTAAAATTGCCTTGCAGTGGCTTTACTGTACTGAGAAGTTATCTGATTGTCTCTCTGACATGTGGCTAGTTGCACGTAATGCAACTCATAGAAAGGAATGTGTGTATCTGAAGGGAAAGCCCAGAGGCCTGATTATCACATTTGCCCCATAGCTTAGTGGTTAGAGCACTGGCATGGCATGCCAGGGGCCTAGATTCAAATCCCAGTGGGTCACACGTTTTCTTTTCAGATAAATGCAAGGAGCTGATTAAAGGATGGCAAATAGTGGGGGTTCCTGTTGGTATGCACTAGGAGATGGTTTGAAAGGGTTACAGACAAATGAATGAAGCTGATTACTTGAGTGGGCTTAGTTGGGATTACTGTTGGCATGCTCTGGATAAGAAGGTGTGGAAGAGTTATGGATAAATACAAAGAGCTAATTATTTGATGCTTCTCATTGGGGATTAATGTTGGTACATGCCAAAAAGGAGGTGTGAAAGGGTTACAGATAAATGCAAGGAAATTATTACCTGATGGTTTTCAATTTGGATTCCTTTGGTATATACTATATAAAATGGCATGACAGGGTTATGGATAAATACAGTGAGCTGATTACTTGATGAGGTACAGTGAGGATTAATGTTGGTATACTCTAGAACAAGGTGTAAAAAAGATATGGAAAAAAAAATATAAGGAGCTGATTATTTGATGGGGCTCAGTAGAGGTTACTGTTAGTATGCACTAGATAAGGTGTGAAAGGGCTATGGATATATACAGTATAAGGTGCTGATTACTTGATGGAGCTTAGTAGGGGTTATTGTTGTTATGCACTAGATAAGATGGTGTGAAAGGATTATGGATGTATACTGTATACAGCGCTGATTACTGTTGGTATACAGTAAGGAAAAGGAAGCGTGAAAGAGTTTATTTAAATATTTAATTAATTAAATAATTCTTGGCTTGTAAAACTTTTGAGCTGAAAGCTCATTTACAAAGGGTCCGTGTCATGTTACAACAATCAGACAAACATTGGGCACTATGCACGATGCGGGCGGGGTATGCGGAAAATGCTCATACCCTGCCTGCGTAGTTGTGCACCCACAGACAGGTGCAAACATGTTGGCATGCACAACTGGTGCCCACCTGTCTGTGGCTCCTCTCCCCAGTGCACAGGACACCACAGGGCGGCCAAGGATGGAGTTGCAATCCCTGGCGGGCATCCAATGGTATGCCCATCCCTGCATCCACAGTGAATCCCTCGCACAGTGAGGCACGGGTCTGGGGTAGTGCATGCCTACCACAGATACCTGGATATGGGTGGCATATCCTCTGCAGCCAGTCTGCCCACTGTCTGAGCCCTAGAAATGCAGCACCCTCTGGGTGCCCTGTTGGACCCTGGTGTATGGACCCTGCCTCTGGTCCACACCCCAGCAACAGCAGCTGTGCCTCACCCCATTGTGGCCATACCCCTGAGCCCCGGTAGGTGAGCAGTGACACAGTCTCCCCCAGCACCATACCATCCCTGTGCCACTGATCAGGTGCTGTGTCAGGTGCTCACCTGTTCCATCGCTCCTGCCCTCTCTGACTGCCCAGTGGGCAGGGCAGAACGGTGAACTTTGTCCAGGTTCCCTGCATTTGACAGGTGCTGACCGTGGGGGCATGCAGTGGGTTATGGCAGACTCAGCCATGGTGTAGCCTGCACCCTACTACACCCTCCTATGTGAAGTACATTGCAGCTTTGAGCATGCCACATAGTGCTGGCATGCCCCAGCCCACCCCTGCGCATTGCTGTCCACATGGTTGGGGGTTCAGGCATGTATCTGGTGCGTGACCCCTTGGTGAATGCCATGAGTGTTTCACTCCACGGCATTCATGTGTGTGATGCCAACTCACCCGGTTTCCCTAGGCATGTTGGCATCGTGCATAATGCCCATTGCAAATAAGAGAATTGAGAAATTTGTCATATAGAGGAATAGGCATATTTTGCCGGATATGACAGGCAGAAGTAAATCAGCCTGAGCTGACCTTGTCTGATTTCAAAAAATACAAGAAGAACATCAGATAAACTGGTGCACAGAGAGTCAAACAAAATGAGCAGTATTTGCACATTATTACAGCATTGTTTCAAGCAGGAGAGAATCAGTCAGAGTTGATCTAGTCTGGTTAAGGGGTAAGTGAAGGGGTGGAAAAGGTAAGACATGGAGGCAAGGGGAGGGTAGTGAAGGGGTGAGGGGGTGGTGATGGGGGTGATAGGGGGTGTGGAAAGAAGATGGTGGTAGGAGGAGATGGGGTGGAGGGGTGGAGACAGTGGCAATGTAGGGAAGGGGGTAGGTGGAACAGTGATGCAGGGAGGAGGTGGGGCTAATGCTAATTAGGACTGGCAGTCGCAGCTGCAAAGTGCAGTTAGGTGTTAGCAAAGTTTTCTCTTAAAGGGTCCTAGTTTAGGTTCAGACATTATGTCATAAGGGAGGTAATTTAGTTAACAAGGCACATGGTAGACAAAGGACAGGTGAGCTTGTGAGGTTTGTCAAAAAGGGACTTGGAGAGACTGTCTGGTCATGCTTCACATTCGATGGGGATTGTGCACGTGAGTGAGGAGTTGCTGGATTGCTGCAGGCAGGCTTTCTTATCTAGGAGACATACTTGGTATTTCATCTTGCATTTCAGGTACAGCCAATTGGTCTGTGAATTTGTTTCACAGGTATGTGTAAGCCTGTGGTCTCTAGTTATTAGCCTGCATAACTTGTTTAGTGCTGTGTTGATCCTTTTAAAAATTATATCAGAGGTGGAGCCATACTCCACCAGACCTTAATCAATGATGGAAATGATTGAGCTGGTCACTGTGACTCGGAGCGCATATGAGATAACACAGTGTCTGTGCCTATAAAGGAGGCCAATCCATGTATTAACTTCCTTTACCACGTGCTCAACGTGATTGGCAAAGGATAGTGAGCTGTCGAGGGTTACTCCTAGATATTTTACTGTTCAAGTGGGGTATTATGGCTATTCCATATGGTTAGTTGGTATGCTTTATGCTTGTTGTGGAGATTAGCAAATAGCATGGTCTTCATTTTTTTATAGTTCATCAGAAGTTTGTGATTTGAGAACCATGCTTCAACAGCCAAAACGTTTTACTGGAGTTGCATTTCCATGAGGTGAGGGGTCAGGCTTACTTGTGAAGATGATGGCATTGTCTGTGTAGAGGAGAATATTAGCCACACTGACACTGGGAAGGTGGTTGAGGAAGAGACTAAAGATTAGGGAGCCTAAGATTGAGCATTGTGGGTCACCTGTGTGCACTTGTTTGCTGTCAGAGAGGATTCCGTTAATTTTTACCTGTTGGGATCTGTGCCCTAGATAACTTTTGAACCAATCCACAGCTTCAGTTGAGAACCTGGTGGAGGGAAGATTGTCCAGTAGTAATGAATGGTTGACCGTGTCAAATGCTTTTGAGACGGGTTATGGATAATTATACAATGGCATCCAAGAATTTGTGATTTTGATTGTCTGACTGTCACATTTGAGTGTGGGTAAATCTGTGCCAGTCATTCAAGCTGACAGAAGCACAACACATATCAATACATCTGAGCCCCAGAAAGGTTCAGAACAAACCTGCCATCATTTCTCCTCAAGAACAAACCTGCCATAATTTCCCCCCCCACTACAGCCAGGTGCTTACATGCTGCTGCTGCTGACTTGCAAACTGCTCACACTACACCATCTCTCACTTTCTGCAAACTAACTCAAAAGAAACACATTTCAGAAGGCAAATCAGAAGTGGCCAAACTCCCACCATGGTTCTCTCTGTGATTGCTCCTAGTTATTTGCGTATCCCCCACTCACAGTACACTTATAAAGCTGGCTGCACTGATGCCACAGCCACTTGCCTTGCTTGCCATTTGCCACCACTTGTCAAAGCATCAGCTACTCTCACCATTCCTGTCTCAAAATCCCTCTCCTACTCACAGCAGATCTCATGCTCTGCAACAGCTTGTACCACCATGAGATGAGAGCTGCTCACAGCACAGTCTTTCTTACTTCAAATCGCTTGCACTAAGCTTTCAGTTTGCAGGAGACTGCAGATCCATACAACTCACACCACACTTGCTCTCTATCTAAAACAATATTAAAAGCAAGCAAAAAGATACCAAAACTAAACAGACCAGCATCTGGTGATTGGGGTTCAGTCTCTACAACAATATACTTCACCTAGCAACAAGGGACTTTTTAAAATGGGAGGAAGGATATTTCAAAAATAAAATCAATAAAAACACTAAAAAATAAAAATGTAACTTCTTCATAACTTCTTTAAAAGCATTTTTAACAGATCATTGCATAATCACAATAATCCACTCCAGGATGTGGGTTATATAGAGGATAATGTATGGTCCTCTATTGGTAACTGGTTTGTTTACCATCAAGAAGTTGCCAGGGTGACCGGGTAAACCTTGAGAGCGAAGCTTGAGAGGTGTGCGGTGCCATGGCAACCTTGAGATGGTTAATCAAATCAGTTACTGACAGAGGAACCATGCATCATATTTTACAGTGTATGGTCCCCAGTGTATGGTCCCCATAACATAAAGCAGGCTTCTTACTGTCTCATTCTGCTACCACAGCAGTCGTTCTAGGTCATGCTCTCTCTCCACTGCAACCATTGGCAAAATGCAAATAAAGGTGTATGCATGAGCAGATCAGCTCAGTTTATAGTCTCATCGCTATCATGTACTTAAGAGGGGTTAACAACCCCTTATGTCATAGCAATGGGATTAAAGAGAAATAATCTTGCCACTTTTTAGCAGTAATAAGTGGTCTCCATATATTATAGTGGAATTTACCCACTTCTAGTGTGGTTTTCATTTCTTGGCCTTTGGCCTTGTGACACAGTACAAGTCAACAGGCATGGGTAAATCACACAACAACCCACATCATGTCATGGATTATTGCTTAGCTATAAGGGGCTGGTTACTTAACAGGGTTCAGTAGGAGTTACTTCTGGTATACTGCTTGGAAGAGAAAGTATGAAAGGATTATGGATGAGTCTGATTACCTGATAATATTACACTGTACCATACTGTTGATATGTGAATGTGAGGTAAAAGAGTAAATGATTTACAGATGAACAACATGGGGTGATTGTCTAATAGGACCCACACTTAATCATGTATATATGCACACACACACACAATTTGTAGGATTCTTCAGTCTTCACAAAACCATGAGAAAAATACTACATATGATTGGCAAGGGTCACTAATGCAGTTGGTTTCATTCCTTGGATATGTGCTCTGAAAATTCAATATATATATTTGCCCCCCCCCCCAAGACATTTCTTGGTGCTGAGTCACATTTTAACTCCCCAATTATGATAGAAAGCATCAATACAAAAGAACGCTCATCTTGGCCCAAGTTTTAGAGTAATCCTCTCCTCGGCTAAGAACATTTCCATGCTGACAGCCTACTAATCCTCAGTTTGTTCCTTTGGATCAATGAGTTTGGATTGTCTTCCCCTAATTAACTTTTCTCTTCCTTGAGGCTTTTGTTTTCTTAATTAATTTTACAAATAGCCCAAAATGATGCTGCCAGTTGAATGTTGCCTATACCCCTACAATAAGCCTCTCCAAAGACAATATTTTCTTTTGCTTTTGTACTCTGTTTCTTGAAGGTACTGTGCATTGAACCAGGCCACTATATATATATATATATATATATATATATATATATATATATATATATATATATATATGTGTGTATATATAAGTGTTAGAGATAGATAGATAAACAGATAGATAGATAGATAGATAGATAGATAGATAGATAGATAGATACAGGTATAGTAAAAACATAAATGCCATGTTCTCTTTCTGTCTTTTAAAGGTCAACAGTAAAGAAATTAAAATGTAATTTCTGAATCAATATTTTACTTCCAAGCAATGAGCTTAGCTAGGGAACTTTTGACAAACACATAAATATGAAAGCTACTATTAAATAGTAAATGTCACTGAACAGAAGCTGTTGCTTCTTTTAAAATTTGTATTTTGACATGTGGCGTGTTTTTGAGGGCAGCTTGTATTTGAGGGTGGCTTGTATTGTAAAATCAAATATTTAAATACTAAAAATAAAATATTACACATCCTAGATTTGATCAGATTTATTTTTATTAGCCTACTTTATATCAAATTAAGCTTAGCAAATATCAACTAAAGTTTTAAAAGGAATACAAAAATGATCATATTTACAGTGATAAAAATCACTGAGACCCCCTCACCTACAGTGATTTATCTGACATGACTTCAATCCTGACTAGATGCTTGGGTTTGTATTTGAGGATAACTTTTATTTAAAGTATTCCTAACTGTGCCTTGTATTTGAGGGTGGCTTCTATCTGAGGGCAGCTTCTGTTCAATAAAATATGATAATCTGTCTACCTTGCTTCTTAGAATCACTGCAACTAGCCTACAGTATATCTAATAAGCAGATGCTTGATTTAAAAACATTGAAGATGGAGGCAGGTTTTTCTTAGAACCTTGCTAACATCTGGAAGTCTAAAGAAGTGCATATGGTATGTCACAGCAGGGAAATGAAGGAAGGCAGGGAAGTCCAGTGGTTAGAGAACATGCCTGTAAACCATGATGTCACAGGTTCAGATCCTCACAGACCTATTAGGTTAGAATTGACTTTAACTAAATTAATTAAAGCAGCAGTATTTGTTCGCAGACAGTTTCATCATATAGATTTTTTAGCATTAAAGGGTATCAATCAGCACTAAGAATTCCAAAACCAAGTGTGGAGCTGGTCTCAATTTGCATTTTGTGTGCAAAAAACCTTTTTCACTTACCATTTACTGCATTATAGCAGATGGTATCAGACTTGTTCTGCTAGCTTGCAAGCAGACATTTTCTGTAACTACAAATCCCAGAATCTCCTGCAGCTTACATCAGAGGAGGGATGTAGCAGTGAGGAATTCAATAGCATGTAGTGCATTTAGTAAGCAATAACACATGACGAGGTGTGGGTTACGTGCTGATAAGAGCACACCTAGGGGTGTGCTAAGGCACGAGGCACTTGCGCCGAGTGCCTTATGCCCCTAGGCATGCTCTTATCAGCACGTAACCCACACCTCGGAGTGTGTTATTGCGCTTATAAAATGGGCAACAGTAAAGTGAATAAACATTTTTAGTTTTTAAAGTTTTTTTATTGATATTTTAAAAAATAATAGGAGAACATATTGTAGGGAAGAAAATAGCCCCTTTTTGTTATTGTGTTATTGCCATTAGGATAGTTACATTGCCATTAGTATAGTAAGATTGAAGGTTTTAAGATGGATTTTAAATATTTTAACACTTTTATTTGGGTTTAATTAAGGGAATTAAGGAACAAAGAGGAATGATTTGGGTTTTAATTTAGAAGCGGAAACCTTCTCGCCTGAGATCGGGAACTGAAATGGCGCTACGAAACGAATGATCTCGTAACTGTATTGATGTTTAAAACGCAAGCTAGTAAACTGTCCAGAGCACGCTGAAAAAAGTAAAGCACAGAGCAATAAACCCAAGTCATCTATCGAAGAAGAAAACTTTCTACAACAAAACGATGTACCTTATTCCCTGTCCAACATTGCTGCGATCACCGGCTATTTAATTGTGTGGAATCTGCTAGTTGAGGTGCTGGTGCTTCATGTTACGTCGTGCTGCGTTTTAGTTCGGAGGGTGATGAACTCTACGTTGTGCATCGCAGAGTTTCAGAGGTTAAATGCTGACGTTTTTGGACTTCTATTGTAATGCTGTATTACGCTTGTTGGTGGGAAGGTTTCGTGTGGGGTAGGATTCTCGTCGGAGCGGAAGTTGTTATGTTTCCGGTAATGGGAGCAATGTTGGAGCTGGAGCAAGGTACATCGTTTTCTTTTAGGAAGTTTTCTTTTTCTGTAGATAACTTGGGTTTATTGCTGTGTGTTTTTTTTTTCAGGGTGCTGTGGACTATTTATTCATTCTGTTTTAAAGGTAATGGATTCTTGATCGGTGGTTTTGCGCGTTCAGTTCGCCGATCTGAGGCGAGAAGGTGTCGGGCTGTGGCATCAGTGAGCTCTGCCAGTCAGCGTTCTTGTTTTCAGTTGGCAGAGCTCACTGATTTTTTCTGTCATGAGGCATGTTGCTGGGTGGTAGTGCCGGTTGGCTACAATATCATCTGATAAGGACACGGCTCAGATGATGTTGTAGCCAATCAGTGCTTTGGGATTTCGAAGCCCATTTTATGAGTTTCATAACCCTGATCTTTTGTTTGATGGCAATTCTATCCTCCCTAGGGAAAGAAGAATCACAGAGGATTTTACTTAGCTCTGGCTTAACAGTGAAACTGGCAAACATCTGATCCCTACCCTACCCTTGTGACTTGGGATGGAACATTTTTTATTTATTTCTTGGATTTTGGTAACTGGGTAGGCCCCCTGAGACAAAATGTCCCTCTTTCAGACACGACAAGGAGTTAATTACAGACAATATAACAAGCAAACTTATTACACTGAATACACAGGATTTATAATAAACAAGAACATGTACAAAGGTCAGATATTAGTTACAGGTCAAAAACATAGATCATCATATTGGCTAGCTAAACAATTGACAGCACTAGTAGGAGAAAACAAAGTAAAACAGTAGATGGTCAAGTTTAGTAGTCACAAGGACTACTCCTGTAAATTGGCACCTTGAGGGAGGATATGAAGGATAATAGGGTCTGGCATCCCTGGACTTTAAGGGGAAAGCATTCCATAGCCTTGATGCCATTGAAGCAAATGATCACTGACCAACAGCAGTAAGAAACCAGTCAGTCAGATGGCCAATGGCAGGACAAACAATTGATGTTGTTACAGCATTTTATAAGTTCATTTCATTTTTTTATTTTTAATATTAGGTAAGGTACACTGGAACATACATTTCTTTTTCAGGTATGACCTGAGGTTATGGTATGAGCACAATACAAAAGGTATATATTACAGAAAAAACTAATCTCATTGTCAGTAGATAATACAGAGTTTATATCAACAATCAATGACAAGAGCATGAATTATAACTTTTAAATATTGTGAAACAGTTTGAGAAAAAGAGTTGCAAGTATAAGATAGCTTGATATAATCAGACAATGAATTCCATAGAGCTAGATACATAGATACATAGATACATAGACAGTGTCGGCAGATAAGGGCCTATGGCCCACCCAGTCTGCCCATTTGAGCTTATAAGTTCAGTTTGTTTTCCTAGAAGTCTGTTTCCCCTTACCCCTGACCTCTAGAATTCCTGTATGTCTATCCCATGCATTCTTAAATCCTGTGATTGTTTCAGCCCCACCACTTCCTCTGGCAGGGTGTTCCACTTGTCCACCACCCATTCTGTGAAGAAATTCTTTCTCATGTTTCCTCTGAATCGTCCTCCTCCAACTTCATCCCATGCTCTAGTCCTGGAACATCTTTTTCACTTAAAATAGTGTTTTCCTGCACTCTGTTTCTCCTGTAAGATACTTGTATGTCTCTATCATATCCCTCTCTCCTCCTTCCTCCAGGAGTACATGTTCAGTTCCTTCAACCTGTCTTCATAGGACTTGTGATGCAATCCATGCACCATCTTTGTTGCCTCCTCTGAACCTTCTCTACCCTGTCTATGTCCTTACGTAGGTATGGTCTCCAGAACTGTACACTGTACTCCAGGTGGGGCCTCACTAGTGTCTTGTATAGCGGAATTATGACCTCCCTTTTCCTGCTGGTGATGCCCTGCCTATACATCCCAGCATCCTATTTGCCTGATGATGCCTTGTCACACTGTTTCCTACCTTGAGGTCATCAGAGATGACAACCCCAAGATCCCTTTCCTGCTTGGTGCATGCTATATCCTCACCCCCCAACTGATATATTGTGCCAGGGTTTTTGTGCCCCATATGCATTATCTTGCACTTCTTTGCAGTGAATTTCAACTGCCAAACCCTTGACCATTCTTCAAGTTTCTGCAGGTCCCTTCTCATTCTGTCTACACCCTCTGGTGTGTCTACTCTGTTACAGAGCTTTGTGTCATCAGCGAACAGTGAAATTCTGCCTTCTAGATCCTGCGCAATGTCACTGATGAAGATGTTGAATAGGACCGGTCCCAGCACTGATCCCTGTGGTACCCCACTGGTCACTCTTCCCTCTGTGGAGTGACAGCCATTTACCACCACCCTCTGTGTCCTCCCACCCAGCCAGTTACCTACCCACCACACTACTGTCCTGCCCACACCCATATTCCCCAGTTTGTGTAATAGTCTTCTATGTGGCACAGTGTCAAAGGCCTTGCTGAAGTCCAGATAGGCCACGTCCACTGCCCTCCCCTGATCCAACTCCCTAGTCACCCAGTCAAAAAATTCAATGAGATTGGTCTGACATGACCTCCCCCTGGTGAAACCATGCTGCCTTGGGTCCTGTAGTCCATTGACAACCAGATGTTCCACCAATCTCTCCTTCAGAAGTGCTTCCATGATCTTTTCCACTACTGAGGTGAGGCTGACTGGTCTGTAGTTCCCTGCTTCCTCTTTGTTCCCGCTTATGTATAAGGGGACTACATCTGCTGTCCTCCAGTCTTTGGGTACCTCCCTGTTTCCAGTGATTGGCTAAACAGGATAGCCAGAGGTTCAGCCACCACTCTCTTAGTTCTTTAAGGACCCTGGGGTGCACCCCATCTGCCCTATTGCTTTGTCAACTCTTATTACTTCCAGTTCCTTCAGGACCCTTTCTCGTGTAAAGGGACTTGTGTCCATTTCTGCACCATTCTCACCCCTTGTACTCCCTTCAGACCCATTACCCCCCTCTTCCTCAGTAAAGACTGAGCAGAAATACCTGTTCAATATGTCAGCTTTACTGTTGTCATCCTCCACGCGACTCCCATCCTCCCCCTTCAGTCTCACTATCCCTCCCTTTGTCTTTCTTTTTTCACTTATGTAGCTGTAAAAGGTTTTGTCCCCTTTAACCACTGATTTTGCAATGTGTTCTTCTGTCTGAGCTTTGGCTTCCCTTACTGACTTCCCTGCCTCTCTTTGTTTCTCCCAGTACTTCTCCCTATCCCCTTCTGCCTGAGTCTTTTTGTATTGCCTGAATGCTATCTTTTTGGCTTTCACTTTCTTTGCTACCTCTTTGGAAAACCATAATGGTCGCCTCTTCCTTTTTCTCTTGCTAACCTGCTTAATGCATAATTCTGTTGTTCTTATAATCCCCATTTTAAATACTGCCCACTGTTCCTCAACCCTGATTCCTGTCCCATTCCCTTTATGCCTCTTTCAAGTATTTCCCATTTTCCCAAAGTCTGCCCCCTAAAATCCAGGATACGTGTTTTTGTGTGGTTTGTCTCTGCTCTTTCTGTGATTTCAAACCACAGTGACTGGTGGTCACTGTTACCCAGGTGCTCCCCACTGTTACCCCATCACACTGTCCTGTTTGTGAGCACAAGGTCCAGTATTGCCTTCTGCCGAGTTGGTTCCATGACCAGTTGCTTGAGGAAGGCACCCTGAAGGAGTCCAGGATAAATCTGCTCCTAGTTGATGCTGTTGCTGGGATGCTCCAGTCCATGTCTGGAATATTGAAGTCTCCAACCAGTACTACCTCACCTTGTCTGCCATCCTTTGGATGGCTAGCATCAACTCCTATCTGTTTCTTCCTCCTGGGCTGGTGGTCTATAGACCACACCTGTCGGATGGCTGGCCCCATTTTCCTTTCTAGCTTAACCCACAGTATCTCTCCCCCATTTTGTTCCTCCTGGATCTCTGTGGCCCTTATGTCATTTTTCACATACAGCACCACTCCTCCTCCCTTCCTGCCTGCTCTGTCTCTTCTGAATATGTTGTAGCCAGGTATGGCCATCTCCCAGTCATGGTTATCATTACATCAGGTTTCAGTGATGGCCACAATGTCCAGGTCTGACTGTACCATGACAGCCTCAGATCTTCCATCTTGTTGCTAGGCTCCTGGCATTTTGCACATGGCTTTCCATGATTTGACCTCCTAGTCTGCTTCACTGTTCTACTCCAGCCCTTCCTTGGTTGTCGTTTCTCCCTGGTTCTCCTTGCTGTCTGCCCTTCTGCTGAATTTTGCCCTTTCTGCTTATCCACCTTTTGGACACTAATCTCCATCTTTTGCACACCGCTTTGCAGAGATAGCCACTCCTCTGGTTCACTGGTTCCACTGCTAGCTGTGGGGGGTGAGCAAGTAGGCACCCTCCTTGCTGGCCTGCCACCCCCCTTTGCTAGTTTAAATGCTTGTCAATGTAGCATTTAAACTTATCATTGAGTACTTGGATTCCCTCCAGGATGGATGCAGGCACGCAGGCTTGAACAAACCTCCATCCCTCCAGGTGGGTCCCCAGTCACCAATGAATCCAAACCCTTCCTCACAGCACCAGTTCTTCAACCATGAGTTAAAGTTCCTGGTGCATGCACTCCTATGCTCTCCTTGCCTCTCACAGGTAGTACTTGAGAAAGTGACAGAAGTAGCTACTTGCTTGAGACCCCTCCCCAGTTTCCTAAACTCTTCCTGAACTTCCTTTGGCTCCCCATTTGCCAAGTCATTAGCACCTAGGTGGATAATGACATCCAGCTCACCCTCCGTCTTGCCTTCCCAGTGATCCCCAGTATCTTCCTTCTCCCTCCATGCCGTGGCACCTGGTAGGCACCTCACCTCCCTGTCCTCTCCCTCCTGTGTTCCTAGCTGGATCCTCTTATGATGGAGTCCCCACCAGGATTCGCTTCCTCCTCCTCTGGGGTCCACTGCTTCCCCACTGAGGTCACCTCCTTGGCTAACCTCCACATCCTTTCCTTCCACTTCTCTGGAATCCTCTATTTGGTTGTCCTCATTTGCCAGTGTGGCATATGAGTTCTTAGAAGGAATAGGATCTGGGATGTGCCTCTGCCTGACTGCTCTAACCCTCCCTGAGCCCACTGTCATCCAAGTGCTCCTCGTTCTCGGCATCCTTTGAGGCAGCTGCATTGGACTGGGTGGTCCCTGGATAGGGGTGATGGTACTCCTGACCCAGTTTACTTCGCTCTGAGTCTGGTTACCTCATCCCGCAGTCCAGAGATGCATGCAGATAGGGCAGCACCTCAGTGTCCAGAAGGTCTGCCTGAATATGGCTGCACCACAGCCACTGCATTGCACCACTCCCCACATTATACTGCAATTCCACAACTTGTCTGCTACTGAAACTCTCTTAGTTCTCTTTTTATTAATTTACAGTACTAAAATCCTGTAACTGATCCTCAGATATTTTTTTTTTAGAAAAAGAAACCAATAAACAAATAAATGAGTCAAACACTTGTCGGTCTGAGGGTGGGCTTCTTCCCCTTAGGCCCTCCTACTTCACACCTCTTACTATACCCTGTGTTTAGCTCCTGTCAATCAGATTTATCAGGGCATATAATTAAGAGTTGGGGAAGGGAGGGGCAAAAATTGCAGCAATTAAAGACAGCACAGAATTACACCACCACTATGTTTTAAATTTTCAACAGCCCAAAAACAATTATAAGTAAAGACAACAAAGAAAGAAAGTATAGTGTCACTACAAGCCCACAATCTAAGTTTAAAAGAAAAATACCAATTACCAGTTACTCTAAAGCACTGAATTGAATATGTTTCCTTCCTTCTCCTTCTGGCTTCTTCTGAGAAAATCAACCTCTGTTTGCTACTTTAACTCTGACTAAGCCCCACCTCCAGTTATCACGTAGCTGCGGTCAGAGGCCAGACAATTAACACCCTTCACCCAGCTACAGGACAGTCAGACAAGCCAAGATAAAATTTGCAGCAATTAAAGACAGCACAGAATTACACCACCACTATGTTTTAAATTTTCAACAGCCCAAAAACAATTATAAGTAAAGACAACAAAGAAAGAAAGTATAGTGTCACTACAAGCCCACAATCTAAGTTTAAAGGAAAAATACCAATTACCAGTTACTCTAAAGCACTGAATTGAATATGTTTCCTTCCTTCTGCTTCTGGGCTGCTGCACAATATGCAAAAGTTCTTTTCCCTCAACCATATGGACAAACGGTTGAATCAAAAGACATGCATTTGAAGACCGTGATGTAAAAGAAAAAACAACTAGCTAACAGAGTACTTACCAATAAAGTGATTTCTGAGCTCTGGAGAATTATGGCTACTGAAAGTATGGACTTGGCTAACATATTTTGAAACCTACAAGCCAAACTGACAACCAGTTCACAAGCTGATTTCTCCCACAATAGTGGAGATACAGGGCCATGCTACAGGTCTAGCACTATCCTACAAGGCTGTGCAGGGAAGGGGGGGTGTTGTTTGTTCAGCTATAAGACCCTACATAAAATAGTACTGTTTTACATGTCACAAACAAATAACTTGCTTTGACTGTTTTTAAGTGCTGTATGTGCCTAAAATAAAGCAACTCACAGCTATGCAATGTGTATATTAGTTTTAATTTGCCTGTTGACCTAAAGCTCTCACCCACTCATACCACTTTTAAAAAGAATCATTGTTCTCTTCTCCTCATTAATACATAGAGCAAATGTTTCAATCCCTCTTGAACACACTAGCTTCACCCACCATCACTTGTTTACCCCCTCCTTGCTCCCTGGTTTACCCTTCTCCCTGTTGCCATACTCAAGTATGCTCTTCCCTCTTTTTTTTTTTTTTTTGCAATTCACTGTATTTTTACCGAGCTGCCTGCCGCCCTCCAATCAGCTTGGTCATGGCTGCATGACTTCTGCTCCCAAATCAGCCACCACCCACCCCGATACCCTGTGGCTTGGCCCCACGTGGGGCCCAGCGCACGGGGGCTAGATGTCGGCGAAATAGTCTAGGTCGGGGTCTTGGCCTGGGAGCATATCGGAAGCAGCGCGGGCTTCATCCATGGTGGCCGCAGCTCCATTTTTCCCAGGTTTCCCCACCCCTGAGGCAGAGACGTGCAATGACTCAAGCATCCGTCCCGCCCCTCTCCCCACCCCTTTGAGTAAGCAGCGGCAGTGTGGGTGTCCACCAGCCTCCGCTAGGTCCCCCATCGCTCTGGTTGCTAGCCCAACCTCCTCCCGAGAAGGAGAGAGCAGTCCGCCGGACGCTCAATCCTTCTCCCCGCCAGTTCCTCCGATGACCCAGATCCATTCCCAACCTGGGTCGCCAGGCGCCGTAAGCAGAAATCCCACCGCTGCACCAACGGGCAGGCAATGCTCTTCCCTCTTAAGGTAGCATTTACCCTATATGACACTTATGCTGACTAATTCCATTATTTTGTCACTCTGTTACTTTACCTAGTGTTTTAAGAATGGCTCAGTTCATTTGTACTAAGAATTGCTCAGTCTGCTATTAGAGATGCAGCTAATTTAAATTTCACCCTGTGAAGACCCCATGAAGTGGGCACATTGCATTGTCACTCCGCTACACAGAGTGGCCACTGCAAAAGGCGCTCTTCACCTTGTGATTATTACTTCACATTGTCATTCCATCTTAATGCAAAGTAAGGAGAAGTGACAACAATATTGAAACACAGAAACATAGAAACATAGACTTTGACGGCAGATAAGGACCGCTAGGCCCATCTAGTCTGCCCATTTCCCTACCTACAGGATAGGCCGCAAATCCTAGTTAACCAACAGCCTATATCTTCCTGCCCCCCACAAGAATTGTCTTATGTCTGTCCCATGCATTCTTGAATTCTCCCACAGTTTTAGACCCCACAACTTCCTCAGGAAGGCTGTTCCATGCATCCACTACCCTCTCTGTGAAATAATACTTCCTCACATTGCCCCTGAACCGCCCTCCTTCTATCTTTAAATTGTGTCCCCTTGTTCTTGCAAGTCTCTTTTTCTGAAAGATGCTATCCTCTTGGACTTTGTTGATTCCCTTGAGGGTACTTGAAAGTTTCTATCATGTCCCCCTCTCCTTCTTTCCTCAAGGGTATACATATTAAGCTCATTTAGTCTCTCCTCATACGGCTTCTTTTGCAGGCCCTGCACCATTTTAGTTGCCCTCCTCTGGACTGCCTCTATCCTGTCTATGTCCTTGCGGAGATGGGGTCTCCAGAACTGGACACAGTATTCCAGATGGGGTCTCACCAACTGTCTGTACAGAGGATAACAACTTCCTGTTTTCTGCTGCTGATGCCTCTCCTATACATCCCAGTATACCCCTGGCCTCCCTACTGCCTTCTCACATTTGCTTGCTAACCTTAAGATCATCTGATATGATTACCCCAGGTCCCTTTCCTGTTTTGTTGTTGTTACTACCTCCCCACCATTGTGTATTCTTCACCTGCGTTCTTGTTTCCCAGGTGCATTATTTTGCACTTTTGCATTGAATCCTAGCTGCCATCGTCTGACCATTCCTCCAACCTTGCCAAGTCCCTTTTCATCCTTTCCACACCTCCTTGTGTATCAACCTGTTGCAGATCTTTGTGTCATCTGCAAAAGGCATACTTTCCTTCCAGTCCCTCTGCAATGTCACTGATAGAGACATTAAAAAGGACTGGACCCAATCTGAACCCTCGGTACCCACTAGTAACCGCCCTTTCTTCAGAGTGGACTCCATTTACAATTACCTTCTGTGTCCTGTTGTCCAGCCAATGTTTTACCCAGGCTACCACCCTGGGACCTCTCCCAGGCTGGTTAATTTGACTAATAATCTTTGTGTGGGACTGTGTCAAATGCCTTGCTAAAGTCTAGGTAGGCCATGTCCACAGCCCCTCCTGAGTCTACTACTTGGTCACCCAGTCAAAGAAATCTATTAGATTGTCTGACATGACCTTCCGCTGTGAACCCATGCTGCCTTGGATCCTGTGCTCCACTGACCTCTAGGTACTCAAATATTCTTTCCTTCAGAGTGACTCCATCACTTTCCCTACCACAGAGGTAAGACTGACAGGTCTGTAGTTTCCTGCCTCTGTCTTGGTCCCACTTTTGTGAGAGGAATCCATCTGCCTTCCTCAGTCCTCGGGTACCACACCATCCTCCCATTATTTATTAAAAAGAGTAGCCAGTGGTTTCACTAGTTCCTTCCTTAATTCTTTTAGAATTCTGGGGTGAATTTCATCAGGACCCATTGCTTTGTCCACCTTCAGTTTTAGGAGTTCTTGTAGAACCCTTTCTTCTGTGAAATGACTGGAATCGACCCCCCTATCAAGAGTGCTTCTGTTACTTGGATTAGGCATTTCCCCCTCCTCTTTTGTGAATACTGAGCAGAAATATTCATTCAGTATTCCTGCTTTTTCACTGTCCCCCTCTGCCCACCCACTGTTCATTCTATTCAGCCTCACTATCCCTCCCTTTGTTTTTCTACGCTCGCTTATGTATCTATAAAAGGTTTTATCCCCCTTCTTAACTGAGTTGGCTATCTTTTCCTCAGTTTGGGCCTTTGCTATTCTGACTTCCCTCCCTGCTTCTTTCTGCCTTAACTGGTACAGCTCTCTGTCCTGCTCCTTCTGTGTTTCCTTATACTTCCGATATTGGCAGCCCTTCACACATACAGTCACCAGAATTAATGTGAATCTCCAAAATGCTCATGTCTTGTGTTCAGAAAACTCCCCAAGGCTGATGGTAACGAAGTAAAATGAGAGCACAAGAAATGCAAAGTCTCCCAGAATTAATGGCACACTCAGTCATGCACGCAGTGGTCACACACAGTCACCAGAATTAATTTGCATCCCCAAAATGCTACTGTCTTGTGTCTAGAAAATTCCCTAGTGCTGATGAAGTGAAATAAAGTCTAACAAGACATGTGAAGTCTCCCAGAATTAATAGCACACTCAGTCATATGAACAGTGTGGTCACACACAGTCACCAAAATTAATGTGCATCTCCAAAATGCTACTGTCTGGTGTCCAGAAAATTCCACAGTGCTGATGAAGTGAAATAAGAGGTTAACAAGAAATGCAAAGTCTCCCAGAATTAATGATGCTCTCCATCATGCATGCAGTGGTCACACACAGTCACCAGATATAATGTGCATCTCCAAAATGCTACTGTGTTATGTCCAGAAATTTCCCCAGTGCTGACGAAGTGAAATGAGAGGGTAACAAAATATGCAAAGTCTCCCAGAATTAATGGTGTACTGCAAATGCACAGATAGATTAAGACTGCGCTGCACACTCAAGAGATGCAGATGCAAAGGCACAACAACGCCTATCCAGTGCTCACAATTCACAAATCCAAATCTGGAAAAGAATACCTTTTGCCAGTTGAAGGGGAGGGTAGTAGTGCATGGCAGTAACATTCCACTACCAGTAAAGATACCACAAAGCAGTATAAAAGATTCATGCAGGTGTGGTGGATAGCAAGTTCACACTGCTGCAATTACTCTGTGGCACAGTGAAAGGTGTCTGATTTAATGGCATGTATTGCACACACACACTTACACACACACACTGCAAGTAATGCGTAGCAAATTGAAAACCTTTAGTAACATAACCAAATGTTTTAAACAAACTGAAATTATACACTGCTGCACCACAATAATCAGCAAAAAATGTTAAGAATTACTAAAAATATTACTGTGTGCACATTAACACAGCTATACAAGAAAAATATAACCAAAACAGAAAGACTGCCTTTTTCTCACAGTTAATCTACTACACCACAAATATGCCCCTCCACCAAAGCACACTTCACACTATACAGACTGACTGTTCTAAATTAACAGTCAAAATTCACACACAAACAATTAACACTCTATGATATGAGCACAGGAGGGTTTCCTACAATCGATGTACTAAATTGTGAGCAAAATAAAATAGCTCAAAAAGGCTTTTTTAACAGCTTTTAGAGGATTTGAATCACAGCGCTCCGAGAAGAAACTGTCTTCATCTTCCACTGCATACACTTTATACAGAACTGAGGCTGTGCAGAACAATCTAGACCCCATGTGACCTGCAATCCCATGAAACACTGCAAAATTCACTTCTGGAGCTCAAAAACAAGGCAAAGTGAGGCAAAGTACATTGATTTCAATGTACTTCACCTTAAACTTGGTGGAGAAGTGGTTTGGGGAAGGTGAAATAACATAAAGTCATTGTTTTCAATAGATTTTGCATTCCCCATTATAACGCAAAATACTCCGCTTCACTTTACTGGTACTTCTCGGATTCCACGTTACTCCATGAATCACTTTGCGGAGTGAATTTCGGCACATTCACCTTCCATCTGCTATGCATTTATCTCTGTTCTGGATTGTTTCTATTCCTGCCATGTTTTCTGTACCAATTCTTTATCTTGTCATGTATCCTGTACCACTATTTTGTAACACTTACTTGCTTTGATCATGTTTATGTACTCTGTTCCACTACTTTGTAACCTCCCGTCATGTCTAAAAATAGTCATTCTTATGGCTAACACACCTTACCCAGTTAACAAAAACAAATAAATACATTTGTAACAATTCCACTGCATTGTGGAGGATCTACAATACTTCATGGGAGTGTGTGCCAAGTAATGCACAGGTTATTATGAATATAAATCTTCATAGGTATGCACCCCAAAGTATTGTAATTTCACATCTGCAATGTGTATGAAACACCAGATCTGTGTGGCATGACTCCTGACATGTACTTTGCCCATCAACCACACAGGTAGAAGAGGGGAAGGGATGGGAATTAGGGTTGCTATATACCAATTTTACTATATTGACCCTGTATGAGGTACCATACTATTGATATATGTCCCTGTATCTGTAGACTGTTCTTGGGTTATGAGGGTAGGGAATGTGGTGGGAGGTGGACATTAGATATAAGAACCCTAATAGTATATTTCCAAACTTTGTGGGCATTAGATGCCAATCTTAAATGTGTTCCACTCTGGTGCTGTTCTGCTCACATGTTAGGACATGGAACATGTGTGTCATATGTTAGGAGTGTGGATTTTTAAATCCCAGCAGGGATCCTTCTACTGTTTCCAACTGACCAATATCAGTAGCTCCCACCCAAAATGGCCATTCTTCCTTTCAACCTTAGCAACCACCTGCAAAAAAAACAAAAGGTGATAAGTAAGGGTAAGAAGAGAAAGAGGCCACTGTGGTTCTCAAAGAAGTTGGCTAAGACAGTAATAGAGAAAAAACAGATGTTAGTAAGTACAAGGAGATCCATACAGGGGAGGGCAGGGAGGCATATCTAGTAAAATAAAGGGAAGCAGGAAGTAGGGTGAGGACAGCAAAGGCTCAAACTGAGGAAAGTATCACCCAGGAGGTCAAATATGGGAATAAGACTTTCATCAGGAATGTGTGCAAAAAGAGCAAGGCAATGGGTGTTATAGTGATAATCAGGAGGCCAAAAGGGGGAGACTGTGCAGAGAAAGTCCCAAAAAAATTTACATTTTAAATGATTGCTTATGCATGGTCTTCACAGTGGAAGGAGGGGATGGTCTGATATGTATTAACATCCTCTAGGGGGAGAGAACATAAGTCCATTCACAGAACAGAGAATCTGCCATGGATTGAAAGCCCTAAAGAAAAACAAGGCAATAGGACTGGATGGGATACACTCAAGGGTACTTAAGGAACTGAGCATGATGCTAGCCTCCTGTTTGGCAGCAACATTTAGCACTTCATTAGGGATGGGGTGGCTCCAGAGGAATGAAGGAGGGGAAATGTGATGCCTGTGCACAACAGTGGCAGCAGGGAAGTGGCCAGCAATTATAGACTGGTCAGTCTCACATCAGTGGTGGGGAAATTAACGGAGTCCCGCTAGAGACTAATGGAGTACCTGGAGACATATGGGTTGCAGGACAACTGGCAGCACAGCTTCACAGGGGGAAGGTCATGTCAAACAAATCTCACAGATTTCTTTAACAGGGTAGCTAGAGATGTGGATCAGGGAAGGACAGTGGAGGTAGCCTATCTGGACTTTGCTAAGGACTTTGACATCTACCACATAGGAGGCTGATGAAGCAACTTAGCAGCCTGGGAATGGGGGAGTAGGTGGTGAACTGCGTATCTAGTAGTAGTAGTAGTAGTAGTAAATCATTTTTTTATTCATAAGAATAATGGAACACATCCAATTGAGCAAAGCTCATTTTCAATGAAGTTCCAGGTCAAGTAAAGTGCAAGAAGTTAGACATATACATAAGTTACACATATTCACATATAGACAATGCATTAAATATACAGAAAATAAAAAAAAATCATATTATAACAATAGACAAAACAGCAGCAACATTAAACACCTCAATTTCTAAACTGCATTGCAATGATTACAGGTAATAGCATTATTGGACCAAGTCATGCACTATCTACTGAATACTAAATTATTGATTTTGGCACCAAAACATCTTAAATTTTAAGGGGAATGATTGGAACTGATTTGATTGGTTGGAAGGAGTCAATAAGTGGTGGCAAATAGTAGTCACTAGGAGGACAGAACAGTTACCAGTGGAGCACTTCAGGGATCAGCACTGGGACCTGTCCTCTTCAATGTTTTTAAAAGTGGCATTACCAAGGAACTGGAGGGGAAGGAGTGTCTCTTTGCAGATGACACAAGAATCTGCAGTAGGGTAGACATCCGGAAGGGGGTGGAGAGAATGCAGATGGATCTAGGGAAACTAGAGGATTTGTCTAGGAGGTGGCAGTTGAGTTTCAATGCCAAGAAGTACAAAGTCATGCATGCATGTACAGACAGCTGGTCAGACCCCATCTGGAGTACTGCATGCAGTTCTGGAGACCCAGTCTTTGCAAAGACATAGACAGGATGGAAGCTGTCCAGAGGAGGGCAACTAAAATGGTGTAGGGTCTGCACCGGAAGATATATGAAGAGAGACTTAAGGAGCTTAATATGTATAGCCTCGAGGAAAGGAGGGAGAGGGGGGACATGATAGAAACTTTCAAGTACCTCAAGGGAATCAACAAAGTCCAAGAGGTAGCATCTTTCAAAAAGAGGTGTGCAAGAACAAGGGGCACAATTTGAAGATACAGGGGCGGCTTAGAGGTAATTTAAGGAAATATTTTTCACAGAGGTTGTGGATGCATGGAGCAGCCTTCCGGAGGAGGTCGTGGAGTCAAAAACAGTGGTGGAATTCAAGCATGCATGGGACAGTCATAAAGCAATTCTAGGGGATGGGGGTAGGAAGAAGTAGGCTGCTGGTTAATTAGGATCTGCAGCTTATCCAGTAGGCAGGGAAATGGGCAGACTGGGTCGGCCAAGCGGTCCTTATCTGCTGTCAAATTCTATGTTTCTATGTTTCATGTGAGGATACTTGGAGGCTATATATAAAATGGGGGTTACTTACAGATTCCAAGCAAGAGAAGGACATTGGAGTGATCATATCTGATTATCTCAAGCTGGCAGGGCAGAGCAACAGGGCAGTAGCCAGGGCAAAGTCATCTGCTGGAGTGCTTAGGAAGGGGGATCTTTAGCAGGAGAAAGGAGATGGCATTGCCTCGTATAACTCTCTTGTGAGACCACACCTGGAGTACTGTGTCCAGTTATGGAGGTGGCGCCTCTGCATGGACATCAATAGTATGGAAGCATTCCAGAGAAAGGCTACTAAAATGGTGTGGGGGGTTGCATGAGAAACCATATGAGGAGAGGTTGTGGGAACTCAACATGTACTCCCTGGAGAAGAAGAGTGTGAGAGGGGACATGATTAAGACCTATAAGTACCTCACGAGGGTGAACATGGTGCAAAAGGGGAGTCTCTTTCACAGAAATATGAGCACCAGAACATGGGAGTATGCTGTAATGTTTTGGCGGGGGGGGGGTTAAGAGGGATGTGAGGAAATACTTCTCCACAGAAAGGATGATGGCTGCTCAGAACAACTTGCCAGAAGAGGTGGTAGGGGTGATGAGAGTGGGAAGCTTCAAACATGTGGGATAGGCACATGGGTAAAATGAAGAGAAGTAAGGAAGGAGGAAGGGGCACTAGTGACCAAATAGACTCCAGGGTGTAGTGTTAAGCAGGGTAAATAGGCAGACTAGATGTGTCTACCGGTTCTTTTCTGCCAACACATTCTACAGTATGTTTCTATTATATTTTGAACCTGATAGTTTATTTCCAACCTTTGTGCATTTTGCGCTTTGTGCAGTAGAAACTCTGATGAGAATAAACACAGGTTTTTTCCCCATAAGTTTCCTTTCTTTTTAAGACATAGAAATTTAGAGGTTGACAGCAGATAAGGACCGCAAGGCTGATCCAGTCTGCCCATTTCTTTTTCTACCTTATAAATGTGCCATCAGCCTTTGCTCTGTCAGTGGCCTAACTATTCATACCCATCTGTATTGCTCCCTTAAACCTATCCCATTCCTGTTTGAAGCCCTGCACTGTATTCATAGCCACCACTTCCTAAGGTAGGCCATTCAATGCATCCACCACTCTTCCTGTGAAAAAGAATTTCCTCACATTCCCCCTTAATTGGCCTCCCTCTAATCTCATGCTGTGTCCTCTTGTCCTGCTATTTTTCTTATATTAATACATGTTAGACTCTTTCACCTTGTTAATGCCCTTAAGCTGTTTGAATGTTTCGATCATATCACCTCTCTCCCTCCTTTGCTCAAGGGTATACATATTGTACTCCATTAATCTGTACTCATATGTCTTCTGATGCAGTCCCTGCACCATTTTGGTTGCCCTTCTCTGAACTGCCTCAATTTGGTTAATGTCCTTGTGAAGGTGTGACCTCCAATACTGCACGCAGTACTCCAGATGGGGCCTAACCAGTGTCTTGTAAAGATGGATTATTACCTCCTTCTTATGACTTGTGATACCCCTACTAATACACCCTAACATCCCCCTAGCCTTACCTACTGCTTTAGAGGTCAGTTTGGATGATTTCAGGTTGTCGGTGATGATGATGTCCAAGTCTCTTTCTTCCTTTGTGACTGCCAGCAACTCCCCTCCCAGCCTATAGTTGACTTCGGGGTTTCTCTTCCCTATGTGCATGATCTTGCACTTCTTTGCATTAAATCCCAGTTGCCACTTTTCTGACCATTTTGCTAGTTTATCCAGATCTCTTCTCATTCTGCCCATCCAATCTGGATCATCTACTCTGTTGCAGATCTTGGTGTCATCTGCAAACAGACAAGCCTTACCTTCTGGTCCATCTGCAATGCCACTAATGAAGATATTGAAGAGGACTGGCCCCAGAACTGATCCTTGAAGTACCGTACTTGTGACTTGCATCTCTTCTGGCTGTATATCATTTACCACCACTCTCTGTTTTCTGCCCATCAACCAGTTTTCGGTAGTAATTTAATTTCCTTGTTGTCTTTGAAACCCTACGCAAAGCGGAAGTTGACTCCAAACATACTTTCCACATGACACTTTCAGGCTTGTGAAAAGTCAAAAGGACTTCTGCATTGGGGAACACAGCAGTCCTTCCATGGACTGTTAGGTAACATAATCACATTGCTCCCATGGGCTATGAGACCATTTGGGCCTTCAAACTGAAAGTCAGGTGCCCTAACATATCTTCCGTCATGGTATGTGTTTGATGCATTTGTCATATTTATCTTCAGATAATATCTGGCCGACACCAGTTAAAAATGTATGCAATGAATGCAGCTGACAGTAATCAGAAGTATGATTGCTCAGTTAATCCATTTTAAAACAGTTAGGATAATAGGTGTTTCTTAGGATATTAGTATTTTAGAATATTAGTCCTCAAAGTGTGAACACCTAAAAACACCTCATACTTCATATCAGATGTAGGAAATTGGAGTATCCAACATCCTAAAATCTGAACTCTCCTCCTCTTTATAATAAAATAAATGATGTCTGCCTCCAAACAAATTCAACTTCCTTCCATAATATATAAAATGACCACTATCCATATAGCAAAGCAAACACCCCAAGTCAACAGAACCCACTAGCTCCAACCTCCCTCCCCCCTTCTCTTGATAAAATAATGGTAAAAGAAGTGTGGTGATTGATGCAGGCTTTATCAATTGAGCCTGCAACATCTTCTGCCAAAATCATACATGAACCCACTCTTGCACAATATAATCAAGCTCCCCATCCCCAGATAAGAGCAACCCCAGATCCTACAGATACCCCACAGTCCCCACCTCTCTCCTTCCCTCCTCCTTATAATAAATTAATAGCAGCAGAAGTGTAGTAATAAATAGATATGCATTGTCAGAAGCCTTCATTTATCACTCATCTCTCCTGCCACTGCAGCATCCCTTACATTTTTCAAAGTGCATATAAAGTAGGGGCACCATCCTACTGCAAATCATAAACGTATTTGTATTTTGAGTGGATTTTGTTAAATTATGAACACTTTTTAATGTGCATGCACAGAAGGAAAATTGTTGTATGCAAATGTTAAAAATATTTATATTTTGAGCAGATTTTGTAAAATTATGAGCACTTTTCAAAGTGCAAGAAACATAGGAACCACCCTACTGCAAATCTTAAAAATATTCATATTGGCCCCTATGCATTAAGGGGTGGATTGCCTACATGGCACCTACTCAGCCCTACCTCTGAATATTATGCACTGGGGGTCCAGCAGAACCCTGGTGGCATTCCCAGAAGGGGCACACACCCATTGTGCACCTGATCCATGCACATGGTTGGTCCGGGGGTATGTCTGGGGATATGCCTACACTCTGTATCTTTCACAAATGTGCAGAGTGCCATGCAAGGGAGGTGCAGGACATAGCAGCAGGAACCCTACTCTATCTTTTATATGCTTCCTGATGACACCCGCTGGCCATGTCAAAGACAGGGAATCCCCCAATAATGATGCCCCAGCCCACTAGGTTGACTGGGATTGTTGGGGACATTCTTTCAGGCAGTCACTTATACATGTAATAAAATTGTGAACCATGCTTACCTAGAATCCCCTGCTCATGTGGAGCAGGGGATCCACTATGGAACTGAGAATGGGCATCCGACTGGATGCCCACCTGTATCCCTCAATCTGCCCCTGATTGTGTGCACCAGGGGGTGGGACCACAGCTAGGAACCCTGCATGGGTGCACGGTTGTGCATACCACTTACCCTGCACCTGTCCACGGGTGTGTAGCTACATGGCTGGGTATGCAAGTTTCATGCATACCCAGCCTGCATTAATACATAGCCCCCATTCTGAGTACATTTTATAAAATTATGAACACATTTCAAAGTGCACACAAGGTAGAAAAACCATCCAACTGCAAATCTTAAAAATATTATTATTTTGAGTAGATTTTTTAAACTAACAAACACTTTTCAAATTGCACCCAAAGTAGGAAAACCCTCCTACTGTAAATGTTCAAAATATTCCTATTTGAGTAGATTTTCTAAAATTACATGCACTTTTCAAAGTGCATGTAAAATAGGAAAACCATCATACAGCAAACCTTAAAAATATGAAAACCAGTTTGTGCAACTCTTAAAATTATTTGTATTTTGAGTAGATTTTGTAAAATTACAAACACTTTTCAAAGTGCATACAGGTAGGAGAACCATCCTACTACAAATCTTAAAAATATTTGTAATTTGAATAGATTTTGCAAAATTCCAAACACTTTTCAAAGCGCACACAAAGTAGGAAAACTATCCCACTGCAAATCTTAAAAATATTTGTATTATGAGTAGATTCTGGAAAATTATGAAAACTTTCCACAGTGCACACAAAGTAGCTAAACCATTGTATTACAGTCTTAAAGTCTTGCCAGTGTCTGTGGCTCAGTAGGTAGCACACTTGCCTCTGAGGCTGAGAGATTAGAGGGCTGTGGGTTCAGTTCCCACATCTGGCACTTGGGTTAATATCCCATTACTGACACTGTAGTGCTGCACTTCTGAGGTGCTGTCTTTTGGATGAGACGTTAAACTGAGGTCCCATCTGCCTGGATTGGTGGTAGCTCAGGTGGATGTTAAAGATCCCATGGCACTTATCGAAAAAAGAGTAGGGGAATTTCCCTGGTGTCCTGGCCAAATTTCCCTCATTCACTAAAAAAATACCACCAACAGCTTAATCTGGTTCAAGGTCAGTTGGCATTCATCTGTATCCCCCTCCCGCTGGGTCGTGCCTGAAAATAAGCAGGATTTGTCTAGTGCATTTACCAGGTAAAATAAATTAAAAAACATTTATATTTGGAGTGGATTTTGTACAATTACAAACACTTTTCAATGTGCACAGGAAGTAGGAAAATCATCTTACTGCAAATCTTAATTAATAGAGGTTAATGTATGGTCCACTATACACAACAAGCATGTGTAGCCATCGAGAGGTTGCCATGGTGATCATTTAAACCTTGAGAGTGAAGTTCAGGAGGTTTTCGGTCACCATGGCAACTCTGAGATGAGTACTCATGCTTGTTGTGTATAGTGGACCATACATTGTCTTTTATAGTGTATGGTCCACTATGCACAAACTAGAAACTGAACCCACTTCGAAAAATGAGTGTGTGATTTAAAAACCGCTCACTTTTTTCAGCTCCTCTCTCATTAGGGGTCAGCTCTCACTGCTGCAGCCATTTCAGGAGGAGCTGAAGTTTGCAGAATGTGCATGCATGAACATGTTGCATGTTGTTGTGTTGCAGTAGCTACATATCTAGTACAGTGCAACAATGAAAATGACAGAGCTACTGCAGCCCAACAACACTGTTCTAGATATGGATTTCTACCTTGAACAATGTTCTACCATACACTGTAAATATTCTGAGTAGATTTAAAATAAAATTGTACAGTAATAAAAACATAGAAAGTGTCAGCAGAAAAGGACTGGAAGGCACATCTTGTTTGCTCTGTTTTCATTTCCTATTACTACACCCTGGACCCTGTTTGGGCACAGGTGTCACTCCTTCCTTCCTTCCCTCTGTTTACTATACCCATGTTCCTGTCCCATGCATTTGTGAAGCTCTGCACTCTCTTTGCCCATACCACCTCTTTTGGCAGGCTGTTCCAGGTGTCCGCTACTCTTTCTGTGAAGTATTTTCTCACATCCCTCTTAAACTACCCTACCCCTCCCCCCTGTATCATAGCATGCCCCATGTTCTGGTACTCCTCCTAATCCTGTGAAAGAGACTCCTCTCCTTCACCTTGTTCACACCTGTGAGGTACTTATAGGTCTCAGTCATGTCCTTTATCACTCTCCTCTTCTCCAGGGAGTACATTTTCAATTCCTGCAGCCTCTCCTCATACGGTTTGTTATGTAACCTCCAACCGCCATTTTGATATCCCCTTCTCTGGACCACTTCCTCTCTGTTGATGTTCTTGCAGAGATGTGGCCTCCAGAACTGGACATAGTATTCCAGGTGGGGCCTAAAAAGGGAGCAATACAAAGGAAAGACCACCTCACTTTTCCTGCTAATAATCCCTCTCCCTATGCATCCCAGCATCTGGATAGTCTTGCCTAATGCCTTGTTGCACTGTCCTGACACATTAAGGTAATCAGATATGATTACCCCAAGGTCCCGCTCTTGCTTTGTAACTTTAAGTACCTCCCTCCATCTTATACACAACCCTTGGGTTTCCCCACCCCAGTTTGCATGACTTTGTATTTCTTGGCATTGAAACCCAGTTGCTACTCCCTAGACCACTCCTCTAGTTTCCCAAGATCGCTTTGCATTGTCTCCACTCTCTCCTGGGTGTTCACCTTGTTCCAGATTCTTGTGCTATCTACTAAGAGACACACCGTCACCTCTAGTTTCTCCCTTCAGTTTATCAGCAATGTCAGTTATGAAATCATTGAAGAGAACAGGACCCAAAACCAATCCCTGGTGTACTCCACTGGTCACTCTTTTATCCTCCAAATGATTGCCATTTACCACCACTGTTTACTTCCTGTCCTTCAACCACTTAGATACCCACTTCACCACCATCTCCCCACTGCCAGAATGCTAAGTTTCTTTATTAGCCTCCTTTGTGAAACAGAGTCAAAGGTCTTACTAAAGTCCATCCTCTGCCTTCCCTTGATCCACCTCCATAGTTACCCAGTAAAAGAAATCTATGAGATTTCTTTAACATGATCTCCCCCTCCCTCATGAAGCCATGCTGCCAGTGGTCCTATAGCCCATTTGTCTCTAGGTACTTTATCAGCTTCTCCTTCAGCAGGTACTCCATTCATTTCTTCACCACTGATGTGAAACTATCTATATATGAGGGTAATGGTATACTAACGCTACAAAGTTGACATGCAAAGGAAACAAATCTTGTCAACATCAATGGCACCTTACAACTGTTTTAAATGAGAAACAAGTTGAAAGAAAAAGCACACTAGAGCTATAGGTACAATGTAGCTATTCTCTTTGGAAATGTGGCATTAGGGTTTCCAACCATAACTGCCCCCAAACATCAAAAGGACAAGACCACAAGACGCCATAGACAGCCATCATCAGGTAAGATAAAACAACATAAAACTATTCAAGATGATACAAATTCAGTAGCAGTGATGTATTATCATAGAAAATGTGCATTGAGCTCGCGGCACATTTTTAAAAAAAACATGCTCCATTAGCATTGTTTAGAAATGTAACAGTGTGACTGCAGAAGTGGGCATGCATGTTTTGCAGTGTGCATATGTAACTGGCTGCAGATGTGCTGGCCCCCAGGTGCATGCACTTCTAGAGATATATTTAATATATAAATTTGAGTGTTGTGGACTTGTATCTGCAGCCAGAAGTGAGTGTGTCTGTCTTATACTATGCATGACAGGGATTTATTTAACTCTAAAAATTGATTAGCGTTTTGCTCACAGAAGTTCTAAAACATTGTGAAAATGCATAGCACTTGCCTCACTGTGTTTAACAAACATAACACTTCTAGAAAACCCATATAAAGGCTTTCTGTACAGTTAGTATTGCCCCAAGAAAAAAAGTGCTAATCAATTATTTAAAACACTGCATGAGTATTGGTGGCTGCAGAAGCACTGGCCCCACAGGGACCTGAACTTTTGCAAACAGCAGTAGTGTTGTGCTTTGAATATTGTGGAGTTCTATCTGCTGCCAGAAGTGGGTTTTTATGCCTTGCAGTGTGCATGCATATCTATAGCTGCAGAAGCACTGGACCTTGATGATGGTTGTCGTTTGTGTCATTTGGAAACAGGTGTCCATTGTTTTTCTTGCTGGTAATGGCAGTCTGTGGTTGCGTGTTTAGTCTTGTCCTTTTGATGATGGGGGGCTGGGGGGGGTGTCAGGGTTGGAAACCCTAAAGCCACATTTCCCTACTTTTGTGGTGCCAAAGTTGTTAAGGCTCAAACTCATGTCAGTAACATTTTTTTCTTGCAAAAGTAAAACATGTTTACTCATGAAAGTAAAATGGCTCGCATAAGTAAAATTCTTCTTTTGTGTCAGAGGGTTATCTCAAAAACCCTACTTAGCTTACTCAGAATCAAAGTTTCAAAACCTTAGAACTCAAGAACTGACTGATATTTCTTCACAAAACCTTAGAAAAGCTACCCTTGTACTGAACCTCATGTACCCTTAAAGTCAGTATGCCAAACTGATTTTGCTTCAAGGGGGAGCAAATCAAAAGCTGAAGTGCATTTTTTATAGGCTTTGTAAAATTGCAGATCAAAGAATTCAGATAACAGTCCAAGAAGTGTGCCAAGACTTACAAACTTGTCATCCAGCATATGCATGTTAACTTTCAGAAAATTTTATCAAAGATCACCAAAGTTATTCAGATGAAAACATTTGAGGTTGGCATTAAACTGCCTGCAGAACCCTAACTATATTTGTGCTATTGTGCAAATATAATATTAATACATTTTTACAACATGCATCAAGCTTAAAATGCCTAAGTAAAAATGTTATCTTCCACACAGAAACCTGACAAGCTGAATACATTTATTATTTAGCTAGTAGGGTATGTCATCGATCTTATCTTTACAGTAGGGTACATCACTCCAAATACCATTGTTATAATAGTTCAGTATTTCCCTGGTGTCTAGTGGCACCCCCCACCCTGCAATCACCATTCCACTTTTTATTGTTTGTTTCCCTATTGCCTAGTGGCACCCCCCCACACCTTCCCATGTCCCTCACTGACTGAATTAAAGAAAACAGTCCCTTGATGTCTTTTTTTTACCTGTAAACAAAAAAATGATCCCTCACTGATTGCACCCCCCATACCCACCTCTTACTCAGTATCCACCACCCCACACACCCTCACTCACTTGAACAGATCCCAGGGTGAAGATCCACATCTTGCCACTGGAACTGCTGACTGCAATATGAGAAAGTAAGTGCTGTTCAATGTATTTCAATGAGGTTTTCAACTTTGCTGCAAAACTTTGCCATTTTTCACATTTTGTAAACAAAATTTAAACTACCCTTTTTGAGACCCCACCACATGAACAATATTGGTTGAATTTTGCAAATCTTGCCCCAAAAAAGATTTTGACATCACTTGGTGAATCCAGTCCCCATGTTGGCATGTTCCTCCCCCCCCACATTATGTGGCACACCATAATATGGCAGCTCCTGCTGCCAGCCATGCACTCCCAAATAGCTAACATCAGGGTGCCCAATCCCCATGTTGGCACCCCCCCAGAATTGTGGCACATTGTGAGCCCATCCCAGTGTGCCTATTTTTTTTGTATGTGTGTAACCTGTAAATGAAGAAAACCTTCCCTCATGGTCTTTTTTCCCCCCTGCAAACAAGAAAATGGTCCGTCATTGTCTCCCTCATTCCCCCTTACATCCCCACCCTCCATCTGCACATCCACCTCTCTGCACCCAACCCCCACCCATACTTACCCTCTGGAGGTTGGGAGCCATGATCTTCTCTGAACCAGTACATGACTGCACTCTTCAATGCCAGACTGTGAACTGAAGAAATGATGGCAAGCTTTATAATGGGAGACAATGGGGGGTTTTAACTTAGGCTGATATCTCAGCCATTTTTTTACTCTCCTGGGTCATGCTTGAAAATAGACAAGTTGTTGTCTAGTGCACATACCAGGTTAAAAAAAAAGCAAATAAAAAATAAATAAATAAATAATGTGTTGAACTTTAGGGTTGACAATGCCATGGAAGGATGCACCTCTGATGTGTTTTATTGATGGGGTGGGGTTTTAGGATTGGAAACACTAAAGTAACATTTGTCTACTTTTGTTGCTTCAGCATGAACCCTAACTGTTGCATTAACAGAGTTTTTTTTACAAAGAATAGGTAATATACACATACATATATAAATATATACAGTATGCAGTTTGTATGGGCAACTTAAATATAGTATTTTGATTGGATGACATTATTCATTTGACTGCGCATTAACCCCCAATAATATACAGTCATCCTTGCACTTGTCCTCATCACAATCAGTTATTCTTGTAAAAAAAAAGTCTACCGTTTTTTTCTCTCTGTAAAAGGACGAACACACCCATACACTCACACACACACACAGAAATTCCTGTAACCTGAAAAGAATGCCAGCCTAACCAATTTCTCTAACATTTATAGTTTTTTTCTTCTACTTCAAAATGTGGGCAAGCCCACCTTGTAGTTTGTTATGTATATGTATGTGTGTGTGTGTGTGTGTGTGTGTGTGTGTGTGTGTGTGTGTGTGTGTTTTTCTGTGCACATGTGCGTGTCTCTCTCTCTCTCTCTCTCTCTCTCCACAGGCTCAGTCTGCCACACACTCACACCATGGCTCTTTCTCCACTCATTCTGATGACGCAGTTGCCCTGACCATCTTTCTGTTCACCTCTCACACCATCTTTTGCAACCTAACATTTGCAGTCATCAGAAAAAAAAGTAAATTCTTAAAAAATACATTAGGAAACAAACCTGATGCCTCAGTTGGTTGCACAAAAATGCCACTGCTCTTTCTTCACTCATTCACTCACTCACTCACTCACTCTGATAAACAAATGCATCTCTTCCTCTATGGCTTCTAATAAAATAATAAAATTAGTAACCAATAGTTGACAGTGTTCAGAGGTAGGTGAGTAAAATTTTTAGTAAAAAAAAAAAACTACAATTATAGCAAGCAAAGTGGGGCACAATATAACACTTAAAACTGAAGAACACCACAAAAAACAACTTAGACAAGCGAGGTGGAACAAATTATATAGCTCAAAGCTAAAATACTAACAAGTTCCAGTAGGCTTGCAGCAGGCCACAGTGCTATATTAGTTAAACATATCTTAAAAACCAAAACTTTTACTAATAACACATTTTTTTTTATTTATTCTAAAAATATCAATTTTATAAGTGCATTGAGACTCTCCTGGGTGTTAGTTAAGCAGTGATAAATGCACTTCCTGGGGGCAGTAATGCACTCATCCTGCAACCTGGTGCACTCACTACAACCCCAGGTATGCATTGATCTCAGCATATTGACAGATAGGATAGATAGATAGATAGATAGATAGATAGATAGATAGATAGATAGATAGATAGATAGATGCAGACAGACAGTCAGACAATCAGACAGACATATAGATAGACAGACACACACACACACACACACAGAAGCCCTCCAGGATGAAGTGCAGAGTCACAGGTTCCCTGCATGACAAAAAGGAATGACTCCCATTGAAACTGCATTGTTTGCTACGGAAACCCTACTGCAGAATTCTGCTGAGTTGGGCTCCATCCTGGTGGGCTTCACTGTATAAAAATATATTATATATATATATATTTTTATAAAATGGTTTTGGGAAAATAAAAGAACATAATTGAAACAAGTGTGTGGCTATGTCTTTTATTCAAACTATACCACAGATAACAAGAAGGTCCTAAATCCACCGGCCACTTTAGAATTGCTATCAATATGCTAGCCTGTCACAGAGTCATCTGCCATGTTGTTTTCTGTTAGTGAGCTGCTAGTTATAGAATTGTAAGTTACCAAAAGATTTACAACACTTAAAATCCCTCTCGATGATCCTCCTGACTCGTTTGCAACTGCCCCTGAGTCACACAAGTCGTGGTCTCAAGGAACTCCTTCCCACCAAGCAGGCACACAGAGACATGCCTGAAGTTTCTTCAAAAGTACTACTGTTGATGGTAACGTGCTGCTGGCAAGACCTTCAGGAAATTGCAGTCGGGATGTTGACCTATGGTAGCAATCCTGTTGCTCTGTAAAATGATGCTGCAGCACAGTACAGTTCACCTAGTGATACCACATGACAAAACCATGTCTTAGTAAGAAATCAAAGGCAGAGGCCCTGTTTCACATTGAATAAGACTTTTTTTAACTTTATTTTACAAAAAGTTAAAAGACTTTTACAGCTTCTCAACATATACCATTTTATAAGTGCAACAACACATGCTGGGGGTGTGGGTTAGTGTGGATGAATGCATTTCTAGGGGCAGTAAGGTACCTGACCTGTGACCTCATGCCTCACTGCGACCCTAGGCATGCATTGTTTCACACTAACCCACTTCCAATTGTGTGTTATTGCTTACGTGTGTGTGTGTGTGTGTGTGTGTGTGTGTGTGTAGATAAATTTACACAATGGCAATGAGAATAATATTTTGTAAATGAATATAATTATTTCCATGTATGACAAGCCTAAAGTTGAAGGAAATCCTTTATTTCAATGTTTCGTGGGAATCATTTATTTCCACTTTAGGCTAGTCACAAAGGAGTTCTTCACCAATGGGAGAACAGCTTGAACCATGCCTTATGACATCACAGGGCATATGCTACAATTAAAAACAGAGCAATGAAACAAAAAAGAAACAGCTGAATCTTCATTGAAAGAACTCATTTTATCAGAGAGGAAGTGCTAGCACTATAGTGAGGCAGTATAGCACAGTGGTTTAAGGCTCTGAGATACACATGTGGTGACACCCAGCAGACCAGACCTGGGTTTGAATCCCACAGCTTCTATTGCATACTGTGTGACCCTGAGCAAGTCACTTAACTTCCCTATGCTTCCAGGTCACTCCTGTAAAAAAAGCTTTCAGCTTAGTGTGCTACTCCTGGTTAAAACAACTAAATAAATAAAATACTGTCTAACACTAATGATGTTTAGGAGCTGGGAAAGTGTTAGTCCATAGATTAACTCCTCTGAATTAAGAGTAATAAAACAGGTTGCTACCATTAGACATGTATCTCTCCAACCTGTTTTTAAAGACACACTTAGACTTACTAACAACAATATTTTTCTGGGCGATTGTTCCATATGTTAACCACCCTCTGTGTATAAAAATATTTTGTTTCGGCAGATTTTAATTTTATAATCTGCGCTGGCAGAGGATAGCCACATGTGTTATTATTATGCTTTTTACTTATATTCAGCTGTTTTATCAAGTATCGATCATTCATAACATCAAAGAACATGAGCAGATCACCACTCTCTCAGTGTATGAGCAATCTTTATATTCTGTTAAGATTTTGGTGGTGCATAACTGCACTCTCTCTACCTTACTGATTTCTGTTTTTCTATAAGGACACCACAGTTGACTGCAGTAGCCCAAATATGGTATTACATATATAATAGCATGATTGTTTGTGTGTTTCTACTTCTGGTGTTGCATTTGATGGCACCCATCATCTTATTTGTTTTTGATACAGTACACTGTTCCTTAAAATTTAATGAGGTGTTGATAATAATAGCCAGGTCTTTTTCAGATGTCGTTGATTTTAAAACAGTGTTACTAAGTATAAACTGAGTCTGTGGGTTATGTTTGCCCAAATGTAGAACATTACATTTATCTACAATAGACTGAAGGACATACTCTATTTAAAAACCCAGATGGTGATAGTATCCGGGTCTTTTTGCATACTTGCTCTTTGTATTCGAGTACATACAGGGCCACCAATCTTAGTGTTATCCCCATACTTCACTATGAGATTATTGGTGTTATTATGTAAGTCAGAGATAAGCAATTGGAACATGATCAGACCCAATCCCTGAAGCACACCACTGGTCACACATCCCACATCTGACAGGAAGCCATTTATGGAGACTCTTTGAGGACAATTGGTTAGTCAATTTGCAATCCAACCTTCTATAGCATAATCAATCTTGTGTTCAATTATTTTTTCCACTATCACTTAATGTGGGACAGTATCAAATGCCCTACGTAAATCCATCAAGATTATGTCAGCTGAACCACCTTGATCTAGTATTGTACTTATTTTTTTCATAAAAACAAAGCAGGTTTGTTACGCATGATTGGCCTGCAGTAAAACCGTACTGAGATCTGTCAAGTGAGTCCATTGACTTTAACTGAGATTTGATCTTATCCACAATTATGGCCTCTAGGATCTTTCTGAGCATGGATGTCAGGCTGATAGGTCTATAGTTTTGCACGCCCAGTTTGTTACCCTTCTTAGGTATTAATGTGATTTCTGCTGTTTTCCAGTCTTGTGGGATTTCCTCTTGATTAGCAATGGTTCAAATATACTATTTAGTGGGATACAAATCCTTTCCTTCATTATCTTTAACATTGGGGGGGGGGTAATATCTCCTTGTCCAGGGGCACCGAAGGGTTTCAGTTTATCAATGTTTTTCTGAATGTCTTTGGGATCAATGAAATAGGTCTGATTTTTCTGGGAAGGATGAAGACTTATTAGTCTGTTGTTATGGTATACAGAACAAAAGTAATTATTGAAGGAATTAGCAGTTTTAAAAGGGTCTGAAAGAATGTCATTGTTTTGCTGATTTGTGAATTTATATCCATAGAACATTTTGCTGTTATGCTTAGAAGCAGTTGATGCTAATTTCTTCTCTAGCCGTCTTTTACATTTGTTTATGGTGCTTTTACAGTTTTTCTAAGAAACTTTAAAGTTTGACCATGTAGAGAGAGAGAGAGTTAGATTGTTTATACTCTGCACAATGTTTCTTCTTTATTTTGATCAGTTTCAAGATTTTTCTGTTCTGACATTTAGGTTTCATACCTCTTGCATTGTACGTTTTTAACCAGTTGATGTGTTTATTACTAACCTGAAAAATTGTGTGTTTTAGTGTGTTCCAGCACGTTTTAGTGGATCTGTCTTTAAAAAATGTTTGCCAGTCTCTATCACTAATGTCATGGTTAATACCTGCCTTGTGCGATGTTTTATACAAGTGTATTTCTGTGCAGCCAGTTTGCTTCTGGACAACTACAGTGAAGAATAAAAGTGATAAGAGGAATTTATTTATTTATTTATTTATTGAGTTCTAGGATTACAAATACCTTTGAGCCAAGGCTCTTTTACAAAGGTTCCATGTTATGAGTTACAGCTAGACAGAACATAACAGGCAAAAGAGTATATGGATGTACATACAAAATTGCATTCGAGGAACTTAGATTGATGCATCTTTAAAGAAGAAAGGAAAAGTGACAAAAAGAAAGATAGAAGAAAAGAGGGGGTGGGGCGGAGGAAGTGTGGGGGTAGCAAGAGAGATTTTGTGGGGCAGAGGGGGAAAAACATAAGGGTGGGGAGAGGAGGGGGATGCAGCCTGGGGCATTGTCAGAGAACACGAGAAGTGCAAGAGTTTGGCAGGATGGTGTCAGACAAGTGCTAACAGGCTGTGACCCTAATAGATAGAAACAAGGGGGAGCCACGATTGTTGGGATCTGTTCATAATCCAGGAGGCCAGACTGTGGTGATTTTGTTGTTAGACTTTGCAGTCACAGATGCTGGAGGCATTGAGTGAGTGGCGGAGCCTGATTTTGAAGGCACAGAGCATGGGGGTGGTGGTGATATCACAGGAGAGTCCATTTAGCCAGCTTGTGGCCCGGTAGGCAAAAGTTCTTTGACCTTGGGATGTGCGGCAGCAGGGGGTTTGGAACTGCTGCGGTTTGGATCCCCGGGTGCACTGGCTGCTTTTTTTAGGTTGTAGGAGAGTAGCAACACCAGGTGGGGTGAGGCCCATCAGAATTTTCTTTGCCACTATGCAGGTTTGGTATTTAATACACTTGTCAAGTTGCAGCCAGCTGGTTTGGTAGTAGAGGTCACAGGTGTGTGTACGACGTTGAGCGCCAGTGATGAGACGACAAGCTTTGTTGGGGAAGGTGATTCCCCGTTTGAGCATGGTAACAGTAGCTGAGCCATAGATAATGAGGCCATAGTCAATGGTGGCAACAATGGAGCACTGGACAGCAGCAGCCAGGGCTGCTGGGGAAAGGTGTCTCCTGTGGCGGAACAGCAGGCCTGGAGTTGGGAGCTCTGGCAATGTTGTTTATGTGGTCAGTGTAGGAGAGGTGCGAGTCTAGGGTGATCCCAAGGTATTTAAAGTTTGGACCTGTTCAAGTAGGCCACCATGACTGGTATAAATGGAGAGGTGATGGTGTTTATGTTTATTGTGGGAGCTACTGAAGATCATGGTCTTAGTTTTTTCTGACTGAGGATCAGTTTGTGCTGAGTGAACCATTTCTCAACAGTGGAGAAGTAATGCTGGAGATTGCCTTGCAGCTGGTTTGGATCCTGGTGTGAGGCTAGGATTACCGCATCATCAGTGTACAGTATGATTTTTTGAGAGCAGGAGATTTGCAGTGTATTCAGGAACAGGCTGAAAAGCAGTGGTCCCAGGATGGATCCCTGTGGGACACCGGAGCAAACAGGTTTGGCTCTTGAGAGCACATCAGCAATTTTTGCACATTGATACCTGTTTGCAAGGTAGCTTTTGAACCAAGATATAGAATTGGGGGACAACCCAGTCTTTTGAAGCTGGGTGAGGAGAAAGCTGTGGTGGACAGTATTAAATGCCTTGGTTAGGTCAATATAGATAGCGCCAGTGAGTTGTCCTTTGTCCAGGGAGCTGTGGATTGCCCCAATGACTTCAGGTAATGCAGAAGCAGTGCTATGGCCTTTCCTGAAACCATGTTGTTGCCTACAAAGGATGTTGTGCTTGTCCAGGTATTCAGTAAGCTGGTCCGATACTATGTGTTCCAGGGCTTTTGAGAGGGGTGGTAAGATTGAGATCAGGCAGTAGTTCCCATGGTAAGTCTTGTCACCACTTTTGTGGATTGGGGTGACAGTGGCTGACTTTCATTTTTCTGGGAATTGGTTGAGGGTAAGGAAGAGGTTAAACATCTTGGTAAGAGGCCCCAACACCTCTACTAGGGTGAGGGACAGCAGCTTAAGGTCCAGTGTATCATTGCTAGATCTGGATTTGCTGATGGTTTTGGTGACGTACTTACGGACAACGTTCTTATGTGCTACTTTAAAGTAGAAGGGAGAGTGAGAACTGGGAGTTGTGGAGTTGGGGGTTTCAGGAGCATCATCATCATTAAAGAAATTTGGGGGAAAGACACTGCTGAGATCAGTGAAAGTGGAATGATCATTGATACATGGTAGGGGCAAACTATACAATTTGTGATGGGGACAGACAGACTACTGATAACCAAATCTTCTGTAAGATGTTATTTCCTCTGGTTGGTTCTCTATCATGTCGTGTCAAGTTTAGTTCCATGCACTTTTCTGGAAATAGGACAGATTGCTTGGTATGTGCTTTTAGGTTTACCCAGTCAAAGTTACTATAGTTAAAATCTCCTATCAGTATGGTTCTACTCATGTCAGATGGTGTTTCAAGTTCTTTTATAAGGGCTTCATTTATGGTTTCATCACATGAGGGCGGTCTGTAACATAAACCCAAGTTTATGTTGTTATTAATACTTAGATTCACTCTCAATCAGATGGTTTCAGTCATAACTTGGAGAGACTTTATTTTACTTGAAATGTTGTTTACTGAAATACTGTTTGGGATATATATTGCAAACGTATCGCCCTTGGCAATATCCCAAGCTAGCTTTATTAATTGGTAACCCGGGATATGTGTGTTCCACGTGTCCGCTTCCATACACCATGTTTCAGTGATTAGTGCAATATGTATTTCATGTTTTGTATTTAGGATTGTTTGTAATTCACCCATTTTATTTTTATTCAGACTTCTGGCATTACTAAAGAGGCACTTGATGTTTTTCATAAGCCTGGGCTGTTTTGGCAGATGGCCCTTTTGGTCTCCGGCAGAGTCTCTTCTGGTATATTGGCTAGATCCCCCAACCTCCCCATAGTCAGTTTAAAGGGACAGTTTCTAAGTTTGCTTTTATGAATCTTCCCAGCATATATGCTCCTTGTTTGTTTAGGTGCAATCCATCCTTCCCTTATGGGTGGTTTCTGTTATTAAAGTGGTCCCAGGTTTTAATAAATCTAAAGCCTTCCCGCTTGCTCCAGTTCTCCAATCTTGCATTAATGTGGATTATTGTATCTATTTTTTGCTCTTACAGCCCTCAGGATTGGTAGAATGCATGAGATTAATACCTCTGCACCTTTTTTCTTGATTGTCTTACCCATTTCAATGAGATCAAAGCAAATGACTTTCTCGTGGTTGAGACCAATGTTATTTGTACCAAGGTTTACAGCAACAATTGGATTCTTTCTGCAATTGTTCAATAGGTTTGGTACCGTAGTATGTAAGTCATTTTTAGCCCCTAGGAAACATGATATGGTTCTGTTAATTTTATTTGGGCTACATATCACTGAGTCACAGTTTTAAATGATAGAGTCCCCTATGACTAGCATTTGTCTTGGTGCTTCTTGTTGTGTACTGACTTCCATTGGGAGGTTGTCCTCATTTTCTAATGCAGTGTACCTTTTGGACAGGGATAACTAACCCGCAACTTCAGCCCATCTACCCATTCTGAGTCCTATGTATTTTACAGTGTGCCACCTATTGGGTTCATCTTTATCAGGTTCTACTCTTCCTCTTTTAACTCTGCAATCCTCATTTGTTATTTCACCATCACTCTAATCATCCTCCCATGCCCCTTTTTTCTTGCTTGAATTTTGTGCCTGCAAGAGGTTAACAAATTCATTTTCCAATGTACTGTACTAACAAATGTTTCCATTTGCTTTATTTCCTGCACATTCCTTAGTTCAGTTTGATTTTCATTTATTTGAGTTTGCAGTTCTGTGCATGGTGTACATGTTGTGCATATAAAACTCTCTGCTGTAGGAGGTGTCCTTTCAGAAAACTTTTGCACTTATCACTATGTGTAAGGGAATCCTCAGCACATAAGATCTTAAGTAGTTCTTGAGCGGCTTCCATATTATTTATTTTAAGGAGCAGCACACAGTCTGGATTTTAGCTCCTATCAATGGAGGGGGGCAGTTTTTGAGTGAGAAATAGTCAGTCTAACACTCTAGTACAACATGAATAATCAGTAGAAAAGTTGTATATGCAATGGACAATCTGCGACCAGTATCTGTTGTCAGTTTTAGTAAGTAAGATGAATTCCATTTACTTTTGGGTGATCTGCTTCCTAACTGCCTACCTGCCATGCATGCCGAACATGCCAAACATGCACGTAAGACATGCGAGTCTCTGCACGAGTCTATGCACATGCTCACCTGCTCATGCTTGCCTGGCTCACTAGAGAGCAGGTTTTTATGCCATGTAACCAGAAGTGAGCAAGGGTCATGTGACCTCTCACTCTAACACACAAGGACCAGCTCAGCAATGAGGATTAAGCTGTCCCTCTAAAAATAGAGACAAGGAAAATGTAGGGTCACTATTTTCCCCGGAATTAAAATAGTAGTTTAAGTTGGCCAGTAGTTCTGCAGCTCCTGCAAAAACTACACTACCCAAAAGTCCTCTGGGTGGTTACTTGGCAACAATACACCACTCAGTTTACCACCCCTAAGCAAATATCTATTGCTCGTAACAGTGCTGAAATAAAATAAGTTACACACTCATTTTTTTTCAAATACACAGCTGTCACACACTCCTATGATACAAAAATGGCTTTTCAAAATGCCTGCTTGACACGCTATAGAGCTGGATTTTATGTCATGTAACCAGGAAGTGAACAAGGGCCAAACGACCTCTCGCTCTAGCTCACAAGCTCTGTGGGTTTTTATAAATTAAAGTAAAATTCCAGCTCAGCAATGAGAATTAAGATGTCTCTCTAACAATAGAGACAAGAAAAATGTGGGCTATTTTCTCCTGATTAAAATAGTAGTTAAAGTTATCCAGTAGTTCTGCAGCTCCTGCAGAAGCTGCACTGCTCAAATGTCCTCTGAGTGGTTACTGGGCAACAGTATACCATTCAAGTTCATCACCCCCGAGCAAATATCTATTGCTTGTAATGTTGCTGAAATAAAATATGTCACACAATCAGTTTTTAAAATACACAGCTATGACACACTCTTGAGATACAGAAATTGCTATTCAAAACCAAAATCAACCATCTTTGTACACAGATACATAGATGTTAAGGGTAGATAAGGGCCTATGGCCCACCTAGTCTGCCCATTTGCTCATGTAACTTTGCTTCTTCAAGCTTTTCTAGAACTAGATTGACCCCTTCCCCCGACTACCAGGATCCCCTGATGCCTATCCCATGCATTCTTAAATCCTGTAATCAGCAGAGCATTCCATTTATCCACCACCCTCTCCATGAAGTAATACTTCCTCACATTCTCTCTGAACCTCCCTCCAGTTTCATCCCATGTTCCCTAGTCCAGGAACATCTTTTGTTATGAAAAATAGTGTTTTCCTGCACCTTCTTCCTCCCTGTAAGGCACTGTATCATATTCCCCCTCCACTGTGTACATATTTAAGTCTTTCAGCCTGTACTCATAGGTTTTGTGATGTAATCCTTGAACCATCTTGGATGCCCTTCTCTGAACTGCCTCCACTCTGTCTATGTCCTTACATAGGTAATGCCTCTGGAACTGGACACTGTACTCAAGATGTGGCCTCGCTAATGTCTTGTATAGTGGAAATATGATCTCCCTTTTCCTGCTGATAATATCAATGCCTATGCATTTCAGCATCATGCTAGCTTTTCCTGCCACCTTGTCATACTGACTCCTTACCTTGAGGTCATCAGAGATGATAACCCCTAGGTCCCTTTCCTGCTTGGAGCATTCTATATTCTACCCCCCCAGCAGATAAGTTGTTCCTGGGTTTTTGTGACCCATGTGCATTATTTTATATTTCTTCACATTTAATATCAGCTGTCACTCCAATGACCAGTCCTCAAGCTTCTGCAGATCTCTCCTCTTTCTAGCAACACCCTCCAACATGTTCACCCTGCTGCAGAGTTTTGTGTCATCAGCAAACAGGCAAATTCTCCCTTCTAGATCTTCTGTAATGTCACTGATAAAGATGTTGAAGAGGAGTGGACCCAGCAATGATCCCTGTGGCACCCCACTTGTCACCCTTCCCTCTGTGGACTAACATCCATTTACCACCACCCTCTGTGTACTGCAATCTACCCAGTTCCCCACCCACTGCACCACCATCCTACCCACTCCTATGTTCCTCAGCTTGTTTAACAGCCTTCTGTTTGGCACAGTATCAAAGGCCTTGCAGCAGTCCAGGTAGGCCAAATTCACTGCCCCCCTTTTCTGATCTACCTCCCTTGTCACATAGTCAAAACATTCATTGAGGTTAGTCTGGCATGACCTCCCCCTAGTTAAACCATGTTGCCTTGAGTCCTGTAGACTGTTGGCAACCAGGTGGTCCATTGTTCTTTCTTTCAGTAGTATTCCCATGATATTCTCCACTACTGAGGTCAGACTGACTGGTCTGTAGTTTCCCACTTTCTCTCTGTTCCTGCTTTTTTATAGGGGGGGCTACATCAGCTGTCCTCTACTCTTTGGGTACTTCTCCTGTTTCCAGTGACTGGCTAAACATAGTTGCCAGAGGTTCAGCCACCGCCTCTCCTGGCTCTCTCAGCACCTGGGGAGTACCCCATATGGCCCTATAGCTTTATTGACTCTTGTTCCTTTAGGACCCTTCCCATGGAAAAGGACTTACATCAATGTTCATGCCCTTCCTACCCTTTCTGCTCCCTAGTGGCCCATTACCCACCCCCTCCTCTGTAAAGACTGAGCAGAAATATCTGTTCAGTATGTCTGCTTTGCTGTTGTCATCCTCCACTCTACTCTCATCCTCCACTTCCAACCTCATTATTCCTTACTTTGCCTTCCTTTTTTTCACTTATGTACCTGTAAAAGTTGAGTCCCCTCTAACCACTGATTTTGCAATGTGCTCCTCTCTCTATGATTTGGTTTCCTTTACTACCTTGCCTGCCTCCCTTTGTTTTTCCTGGTACCTCTCCCTGTCCACTTCTGCCTGTGTCTTTTTGTATTGTTTGAATGCATTTTTTTTTTTGCTTTCACTGTCTCCACTTCCCCCTTGGAATACCATAATGGTCTCCCCTTCCTTTTCCCCATGCTAACCTGTTTTATACATAATTGTGTTACCTTTGTCATCTCTGTTTTGAATACTGCCCACTGTTCCATCACTCCTAATGTTCTTCCTATTCCAGTTAAAGCCTCTTCCAAACATTTGCCAATTTTTCCAAAATCTGTCCTCCTAAAGTCAAGGATTCACATTTTTTGTGGCTGGGTTCTGCCCCTTCAGTTATGTCAAACCACACTGACCAGTGGTCACTCTTCCCAGGTGCTCCCCCAATGTGATCTCCATCACACTGTTCCTGTTTGTGAGCACCAGGTCCCGTAGTGCCTCCTGCCATGTGGGTTCCATGACCAGTTGTTTAAGGAAGGCTCCCTGAAGGGAGTCCAGGATAAACCTACTCATGGCTGACACCACTGCTGGGAGGCTCCAGTCCACATCTGGAGTACTGAAGTCACCAACTAGCACTACCTCCTCCTTGTGCACCAACCTTTGGATCGCTAACATCATCTCCCTATCTGTCTCCTCCCCCAGGGCTGGTGGTCTGTAAATTACCCCGGTGTGGATGAGTGACCCTGATTTTCTTTCAAGCTTAACTCACACTTATCTCCTCCCTCCTTGTTCTCCTTGAATCTCTGTGACCTTTATGCTATCTTTCACATAAAGCACTACTCCTCCACCATTCCTGCCTGTCCTTTCCCTCCTGAATAGAGTGTGGCCTGGTATGGTCATCTCCCAGTCATGGTAAACCTAAAGACCAATAGGCAATTAACGCAACTCGAATTCCCCTCTGGTCCTATTTCAGACCCTACTGTTATTGCTAATGCTTTCAACATAAAGTTCATGGACTTATCCCCCTATCTGGGCAAGCTCCCACCCAAGGCGTCCCCAGCCCTGAACCACCCACCTTCCATCCTCTCTCCTCCTCAGCTACTACACTGCCTCTACCTTTACATTTTAGAGCCATTGGGCATAAAGACACAATTAAGCTCCTGAAGTCTCTCCCAGCCAAAGGCAGCCCTGGCAGTGATGGACTATACCCTGCATTTCTTAAATTCCTCTCCCCCACAATTATCAACCACTCACCTTCCTCTTCAATCTTGCCCTTATGGGCATCTCATTCTACTACCACCTCTCTCCCACAGCTCACTGATGCTATCCACTCTTGTATGGATCAGGGCATTTTCACTTCAGCTATATTTGTAAATTTAGCCAAAGCTTTCAGCACTGTTGCCCATCCCATTCTTCTGGACAAGCTTAAGGCTGCTGGACTCTCAATCATGAGTTGAGTAGTTCCACTCCTACCTTGAGAACAGGTGGTAAGACATCCATATTGGTGATACCCTCCCCCCACTCCCTATCTGCTCAGGTGTCCTTCAAGGGTTTGCCTTGGACCCAGTTCTCTAGTCTAATTTTCTAAATGACCTCCCCAAGGCCTGTTACTCTGTGTCAGTACATTTGTATTGTACACAGATGGTATACTTGTTTTCTTCTGGCTCTTTTGCCCTTGATCTCATGAACCAACTTAAACTGTACTTTAACAAGATCCAGCATTGGTTTTAAGTTAATCAGTTATCCCTCAATGTCAACAAAACAGTCTCTATAACTTCTGGCACAATGCAGAGACTTGCTAGAGTCCTTCCACTTCCGTTCATAGCCATTATGGTGCAATCATTGAAGATGTCTCCTCCTTCAAGTATCATAAGGTATGATTAGATCATCATTTAGATTTCTCAGTTCATGTGGATGCTATTCACAAGAAGCTTCACCCTAATCTTGGGGCACATTACAAGAATAAAAGAAGCATTCTGCTTCCTGCTTGCAGAGAAATCCTCATTAAGATTATTTTGCCTTTTTTTGACTATGGAGACACTGTTTATAGTGCAGTTCCAAAGTCTACTTAAGCTAGGCTAGACCCTCCCCTTCATTCCTTCTGTGGCTTTGCCCTCAATAAACCCATCCGTACTCATCACTGTACCTTGTATTCTTCCCTCTCCCTCCACTTTCTTGATGTCAGGTGCTTTGCCCACTGTGTCTCCTTTATTACCAAATTTTGGTTTGTATCTCTTCCCCTCTTATCTAACCTCTCTCCTCACCTTCCCCTCTTCATCCTCCTACTCATTTGTAATGCTTGCTTTTGCACTTTTGCTCTCCCTCATATGAAATCTGTTGTTGTCCAGGCTGCCTTCTCATTTTGTTTCCCTAAACATTGGGATTCCTTCCCCCTTCTGTTCTCTCTGTTCCTTTTTTCCTGCTAATATAGCTCCCCTCTGTGAGTTCTCTACTCAGTCCTGCAGTTGTTTCTGATATTAGATTTACTTCTTACCTGCAACTTATCTAATTATTTGTCTTCAACACATCCTGATTTTCTCAGAATCTGTCTTTCTTCAGTTTTATTTTAAGTTGATTACTATTTAATTATCCTTTTTTTTAGCTCCAGTTTTTGCTTGGTACTTATTTTTCTCAATGTATTCTTATGTATATTTGTCATGTTTATTTTTCTTATGCTTACTCCATTTTATGTATTTTATATTTTGCATTTTTTTTTCTTTTCCCCTCTTCCCCTTTCCCCAGGATGCATCCAGGAACAAGTGTTACCAGAACAGTATGTTTTTCCTGATAATATCTTTGAAATAAATAAAATAAAAATAAATGATCCCATGGCACTTCTCAAAAAGAGCAGGGGGATTTTATTGAAAAAGAAACAAAAGAAACATTTTACAAAAATAAATCAGATCAGTCAAAGAATAATCAATCATAGCTGGTTATACAAAATAAATCAAATCAATTCAGTTACAACAAAAGGAGCAAAAGAAATAACAAAATAAAGAACTTTTATAATATAAATAAGATATAAACGAAGAAGCATTATGACAGCCAAAAACCCATCACCACACCACTATGCCCCTTCCATAACCTATAGTGACAATAAGTGATCTGGAACTCATTTCCAGAGTGAAATTAATTTTGACCTAGTGACACTAGCGGCATCAGGTTTATACACTTTGTAAAGAACTGTCTTAATAAAAAGACTTCTTGATATGGCAAAACTTTTTGATGTAGGGAGAAGACACACCGAGATTACAAATATAAAGATTTGTAATGGCTAAGAGTTGGGGACTTTTAATAAAATAAATAATCAAGCAAACAAGTACAAAGAAAAGTATGCAGATTCAAAACAGTTCATCAATTTCTATAAGGTCAATATACAGTGTATGGCCCTTATAACAGAATGAAATGGCATATGCGATTTTGTCCTTTATAAGCCTCATCCATTAAAACAGTAACCACCCCTAAAAAGTTCTTAGTAGTGTACATACAGTACTGGCAGATTGACACACACACACGCACATACATGTGAAACAGAGAGCAATGATGTACAGCTCTTTCAGTGTTTTCTTTTTTTGTTAGTTTTTGTGGCTTGGTTTGCAGCTAAAAAAAATCGTTATTGTTTAAAATAAGTTTAAAGACTATCCTGTACTGGTGTCTGCATTTCTGGACAAGGCAGTCCATGATGGTTCACTGTGTATTCTTCTTTGTGGTATATTTCTGCCATATCCTCTTGAGGGCTGACAGCTGTGTCCAGTCAGGGGATATGCTTTGTCTCTGCTCTATAGCTCTTGCAGGGTCAAAATAGCATGCTGAACATCTGCTGGCATTACTGGCTTCTCCTCCATATCAGCACCATCTTCCTCATCATCACCAACTTTTTTCATTCCTTTCCAGGGTGGACATGGTGGACATGATGTCCATGATGTTGTCAGTCTCTGGCTGTGGGTTGTTGCTGCCAAGGCAGCAAAGTGCTTTGTACTCTTCCACACTTAGTCTTGGAGGTGGATCAGCAACCTCAGGCTCATCAGACTCATTAACAATCAAGTCAGTTGTAGTGCTAAATCCACCCTTCATAAAGCAGCAGACTATCATATCCTGGAAGATGCAGTCACATGTATTGTGCATTAATGTTTCAGCATCCAGCAGTCTGATTTTTTTCACACAGTGAGATGCTGTCAGGTCACTTACATCATCTAGGACTTCAGGCAACCTAGCCCACATCTGCCTGACATAGCACCTTTTAAAGCTGTAGATCATGCCTTGGTCCAAAGGCTGCACTATGCAGATGGTGTTGCATGGTAAAACTGCCAGTCTGATGTTTCCAATTCTTGGAACAGGAGGGTGGCTACTGAAGGTATCAAAAACCAGCCTAGACTAGTAGTATATATTCGGGCTTAACTTGGCTTACAGAATTTAACAAATATCATTGACACAAGAAAAATAATTTATTGGCTAAAAATCACCAAAATGACGCATGAAAGGTTTCCTAATAATTGTTTATGGGAGCAAAAGTCATGGGCAGATAGAGGCTGTATACATTCTAGCTGGTATCAGAAAATTCTGAAAACCCTAGGAAAATATGATTTATATTTATTTATTTATTTAAAAGTTTCACCAGGAAGACATACTGAGCTATTTGCTCATTTCCAGATGTGTCCTGGGGGAAGGGCACAAAGGATAAGATGTAACAAACCAAGAGTGTAACAAAAGCAATAAGTGCAATAGCAAACATAACATTGGGTACAAGGAATAATTTACAATTGCACTGGATAAGAAGGAGATAACCTGAGGACATACAGCAGTGATACAATGATTGCAATGACACTTAGACATTAATTTTATAACACAGAATTGTACATGATAAGTGCTGAACAGTACTATACAAGGTTAGTAGTTCAGGGAGGTGGGGTAACATTGGGTCTACTAGGGCATCTGGGTGCCTGGTGGGTTAGGGACAGTTGCATACAGGGAGTAGAAAGAGCACATGAGAGAATAAAGGGACTGAGATGAGGGAACATTATGAATATTCATTGGAAGTGAGTTCTAGAGTTTGGGAAAGCAGTGGCAGAAGGATAACTGACCAGCTGTTGTGGACCTGTAAGGGACAGCAAGAAGTATGCGCATCACTACTCCTGAGGGAGTGGGAGGAGGGGAGGAGTAGGGATAAGAGGTAGGAAGGTAGTGCACCGAACCAGAACTTGCCAGTGAATTTAGTTCAGTGAAGCATGTGATGGCAAGTGAGGGAAGGGAGAGCAAAGGACTGATATAAGGTGCAGTGGTGAGTGCAAGGTAGGCAATTAAGAGCAAAGCAACAGAAGGAGTGGAGGAGAGTGTCCAATCTGGATAGGGTCTCTTTAAGGGTAGCACTGCAGACTACGTCACCATAGTCAAAAGTTGGAAAGATCATTTTCAGTAGAATTTCTCTTTCAGGCCAGCAAAGGAATGCACCAAGTTTAGGTAGCAATTTCTTGTGAATAGCATCCATGTGACCAGAGAAGTCAAGGTGTTTATCAAGCCAGACTCCAAGGTACCTGAAGGAGGTAGTTTCTTCCAACATAGACCCATCAAGAGTGTAGAAGGAGGGGGTGGATGGGAGCCTAGAGAGTCTCTGCCTAGTGCCAAAGGTCATGGAAACAGTGGTGAATTGAATAGTGGACTTGAGGTACATGGCTACACTACCTCTTCTCCTGTTTGGACTTGTCAAATGAGGGTTATGTAGATTGACTGAGTACTGGGATAACAAAATCCAACTTAGCCAAAAATAAAAACAATATAATAAAACAAGAATTCACAGTTATGGGGCTATGACTGACCTGGAAGCAACATCAGTTTCAAGATTTACTCCATGGTTCACTCTCCATAATGGTACTTTTTTTCAGATTGAATAAACTTTATTTAACACACCAAAAGAAAGAACAATATTCCAAAAAAGTTAACAGATTATGGCTACAATAGTCATCAATACCAGAGACAAGAATGAGCTCAAATGGTGTACGATTTAAATAAAATCTTAAATTCTATCCCCCACCATTACCCCCTAGTCCCCCCTCCCATCCTCCCTCCCTGCCCACCACCAGAGGGTACCCAGGAGAATACAATAAGTTGGAATGATCTGGAATGTCAGGGAAAAGAAGGCACCTGTATCTTAATAGAAATGTTTAGATTGTCAGTAGATCCTGGAGGGGTTCCAAAATACTTTGGTAATGTGAGAGTTGGCCAGCCATACTGGCAATAAGGTGCTCAGCTTGCAGGGCAAATAATATCTCCTTGTGCCACTCAAGATATTGAGGTATCCTTGATCAAACCCATGTCGCAGGATAACTTTCTTTGCACATATGGAAATTAAGGCCATATGTGGTCTCTGATTCCCAGCCAGGACTTTGGTATAGTCCCCCAAAATGCATATTTCAGGGAGGAAAGCTTTAGACAATCCCAAGAGGGGATCTAGATTGGTTCAAATTGAGTTCCAGAAAGGGGCCACTCTCCCACAGGACCATAAAATATGGAGTAAATTGGCAGGATCTTTACCACACCTGGAACAGAGGTCATCAGGGAGTTTACCCATTCTATGCAGATTAATAGGGGTGTAGTACAGGTTGTGAATAATATTAAACTGCATAAACTGGTATTTGTCCCACTTTGAAAATTTATGAAGGTGTTTCCAGATAGTGGTCCAGTTCCTGGGAGTATCAGATGATGGAAAGGAGTGGTCCCAGCACTAAACTCTTGGCCCTTCATTGGTAGCCAGGAAATCCTGTAATGCCCAGTAGTACAGTTAAAGCTGCTTAAAGGGATGCCTCCATGGACAACTAATTGTCCTCTTTAAGTGAACGTCCCCATTATCAGATGCAGCACTACACAATATGATATATCGCTAACTAGGTGCCAACACAGACAGAGACAGTCACAGACATACAGCAAAGTGATTACAGCACTCTTTTGAATTCATGCTGTTTTGTCTGAGTTTCAGTCTCTGGAAATCTCTATTAAACAATCGTTTAAAATAAGAAATATAAATTAAGACCAGATTAGCACTGAATTGTACACTCTGGCACACTTATCTGTCTGATGGAGTCTCACTCGTTTCTTTAGACCTCAGTGAAAAAAATCTGTTATTTTATTCTGGTGTGATTTTCTTGCCATCTCTTGGAGAATCACGTCTTCAAGGTTGAAAATGTGCTCCCAGTCTTCCATCCGCTCATGTTGTAGGCACCAATTTCTCAACTGCGCATAATGTTCTTGGGCACCTTTGTTCGTAACCTTGGTCACTTCAAGTGTTGTTGCAGACTCCAGCAGCTCATCCTCATCCTCTGATCCAGGATTGATGTTGTATAGGGCATCACAGGTTGTGGCAACAGTCAGATCCCCATCCATCACTTTGTCTGTGTCCATGTCGATGAAAGACAAGAATTCCTCAGGTGTCAGCTTATCTGGCAGGGGCACATCAGCCATTAAATCCTCACCCGGTTGAGCTACAGCACCTAGAGTGCCCTCATGTCCTCTGTTAGTAACTGCATCCTCTGCTTCTCCATGAATTAAAGTAAAACCCCCACACCAAAAACAGTTTGTGATTGTGGAAGGCTTTACAGATGTTCACACCTTGTGCAGCATGTAAACAGCATCGAAAAGATTTATATGCTGGGCAATCTCTGCTGCCAAGGACATGGTGCTACTGTCAATTATGCCTACTATACACTCTGAAAAGAGTGAGCGGTGGTGACCTTTCAGATCTAGAGGTTGAATGAGACTGGTCATGTTAGGGTGCAGAAAATGAATGGCGATGGTACTGAATCTGCCAGCTATGTATGTAGGGTAGGCAGAACAGTTGTCCATGAAGTGGATCACCCTGTGGTGTCACCGCCTAAGCTTAGAGTTCCAGCCATCAAGCCATTCATAAAAGATTATGCTGGTCATTTAAGCATTGGAAGAACTCATGTAAAGAACAGGGAGTGTGGAGAGATCTTTTGGCATGCACCAGGATCATTTGCTTTTACCAATGACCAGCAAAGGCAGTATCTCTATGCCAAGCATGTTTGCACAGCAGAGCAATAAGACCCAGTCCTTAGCCTTCTTTCCACTGATTAGTTCCATATCTCTCTTTATGTGGCCAAGTTCTGGGTAACCTCTGAGAAAAATGCTGGTTTCATTGGCATTGAGGATGTCAGTAGGGGAAAAATCATCAATCAAACATCAGAAGGACATTTTTTATCCAGTCTGACACTGCATCGTCATCAGCATCCAACCTTCCCCTTGCTCCTTTTTGCAGACAATGTTTCGTCTGCTTTTCCATCGAGAAAGCCACCCATCAATCACATTAAAATCAATGTGATTAAGATGTGTGGCTATCGCAGAAGCTTTTTTGTTTAAAACTGGACCAGAAATACGGACACCCTTGCTGACAGCACTTGCAAACCACTGGTGCAGGGCTTCATCCACTTACGTGTCTTTGTCTTCATGCTTTCTTTTACTCTGTGGGTTGCTGTTAGCATGTCACTCCTGCAAAAGTTCAGATTATTTTTTGACTGATTCTCCTGACCTGACTTTTCAATATGTTGAAGAGTTTTGAGACCTTGGCCATTGAAGCACCAGGTTCTTGGAGTGCTTCTAGAACTTTTATTTTATCTGCCAAAGGCAGGTCGATTCTTTTAGACTCCATCATCCAGATACAAGTGCCAAGGTACTGTAACAACAAAGACAAGCAATAGTGGTGAACTGCTCATGTTACAATTTTATAGTCAGCAGGTGTTAACTAGCTTAAGTGGCTAATTGTTTCTGTGTGAAGTAGCACCTGATTATCATTAGCACATCAATTAAGGTGACTCTTAGGTGGAAGTTAAGGGCAAACTGAGGAAAAAAATCATCCCCATAAACAGGCTTGCTATGTCCCCTTTAAAGGTGTGAAGGGCCCATTGATTAAAATTGCCACTAAATCGGTGCCCAGGAGATCGTCCCCTTTAAGCAATGTCCCCATTAACAGCATCCCGATTAAGTGGCTTATACTGTAATATGAAATTTTATGTGAAACAGGAGCCTGATGAATGAGAATGATTAGGTTCCTAATGGACTAAGCCATGGACCACTGCCAAAGTGCTGCAGAAGCGTATGTGAAAGTTGGAAATATCTAAAGCATGAGGAGGTGGGCCAATGATATTTGGTATGGGCATCTTGGAAGGATAACAGCTTTTGGTTGAAGGTAAGATCGCCAACCGATCGCACCCCCATGCAGGGCCAAAAGTTCTCAGAGAGAAGCCGTCCAGCTATACAAAAATAAGGATTCCCAAACAAAGGTTGGAATATGTGTTTGCATGGACAGACTTTAAAAACAGAGCAGCATTGCAAGTGAACACGTAGGGATGTTTCGAGAGGGGAGTCTCGTAGGGATGGGGGAAGTTTCCTCCTTGGAAGATAAGATAGGGAGTTAATGTCCAAACCATTATCCAAACACAGGTAATGTTCAATGTCCACTAACTGCAGAACATAATGATTAGTGGAGTCACCTCCTGGTGTTCCAACCCAGTAGGAAAGCTGAATGAGGTAGAGGGCCAAGTAATACAAGAAAAAAGTTAGGAGCCCATAGTCCTCCATACAGTTTAGTGCGCAGAAGTTTAAATAATGCTCTATGAGCTGTCTTACCCTGCCATAAAAATGAAGAGAGAAGTCGGTGGAACTGATTAAACCACAATTGGGGAAGGGCCGAATTGAACATCTGGAGGGGGTACAGTAGTCTAAGAAGAATATTAATTTTTATGATATTCAGATGGCCTCATAGTGTAAGTGGAAGTAAGGACCAACGATCTAGATCTACTTTAATATGGGTGACCAGGGAATCTAAATTAAAATGGCGCATTTTAGACAGAGAGGTACTAAGGTAAATTCAAAAATATTTCAATTTATCTGGCGTCCAGATCAGACCGAGGTACGCAATATCAGCTTGGAAGGTAACATTGTTCAGTGGCATAATCTCTGTTTTAATAAGATTTAACTTGTAGTTAGAAAGAGCACCAAACTGAGAGGTAATCTGAAGGGCAGCAGGCAGGGATGTGCCAGAGGAAGAGATATGTAACAAAATATCATCTGCATAGACAGAAAGCTTGTATTCCATTCAGCCAACTGGGATGCCCAGAACAAGAGGGGAGAGATTAATTTTGTGAATGAGAGGTTCCAAGAAAAGATTGAATAAATAGGGAGAGAGGACACAACCCTGTCCTGGTGCCCTGGTGAAGGGGAAATGGTGATGATAATACTCCATTACACAGGATCTGGGCTGTCAGGGAGGAATACAGCACCCTGACCCATTGAATAAATGCTTGGGGAATACGATATTTCCTCTCTGCCACAGCTATAGGTACCCCAATTGCCTACCTCCTAAATTAATCCTTCACCACTGCTTCTGTCCCTCTGTCTTGGAAGCATGCTGTCATTATACACCTCCCCAAAGGAGGTGCCTCTACCTCCACCTTAAACTACCGACCGATTTCCTCCTCCCTGCTCTTGTGAAACTGCAAGAACACCTCGTGCTTGCCCAGCTAATCTCCTATCTTTCTGACTCAAATTTCTTCACACCCTTCTAGTCTGGCTTCAGGAAGGATCACTCCACTGCCTCCTCCTTACTAAGGCTCACTGACACCATCCAATCTGGAATACATAGAGGTCTTATCACCTCTGCCATCTTCATCAATCTGGTTAAAGCCTTCGATATGGTCCCCCACCCCTTGCTACTAACATGCCTCTCAGACTCTGGCCTGTCCACATCTTCTACCAGTTGGTTCAGTGCCAGACCGAACTCAATCTGTAAGGACTGTTGATGCCACATCCCCAACCCTTCCCATGACCAATGGTGTCCCCCAAGGTTCAGTGCTTGGCCCCATCCTATTCTCCCTTTTCTTAAATGACCTGCCTCAAACCTGTTCCCACTCCTCGATCCACATGGCTGCAGATGATACTGTCCTATTCTCCTCCGGCCCATCTCTGGACTTGGTTGCCTCTTACCTCCAGGCTGACTTCAACAAAGTCCAGCATTGGTTCAACTCTCACCAGCTCTCTCTAAACATGAAAAAAACAATCACTATGTCATTCTGCACAACTCAATATCTAGCCAGGCTTCCCACCCTCCCTCTTTTCCACGCCCTCGATGGGACTGTGCTGGAGGATGTCACCTCCTTCTGGTATCCTGGAATTTGGCTTGACCACCACCTAACCTTCTCTGTCCATGCTGATTCCATCTTGAAAAAACTTTGCCCCAAGCTCAGGGCTCTATATCGGAACCAAAATAGTCTCCCCTTTACTGTTTGACATGATCTCATCCAGAAGATGATACTTCCCTCTTTCCACTACTGTGACATTGTCTACAGTGCTGAACACAAGACTGTCTTATCCAAGTTAGATACCCTTTTTAATGCTTTCTGCCGGTTCGCTCTCAACACTCCTCCTCGCACCCATCACTGCAAGCTCTACCACTCCTTTGCGAGCCACTCCTTCGAAAACTGCTGCTTAATACACTGCACCAAGTTAACTTCAAAGTGCTGGCTAGGTGCCCTCTCAGCCTACCTGGCCTCCACAGTATCACCCCCCCGGCATCCACCCATGCTCTGAGATCCCTAGACTCCCAACTCCTTTTAATCCCTAGGTGGAGAACCTCTGTTTGTCAGGCCACCTTCTCACACCACTTCCCTCAACTCTGGAACTCACTCCCCTCACAAATTTGCCATTTCTCCTTTGTCTGATCACTATCCGCTGCCCTTGCCAGGTACTACTCGGTAAACTGCTCCTGCACCTAGCACCCTCCTGTTCACCCACGTGTGTCTCCCTCCCTTTCCTAAACTCCAGCAGCACAAAGTGCGTTATGCTATCTGACTCAACGCCCAACTACTGCACTTGCTTTCTCGTTCTGGTGAACAGTCTGACTGTTAGCCAGCTCTGCACTTATTCATTCAGTGTTACTTATCCCAGCAGCTAGCCCAAACTATTTGTCCACATTGTTACCATTACATGTCTGTTAGTGATTTAATGTTATCCATGCTTCAATATTCTGTCAAATGTATGTAAAATGAACTGTTTATCCACATTGTTACCATTACCATGTCTGTTAGTGAACTAATGTTATCCATGCTTCTGTATTCTGTCAAATGTATGTAAAATGTTATCCATGCTTCTGTATTCTGTCAAATGTATGTAAAATATGTAAGATGTATGACAACCTTCATGTTATCCTCCCCATTGTACCCTTCCCTCCAGGTCGCATCGGGAGATGAGCAGTTGCTGCTCAGTGTGGTTTTCCTGGTGAAAGAATTTCATAGATATATAGATACGTAGACAGTGTTGGCAGATAAGGGCCTATGGCCCACCCAGTCTGCCCATTTGAGCTTGTAAATTCAGTTTATGTTTTCCTAGAAGTCTGTTGCCCCTTACCCCTGACCTCCAGAATTCCTTTATGTCTATCCCATGCATTTTTAAATCCCATGATTGTCTCAGCCCCCACCACTTCCTCTGCCAGGGTGTTCCACTTGTCCACCACCTGTTCTGTGAAGAAAATCTTCCTCATGTTTACTCTGAATCATCCTCCCTCCAACTTCATCCCATGCCCTCTAGTCCTGGAACATCTTTTTCGCTTAAAAATAGTGCATTCCTGCACCGTGTTCCTCCCTGTGAGATACTTGTATGTCTCTATCATATCCCTCTCTCCTCCTCTCCTCCAGGAGTACATGTTCAGTTCCTTCAACCTGTCTTCATAGGACTTGTGATGTAATCCATGCACCATCTTTGTTGCCCTCCTCTGAACCTTCTCTACCCTGTCTATGTCCTTACGTGGTATGGTCTCCAGAACTGTATACTGTACTCAGGTGGGGCCTCACTAGTGTCTTGTATAGCGGAATTATGACCTCCTTTTCCTGCTGATGATGCCCTGCCTATACATCCCAGCATCTTATTTGCTTTACCTGCTGCCTTGTCACACTGTTTCCCTGCCTTGAGGTCATCAGAGATGATAACCCCAAGATCCCTTTCCTGCTTGGTGCATGCTATATCCTCACCCCCAACTGATATATTGTGCCAGGGTTTTTGTGCCCCATATGCATTATCTTGCACTTCATTGCATTGAATTTCAACTGCCAAACCCCTGACCATTCTTCAAGTTTCTGCAGGTCCCTTCTCATTCTGTCTACACCCTCTGGTGTGTCTACTCTGTTACAGAGCTTTGTGTCATCAGCGAACAGTGAAATTCTGCCTTCTAGGTCCTGTGAAATGTCACTGATGAAGATGTTGAATAGGACCGGTCCCAGCACTGATCCCTGTGGTACCCCACTGGTCAATCTTCCCTCTGTGGAGTGACAGCCATTTACCACCACCCTCTGTGTCCTGCCACCCAGCCAGTTACCTACCCACCACACTACTGTCCTGCCCACACCCATATTCCCCAGTTTGCATAATAGTCTTCTATGTGGCACAGTGTCAAATATCTTGTTGAAGTCCAGATAGGCCATGTCCACTGCCCTCCCTTGATCCACCTCTCTAGTCACCCAGTCAAAAAATTCAATGAGGTTGGTCTGACATGACCTCCCCATGGTGAAACCATGCTGCCTTGGGTCCTGTAGTCCATTGACAACCAGATGTTCTACCAATCTCTCCTTCAGTAGTGCTTTCATGATCTTCCCCACTACCGAGGTGAGGCTGACTGGTCTGTAGTTCCCTGCTTCCTCTTTGTTCTCACTTTTGTATAAGGGAACTACATCTGCAGTCCTCCAGTCTTTGGGTACCTCCCCTGTTTCCAGTGATTGGCTAAACAGGATAGCCAGAGGTTCAGCCACCACCTCTCTTAGTTCATTAAATAAATAAATATTTGGGGAGTGGAGTAAATAAGTAGTCTCATGAAACCTGGTCAAATGCCTTTTCAGCTTCCAGGGACACCAAGGCTACAGGAGCAGAGGAGTCCCCAGATATTGAAAAGAGGTAGGACAGTTTCATTAGATGGTCAGCTAACAGTCTACCCTGAACAAAACCAGCTTGTTCTCTACTGATGAGGAAGTCCCACACAAGTCCCAATCTACACGCCAAAACTTTAGCCAAAATTTTCATAGCAACATTAATAAGAGATATCGGCCTGTAGTTGGAGACGAGCAGGGGATCCTTGTCAGGTTTAAATAGGACCACTATAGTTGCTCCCGAGAGAGAGGAATCAGATAGACCAGTCATAAAAATATGATTATAGGTATCTAAGAGAATAGGAGTCAATTGGTCCTTACAGGATTTTTAAAAATTAATGGTAAAACCATCCAGGCCAGGTGCTTTTTCTGGAGCCAGAGAGTCAATAACTTGGGCAATTTCCATTAGGATTAATGGAGCTTGTAAGACAGTAACTTGTGAATCCATTAGCTGAGGAAGGGGCACATCCTGCAAAAAGGAATCCACTTTGGCTAGACAAAAGGAGACTGGACTGGGGGGCATATAGGTTCTGATAAAAAATTCTGAAGGAATAAATAATATCCAATGGGGAAGTAAGGAGAGAGACAGATTCAGTATGGATAGAGGCTACAATTCTATCCGGCACATGGGAATATAACCAAAGGGCAAACAGTTTTCCCTCTTTTTTTCCCTGGTCAAAATAGTTTACCTTTGAGCAATACAGGAAGTGTTCCGCTTTTTCTCCCAGGATGGTATTATACTGAAAGCTGAGACTTTCCAATCATTCCCACTCTGATTGGGAGGAAGTCTGGGAAATCCATCCCTCTAGGGCACGTATCTGGGTTAACAGGGAGGATAAGGTAGCAGAGGTTTGTTTCTTTTGCATAGTTGCTAAATGTATCAGTTCCTCTCTAAGAGCACATTTCAGAGCTCCCCATAATATATCAAGAGTAGGCATGGAGTCCATGAAGGAAGAAATAAAGGATCAGAGATGTTGTAGCAGGTCACCGGATTTAAGTAGTTGATTGTTTAGGCTCCAGACTTTATCTCTGTCCAAAGAGGGAGTGAGCTGGAGATGGAGATGGAGATAGAGAAGAGCAGGGTGGTGGTCTGAAATTACTTTGGCAGAGTAATGACATAATAGGGACCCAGGCATGCACTCTGACCCTATTAAAAAATAACCAATATAAGAGAAAGAACTATGTGGAAAGGAATAGAAAGAGAAGTCCCAAGTATCAGGATACAAGACCCCCCCATGGGTCAACCAGTCCCACACAGTCCATCAATTCCCAGACAGCCAGTTGGCCATGAGAGAGTGCTGAATGGGCCTTGCCAGATCTGTCAAGATCGTTGGACTGGACTAAATTCCAGTCTCTCCCAAGTACAATGGAGTGGGATATCCAGGGAGCTTGGATGGACATCAAAGTAGTAAAAAAATGGGGATCATCAGAGGTGGAACTGTAAACAGCCCCAAGTATGATTTCCAAGTGGTCCAGTAAGGTCCGGAGAATTATATATCAGCCTTGTGAATCTGTAACCTCCTGGAGGAGGCAGAAGTGGGTGCTCTGAGTGATTAAGATAGCCATCCCATTTTTATGGGTGTCCAAGTCAGCTCTGAATGTCTGTACCACCCAGGACCACCTAAGAAGGAGGACCTGGGATGGAAGGAAGTGGGTATCCTGCAGGAAGACCACATCTGCTTGTAATTTCTGTAAATGGAGCAACACCCTAGCTCATTTAGTAGGGGATTGGGTGCCCTTAACATTCCAGGTACAGAACTTATGGGTAGCCATTGGAATGTAGCAACTGGAAATCAAAAACCATAGGTAGGTACAGGGAAGTAAACATATAAGGGATATTTGGCTGTGCTGACAGTGTCCATCTCCTGGGAGTACCCTCCCCCTCCAGTCCATTCCTCTAGTGGAGCCCACCCCTCCCACCCAAATCCCAACAATCCTCAACCAACCCTCCTCCCCATGTATAGTAACACAATCATAGTAATGGGAGGATCAATATGAAACACCCCCCCATTAAGTAATACCCCATACAACCTATAAGAAAAGACTCCAATAACACCAACAAATAGGAATAGCCCACCCCTTTGCCCTTCTGATCCATTTGTGAAGGCACCAAAGACCAACACCATACCTAACCCCACCACCACCACCACCCTGCCCACCCAATACTAAATCACCCATAATAGTCTAAGAAGATCAATGAAACTATCTAGACTTGGGTCCTTAGGGAGGAGAACCTCACCCATCCAAAAATGTGAGGTTCCCCGAGGTGGACCCCACCCTGTGTCTACACTGGGGTTTTATACCAAGGCTGTCAATGAGTTATAAATGTATATAACACTGTTAGTGGCAAAATATTATATAAGAACCCAGAAAAAAACATTGTAATTAAATATATAAATGAGAGCTGAACGATATGTCAGAAACAGTTTACAAAAGTAACCAATAAATATCAGTTGAACACTAAATACAACAAGGTAATGAACTCTAGGTAAACAGCAAAAGTTAAGCAAAAAAAGTCTGGTACTCCAAACCTCTAAACAGTCTCAAGCAAGTAAGCCCCCAAAATTACCAATAAGAAGGGGATTAGAGGTGTAACCAATTGGGGGTTACAGAGTCAGTACATAATACAATATAAATTGTATTGTTAATCCAGAAGGTGTTGGAGCACAATGGAGAGGAACATACTGTAGATAAAAGGAGTCCCTTTTGGGGTCCTACATCTATGTAGAGCTGAAAGATTTAGGTCTACTGATGCAGGAAGGAGCCCACAATGAGTCAAAAAACAATCCTCTGTGCCAGTCCATAACTTGAAAACAGCATCTATTGATTCTGGCACCTGGAAAGCAGTCATCACTCCATGCGGGAAATGCAGGAAAAGCAAAAGAAAAAGACAAAACAAGGGACCCCAAGAGAGTGGGCAAGTCAGTGTAGGACTACAGGGTTGAACTCACCCAAGAGTGCATGAAGACATCCCAGAAAGGAAAATATAGTTCTTGCCACTTGTAGCCCCAGCTCCTGAAGAGGTGCATAGAAACCATGAACTTAGGAGCACCACAACAGGTCTATGTTAAATAAGTCATAATGGGCAGATACTCACAGTCTGGGAAAAGATCAAATATGCAATCAAAATTCCAAGGAAATAAAGTCATGAGAAGAAAAATGAGAAGTAAAGTAACAAATAAGCAGCCGATGCAGCACTGCCTAGTTTGATTGACAGGCATGTAATTATGACATGAAATTTGTATTAGCCGGCTACAAATAAATCAGGAAGAAGAGATTGAAGCTCCTTGGAGGCATGAGCTGGGTCCTTAAATATGTGCCAAGTATCCTGCAGACAAACTTGCAACCAGGCAGGATATAACATTCGAAATCTGATCCCAGCCGATATGAGGTTAGAAACGGTCAGGTGGAAAGATGCCCTAGCTTGTCTAACAGTAGCCTGGAGATCTTGTGAAACCCAGAGCTTATGACCTTCCCAGGTGACAGATTTAATGTCACTGAGCTTAGCCAACACATGCTGTTTGTTGAGGTAGTTTAGGAGGCGTAAACTGAGGGGTCAAGGAAATGTGCCAGGCGGAGGTCTAAGGCCCAAAGCCTGATGCACTCATTCTATCAAGTATTGTGGCTCATTAGGTGATGGCCTGGCCAGCTTGTCTAACAACATTTGGGTGAATATAATAGGCATGGAACCTTCTGCATCCTCAAGGAGTCCTAAAATCACCAGGTTGTTCCACTTACTTCTACCCACAAGATCTTCTAGCTTCAATTCCATCTTGTGCAGGCATTGACGGAGAGAAGAGACTTCAGGATCCAGCCAATCTCGTAATTTCTCAAGGGATACTGACCTAGCTTCCACATCACCAACCCTCTGAGGTGCATCATGTCTTTTTGGAGTGAAGTGAGCTCTACAGCGAGGGCGGTAAGTGAGTCCTTGATTGGTTGAAGTTCCAGTAAAAATCATTACTCAGAGACTGGGATGGTCCCTTGTGTCTTAGAGGGATCCTGTCCTGAAAACACTGTGGCCTTTAGATTTCTTTGGGGTCTTGTCTGGAGTCTGAGGAGGTGTATGGCATGGGAGACATTGATGCATCTCTGCATCCATTTCGGCAGAAAATACCTAACAAAACATTCACCTGCAGCCATCAGAAACAATAACATAACTGTAGAAATAAAGATTCAGTAGAGTTAGGCTATAAACTGGTAAACAAATTGAAGAAAATAGCCTGGGTGAGTGGGAGCAGGCAAGAAGAGCTTATTGCTCGATCTGCGTATCACGTGACTCCTCTATATGGGTACTTTTGCAAGTAATTACTACCTAGATAACTTAACAGATCCAGTTCTCAGGAAAACATACAAAAGATATAAATTTGAATATTTTGATAACAATGTCCTAATAGCACATTACAAAACATTATCAGTATCAGCTAAAAAGTGCTTCTGTACAATTGGGGAGAAAGAGGGCCTGTTACACGTATTATGGGCTTGCCTATGATAGAAGATGGCAAGATTATTTTGGTTGGGACCTTTTGCCATTAGTTGGAGCAATTTTAACATCGGCTCCTTAACTGAAGTACTAATGTTTACAGAGTGATGATTGATCCATCCACAGAGTGGCCATGTTCTTTCATCAGCTTAACAAACTTAGACAAAACAAAATAAAAAATATAGACACAACCGCAATGTAAAATGCAATATTAGCTTATAACTTTAACACTAATGGGCTGAATGTGACCAAGGGCCTATCACCTCTTAATCAATCCCTCAGAAAGGAATGGGTATCATACTTAAGTATATCAGTTTTGAACAAAATTTGATTATTGAACCTCCAATGCATAATTTAAAAATAATCCCCTCATATAGCTGTCTTTATCTTGGGGTACATATGCTTGTCCACTGGACTTGGAAGTATAATTTGTAATCTCTGTTAATGCAATGCATACGTATTTATTTATATGTATGTATGGAAAATGTATATTTTATGTAACCAGATTCTCTAACTACTTGATATTAAAAAAAAAGTTGTTGTTAATTATTGTCTGTCATTGTAATGACCTATGTGTCGAACAAGAAACTTCTTATCTATTTACTTACTGAAGTTATAAAGCACCAGAGTGATCTAGCAGCCCCGTAACTGATGGTCTCAGAGTCTGATCCAGTCTATGAAAACTTCTGCCATCATCCAGGCAGTTCAATTGCTGCGGTAGATGACAGACAGATTGTTGATGTCTCTAAAACAATTGGGTTGAGCAGACTTGACAACTATGAGAGTTTTTTTTTCAGTTCCTGACATATTGCAGATGCGCAGGACAGAAACGTGCTCCTTAACTTCTTTTAAACCAATGGGTGTTTCTGACTCAAATGTGAGGGTTCCATATCCAGCATATCTAAAAAAAAAACTGTCTCATCTGTGTTGAAAATGTTCTCCAGAGTATACTCCTCCAATAGACCTGGCAGGACGTCACGGACCCAAGCCTCAGCACTCTCCATAACTGCATTTAGCTTCTCCCCATGCACTTGTTTGAAACCTGTTATGTCAATGTTTCCACCAGGTCAGCCAGCCATTAGAAGATTTAGAATCTGGTTTCCCCAGTGCAGAAGCTAATTGTTTAGCTTTCTGCAGAAGCAGAAGGTTGCTGATGAAAGCTTCTCTCCCCTGACATTTGTAAACCACTTGAGCAGTGCTTAGTCAGTCTGGCAATCCTTACCATCTCTTTCACATTTTCACTCAGGATTGCATTTAGAAGGCCAGTCTAAAAACAGCCTTTCCCATTGCTTTAGGAGGTCATTAAGTACGGACTTGGGGACTGAGAAATGTATCAAGAGGTCCCTCAGATTCAGCTTTGGTAACTTGTGTATTTCACATAGAGTCTTTATCTTGCAAAACAGAGTAATTCTGCTTCATTTAGTCATGCCAAAGCTGAGAATGCAAAAGCCCCTGACAAAGAGGTTTTTGGGACCTTGAAATGCTGGGCTGTATTTTTCGATATGTGAACCCACATTGTGTTGATAATTAGTGTGTAAAATGTGTGCTGGTTTTTCAATTAAAAATATCTTTTTATCATAGCCATGGAGTGCTGTTGTTTATTGTTTCTATTGAGAATGCAATGAGATGCTTTGATGCAAACCAAGTGAGGAATGCTCTGTGAGATGAAATTAGGCTATTTATTGCCTGGAAATTGTAAAACTGCTGAACCCACTGAAAACCCCTACTTAATTATTACCTAATTAATAGATAATCAGGGATTTGATCAACAGTCTTGGTGGTCACTATACGTGGCAACTCTAATATGGCTTAAACATATACCATGTAGTGCAGTCTGGTAAAAAGGTGAACCAGTTCAAACAAGTTACACCTGCTGGGAGGGGGGGGAGTGCCATCTCTGTGCTACCTCTCCTCTCAGCAACTCTGAATCTGATTTGCCAGTTTGTAGCTTTTATCAAAACTTTTGTGTTTGGTTTTATTTTGTCCTATAAATGGTGAATGAAACCTGTGCCAATTATTGTTCTGTTTGCTATTGTGGTAAGTAATTTTTTATTCTAAGACATTCCAGCTCAGAGTTTGTAATCGATAAATATGCGTTTTTGAATGCGTGTCTCATGTTGAGGTTAAAAGAGTTTTAATTGCAGTCGTCTCGCTTTTCACAGCTGCCTGCAGCTCAGTGTTCACTGAGGCTTTTTTTTTTACTTTTACATGGGAAAGTTCATTTATCTTTCATTCCATTTATCTTGAATGAAACTCATTTTTTTTAGCATATGTCACCTTTTTGCATTGGACTTTGATTTTCCCATGTTAGGAGTGCCGGAAAGGAGTGGTGACTGATTTTGGCCTGGCCTGGGGGTCAGTCCTGCTGCAGCCTCTCTGAGCACTTAATTTCTGAGTTGAGAGCACCAGCAGAAGAGGAGACTAATGCCTGCAAGCATGGGGGCACAATATGTGGCGATAGGCTTATTAAATCTTTTTAAAAGGAGGACTACATTGTCCGAACTGGAGCAGAGGAATTGGAGGAGAGTGGAGGGAATATTGTTGGAAACCTAAGAAGGCCTTAACACCTATAAGCTCCAAAACTTATGGTGCCCTGATAGACACCATGAATGCCACAAACTCCTAGTCTAGGAGAACGGAGTGTGATGGCTAATGATGAAAACATGGGAAGTTGGAGAACAGGTGAAAGACTTAACCCTGTGGAAAGTTATTGGCAGTAACTGTTATGTGAGTTAGTTTGTATTACCACAGACGATTCCAGTATTTGGTCATTCAGGCTTTGAAAATTGAAGGTGATTGACCATGAAGGAGAATGAGTACAGATTGGAAACTGTTCAGTACTGCTATTACTGAATCTTTCCCTCCTTAAAACTTTGATATAAAGTCTGCTCTAAACTCCATTTGAGGAGGAAAAGATTTAGTATCTAGCCTTTGAATGTATTTTTCACTGAAACTATGGATTTGGACAATATAAGACCCCTTGAACAGATAAATAATACATTTTTTGGGACAGATAATATATGATCAGAATCTTTTGTGGTTATATTTAATGTTTTATTTTGTTGACATTTTTTCCTTTTTTAGACATTAGATATGCAGCATAGAAAATAAGTAGTATAGTAATATAAAAGGATCTGTGCTATATTTAGTAGAGTAATTACCAGGTGAATCTATTTTAGATGTCTATTTGTTTTGTTCCTAAAGGAGGCTGGAGTACTGTCTGTGCTGGTGAGAAATGGAGCAAACTATGTACCAGTAGCTTGGGAGACTCTGATAAATTTATTCCCTATTAGGTGATTCAAACTTCTAGAAGCTGGAAGTACAGTAGCTAAATCAGAATACTTTACATAAGTATGTTAAATAGCCTACAGCTGATACAGAAAGTGTTATCTTAGTATGTAAGTTCAATTTCGGCCAAGTGTTGTTTATCAACAGCTGGGGAACTTCCAGTCAGGTCTCTTGAACCTGGTCATTATCTGCTTTAAAGTATTACTTAATGCATAGTAGTCAGGAGCCTCTGGGGGTATAATAATGAAATGTGGCCTGGTATAATAAAGCTCCTGAAATCAGAATATGTAAAGTGTTAAAAGGCTTGGTATGATCCTGGTGAGTGTACAATGAGCAGGCTATTAAATCCTTGTGATGTGACCACTTAGGGGCCTTGTAGAGGGGGATTTACCTTAACTGGGTTTCGTGCCCGTAATTAAGGATACAGTTTATATATGAATCAAAATGCTGCGGTGTAAAAGCATGGGCCAGTTCTCAACCCTATATGAAGTTCAAAGCACAGGCTGGCTTAAATCACCTGAGATGGGGGAGGTCATATATGGGACAAGGAGCAGCATGCACTGCATGGTGTCCTTTTTGGCCCACCCTGAATGGACAGACACGGGCTAGTAGTACTGGTTAACTCATTTGGAGATGTTTGATAGTGACCTAGCTATACATGTCAGGACAGAGTCATTTTGGGCATTATTTCTGTTCATTGATTGAGAGGTATGATATCTCTGAATTGGTTTAGTCTCTACTCAGGGCACAAGGGTGACATTTTGAATGAGGCATGCCATGCTAAGGTGTTAAATTGTTCCCTAGGAGAACCTGGGCTGTCTCATTTATGAATATTACCATAAGGTTACTGGTCCTTGAACATATAACTTTTTTTTTTAATATGTCTAAGATCCTTTACTGTAAGCAAAGAAAATATTTTGGATAAGATCTCTTATAAGAGAATGATTTAGAGTGCGGATTGTGAGAAATTAATTTTATAATGTGTATTTGTATGTTATGTATGTATTTACTTTTTAGTATATCATAATGGCTTATCAGCTGAACAATAAAACCATACTGACTGGTAAAAAGGTGTCTGTTATATTTGGTGCATACTGTTTATAGGATAATACATGTGCACATGTGTATTATGAGTTCCTTCATATACCTGAGGTATGTGATGCCACTTAAAACTCGAGAAAAAAGGTCAAAAGGGTTTAAAAAAGCATCACACTCTGAATGCGTGTGAAAAAAATGAATGAAATACATATGTACATGTATTATATAATTCACTAGTTAATGTCTGGCAACACTGCAAGAGCACATTTATTAATTAGCACAGAACAAATGACTGGTAAACATTAATATTTTCACTCTAGATTTTCATCATTGCCATTTTACCACACCTCCTTATGAGCAGTACAGCTGTCATTTTTCACATGATTTTTCACATCTTGCCCAAAATATGTTTTTGTGCATGTAGCGCACAATGGCGCAGTCAGTGTGCAAAATCAATGTTTGGGACAGATTAAGAAAATCACAGTGACACTGTTCATGAGCAGAGGTCTTAAAATGGCTATGTTGAAAGTTTGGTGACAAAAGTCCATAAAATGACTGTGTTAAGAGCGAGCATGGCGCAGTTTCCACACACACTTGTAAGTTCACGAATTTGTAATATTTTCAGTCCAGATTTTCAACACTGGCATTTTCCACACCTCCTTATGAACACTGCAGCTGTCAATTTTTATGCCCGATCCAATATGTGTTTTCGCACTTCCGGTGCAAAAATGCGCGGTCGCTGTGGGAAATCAGTGTTCGGGACATATTAAGAAAATCACAGTGACACTGTTCATGAGTGGTGGTCTCAAAATGCCTATGTTAACAATCTGCTGTAAAAAAAACAAAAAAACAAATGACATTACGGGTGTGCATTGCACAATTCTGCGCACACTCGTGACTTCAATTTTCACTCAAAATTTTCAACATTGCATTATGCCCGATGACCCAAAGGCACACCCAATGCCTGTCAGTCTCTGCAGGGTGGTGGTGGTGGGGTTGGCTTTAGTTCAATACTTCACTGTCATTCCTATTATGCATCTCTCTAACTCCTACACTATCAATGCCAAAGCCAGCAAGCAAACATTTGGCATTGACAAATGCTTTTTTTTTAACTTCACTATAGCTGCAACAGTAAGTTTTAACAGTCTCTGTTCAACTTGTTTCTTCAGAGGAACATGTTTATAGGCAAGTCATAAATGCTTATGGTAATGTGCCACCTGCTGAAAAGTAAGTGGGAGAGCATACATCTCAGAATTAACCAGCGACTGGTGAAGTGCGAGAGGCTGCGGAACAGAGACAAACTGCCATGCTGGCTCAAGTGCGAGGGGGGGGGGCTTATGCACTCTGTGCAAAAAAATAGTGTGTTAGAGATACTGATTTCTGATTAATGATGGCACTTTTATGTATTGGAAACACATGGCAAAGCTGTTTCAAAGGTCAAAATGGAAATGAGAGTGAAAGTATGCTTCGGCGATATCAATCGGTTACACGGCTATTACAGTGCTCCATAATAACTCGGTAGTCATTTGATATCACAAGAGCCAGTTGTTATGGATTTTCACAGATGTGGTTTGCAGGTTGATAAACACTGCAGCTGGTAAATATATCAGGAATAATTTAAACAGTGAAAATAATAAACAAAAAGGAAATTAAAAAAAATAGCAACAAAGAAATAAACAATTCCCCCAAAATAAAATTAGAAGGCAAAGCAAGGCAAAATTTATTTGTATGGTGCCTATTCCCGGAGGCTCTGGGCACCTCACACACATATTAGGGAGTAAAAATCATACTGGAATACATTTTAAAACAGCCAAAAACAAATACAAAAATAAAATAAAAACTTCAGCAATCATTATACATATATCAGATTCAGTAATCATAAACTTATATCAGGGAAGGCCAGAGCAAAAAGATTTGACTTTAGGCAGCTCCTAAAAACCTCAGCTGAAGGACCCTCCCTGATGGCAGCAGGAAGGTTAACTAGGATCTGCAGCTTATCCTGTAGGTAGGGAAATTGGTAGACTAGGTGGGCCAAGTGGTTCTTATCTGCCGTCAAAGTCTATGTTTCTATGTTTTTATTCCACAGGATGGGGCCGGTGACACTAAACGCCCTGTCGCCGGCAGTTTTTAACCTCATCCTGGGAATATCCAGCAGGCCCCTAGAGGAGGAATGGAGGGAGTGGACTGGGATGGCAGGTGTTAGGAGATCAAACAGGTGGCGAGGACTGAGTCCATGTAAGGCCTTAAAGGTGAGCAAGCACATCCTAAAGATAACCCTCCACCTGTCTGGCAGCCAATGCAGTTCTCACAGTGCCGAGGTCACATGGCAGAACCTTGAGAGGCCCATCAGAAATAGTAACATAGTAGCTAAGGACTGCTAAGCCCACCTTTTCTGCCCCATTCCCTGCCTGCATCAGTGGCCACTGACCCTACTTGGTCATTGGCTTTTACCTCTTTTCCCCACATCTAGGATTCCCTTATGTCTAGCCCATGTATGTTTGAATCCCCCCCCACTGTGTTAGCGCCACCACTTCCTGGGGTAGGCTATTCCAAGCATCCACCATCCTCTCTGTGAAGAAAAACTTCCTCATATTTCCCCTTATCCTGTCTCCCTCCAATCTCATATCTTGCCCCCTTGTTCTTAAGCAACTCTTGTACTGAACTTTATTCAAGCCTTTAAGATACTTGAAGGTCCTATCCAAACTCCCCTCCCCACCTCTCTTCAAGTGTATACATATTCAGGTCTTTTAATCTGTCCTCATATGTTTTCTGATGTAAGCCCTACACCATCTTGGCCACCTTCTCTGGATCGCCACCACCCTGTCTATGTCTTTGCAAAGATGCAGCCTTCAGAACTGAAAACAGTATTCTAGATGAGGCTCACCAGCGTTTTGTACAATGGCATAACCAGAAATATATACATAATCGGATCTCACCAAATGAGTAGGCATTATTTAATGCATATCAAGAAAAGAAGATAAGTTCCTTACAGAAACTATATATTTACAGCAGCATTACCCCTACCTGTTCTATAGACAGTTAGACTCTCCAGAAATACAACCAAGACACCTAGGTATCCATCCCTTTGCAGGCTTTCCACAGGTCTTGAAAAGCAGTAGGTTGCAACCTGTTATGTTCCCTCATGTAAAGAGACCTCATACCCTATAAATCATATCCATTACAGCCTCAGGCTTGCAGCACTTTTGCTGAATTTATAGGGAACACCTAGCCTGAAATTTGTTTAGGGGAACATGATAGATATCCAATACCACAGTTTTGTCAACTATCTGATTAAAGGGATTTCTTCTAGATTTTACTCAGGTTCTGCCAACAGGCTTTTGCATACTGACACTGGGAGGAGAAGAGCCTGAGTTGCAGGGCTGTCCCTACAACATTCTCTGGAGCAATTCTTCCTCTCTATCTTTTTGTGCTTAAATGTGTCTTTCACAGCTGTCCTTCCATGTATACAAAGCCATGTGATATCACACATCCCGGGGTTCATTAGTTGAGCAGCTGTCTCAGCCTGCTTACCACTCTGGTAATTCCTCAAAGCTAATGCCTGAAAAATAAAGTTAACATTATGTGGGAATTATAGGTGTTTCATAGTACCTGAAATTAAGTGGCCTGGTGTTACATTCCACCATCTAATCTTAAGAATGCACTATATATATATATATATTTATGTATTTGTAAAATCGGTAGGGAAAATGTTGATATCTTATAGGATGAAAAGCATCACAAGACCATGCATATATCAGAGCGCGACCACACACCTGCACTTTCACCCCCTCCAAAACAATTTTGACATTTTATAAGATAGACAAACCACTCTGAGATGTGTGATCGAGCTATGATATATGTACGCCTTGGGTGGTTGATGCACTCAGCCTGCGGCCTTGTGTGTACACTGCACACCAAGGCATGCATATATCAGAGTGCAACCGCACACCTCAGGAGTTGTTTATCTAGTACATATATGTAATAGATAATCCACTCTAAGGTGAGCAGTCTGATATATGCATGCCTCGGTGTGCGTTTTTCGCATGAGGCCACAGGCAGAGTGCATCAACCACCCAAGGCATGCGTATATCAGAGCACGACCACACATCCTAGAGTGGGTTAGCTATCTTATCAAATGGCAGAATTGTTTTGGAGGGGGGTGAAAGTTCAGGTGTGTGATTGCACGCTGATATACACACGGTCATGTGATGTGTTTTAACCAATTAGCAGATATGATTATTCCTATCCATTTTTTATACATACATACATATACCCATTCTCCTACACCTCTGTTTCTTTACATATGTGATGGGGTGAGAGTTATGGCCGACAACAATAATGCGCACCCCGATGCCGGTTGGGGGTGTGGGCAGGGAAGGCCGAAGGGGGCTTTCAACCCTAACACCGAATTTCCTCACTTTTGTCAGTGTGGAACAACCCTAGCTAATGCATTAAATGGAGTTTGTTTTGCCTATAATATATATATATATATATATATATACACACAGTATATATATCATATATTTAGGGTGGGAGGGGCAGCTGCAGAATAGAGGTACTAGCTGCAAAATCAAGCAGATTCGATAGACCAAATGGCCTTTTTCTGCTGGCAATTTTATATGTTTGGATATATATACATATATATTGTGGTAGCACAGTAGTGCTACCATAGTTAGGGTTGAGGAGCCATTTACGTGTTAAACCTAAAATGTTGCACCTTAATAACTTTGCAACTGTTCAACAGATTTGCCTGAAATTTGGCATACGTAATCAAGAACCATAAATCTTGGGATCTGCCAGCTTTCGTACTGTTTGGATATACGGCTGTGGAGTTATTAAGCATGGTCTGTGCGTGCGTTTACACTTTTTTTGAATTCTTTGGTTATCTCTAGAGGTCGCACGGTTTGCATGACCAGTCCAAAATCTTCAGGGAACATGTGGCCGGGTCCCCAATGTGTCTTTTGAAGATTTCATGACAAAATATTAGATGGTTCAAAAGTTATTCAAAATATAAGTTCCCATTATAAGTCAATGGGAAATGTTAACAAAAAGTTCGACAGTGTCGCAAATGCAGTTTTTACTTTCGCAAATGGCCCTTTTACTGTCGCAAATCTGCCATTTTGTTTTCAGCTGGTCAACAGAAAAATGCTTGGCATTTAAATTTGGGACCCTCTAGCAACCTAATTCTTTTTGTATACACCTAGTCGGACCCTGAGGATGCTAGGCATGTCTTTATTTTGGGGTAAAACACCCCAGAAATATGTTTTTCAAATTTCTGGAAAAAGTACTTTCACAAAGTACTTTCACACTTGTGACAGTGTTGAACGAATTTGAGAAAGCTTTCGCAAAGTTCAACAGTATTTTTCCAGGCTGTGTGAAAATGACTGCAATTCTTTGCCACCCTGCTACAAAAGAACAGTTTGGTCTTTTGGGCTGAAATTTGGAGGGAACACAGCCAACATCTCACAGATGTGCCTTTCAGTGTTTTGGTAAAAACATTACAGGGCGGCAAAGTTACGGCACTCCAAAGTTGATGCTTTTTCCCATAGGATAACATTACTGCATCTGCCACATTACAGGAATCCTTTGCTGCCCTGCTGCAAAATAACGGTTTGGTCTTTTGGGCTGAAATTTGGAGATAAGAAAGCCAGCATCCCACAGATGTGCCTTTTACTGGTTTGGTGAAAAAATATTACAGGGAGCCAAAGTTATGGCACTCTGAACTTCTCTTTTTTCCCCGTAGGATAACATTATGGCATTCGCCGCACCTTTCAGGGCCCATATCTCGGAAACGGTGCGAGATACAGACTTTTCGTCTGAATAAAACTAGCCAGGAAAGTCATAAATCATATGACTTTTACATTTTTTTCTACGTTGTACGGTTCCTGAGATATAAGCAATTAACTATTCCAACCCTCATTTTCTGCTCCAAGACCCATTATTATGCATACATTATTTGTACTCACTGTCTTTCTCTATGCAGCTTTTGGAGAAAACTATCCTGTGCGCTTACATTACTGTTACCGTTACAGCTTCTGCTTGTGGTTCTGTAACCGTTTCACTTACTGTTCCCATCTACAGCACCATGTGCGTTACCCTTAGCGTTTCCATTTGCTCTTGCATTTGCGTTGTTTTAACCATTTCTGTCTACAGTACTGTTTATCTTTCTGTTTCGCTTTGCGTCGCCATGCACATTACCATTTGCTTTTACGGGCACCATGTTACTATGTGACAAGACATCACATGGCGGGAGCACGTGCTCCCGCTGCTGCATTACCTTCACTATTTCTCATTATACTTCTCAAAAAGAAGGGAAATTAGAGGCAAAAAACTCCATTTAATGCATTACTTATGGTTGTTCCACAGTGACAAAAGCGAGGAAATTTGGTGTAAGGGTTGAAAGCACCCTTTGGACCCCCACCCACACCCCCAACCTGCATTGGGGTGCGCATTGAGGGTTGTTGGTCCTAACTCTCACCCATTCTTCTATACCTCTGCTTCTTCACACATCTGTGGGGTGAGAGTTAGTGCTGGCACCCCAATGCGCGATTACTATTGAGGATGTGAAACTGGGAGGAGGGTCAGGGGCTTTCAACTAACATTTCCTCATGTTTGGCTCGCGTAGAACAACCTAATAACTGCATTAAACGAGATTTTTCTCTCTATATATATTTATATGGTGTCTTTGGTGTGCCTTTTGCTCGTATGTAATATTATTGTGTGGCTCTGCCCATATCATGAATGTATTATCACTGTGTGGTATGTTCAACCTTGTGTACATGCTCTAACCAGGTCCATCTTTCAAAAGAGCATTGCATTGCTCAACGATGACTGCCTGAATAAATAAAGACTTTGATTGATTGATTGATTTTTCAATCATGACCCCAAGGCACAACACGACACTTGTCAGACTCTGAAGGGTAGGGTGAGGTGAAATAGCATGAGCGTTATGGCCAGTAACATGGAACATGGAACAGCCTTCCTGAGGAGGCTGTGGGGTCTAAAACTGTGGTAGAATTCAAGAATGCATGGGACAGACATAAGGCAATTTTTGTGGGGGGGTAGGAAGAAATAGGCTGTTGGTTAAATAGGATCTGCAGCTTATCCTCTAGGTAGGGAAATGGGCAGACTAGGTGGGCCAAGCGGTCCTTATCTGCCGTCAAAGTCTATGTTTCTATGTTTCTATGATTGAAGGTGTGCCTTGGATTCTTCAGCCCCAAAGTTCAACCCATCCTCCTATGCTGCACCCATCTCAACATACTTCCTTATGAAATGGGGTGAGCATAAGGCCAGATGACCCCAAGGCACAACACGACACTTGTCGGACTCTGCAGGGTAGGGTAAGGTGAAATAGCATGAGCGTTATGGCCAGTAACCCCAACACACACCCCAATGCCTGTCAATCTCTGCAGGGTGGGTGGGGTTGATGTCGGTTCTATACTTCACTGCTACTTCTATTACGTGTCTCTCTTTAACTCCTGCACTACCAGTGCCAAAACCAGCAAGACAACATTTGGCATTGACAAATGCTTGTTAAGTTATTGCAATTTAAAAATTTGGAAAAAATGTATTTTCTGAGCATGCGCAGTAGCACTTCAATATAGCTGTTTCATACGAATGAGGAATTCTGCATCATATGAGAAAATTCCTCTTTCATATGGCTGTCATCTTGTTTCCAGTTTGCCTGAAATTCAAATTTGGAAACCTCCCAAAATGATATTCTGGGGAGGAACCAACACATGTAACTTGCTTATTTTGACCCCCTAGGTGCATTCTGCACTATCCTGTTTTGAAAATGCCCTTAAAATGTGTGTTATTTAACATTTAAATTCTTTGTTCGTATTGGCATTATACAACGTAGGATCTTAGTTCATATGACAATACAAACTAGGATCCTACTTTGTATGACTGATACAAGCAAATAATTTAAATGTGGATATCTCAGCCATTTTTTTCATATTTTCTCACCACATTTTCAACATAGGCATTTTGGGACCCATCTCATGATCAATGTCACTGTTATCTCATTACTCATTCATACTAACATACTATTTGCCAGCAGATTAGGCCTTACAGTCTATCGAGTCTGCTTGAACCTCAGATCTCTAGTTGGTTGCTGAGGCCCTCCCCCCCTTGTGTCCCTGAAACCCCTATCATCCATCCTCATCCCCCTGGGACAGGCCATATCTGAGACATCCACTTTCTGTGTCTGTCCCACCCTTTCTTGAAGCCCTCCACCGTGGATCTCTGAACCAGCTTGCCAGGCAGTGCATTCCAAGGACCCACCATCCTCTCAGTAAAAAATCTCCTCCTCTTTTCCCCCCTCGCCCTTCCACCTTCCAACTTCAAACCATGCCCTCTGGTGATACCTCCCTGCTTTAGTCTAGAGATCCCCTCCATGTTTACCCTATTTATTCCCTTGAGGTACTTGAAGACCTCAATCATGTCCCCCCTGTCTCGCCTCTCCTCCAATTAAAACAAGCAGAGCTCCTCAAGTCTGTCCTCATATGTCAAATCCTCTAGTCCTCGTATCATCTTAGTTGCCCTCCTCTGTACCCTCTCCAGGAGCTGTATGACCCTCTTCAAGTGTGGTCTCCAGTACTGTACACAGTGCTCAAGGTGTGGTCTAACCAGTCCATTGTACAGTGGCAGAATCTCTTCCTTGCTCCTAGAGGTGATCCCCTTACGATGCATCCCAACATCCTGTTTCCCTTGCTAGCCACTCTCCTGCACTGCTTAGAGTTATTCATACATGCATCCACCATGATCCCTAGGTCTTTTTCCCCTATTGAGGCCTCCAGTGCCTCCCCTCCCAGGGAGTACCTGTGTTTAGGGTTTCCCCTCCCAAGATGTAACACCTTGCACTTGATGATATTGAAATTTAATTTCCATGTGTGAGCCCACCTTTACAGGGTTTCCAGGTCCCCTTGCAGGGCCAACCTCCCCTCTTCTCCCTCAACTACTGCTCCCATCTTGGAGTCATCAGCGAAGAGACTCATTTCACACCCTCCCTGATGTCTAATATGTAGGCATTAAACAGGATCGGACCCAGGACCGAGCCCTGTGGTACCCCACTACCAACCTCTCTAGGGTTTGAGAGCTCCCCACCGACCACTACTCTCTGGGTGCATCCTGCTAGCCAGTTTTCAATCCATCTGACCATCAAAAGGCCTACTCCCAACCCCATCAGTTTCTCCACCAGACCACTGTGGGGGACAGATTCAAACGCCTTGCTGAAGTCCAAGAATAATACCAGTTCCTGTTGCTTCAAATTTCAGTCACAAACAGAAATACACAACCCTTCAATCCCAACCCCCAGTAGAAAGCCTACAAAACAGAGTGGGTGGGAGGGCTCTTACCAACACCAGGCAAACATCACATTTAAATTTCACTGTAATTATCACTGCCAAACAAGTGTTCCCAAGCCCCAAAAGTTACAATGTCACAGCCCAAGTAACAGTTCTAACTCAAAGTAGTAATTTTTAACACACAGAACAAACTTCACATACAAAACTATTCAAATATTTCAGTTAAAACAGAATATAAACCCAACCCTCTGTCCTTACCAGCCTCCTGCTTATGTTCCCAAGTGAACAATGAAAGACAAGGTGATTCTTAATTTCCCTTCCCCCTAACACCAGGCAAACATCACATTTAAATTTCACTCTAATTATCACTGCCAAACAAGTGTTCCCAAGCCCAAAAATTTACAATATCACAGCCCAAGTAACAGTTCTAACTCAAAGTACATAGATACATAGATACATAGACAGTGTCGGCAGATAAGGGCCTATGGCCCACCCAGTCTGCCCATTTGAGCTTGTAAGTTCAGTTTGTTTTCCTAGAAGTCTGTTGCCCCTTACCCCTGACCTCCAGAATTCCTTTATGTCTATCCCATGCATTCTTAAATCCCGTGATTGTTTCAGCCCCCACCACTTCCTCTGGCAGGGTGTTCCACTTGTCCACCACCGTTCTGTGAAGAAATTCTTTCTCATGTTTCCTCTGAATCGTCCTCCCTCCAACTTCATCCCATGCCCTCTAGTCCTGGAACATCTTTTTCACTTAAAAATAGTGTTTTCATGCACCCTGTTCCTCCCTGTAAGATACTTGTATGTATGTATCTTATCCCCTCTCTCCCTCCTCTCCTCCAGGGAGTACATGTTCAGTTCCTTCAACCTGTCTTCATAGGACTTGTGATGCAATCCATGCACCATCTTTGTTGCCCTCCTCTGAACCTTCTCTACCCTGTCTATGTCCTTATGTAGGTATGGTCTCCAGAACTGTGCACTGTACTCCAGGTGGGGCCTCACTAGTGTCTTGTATGGCGGAATTATGACCTCCCTTTTCCTGCTGGTGATGTTCCTCCTATACATCCCAGCATCTCTGCTTTACCTGCTGCCTTGTCACACTGTTTCCCTACCTTGAGGTCATCAGAGATGATAACCCCAAGATCCCTTTCCTGCTTGGTGCATGCTATATCCTCACCCCCCAACTGATATATTGTGCCAGGGTTTTTGTGCCTCATATGCATTATCTTGCACTTCTTTGCATTGAATTTCAACTGCCAAACCCCTGACCATTCTTCAAGTTTCTGCAGGTCCCTTCTCATTCTGTCTACACCCTCTGGTGTGTCTCCACGTTGCTTAGTGTAGTAAGTAGTAATTTTTAACACACAGAACTAATTTCTCATACAAAACTATTCAAATATTTCAGTTAAAACAGAATATAAACCCAACCCTCTTTCCTTACCAGCCTTCTGCTTATGTTCCCAAGTGAACAATTACAGAAAAGTAATTTCGCGGTCACTGCACGGAATCACCCTTCATGACAAGAAATCATCTTTTGGGACAGATTAACAAAATGACAGTCCCAGTGTTCATGAGGGGAGGTCCCAGAAAGTCCATGTTGAAACTTTGGTGCAAATAATCCAAAAAAATTGCAGTGTTACAAGCGTGCATTGCGCAGTTTCTACTCATACTTGTAACTTTGCCAATTTTTAATGTTTTCATGCCAGATTTTCAACATTGCCATTTTTTCACACCCCCTTATGAATAGTACAGCTGTCATTTCTCACGTCCTGCCTGAAATGTGTTTTCGCTCCTCTGCTGTAGAATTTCGTGTTGCCATGCAAAATCAACTTTTGGGATGGACTAACAAAATCACAGTTCCAGTGTTCATGAGGGGATTTCCCAAAAAGCTCACATTGAAAATTTGGTTAGAAAATTTGCAGAAATGGCAATGTTATGAGTGTGCGATGTGCAGTTTCTATGTACGCTCATGACTTCTCCAGTTTTTCATATTTTCCCTCCTGGTTTTCAACATTACCCTTTTCTGCACCTCCTCATGAATAGTATACAGCTGTCAATTTCCACATCCTGTTCAAAACATGATTTTGCACCTGTGGCACAGACTGGTGCATTCGCTGTGAGAACTCAACTTTCTGGACAGATTAACAAAATGACAGTGACATTGTTCATGAGATGGGGTCCCCAAAATGCCATGTTGAAAACTAGGTGGGAAAAAATTCTAAAAATGCCCGAGTTACACATGTCCATTGAATTGTGGCACCCGCATCTTGAAAATGATGCAAGAAACAGATTTTGTCAGCTGTATCTTGCGTAGAAGTCTCACTATCATAATTACCACGACACTGGAATTTTTTTCATAGCTGCTACGGTTACTGAGATATTGGCAAAATTGTGCTATAAGTGTTCCTTGCCCTATAGGGCTGCTGTATGGTTCCGTAGTTACGTGTGTAAATGGGAATGCAGGGCTTGAAGGGCCCACACTCCCACAGACAAATACTGTATTATAATGTACAAGTAGGCAACTTGGTGGGAGCATGGGTCAACACATCTATTTACTGATTATATTACACTTTTCCAAAAAGTAAGGAAATTCATTGCAAAAACTTTGTTAATGCATCAGTTAGGGCTAAACTGACAAAAGTGGGGAAATTAAACTTTAAGGTAGAGCCCCTAACCCCCCACCACTCCACTCCCATCCTCCACAGACCAACAGATGAAGGGTGTGCCATCGGGTCATGAGGCCTAACTCTCACCCCATTCTCCTTCACTGTAGCATGTCAACCTGTTTACACATGGAATGGGGTGAGAGTTGGGCTGCGTGATCCCATGTCACACTCTGGCATCTGTTGGCCTCTGGAGGATGGGGTGGAGTGGTGGGGGGATTAGGGGCTCAACCTTAATGTCTAATTTCCCCAGTTTTGTCACTTTAGCCCTAAGTAATATATATATATATGTATTCATTGCAAAAAAAACTCTGTTAATGCATCAGTTAGGGTTGATATTGCAGTGACAAAAGCTTGAAAATTCAGTGTTAGAGTTGTCAGCCCTACTTCTCCCACTCCCCTATCCTCAACACAGCAACAGGCATCAGGGTGTGCCTTGGGGTTGTCAGCCCTAACTCTCACCCCATTCCATGTGTAAGGAAGCTGACATGGTATGGTGAAGGAGAATGGGGTGAGAGTTAGGACCAGTGACCTCAAGGCACACCCCGATGAGTGTTGGTGAGTGGGGGCTGGGGGGTGGTCATAAGGTAGTAGGGTTGGCAACCCTAAGACTAAATTTCCAAGCTTTTGTTGCTGTAATATCAACCATACCTGATGCATTAATAGAGTTTTGTGCAATGAATTTCCCTTCTTTTTGAGAATGTGCAATGTTACTCATATGTGGTTGTGGGAATAATATTGTAATGATCTTGGATCTCCTTGTGGGAGCACAGGGCCCACCTCTCCCTGCACTCCCAGTACTGCATAATGGAGAGGGAGCACAGAGCCCAAGCATGCATATTGTAATTGTCTCTGATTTTTATGTGGGAGCAAAGGGCCCAGAAGCTATACAGAAGTCTAGATATATTTTAATGATCTCAGATCTTACTGTGGCAGATTACTGCAGGCTCTGCACTCCCACCTACCCAGACATATAGAGACATAGCACAGGCCTAGACACATTTCAAGTAACTCTTGTGCTGCAAATGTGGCACTATCTCAGTAACCATAGGAACTTTGAAAAAAATTCCACCGTAGTTGTAATCATGATCTGGCAACCTGCACGCATGCTTAGTACACTAAGCTGCGCTTAGCAAAACATCCGTATCTCAAATTGTTTCTGAGATATAGCTGCCACAATGTTATCCTATGGGAAATATCAAAACTTCAGAATATTATAACTGTGGAACTGTTGTAAATATTTTCATCTGACTGGCAAAAGGCACATCTGTACTGCAAGCCCTTGCTGCGCTGCAAATTTCAGCTCATTAAATGCCTAGGATATAGCCAGTCAACATCCCTCATTACAGATATATGAAAAGGGGTCTCTGTGTTGTGAAGCCTGTCCTTTCTGTTTTGGACCATGAAAATCCCTTATGCATATTTAGTGCTACAAATGTGTTTCTCCGTGACTGTTTTATCTCATTTACTGTACTTTCCCTTTGTCATTCTGTACTAAGCATATACACTATGGTCATGCTCATCACTCTGTGTGCTGAGTAGCATCCTGGAAGCATGCACCATTCCTCACATTTTGTCACTGAAATGAGGGACATGGACACTCAACATGAGGGACAATGAGGGACACTAACCCACATGATGATCAGGATACATCATGTAATATGAAGATACGGTACCTCAGAACACAGTGGAAACCATTGTATCAGAACCTGAGAATTAATTTCTGCCATTAAGCAGGGGTGCCATTTAGGTAGGGCAGAGGGGCGCAGTTGTCCCTCCCCCTGTATTTGTGCCTAGGTTGTTCTTATGGTGTGGCAGTAATGGATTTAATCTTTTGCACAATAAGTGCCCACCTGTTCTGTGTATTACTATTTTACACATTATTGATGAAAAGCTGGAGATTAATGAAGTCCACCACTCAACTAACAAGGGCCTTGTTAGTAAGACGGTGGCCTTCATTATTTTCCAACTCACTGTCATAAAGTATAAAATAGTAATAGAAAATAACTCCATTCATTTCAAAGGGGTACACCCCAGCACTCTGACCCATGGACATCATCTCTTAAAGAATCCTGCCTCTGTTCTCCCTAGTACTGTACTCACGTAAGAGACTTTTTACTTATGCCTGTACTTGGTAGGTTTTCTGTAGTAGCATGGCTGTACTCACTACATTGTGTGTGCATGGGGGGGATGGCCGTGTGTGTGTGTGTGTGTGTGTGTGTGTGTGTGTGTGTGAAGTTATTTGCTAGGTTTGTGTTTGCACTTTAAAGTCTGTTTGCGTGTAAGCATTCAAAACTATGGAGAGCAAAATAGTAGGAGTACATGCCAGACAGAAGTAATTAAGTGGTCTTGTGGGTAGGTTTGTGTATTGGGGTGGGAAAACATGTGTTTACATTGGTATGTGTGCTACAGTTCAGCTGTGAAAATGAGTTGAGGGAGAGAAGAAAACTGAAAAGCATACACTGGCTATAAGCATGCCACATGCATGCAGATGTATTCAGCTACAGTATGTATTGAAGTGCAAGTGAGCCATATGTGTACAGACAGTATGGCTTAGTGGTTAAAGGCACTGAACTACAAGTGAGGAGAATTGGAGGCATGAAAACCTGGGTTTGAATCCCATCAATTCCCACTTGCATATAGTGTGATCCTGAGCAAGGCACTTAACTTTTATGTTATCAGTGACCACTTGTTTTACATGCATGCCACATGCATGCAGTCTTTCCCAATTTAACATAAAAATCATGGTTTCCACACTTGCTTGCTGCACACATGCCATATGAATGCAATTGGTTGCAATTTAGCATTTAAATCATACTTGCAGCACACATATCACTTGGGTAGTTTTATGTGTGCAACAAGAAAACATTTCATATAATTATTTCTCTAAGGGACCATATTTCCAGGCATTATTTTTAAAAACTAATGCCGGAATTGTGTTCTTAGGGCCCTTATTAGGTAAACACAACTATTGGTGTTTACCAAGGGCAATATATTTTGAATTACAGTGTTTTTCCATGCCACTAACTGAAAACAAGATGATGGCAGCACAAAAGTAAAAAAACCATTTGCGACAGTAAAAAGGGCGTTCACACAAGTGTTCTTACTGCACATATATTTTCCCTTAGGCTATAATGGGAAACTTTAAAGTTTAATAACTTTTGAATGGTTTAATATTTTTTCACCAAACCTTCAAAAGGCACATCGGTGACCCAGTCCCCATACACCCTGAAATGTTCAGAACAGAACCACAAATTGTTTGGTCTGTAGTGATGAGCAAAAAATTTGCCAAAACATGAAGATTGTTCACACATTTTGGCACTTTGCTTCTCCACAACTGCATATCTGACTGGAACAAAACTTGCCAGATCCAGAGACCTGTGGTGGAAGACTTCACATGCAAAATTTCAGGCACATTGGTAGAATGGTTGCAAAGTTGTCAAAGTGCAAGCTTTTGGGTTTAATATAGAAGTGGCCACGCAACCCTAACTATAGTGCCACTACCATGGCACTATTATATATGCAGGTGTGACAGCCAGGATCGACCGCAGAAATGCTGCAGAATATAACAGAATGCTGCAGTTTACTGCAGGGGCCATTGTAAGTCAATGACAATTAAGACCTTTTGTCATATAAAACGTTGTGACATCATTACTGCACGTTATTGCACTTCATCATGGCTGACTCCAATGCACAACTTCTATGTTAAACCCAACATTTTGCACTTTATTAACTTTGCAACCATTTGTCTGATCCATGTTATATTTTACATGCTTGGTGTGGTACCATAGATCTCGGGATCTGGAAATTTTTTGTTCCAGTCAGATGTTTGAGGAGCTGTGGAGCATTGAAAAGTATGAAAACTCCTCAACTGTTTTGAATTCTTTGCTCGTCTCTACAGCCCAAACAGTTTGTTTGACTGATCTGAAATTTTTAGGGTATATAGGGTCTTGGTCCAGAAAGTGCCTTTTGAAGATTTGGTGAAAAAATATTAATCAGTTCAAAAGTTATTAAAGTTTAAAATTTCCCATTAGAGCCTATTGGCAATGCAAGGTTTATTTAAAAAGACAGCCATCCTAAATGCTGTGAGCACTGTACAAACAGATTAAATCCAAAACAAAACAAGTAACAAATTAGATACAATAAATGAGGTCACACAATATAATTAGCATAAATCATAAAATAACTGTAGATAAAAACTACAAAAATATCTAAAATCTGAAATCTAAAGTGGCCTGTGACCAGATTTAATCACAAAGGACAGCCAGGATAGGCATTATCAGCCAAAGTCTAGGAAGGCCTGATTATATAAAAAGGCCTTGAGGTGGACTTTAAATACCTCTACTGAAGGAGCCTCTCTTACAGCTAGAGGTCGCGAGTTCCACAGGATAGGGTTGGTGACACTAAAAGGTTTGTCATCTGCAGTTTTTAACCTCATCCTGGGAATCGCAAGGAGGCCCCTAAAGGAGGAGCAGAAGGAGTGGACCGAGACAGCAGGTGCAAGGATGCCTTTCAATTAGCCAGGGCCAAGGTCATGTAGGACCTTAAAGGTGAGCAAGCCCACCTTAAAGAGGACCCTCCACAAAACTGGCAGCCAGTGCAGTTCATGCAGCACCAGGGTGATGTGGCAGAACTTTGTCTGCCCCATCAACAACCTGGCAGCTGTGTTCTGCACCAGCTGCAGATGGTGGTGGGTACCTCCAGAGACCCCAAGATAGGGCGCATTACAGTAGTCAAGCCTAGATGTCATAAAGGCATGCACCAAGGTGGGGAGGTCCAGGGGCGGAACTATGGACTTTATCTTGGCAATATTCCTGAGATGGTAAAAGCTAGTGTGAACAACAGATGACACCTGAGATTCAAATGTCAATCCATTGTCAAGGATAACACCAAGATCACGCACACTAGAGGAGGCCTTCAGTGGTGCAGATCCAGGAAAAAGCCCCATCTCTGCACCAGAGGCCATCCTATCATGCTGTCTGTTTGACTCCATCACCAGTACCTCCATCTTGTCGGGGTTTAGTTACAACCAGCTGGGGGCCAACCAATCACTGATCTCAGCAAGACAGGTGTTTAGCGCATCCACAGCTTTGGATGTCCCAGGGGCAAAGGAAAGATACAGCTGGGTATCATCAGCATAACAATGAAAATCCAAGCTGTACTTCCTAATGAGCACTCCAAGGGGAAGCATGTACACAGTGAACAACATCAGCGACAAGACAGAACCCTGGGGGACTCCACATAGTAGAAAGCTGGGGAGGAAGAGAACTTCCACATCACTACCCTTTGCCTCCTGTTGGTAAGAAAGACTCAAACCATCAGATAACAGTGCTGGCAAGCCCTCAGAAATTCCTTTGGTGGTTGAGTAACAAATGATGGTCCACTATGTCAAATGCTGAGAAGAGATCAAGGAGAATGGGAATTATCCCCTCACCTCAATCCCTCCCCCTGAGGAGGTAAATTTGCACCTGAAATAGCACAATTTCTGTGCTGTGCCTTGCTCAAATCCCAGACCGGAGGGGCTTATATAGATCATAAGCCATGAGGTGCTTCTCAAGCTGAAGTGCCACAACCTTCTCTACAATCTTAGCCAGGAATGGAAGATTGGAGATGGGATAGTAATTTGCCAGGATGTCAGGGTCTAAAGATGACTTTTTCAGAAGGCGTCTCACCAGTGCCTCCTTCAAGACATTGGGAAAGATCCCCTCTGACAAAAAACACTGGACTGTCAGGGCAAACACTGGGCCTACAGAGACAATACATCTCATCAAGAAACATGTCGTCACTGGGTCCAGTTCACATAACGTGTGCTTCAGCTTGGAGGCCACCTCAATGACCTCAACCATCTCCACCGGTCAAAACTCATCTCAAAAAGGCAGAGTGCTCTCTGGACACCCATGGTAACCACTGTTGGCCACAATGTGGCTTACTGGCGCAATACCCTGTTGAACTGCAGACACTCTGTCCGAGAAGAACCAAGCAAACTCTTCACATAAAGCATTAGAAAAGCTTTTTCAGCAGTACACAGGTGGGGCTAAGAAGCCTGTCCACAGTCCTAAAAAGCACAGCTGATCAGTTCCTCCCAGCAGCAATCTCCCTGGACAGGAACTCTGCCTTCTTAAGGTTGATTGTCCCCTGGTACACACCATAATGTGCATGCAGGACCAGTTTGTCCACCTCCAGCCCTGACTTCTGACAGTAGCTCTCTAGTCTCTGATCCATAATCTTCATCACCTTGAGCTCCCCATCAAACCAAGGGGACCTCAAGTGAGATGATTTGGGTCATACACAAACCAGTGTGAGGGAGTTGAGTGCACCAGACATCACCTTATTATAGGCAGCAACTGTGATGCCCACACCCCCAGCACATGCACTGTCCACACCAGCTAGATCAGCCACTGCCAGAAAACTCTCAGGGGTCAAGCCCCTCAAAGGGCAGTAGCTAACCATCTCCACAGGGTGAGAGCTCTCAGGGGCCATGAACTGGAAATTCACTGCACAATTATTGGACCAAACAACCAAATCAGTCTTGAGATTATTTATCTCAAGCCCCAGAGAGAACACCAAGTCTAACATGTGGCTGCCCTGATGGGTCTCAGAAGAAACTTCTTGTGACAGGCCCAGAGATGACATCATCTGGACGAAGTTGTAATCCAGCTGAGATAATTAGTCATTGAACCATACATTGAAGTCCCCCATTACTAAACATCTGGGGACCTCCAATGTTTCACCGATGACAAAGTCATCTACTTTCTGTAGGAATTCTCCTGCCACCCCAGTAGCAGTAAATCAGGAGAGCCCTGCAACCTGCACCTGGACCTCCTCAAATGGCCACACATTCAAATGAATCCAGTGCTCTCACTGAGTGCAGGCTGAAGCCCAGTTTGGATCTAAAACAGATTGCAACCCCCCACTATTGTGATCCTCTCTGGGGCAGTGCACTACAGAGTATCCAGTTGGGACAGTGGCCCCTAAAATTGAAAAAAATATATGTGCAGCTAGAAAGCTTAAAAAAAGCTTTAGCGAAAGCAAAAAGCTTTCAAGCTCTGTTTTTTGTTTTTGAACTGCCACCATCTTGTTTTCAGCTAGCGGCAGACAAAAATTGCCAAAATTCTAAAAATTACCACCCCTAGTTAAACACTGTCAGTTGTGTTTACCTAATCAGGGGCTGAGGAACACACTGGGGAATCAGATTTTCAATATGACCCCGAGAAATGCCATTTCCTGGATTGGGACCACCATAGTGTTGGAAATTGCAGAAGAAATGGATGCGGCACTTTCACAACAGTGTCTCATCTGCTTCTTCTGCAATTCTCGACACTACTGCCATGAAAATGCCATGTATGGGGGTCAGATTTAAAATCTGATGCCCTCAGTGTGTTCCTCAGCCCCTGATTAGGTAAATACAATTGACAGTGTTTATCTACGGGCAGGGAATAAAGAAAACTATCCCTCAATGTGTTTTAGCTTCAATGCAGGATCCTTCATCAAAATTTTCAATGCAGTTTGTGTGCACCTCACCAACAATGAGGTGCCTAATCCCTGTGTGGGTATGCCCCCCCCACCCCTACACTTATGTGGCACACTGGGGCCACCCAGTGTGCCCAGATTATTTAATTTTTATCTTTATGACACCGGCGTCAGATGCCCCCTCCAAGCCCACTTTTTTTGCAAATGGGGGTGCCCAATTCCCCTGTCAGCAGCATGTATCCCCCCAGAAAACACATGTGGCACATTGGGAGCCCATCCCAGTGAACCAAAAAGCATACTTTTGTTATGTACCTGTTAAATAAGGAAAACCATCCCACAATGTATTTTTGTTTCCTATAAAGAAGAAAGCATCCCTCATCATCTCCCCAGCCCCCATCCACCATCTCCACCCTCCCACTGAGCACCCACCTCTCCACACCCCTCCTTACCCTATACTTACCTCCAGAGGTTGGCACTGTCATCTTCTTCAGACTGGGAACATGTCTGTACTCTTCAAATCCCAACTGCAAACTTAAGAATCAAAGGTAGGCTGTATAATGGGAGTCAATGGGGAGTTTCAACTTATGTTGATATTCCTGCCAATTTTAGGCATTTTGGCTCAAAAGTTTCAACATGGGGTTCTTGGGACCCCACCTCATGAACACAGTCACTGTCATTTTGTTACTCGGTACCAAAAGGTGATTTTGGGGTCACTGTGTGGAATCACCTTTTGGTACCAATTAATGAAATGATAGTGCCAGTGTTCATGATTGGGGGCCCCAAAAGCACATGTTCAAAATTAGGTGCAAAAATTCCAAACAATGATCAGTGTTACGAAAAGTGCTATAACGTGTTTCTGTGCACCTCCTACCTTCACCAATTTTTAATATTTTTACTCAATCAATCAATATTTTATTGTTCGACTTCAGAATAAGTTATTACAATTATATCAAGCACAATAACAAATACAATTATTTGTTTATGTTAATATGAAACAAATACACATATATATTAACTTATTTAATAAATATCCACAATATACAGTTTCTTATTTGAATATCTGCACATACAAAGTCCATAAATGGGATTTGCACATATTTGAAGAAAACTTCTTAATCTATGATATATTAACATGCTATCTTTAAAATTCATCCTCTGGGCATAATTCTAACCACGATAAAACATTACAACTTATACAATAGTTGTCTTAGGAAAAAATGTGATTTGCTTCTTAACTACACAATTACAAAATCATGCAGTAGCTTTCAAATGTAATAAATTTGAAGATTTTAATAAATAAGTGTGTTGATAATGGTCTTCCATATCTAATTTGTTTTTAAATATCTGCCAAAAATATTATTCTCTCAAATTCATATATATGACACAACATAAGTAGGTGAGCTGGATTGTCATCATCCAAGTTACACTTACATCTTACCAAATTAGAAGTGCCATATTGAAATCTCAGATAATGACTGTCTAGATATCCAAATCTAAATTTGGTGTAGAATTTCCAATGAACTGGATTTTTTTTTTTAGTATATCCAAATATTTCTCCATTGCAAAATATATATTAGTATTTTCTGCAAGCCAATTGCTTAACTTATAACTTCTCTCTCTGCTAATTTCATTTTGTATATAAGCATCCTTAATTCTTCTTTTAGTTTTATGCTGTATCTCTCCATCAAAGAAGTGTAAATTTCTGATATACATTCCAACAACCCATTTGGTTTTAAAATTGCTTCTAGAATGTAAAAACTTGCATGACAGTTCAACTTTCCGATATTCCAATGTCTCTTCATGGCATGTTCTATGTAATCTTTTATCTGGAGAATTATATATTTTAATCCAATATGTTATTAATCTTGAATCCACATTACTCTTCACTGACGTTTGTCCTAGTCCCAACCTAACTAGTCCCAAAGCTGCACTTATAGGTAATCCCAACAATCTTTTATATATTCTAGTCGTAAGTGTCTTGAGTGGGCTTAGTTTTCCCTGTCCCCATATTTCTGCTCCATAAAGTATACAGGTTTTAATTTTTGCATTAAGAACTCTCATTGTACCGCTTACTGACTGACCGCCATATTTATATGAGAACTTCTCTATAATTGAATAAAATGTATTCATTTTAACAGCCATTGCTTGAATATACCCCTGCCAATTTAAATTATAAGTGAATTTGATCCCCAGATATGAAAAACTTTTCACATACTCTATTTTGCAATTGTTACATTTTAAAATGGTTGTTCTTCCTTTAGCAACATATTGCCAATTAAAGATCATATAGTTGGTCTTAGCAAAATTGATTTCCAAGCCTGCCTTTATACATTCCTAATAACATTTTTCCATACTTCTACAAATTTCCAAAAAGCTTGTTGAAATCAGGACTACATCATCCACATAAGCCAGAAAGGGGCACTGTCCAGGGCCCAGACTCAACATGTGCAGCTCTGAATCATTCATTGGCTCCAAGACCTTGTTCAAAAATACATGAACGGAATTGGGGAAAGCATGCACCCCTGTCGTAATCCAATATTTGTCACAAATTTAGGTGTACAATCTCCCTCCTTATTATATCGTACTGATGTATAGTTATTTTTATAGTCTTTAACATATTGAGAATTGAATCATCCAGTTTATAGCTTCCCCGGACATCCTTCAATTTCCCTCTATCAATTCTATCGAACACTGCCTTAAGGTTTATAAATACACAATATAATTTCTGTTTTTTAAAGTAGATGTATTTATAAACAAGATGTGAAAGCACAAAACATTGATCAGTTGTGGAATGCTCTGGAAGAAATTCTGTTTGGGCTTCAATTAGTATAGTATTTTCTACTGTCCAGGACATTATTCTAATGTGTAATATCTTTGTACATACTTTCAAAGAAGTATCCAAAAGATTTATTGGGCTGTAATTATGTGAATCTGCGTTTTCTCCCTTTTTATGAATTGGTATAATAATATTCTCTCTCCAGGTTTTCAGTATTTTCCTGGACTGAATTATATTATTAAACAAAGATTTCAAAACTGGTACCCATAAATCAGGGTCATCCATTAGAATATCCACAGGGGTCCCTATGCCTTTTTGATGATCTGATGGCCAGTCATATTTCTTACTCTGTAATTGAGTCTAAGACTGGTTCCCATTTCTCAATATACTGGGCAGCTTCATTTAACATTTGTTTATAGAACAGATTTTTGTGCTACTGTTCCCAAGTATGCGGGTCTATATGGTTCTCAATACTTTCAAGTAATTGGTCCCAACCATATGCTACCATATTCCAAAGTTTGTTATCATTTTTTTCTTTTACCATATTTTCAAATTGTTCCCAGATGTTTTTCCTATATATTTCCATCTTTTTCTTTAATAACTTTTTCAAATCCTTTCTCAGTTTATTCAATCTGGATTTAATATTGTTTGTTAAATTATTTTGTAGTTTTCTAACACATTTATTAATCTCTGCTTTCAATTTAACACAGTCCCTATTGAACTACTGACTTCCCTTTCTAGCTTTCAATAGTGAGACTTTTAAAAGTGTTGCTGATATTTTCTTCATAATACCTTCAAACATCTCTAAACAAATCTCTGGGGTTTCCTGCTGGGAAAAATCCTCAATTTTACCCTTAATACCATATTCCTGCATGAATCTGATCGATTTATAATTTTCAATCAGCACCCATTTTACCCCTTTCCTAGTCCAGATGATGTCCAGTTTATTATTTATTTTCGTTACTACCCTAGGCCAGAGCACTATTTCAATTTCTAGAGATGATGTTCACTTTCTGATCTCCTACCCACTTTAAAATCCTTGAAGTGTGTGATTAAATTTAGGGAAATCCAACAATGATCAATGACTGATGCACCCCTCATGGCTACATATATGTAAATGCTCCTATTGGGTCACCTGTAGATCTTCCATTAATTAAAATCAAATTGATATTCCCCAATTCTTCGTCCAAGTCCTTTCCTTGTTTACATCCCTTTTGATGTTTTGACCTCCTTTGCCCAAACAGAGTATTAGGACTCAGAGCTGCACATGCATTAGTCATTTCTAGAGAGGGCTGTAGACTATGTCCCACCCTGGCATTAAAATCTCCAATTAAAATTAGCCCACATAGAGGATCTTTAAGAATACTTCCTCCAAAAACTTAATACGTTGTCCTATATTATCATGATCCAGATATCTGAACCCTATTGGGGGAAAGTACACATTAATTATAATCACAGTTTTCTTCTTAAATGTCAAGCAAATTGGAAATATACATGATGATTTAATTTCTACCTCTTTTTGATTGACTTTATCATTTATTTTACACCATGTCATTAAGCCCCCTGACATTTTTCCAAAATGCTTAGATTTTTTAACTTTTTTCTCAAACATTTTATATTCATCTAAGTTAATTTCCTCATTTGTCCAAGTTTCTTGCAAACAAATGTACTCAAATGATGTTAATAAGTTGAGAATGATGCATCTGCCAACCTTTCCCTAATTCCTGCTACATTCACACCCAGCTGGACCTTTTTGTTCAATTTTTGGTTGTCAATAGCTTACATCCTGCAATGCCTAAACTCTATTAGATGGTTTTATTAAATTCTGCTACTGATTATTACCCAAAACGTTCTGCTTAGATGGTTCTAGAGCTACCTCACCATACATATTTTTTTTAAGTGGCTAATTTTCCATTAGCAGGTTATACAGATCTGCCACTAGAGGGATCTTGTTCTTTCATTTAAAAAAGTCTACCCTCTTAAAGTCACAGTTGCTTTACTTGCTATATACCTTCATTATACTGCCTCCCTACTAAATCTTATTTTGCTGAAATTTTCTCTTTTAACTACCTCTCCCTGCCTGTTTCTTTTTTCTTTTCTTTCACCCTACACCAGCTATGAGTTCCCTCCCCCACCTGCTCCTTCCCCTTCTCTCCCTCCTTGTCCTTCCTCCCTTGTTCTCTCTCCCAGGCCCCTATCACCCCCACCCTGTACCCACTATCTACTTAATACCAGTAGCAATTTGGGAATGCTCCATTTCTTGACCAGTCCTCCCCATGGGCCTCCACTTGGAAATATCTGGCTGCTTCTTAACACCACTAAGATTGGTCTTAATGCCAGTCTATCCCTACTGTACCACACTGCATATCATCAGGGCTGTCATATGGACTCTACCTACTGCCCATACGCTAAAAGGAAACACAAATTATCACTACTGGACCTGTGCCTCTGTTCAATGAAGCTCTCCTACTTCTTCTACTGATCTTGTGCAATGTCCATCTGAACCCTGGCCTGGGCTGTTCAAGCTTTCTGAAAAAGGCAGGAGCCCGCACCATCACAACCATCAACATCTGCATCCTGTTACCAAAGCTTGATGCACTCCAAGCCTTTATCAGCCAACATAATCCTGACATCCTTGCTGTAGTTGAAACATGGCTGACACCAGAAGTTCCTGATCTGGCAATTACCTTACAGGGCAACAATGTTTTCAGACTGGACCATGTGTCTAAAAGGGGAGAGGGCTGTGCCATCTACATTAAGGATAATCTCCTGGGGCACCTTGTTCCAACCCCCATCCCTGCCTCCTCGGCCCAGCTTCTACCCATTAAAATTCTTCTAGGTCCCAATCAAAAAGCCCTCACCATTGTCTCTGTATACAGTCCACCTCAAGATCAAGATCTTGTCATCAAAGAAGTTCTTAACATCATCAGCTCCCAACCTCCTGGCTCTGAACACATTCAGATTGATGATTTCAATATAAACTGGCTCACATCTGATGTCTACACTCATAAGGATGCCCTTGCAGCTGCCAACCTCTCACAACTGGTCGCCACACCAACTCAGATAAATTACAAAACTGGCACCAGTACCCTGCTGGACTGGGTTCTCAGCAATCACCCTACCAGGATCTTTCATACCTCCATTCTCCCAGACTCTCTCAGTGACCACTCCCCAGTTATATGTGAATGGTCTAATAAATTTCTAAAGCCACCCCCTATAATCATTACCAGCAGAGTCCTCCCCCATTGTCAACTTACCCATCTCAAACAGTACCTATCTTTGCAAGACTGGCTGCCCATCTACAAAGCAATGGATGTGAACCTAGCCCTGGGCTACTTAATCACCACCTTCAATAAGGCCTGTGACCTCTTCGCTCCTTCAAAAAAATGGAAAACAAAAGCCCTCTGTAACCCTTGGATAACTGCGAAGCTCCTTTCCCAGCTGAAATCTAGGGACCACCTGTGGGCAGTGGCTAAAGCCACAGGCAAACAATCTGACATCCAAAAATACAAATATGCAAGTAATGCCTGCGCACAGTCCATTCGTCTCATGAAAAGCTCATATTATAAGGACGTCCTCACCAACACCTAGGGAAATGGTCGTGCTTTCTGGGACACTATCAAGGACATTACTGGAAAACAATCAAAGTCTCCTCCAGCCATGTTAATTGTTCAAGGGTCCACTACCCTTGATCCCATGGTCATTGCAAATAACTTTAACATGGCTTTTACTGACCTCAGTACTGTTCTACCACCTGATTTCTTCACAGTCAGTCACACCTCCTCTAACGCACCCTGCACTCTGTCAAACCACCCTCATTTTTACTTCAGGGAGATTAAGATGAATGAAGCTCACCACCACATCGCCTCAGCCATCTCCACTTCCAGAATCAGCAGTGATACCCTGGACCTTAAGCTGCTATCACTTACACTTGATGAGGTGCTCTGCCCCCTAACTAAAATTCTTAACCTCTCTCTCCACACCAGTACATTCCCTGAAATATGGAATACTGCCACTGTGACCCCGGTCAACAAAAGTGGGGATTAGACCTGCCACTCTAACTACTGCCTGATCTCTATATTGCCACCACTTTCCAAGGCCCTAGAGTGTATTGTTGCAGACCAGCTCACTGATTGTTTGGACAAATATAATATTCTGTGCACACAACAGCACGGTTTTAGAAAAGGGCATAGTACCACCACTGCCCTGCTTAAATTTACCGGTGCAATGCATAGTTCCCTTGATAAAGGTCTTCTTACTGGGACTGTCTTCATCGACCTCTCGAAGGCAATTGACATGGTCCATCATCGGCTGCTGTTTGACCAACTACTCCTTGCTGGCATTGCACCAGACTCAGCCCGTTGGTTCTCAAGCTACCTTGACAACCGCTCTCAAAGAGTAAAAATTGCCAGAGCTTTCTCAGACACCTTGCCTGTCCGCTCCAGAGTCCCTCAGGGGTCCATACTGGGTCCTTTCCTTTTCAGCCTCTTTTTAAATTCCCTACTACAATCCTGCTCAGAACAAATCATCCTGTATGTGGTTGATGCTGTTGTCTTTTCTACGCACAAGGACCTTTCACCACTTCAACACAGCCTCCAACTCGGATTCAGTGCCTTTGAAACATGGTTCTCCAATCATAACCTAGTCCTCAATCACAAGAAAACCAAGTCATTGCTATTCTGCAGCTCACATAACTGTTGTAAACAACACCCCCTTGCCATCTCCACCAAGCAGGGGACTGTTCTTGAACAAGTTTACTTATTCAGCTACCTAGGGATTCTGCTTGACTCCAATCTCTCCTATACAGCTCACATTGACAGCATGGCTAAAGCTGCCAACACATGCCTTGGATTACTCTACAAGCACAGGCAGCATCTCACCCCAGAGGCCCTGAAGATTGCCATCCAGAGCTCTGTGGTGTCAATTATTGATTATGGCCTCATTATCTATCGCTCCACCATGACGTCCGCCCTCTGACGTATAACAACTGCACTTAACAAAGCATGCTGACTCACAACTGGTGCCCACCGCCTCACCCACAGCTGTGACCTTTATGAACAATCCAGATGGCTCCAACTCTCCAACCATATAAAGTATCTCACATGCCCTATGGTGGGAAAAATCAACCTTGGCCTCACACCCCCTGGTGTTACTGCCTTGTTACATCAAAACACCAACCGACAGAACACCAGGAGCTCGACAACACAGATTCTACAAGTTCCTCGCTGTTGAACTACGCAGGGCCAATGCTCCTTCACCTATAGGGTTCATCTATGGATGAATGGTCTCAGCCACACCATCTCTTCTGCCTCAACACTAGGTCTGTTCAAAATCAGGCTCTGGGCCCATCTAATTGCCTCTTGCTCCTGTGACAGCCTCTCCTAGATGATGACCTACACAGCTGTAATCCTAACTTACATACTGCTAACCCCATGCCCCCTAGTCCCCATCCCCCCAGCTTCTGAGGCACCACTTCAAATCTCAGGTCTTCATACCGCTCATTAGTCTCCTTGCCCCATTATAGCACTTATCCCCCCCACCAAACTCTCTTTTTCTCTTCTATCGCTCCTTCCCATTTATTTTTTGACAAATGCCTCCGGCTGCATCTTCATCCTCCCCCTCTCCTCTCATCCCTGATTCTCTGCCACCGCCGGGCACCTGACCCTACCCATTCCTTGTGGGCACATGCATCCTAGCTGTGTTCACCATCTTACTATAGCTGCTTCTGTTAACTACCTACATTTCTCCTTCTCCTCCACACTTTACTTTTCCTATAATTGACCTCTCTCAATAGCACCACTGTACATGAATTGTTTACTGTTATTTCACTGTTGCTTCCTTGTTGTTTGTTATTTCTGATGTGGAACCTTTGTAAAAGAGCCTTGGCTCAAAGGTACTTGTAATCCTAGAAAAATAAATAAAATGAATAAATAAAAATAAAATAAAACATATTAATATCAAATCTATCCATAATTTCAGATTTTCCCAATACATAACTGTATTCTATTTCATTACTCGTCCATATTGTTTCCTGTCCATCTCTCTCCCATCTTTCAACTTTTTTGATCCTTCTATGTAGGGAATTGTCTCTACAAAGACTTTGCAGTAATTCTGTCTCATTTTTAAATTATTTTTCGATTCTGTTAAAAAATTACCAATCCCATAAATAGAGATCGGGAATTCCCTTCACCTAAGTTCCCGAACTTTAACTTCTTTATAATATTCCAGGAGTATCGTTCTACTAGGGACCACATAATCCTTTTTGAATACCAATTCTCTCATCTTTTCTTTTTGATTTTGTATCACATTTAAAACAATACTGATTAGATAATAAAAAGATCAAATCTGCATATAAGAGGGGCCTGATTACACTTAATTTTCCTAATAGATTATCATGTCTACTATCCCCTTGGAGTACTGAACCCAAGAATTGTTTTAAATGGGTATTCAAACTCACTTCTGTTTTCTCTGGAATTATTGGTGCATTATATAGAGGTAAACAAAATCAGTTTCAAGAGTTCTTCTTAAACTCTCTCTTAAATTACTTTCATTGATAATCTCATCCTTCTCTTTTACTTTATCCTGGGCCAATAATCCTTCCTTTTTCTTATCTGTTGTCACTTCCTCTTTCTTCTTATAATCTACTTTTTCTTTTTTATTACTTTTTTATCTATTTGCTTTCTTGTGCCTTTGTTTTAGATTTCCCCTTTTTCTTTTTTATATTTACCCCCTTTCTGTCATTTTGTTTATTATTTTATAGTATTCCTAGATTTTGTATGTATTTTTTTGTTGTTTGGTCTTGTTTTCTTTGTATTTACTAATGTATTTGTGTTCCACTGCCCTCCCTTTTTGCCTTTGCTAACTTTAACTCTATTTTCCAGAAAGTTGATTCTCCAGCTTCATCAGCAGCTGTCTGTGATTTTACATAGTTACATTTTACTTCCTGTGTCCCATCATTAATTTCAGATGTAATGTTTACTTTTAATTGTTCCTTTCTTTTTCTTTCTTGAGCCATTCCCTTATCCCAAAACTCAGGGTTTCCAGCCCTTAATTCTTTCATGATGCTGGCTTTATTGTCATACCCCACAGGAAGCATAATCAGCTCACTACCTGTTGATCCACTATGGTCTGACCCTAGAACTATAGAATGGAAGATGTCTGATATTTCACTATTATCTTTTATGGTAGTATCTAAATTCATTACATCCTTCAGTATGCCTTCTTGGTTAAATTGTTTCTTAAGTGGATTGAACATGATATTTTGATTAAGTTCTTGTGTGTCCCATTGTGGCATCCTACTTAAAACAGAATCAATCTTCATTTTATTTTCTATCACCACTCCCCTTGATAAATGATAGCTCTTGTCTTACCATGACCACTTGTTTGTATATCATTGTATTAGCCATGAAGGGATCTTTTAAGGTATTAATGCATTGTTTGGTGAGAGTTTCCAAGGAAGGAGTGGGTGTGCCTAAATCTCGGGGACTCATCCATAGTGTCTCTTCAGCTTTTGAATCTGAATGGTGTTTATCTATGAAATTATCTTTGTTCTCACCTCCCCTATCACCTATGCTCTTGCAATCAGAGCAACAACCATATTTCATGTCCCTAATTGCTTGTATCTTTTTTTCTATCCTCTTATTAGTACTAAAGGTTTCTCTCATACTTTCAGTTTGTTTTACTTACTTCATTATTAACCATTGCCAATAAGCTTTCATTTTTGGAATACAGACCAATTATCCAGGTTTACTCCTACTTTAATAGTATCTTGATCAGTGTCATGTGCTAAGTCCATAGGACTTTGTTTACTTATACTGTTAATACTTGTATCCTTGAAAGTTGTATCCAAAATTTCCCTTGAGTGTTCCCTTAATAGAAAATCCTCTTTTTTGTTCCACATTTCCCAAATTGAAGGTTTAATCATTTTTGGTTTAAGTTTGGCTTCCAATGGTGTTCTAATGTGACTCTGACTTTGATTTTGATCAGATAGCGATAAGGGTTTTTGTACCAGGGCTGGGAATATTTCTATCACCTTAACCTGATTAGGTTCCTCAAAGCCAATGCTGTCCCTTTCACCTTCATTAGCAGATCTTCCATTGCTCTTTGGTGAGTCTACCTTTTTATTTTTATGAGCCATTAGCCCACTCTTATTCCCTTTATTCCCCTTAGTACCATCTTTCTCTTTAAGCAATTTCAGTTTGTTTTCTTAGATGTTAATCCCTGATTACCCATCAAAGCCAATTTACCACTTCATGTGTTCGCAGGCATTAGATTGACTTAATGTACAATTCCAGAATTTTAACAATGTAAACAAAAATGGAAAATTAAGCAAATAAACACTCATTTACGATTACAACCCAGTTACCACACAGCAGTCATTAACTCACATCAATAATAAAAATACAATGATTATGAAGGAAAAAGGCAGAAAAAAACACAAATCACAAATCCCTTCCACAGGTCCGCGCATCCTTTTTAAAATAGTGCTGTTGTTTTTGTTCCAATTCAATACAGTTATTGAGATAGGAAAAATGTCAGAATTATCATACATTACTTTACACAAGGCACAAACCAGCAGATATTGAATATCAGAAAAAAATCTCAGTTCAGCACTTTGTCCTTGTATACCTGAGCACCAGCAATTTCAGGTAAACACTTAACAGTTCCTGTTGTTTGAGTAAAAGTCCATCAAGTTCTCCTGTTGTTCCAGAGTCAAAACCCCTCAGGCAAGTAATGGCCAGTGAGAAGGATGAAAAACAGATTTTTCCCTTCACAATCCAGTGATCATCTTTCCCTTCCACTGCAATGGGAAACAAACACATGAGCTAATAACAGGCATATACTAAATGCTATTGCTTCAATCTAGCCCAGTTTAACCCTTAATTTACCATGTATTACCCCTTTTTTAACTGTATTTATGCTCCAGCCCACCAAGGCATCTCTCGGATGAACATTCTCAATGCTAGCCCTTCAACTCCCCTCCGTGGCAGGCCACCTCTGGATCTCCCTTCACTCAAGGACCTTCCCAGCACCCCAGATCACCCCCCCATGACAGGGCCCACCCTTCCACAGTGGTGTCTATCTGAAATTAGAGGGTCCAGTCCTTTCACAAGGTCAGGCCTGGATCCCCAGAGTGGCCTGAGGAGGTCCCTGGGGTCCTTGTCACCTCCTTGGTAATCCAGGGATTTTTTCTTGGAATTTTTCTACCACCCCAGCCCCCACCCCATGAGGTGAAACTTGGGTGTGCAATGATGACCAGCATCTGCCAAGCTCCACCCATGCCTTATGGCTGCAGCACATTGTGGCTTTCTCCAGCTGTCACCAGAGGGCATGTGAGAGCAACACATTGCCCTACATCCCCCCGGGAAAGGAGAGATGTCCTCTGGATGCTCCATCCCTTCTTACCCCTACCAACCCATTCCAGAACCTGGGTCACCAACATAGCATGAGGTAAGGCGACTAGTGCCTTAACCCTCAGTGCCACCAGGCCAGCCCTACCATTTATTACCCCTTAACTATCTAATATCAGCAACCACTAGGGTTACAACCATTCAAACTAATAAGTTAAGGAGCAACTTATTTTTTTTTTTTCAATTCAAACTTTATTCACCATATTTTCCACAATACAGGATGTAGTAGTAATCATTTAAATAAGAGATTTATAAAACAAGCCCAAACTGCCCCCAAACCCCCCATCCCCCCTCCCTGGCACAGCAGTTCATTCATATACTGTTATAACAAGCTAACTGTGTTAATCGAAAATAAGCTAAAGTAATAACATCAACTGCCAACATGATTAGAGTGTGAAGGGGGTCCCAAATAACCTGTAGACACACCAGAGGGTGTAGACAGAATGAGAAGGGACCTGCAGAAACTTGAAGAATGGTCAAGGATTTGGCAGTTGAAATTCAATGCAAAGAAGTGCAAGATAATGCATATGGGGCACAAAAACCCTGGCACAATATATCAGTTGGGGGGGTGAGGATATAGCATGCACCAAGCAGGAAAGGGATCTTGGGGTTGTCATCTCTGATGACCTCAAGGTAGGAGAAACAGTGTGACAAGGCATCAGGTAAAGCAAATAGGATGCTGGGATGTATAGGCAGGGCATCACCAGCAGGAAAAGGGAGGTCATAATTCCGCTATACAAGACACTAGTGAGGCCCCACCTGGAGTACAGTGTACAGTTCTGGAGACCATACCTACGTAAGGACATAGACAGGGTGAGAAAGGTTCAGAAGAGGGCAACAAAGATGGTGCATGGGTTGCATCACAAGTCCTATGAAGACAGGTTGAAGGAACTGAACATGTACTCCCTGGAGGAGAGGAGGAGAGAGGGGATATGATAGAGACATACAAGTATCTTACAGGGAGGAACAGGGTGCAGGAAAACACTATTTTTAAGCGAAAAGATGTTTCAGGACTAGAGGGCATGGGATGAAGTTGGAGGGAGGACGATTCAGAGGAAACATGAGAAAGAATTTCTTCACAGAGCAGGCGGTGGACAAGTGGAACACCCTGCCAGAGGAAGTGGTGGGGGCTGAAACAATCACGGGATTTAAGAATGCATGGGATAGACATAAAGGAATTCTAGAGGGCAGGGGTAAGGGGAAACAGACTTCTAGGAAAACAAACTGAACTTACAAGCTCAAATGGGCAGACTAGGTGGGCCATAGGCCCTTATCTGCTGACACTGTCTATGTATCTATGTATCTATGATACCTGTGTAACTTATTTTGGAGGCTTGCAATAGCCTTCTCAGTATGAAGGTTTGCTAGGATCTCATGGATCCATTCCTGGTATGTTGGGCAAGTCCCTTCTTTCCAATGCCTAAGAATAACTTTTTTAACTGAAAGTGCTACCATTGATATATGAAATCTCCAGATTCTGACTTTGATGGAAGACAGATCTCCCAACAGGGAGATATCAGGTGTAAAATAGTCCTTCAATCCCAATAAAGGATCCAGGTTAGCTCTTATTAACTCCCATATTGACACTATCTGGGGACATGACCAAAATAAATGAAAGAGAGATCCCGCCTCCTGGGAACACCTATTGCACCTATCAGTATCGAGAAGGCCCCATTTCGCCAATTTAACTGCAGTATAATACAAATTATGTAGGATATGAAATTGCATAAGACGTAATCTATCTTGGGATACATATTTATGACAATACATCCAGAGAGCTGGCCAATTAAAAGTGTATTGAGGAAAAAATGAAATCCAAAAGGCAGTGGGGCCATTACCGCACCCGAACTGCCATTGGTACAGCATTTGAACTATCTGAGAAATCACATCTGAGGAGTCAAGAAGAGAGGAAAGTTCTGATACCAATGCAAAGACCACTGGGCGGGTTGGGACGGTACCAAGAACCGTGATTAACAAGTGCCTCAGCTGGATCACTCTAAAGACCTGAGATTCCAAAATATTAAACTTATTGATAAACTCAGTGACTGAGAGCCAAGCCCCAGTCTCATCCAAAAATGAGGAGACTATCCCAGCTCCTAACTGAGGCATCCATGAACGGGAAATTTTGTGCTTGTTTATAGTAAAGGCTGGGGAATTCCAGATAGATTGGGCCAAATCTTTACTTTGATTATATCTCAAAAAAGAGCACAGTTGCAAGTGAACTCTTATTGAGGTCGTAATAGTGGGACATTTATTAACATTCTGTAAATGAGAAAGTTTAAGATAGAGCATAGTCAAGGGGTCCATATTCATAGATTGGATAATGTCTAACTCGATGTTAAGCCAAGCTGGTCTCAAGTTTTCCTGGCCTGGCCTTACCCATCTCAGGTACTTAGCCAGATGGCTAGCGCAGTAATAAATTGGCAAGTAAGGAATCCGCAGCCCCCCCCCATTTTTGGGTGCAGCTAACTTGTGATATGCCAATCTGGAGGTCTTATTAGACCACATAAACTTGATAAGGAGTTTATGCATTTTCTGAAACCAAGATAAGGGGACAAATGAGTTAAGATGCGACAGGTGATATAATAAACAGGTGAATACGTTCATCTTAATTATATTAATGCAACCCCATAGAGAAATCTTCAGCTTGTCCCATCTCTCTAGGTGTTGTGTAATCGCCTGAGAAAGAAGGTCTAGATTTTCTTTAAACCACTGGGAAGTGTTACGCGTTAACTTTATGCCTAAATACTTAATAGTCTGGGGTGACCAGCATAATCCCAGAGAGATAATATCTGTCTTGAAAACTTTATGGTTTAGAGGGAAAAAGGATGTCTTATTAGGATTTAACTTATAATTCAAAAAACTACTAAATTTATTGACCTCCCTTAGCATATTCAGAATAGATGTTACTGGATTAACCAAATGTAATAGGAGATTGTCTACGTACGCTGTTATTTTCACTACCTTATTCCTAATGGGAATACCTTGTATTCCTTTATTGTTAAGGATATATTGAATAAGGGGTTCCAGATATAAATTGAAAAGTAATAGAGAGAGGGGGCATCCCTGTCTCGTTCCTGACTGCAATGTGAAGGATTTGGAAAAGGCCCCATTCCTTGAAATCCTCCCCAAGGGAGATCGGTATAGTGCCTTGATCCAATCTATGAACATGGAAGGGAATCCAAATGCCTTAAGAGCTTGAAATAAGAAAGCCCAATTAACCTGGTCAAATGCCTTTTTGGCATCCGGGGAGACCAGTCCTGCGGGAAAGGTAACATCCCTGGACTCCAAGAAGATGTGCGAGAGGGTATGCAGGTGATCCGAGGATGAACGTCCCCTCATAAACCCAACCTGAGACATACCAATCAGATCTGGGAGGACCAGGGTTAACCTATCTGCCAATATCTTCGAAAGAATTTTGACATCTTGATTCAACAGAGATATTGGCCTATAGCTCTGAACCAAATCTGGGTCCTTGTCCAGTTTAGGTAATAAAACTATCAGAGCTTCAAACAAATGTATGTCTACTGCCTCTCCAGATAAAATGTGGAGGTAAAGATGATACAACACTGGTAGTAATTGATCTCTGTAAACGTTATAAAATAAGGCAGAAAACCCATCCAGTCTTGGGACTTTATCCAAAGGCAGATCCATTATAATGGCCGCAATCTCTTCCTGCAATAAAGGGGAAGATATAAATTTCTTTTGGGGGTTAGATAATGAGGGAAGATGCACTTCCTAGAGATACTTCTCTAGCTCTTCTATGGGTGGGGGGCTATCCATATCCCTGTATAATTGCTCATAGAATGTAGCAAATTCCTGCTCTATCTCTGATGGGGATACTCTCAGAGTCCCATCAGACTGTAACTTTATTGGGGGTATAAATCTTGCTGATTCTTGTTGTTTTAGGCGTAAAGCCAGTAAGCTCCCCACTTTTTCTCCTTGATCTGTAAAACTGGCCTTAGTACAGATAATTGCCAGCTCTGCTTTCTCTCTTAACAATCCCAAATATCTATCCTTAACTACTAATAATTTCTGTGACTCCTCTTGAGAGATTTTATTTGGCTGTATAGTTTCTAATTCCCGTATTTGAGACAATAAAAACATTAACTCCATTTCCTGCGCCCTCTTTCTCTTTGCAGCTAAACTAATGAGAATGCCCCTTATATAAGCCTTAAAGGCTCCCCACAATATGTCCGACTTTGTGCTATCTAATGAGTTGGTAGAAAAAAGAAATCTATCTGATCCTTCACCAATCCCCAATACTTTTCATGTTTTAATAATTGTTCATTTAATTTCCATCTGGTCTCTTTCCTGGGAATGTTAAGGAAAGCCAGGTTACACAACACCAGAGAGTGGTCTGATATTGGACCTGACTGGATCGAGGCGGACAGTACTCCAGGCAAGAGCGCATGAGAAACTAACAGGTAGTCAATGCAAGACTGCGTGCCGTGAACTGGCAAACTGAAAGTATATTCCCTGATGTTGAGATGTATAACTCGCCAGACGTCACACAACCCGCATTGGTCCATCATTTCCTTAAAGGCCCTATGTTCAGGAGACAGTCCCCTCGGCCCATTGCCTGATCTGTCAATGTTAGGGTCAGAAACTAAATTAAAGTCACCCCCTAAAATAATGGGAATAGGGAGTATGGGAAGAATTGTGGAGATCAATTTCATAAAAAAAGTGGGATCATCCACATTTGGTCCATATATGCTGACAAGCAATAATGGCATGCCCAAATAGTGCCCTGAACTAAGACATACCTGCCATCAGCATCCTTAAAAACCTGAGAAGGAATAAATGGAATATCTCTATTAATCAGTATCATGACCCCACAACTGTTGGTCGCCCCTGAGGCATAGAAAACCTGACCAACCTGTTGCCTCCTAAGTTGTAATACTTCAGAATCTACCAAGTGAGATTCTTGTAAAAATGATATCTGAGCATGCAACAAGCTCAATTGCTTGAGTACCTGATATTAAGTTTTTTCCTAATCCCCTTCACATTCCACGTAGCAAGATTAATATTCTGAGCCATCTATAATATTAAATATGAATCCAGATAAAACATAATGCAGGTACTACAACTATAAACCAAGTAACTCTGCTCCTCTGAGACTGCGCTGCCGATCTACCACTCCCAACCTTCCATCTCTAACCAAACTATCCATCCCCTCCCTCCCAAATAACCCACAAACAGAACAAAGCATCAAAAAAACCAAAATATTATCCGTAAACCCACGCTTCCTAACCCCCTATTATCACTAACAACGTTCAGCAACACATCGTTTCCTTCTCCTCCCCAGCCCTCCGACCATCCATCCCCAAACCCTGATTAGATTTATATGAATCCCCTTTTTAATAGCAATGAGGGGTGAAGGGTATTCAATGTTGCAATAACGACTCATTATGGTGCCCGCCTATCCCCCACTGAAAAACCTTGGGAGTGACCCTGTGTTGGCAAGGCGTAACCACTAGGAACATATAAAGTTTATTAACTCTCGTGCCTTGCATTATTGAAAGGAAGCACCGCACAGTGGGTGATCGAAAGACCAAACCACGGCGATGCATTCAATCTACCATATGGGCCACTCTCTCCATAAAACTCACCGGCTCCATAGAGACAGGCCCCGTTGTCCCCTTCTGATTATGATGCCCTTGCACCAAGAAAACTGCCCTATCTCATATCCTTAAATCTGCTAGCCCTTATTGCAAAGAACACAGGCTCCCTCCAGTGTTATCTGCACAGAAATGCACCTCAATACTTTACGAGGGAAGAACATCAATGCCCCTATTATTAAATTCCCCCAAGTTATGGGTGTTGATACCCCATGATGTATTACCATAGACCTTTACCAGGCCTAGTCTTGTCGCACTCCCACTAGGGAAGGGGAGATTAGGTAGATCTGATGTTGGAATTACTCTCACCGAAAGCGGAAAATAAATAATTAAACACCTTAATTAAATTAAATCCCCATCCCAGACAAAACAAACAACGACATCTGACCATAATTGGATTACTCTGATAAAGAAAAAGTCCCTTCTGCCCTCTAATCGGGCTTAAATAAGAGTTCAACTTTATTTAACAGCACTCCTTCCCAAGGTTTCTTCAAATAGCTGCCCACACTTCTCACACCAGTGCTCTTCTTAACAGGTATGCCAGAGGCCTCTCATGTATCTATGAAGAGATCAGACAGGGAGACTTTTAAGCCAGCGAGTGCCTTCTCGGGATGCTCATAAGTAGCCCAGGAACCAGCCACCTGTACCTGTAGCCTGGCCAGGTATTCCATACAAAATTTAAGACCAGCAGCAATGATCTTAGAAACTACTGGGTGAAATGCAACGAATTTCAAGTGGGCCGAGACCGGTATATCTTGCACTATCCTGAGATTGGCCTGCTCCCATCGGACTTCCTGGAGTTCTCTTACTTTATACAAAAAACTTTGCCGCTCTAAAAAATTCAAAAATCGGCATATTATAGGATGGGGTGTTGCTCCAGGAGGGGGCTTCGGTCATAGAGACCTGTGGGCTCTCTCGATTATATATTTGGCCCCAAAGGGAGAAGGGCCAGCAATCTTCTCAACCAGTTTCTGGGCAAAAGCAATAGTATTCTGTCCTTCTTCTCCCTCTGGTAGCCCGAGGAGCACCACATTGTTTCTCCGGCTACGACCTTCGAGGTCTTCGAGTTTAGCTTCAAATCTGACCATTTTCTGGTGCAAAGCTGCCATCCCAGGATTGAACCTTTCCACTTGCTTCTCTAGAGAGGAGATTCTGGTCAAGTTATCTGTGGTAGCAAGTGCAACTTCTTCCAACTTTCTAGTAAGCGACTTGATTTCTGATGCCATTTCTTTAATCTCATCCTGAAATGGTTTAAATTCTTCCAGGAATTTGCACAATGTGAGAGGCTCCTGATCTGCACCTTGATTCAGGGCATCCACTTTCTCAGCTCCACTCGAGGCCTGGGATTTTTTGGGGGCCTTCTCCAGGGTAACAGGCGGGGTGTGTTTTTGCTGTTGTTTCTTCATGTACACATCCATTCTCTTTCAAAAACGCCCAGCAAGAGCACAAAGTAGTAAGAAAACAGAGTAACTCTGACTAGCAGGTTTTGAGACCGAGTAAATACATCAAACACCGTTTTTAAAGAGACGGGAGGCTGGAGCTGTACCGAGGAGTGTCTATCCAGTAGCTTGCATCACGTGGTCCCCCAGGAGCAACTTATTTTTAAAAAACAGGGTAATTCAGAGTTTTCAGGCACTTGGAAAGCCCCTTATTTAACTGCACACTGTTCTTGCTCCTCGAGGCCTGTCCGTATAGTAGCTTTCTTGTACAGCTTAAACCGCATGAACGTTCAAAAAACTTGAAATGCAATAAAATAAAATACAAGTGAGGGTAAATAAGTGCAAATGAGTACAAAATAAGTGCAAAAAGAATGCCACTAAAAAAAACTATTTCTAGTCAACTTGCAGCAAATAGCTACTTGCACCTGCTTTTCAGCCTGTACAAAACGTACTCCACACTTTACTCCTCAGTACTCTTGTGTTCTAGCTCTGCATACCAAACAATGGACACCCTTCACCTTTCTCTCTCCCCAAAGCAAGCTGTGTCTGAGCAGGTAATCTCAGGCACGCGCTTCTTAAGGAGCATGTCACATGTCGGTCACAGCCAATCAGAATCCCAGAATAATGGAGCTTGCCTTCTGGGTAAAATTTTTTAAAAGTATTAATAACACACTCTAATTAAAAATAACCCAAAACAAAATAGTATATAGTATGTAAACTCAATGTGCTATCCAAGTACTGCTGCTATTATTGCTCAGGCTGGTCCAAAAATGTAAATACTCGGGGAACTTCAGCAATCACAAATCAGTCGTTAATTTTTAAAATTATAGAATAAACTATTTTTATAGATCTCTAGAACTCTGACATAGCTTTAAACAGCTCCTAAAAAGACTGCTGTAGGTACATGTGTACACGTACACCTAGATGTGCACTATCTAACCATAAAAGCCGAAAACAAAATACATAACACAAAAACATATCAATAGCAGAATAGTAGCAGAACAGTGACAGAATAGTAGTGGAATAAATTCTATAGGCTCAAAGGTTCAAAATACAAATCACAATACTCTGTTTGCAAGGAGGAGATTGTAATAGTGAGTCCACCGGAGAAGGCCAGTTAACCCCCACAGGTATTACTGAAACATCTGCTATTGGGAAAGGGCTCTTCCACCACCCAAGACTCTTTCCTTCCCAAGGAGCTTTCAGAGGCCTTACTCTGTCCCATGACCTTGTTTGTTCTTCACCAGTGACACCAAAGAAAGTCCAGTAAAGTTAGCAAAACAGTTTTTCAGCTTAAGGCAACAGTGGCATAACAGTTCTAGAAAAAATAATGCTTTTTGCTAACTCCTGCTGCAGTCACAATCCCCTCAATAGGTCAGCATATGTCAGTGGCATCCTCCTCCTAAATTTTGTATATCAGCTGGGTTTTGCTTATGCAGACTTTGAAGTGGCACCATCTGTTCTTTTTCAACTGTCAGTGAAAGCAGGATCCTCTAATGACGTTAGTAGATTTCTAATATGAAAAGTTGAGTCCTCTTGCTCTCTGCAATTAATGTTTCAGAGAACTCCACACTGTAGCTCTCCTCTTGACTGTTACCCCCTCTGTAGTCTTTATCTCACTCGCACTCTATTTTTACTCCAGATTTTCAGCATTGCTATTTTTTCACACCTCCTTATGAACAATACAGCTGCCATTTTTGATATCCTGCCCAAAACATGCTTTCATACCTGTGGCACAGAATGGCACAGTCACTGTGCAAAATCAACTTTCGGGATAGATTAACAAAATTGCAGTGCCACTGTTCATGACAGAAGGTCCCAAAAAGCCCATGTTGAAAATTTGGTGAAACAAATCCAAAAAAATTACCATGTCATGGGTGTGCGTTGCGCTGTTTCTACACACATTCGCAACTTTGCCAATTTTTAATATTTTCACTCCAGATTTTCAACATTGCTATTTTTTCACACCTTCTTATGAACAGTACAGTCATTTTTTACATCCTGCCTGAAACATGTTTTCACACCTGTGCTGCAGAACGGCACAGTCACTGTGCGAAATCAACTTTCGGGATGGATTAACGAAATCACAGTGACATTGTTTATGAGGGTAGATCTCAAAAAGCCCATATTGAAAATGTGGTTCAAAAATTCAAAACAATTCACTGTGTTACATGCGTTCGTTGTGCAATTTGTTGCAAAATTCCCCATAGGATAACACTGCGATACCCATGGTGCCTTTCCACATATGGATTTTTCATTACTCACAGCAGTGGACTAAGCACGAGTTAAGGTTTCAAAGTCATGAATACCATCAAAGTGGAATTTTTTTCATAGCTGCCATGGTTACTGAGATATTGAAAAATTAATGTTCCAATGGTTCATTTTCATGTCTGTAGGCCTGCATTATGTCCCCGTACTTACGTGTAAGTAGAAGTGCAGGGCCCAGAGGACCCTTGTTCCCACATTTGCATACCATTATGCAAAAATGTTCAGTGACATGGGAGTGCAGGACCTGGAGGGCCTGTACTCCCACAGCCACATACCAGCTACGTTCCACTACAAAGTGCGTCATGAAAGTGAAAGTAGTGTTTTGACACTACCTTTACTGTAGTTTTGCAAAAGTACCAGTTGTGTTGTGACACTACCTTTAATTTTGCAAAAGTACCAGTAGTGTTGCAACACTACTGTTTAGTTTTGCAAAAGTACCCCATATTGACCTATGGGAATTTTAAGAAAGTTGCAGAATTTCATGAAATTAAAGTCTCAAATGAGCCAGTTTCTTTGCCATTTCATAGCAAAATAACAGTTAGGGCTTTTTTTGGCTGAAATTTGCAGTTTGGCAAGCTCTGGCCCCACATATATGCCTTTTGGTGGTTTGGTCACAAAATTGATGATGGTTACATAGTTACAGTGCTCCAAAGTTTCCAGATTTCCCATAGAATAACACTGTGGCACCCGCTGCACCTTTTGGTGCCTGTATCTTGAAAATGGTTTGAAATATGGATTTTTCACTGTGGTGACCTTAGTACACCTTTAGGTAGACTTAACCCCGTGGAGGTTTGGAAGCCATGATTACAACTACAGTGGGATTTTTTCCTTGGTTGCTATGGTTACTGAGATATTGCCAAATTAGTATTGCAAGGGTTCCTTTTCATGAATATATGGGTGTGGTATATCTCCATACTTATGTGTAAGTGGGAGCTCAGGGCATTTGTATTTTTTATGCAAAAAAATGGGCAGTGTGAGAGTAGCGCAGGTCCCGAGTGAGAACGCAGGACCCAGAGGGCCCGTGCTCCCACATATGGATATGAGTATGCAAAAATGGGCAGTGTGTGGGGAGCGCATTACACTTTTCAAAAAGAAGGGAACTTCATAGCAAAAAACTATGTTAATGAATCATTAGGGTTGCAACATCAAAATCAGGGAAGTTCAACCTTTGGATAAGTATAAGACCACACCCCACTGTGCATGCAGAAACAGGCAAGATGGATGTGTTTTGGTGTTTTGAACCCTAATGCTCACCCTATTCCATGACTAAGGTAAGAGAGACATAGTATAGGACAATGTGGTGAGCATGGGGTGAGTATTAAAGCAACAAAAGTTGGGAAATGAGGTGTTAGGGTTTCCCTAACACCCCACCCTCCCAAACCAGGCAGGAGAGCAGGTGTGGGCTGTGCCTTGGGCTTCACACGCATAACATTCACCCTGGTCCATCTATAAATAAGGTCAGCTGTGTAGACGTTATAAGAATGGGGTGAGCATTAGGCTTGAAAGGGTGCCACTAGACACCAGAGACTAATATTATTGGAGTGTAGGGGTTGTCTCTTTAACAGGGAATATATATAAGAACAAATTAAGAGGGAGAGAGATCAGCTAGTGGGGGGTGTCACTAGACACCAGGGAGGACAGGCAATGTTGATGAGGCAGCAAGACGAGGGCAACAGTGGCTTATGCCTCACACTATAGCTGGTAGCAGAAGTTCACTTGTGACTGCAGAAGACAAGAAATTCCTAGCGTTCTCATACTGAGAACACCTGGGAAGTGGTCATCTCACTAAGCTGGACACCTGGGATTTTAGGTGCCCATAAAAGGCATTTGTGTGCATAACAGCAGAATCTAGCTAAATGGGGCATGTTTAGCTACTATAGGTTCTAATGTTTGTTGTTAAAAAATCTCAGCTGTTTTGTGTATTTTCCATGTTCTGTAGTTAGTAGAAGAAAATACAAGATGGCAGCTCATGAAAAAGGATTTTTCTCTCATCAAAAAGGATTTCATTTTCACAAACAGGGAGCAGGTCTCGGGACAGTGAATCCTTTTTCACAAGAGCAAATCCTTCATCAATTTTTCCCCCTCTATCATGAAAAGTGATCTTCTCATTGAAAACAAATGAAATGAAAAACTTTATAATTTTACAATAGATTGACATTTTCTTTACAAAATTAAGCATGCCTGTTCTCTTACCCAAGCTGGTTCTACCATAAAAAAATCACACCAAAATTCCTCACCATCTGGACGCAGGGCGATGAGGAAAAAACTGCACAAAATGGTGACTTTATGACTTTTTGCACTGCTGGATCTCAGAATCTACACATTCAACCAGAACAAAACTTGCCAAATCAAGAGATCTACCCCCACAGGACAGCGCCTGCCAAGTTTTGTGCAAATCCATTGATCAGTTGCAAAGTCATTAAAGTGCTAAATTTGAGGTTTAACATTAAACATGCTAGTCAGCCCTAACTATAGGGGCGCTACCACACCTCAATAATATGTGTGTGTGTGTGTGTATGTATGTATATATATATATATATATATAAAAGAGAGAGAGAGAGAGAGAGAAAGAGATAGATAGATATAGATATACAGTAGTAGTAGTAGTAAGTAGTAAGTAGTAGTAAAAAAAAATTTATTCATACAAAAAATGAATAAGGATGTCTCCACAGAGCCGAAGCTCCTTTACAGTGAGATCCAGGTGTCATTTCCAGTTACTCTTATAAATTAACAATATATAACGAAGGAAAACACATATACACTATAATTATACATCAATAAATATAACACAGTTCCAAATCATAAAACAAACCAGGACAAGAAGAACATACAAAAAACAATGATTAATTCACAGTATACATTTAATACAAGTTACAATCTACCATCCTAAGATTCAAACTATTTCCCATCATAACTACTATTTTTGATAACCCATTGTTTAATTTGGTGCAACTGGAAATTTCCCTCAAGGGGTCTAAGCTTCCCAGGCAATTTATTCTATATAGAAGGTCCGATATTAAAAAAATGCTTATCCCCCCAAGCTGTTCTACGACTTGGGACTGCACAGTCCAAGTAATTAGCAGAGCGCAGACCCTCAATAGGTCTTTTTATTTTAATGGACTCAGCCATATATTTAGGGACTTTTCCTGAGATACATTTTAACATTAACATAATTGTACTAAGAGCCCACCTTTGAGACAAAGTATGCCAGTCTAATTCTATATACATATCTACTCTATGTGCCTTCTTTGCAGCTCCCAGTATAAAATCTAATTAATTTATTATACATAACATCAAGCTTATATAGTTGCTCTTTAGACACACCCATATATATCAAATTACCATACTGTAATATGGGTAGTACAACAACAGTTACAACTAATTTTCTAATTTCCAAAGACATACTATTTCTTACTATATATAATGACCCCAAGCACTTACCAACTTTAGTCAAGGTACTATCTATATGACTGTCCCATTTAAATGTTGTATCTAAATACACCCCCAGATATTTATAACTAACAACTTGTTGCAAGATTCTTCCTGAAAATGTTTTAATTTGTAACCCCTCATATTCAGTTTTAGACCCATAACCCCTATGAAACACCATTACCTGAGATTTTTTTTCATTCAAAACCAATTTAGATCTAAGCAAAAATTCCTGTAACTGATCAAAAGCCTGTTGTAATACTATTTGAATAGTTCTCACTGATGAATCAGCAAAATATACAACTGTATCATCAGCATAAAGATGGTATTGTAGCTTTGGTTGTTCAAACCCCAAATCATTCATATATAAATTATATAGTATAGGACCCAAAATGGATCCTTGTGGGACTCTGACACAATCAATTTCAAATCAGATGACCACTCTCTAATAGTCACTTGCTGCAATCTTGAGTCAAGATAATTTGAAACCAATTTATAACCGACTCAGACATACCACAGGTTTTAGTCTGGACAGGGAGGATGCCATGGTCCAGCATGTCAAAGGGCTTAGAAAGGTCAACAAAAAATGCTCCCACTGGCATCCCCCTGTCCATGCTCTCCATTATATCTCCTGTGACCTTTATAAGGGCAGTGTTTGTTCCATGTTCGGGTCTAAAGCCGGATTGATAACTGTTAAGGATTTCATTATCTTTCAGATATACCTGTAATTGTTTTGCAACTATTTTCTCCAGAATGTTAGAAATTGTTGGTAAAAGAGAAATTGATCTATAATTTTCTAATAATAACCTAGATCCTGTCTTACAAATTGGCACAATCTTGGCAGTCTTCCAAGCTTGAGGTAACTCCCCAGAGAGAAGAGACAAATTAAATAAGTTTGCTAAGGGTAAATCCATAATAGGGGCTGCATACTTTAATAAGATATTAGGGATACCATCCATACCTTCTGCTTTATTAGTATTAATTTGAAATAATAAATCCCTAACATCTCCTCTAGTAATAGAAGTAAGCTTAAACTCAGCTTGTATACCAGATTGTACATAAACTCTATCTGTATCATTTACCTGGGAATTTCTCTGTAGAACCTGATTTACATCTCCTCCACCCAACTGTAATTCATTAATACCCATATTTGTAAAAAAGGTATGAAACTCATTAACCACTTTGTTTCCCAAATCCATCTTATTACCATTAATTAGGAAATGATTAGGATATCCCAAGCTAAGTCCCTTATGCATCTTATTTATTGTGTTCCAAAATACTCTTGAGTTTTCCATCATTTCTTTAGACAATTTTTTGTTACAATAGGCCAATCTAGCCTTTCTAATTTCCTTTGTATATAAATTTCTTAATTGCCTATATTTATGCCAGTCCTGGTCTCTCTTTGCTAATTTAGCTTGTTTCCATGCCTTATCTCTAGCTCTTTTAATTTTAAACAAACCTGAATCATACCATGGCACTTTGTTTGATTTTATCAACCTAGTTTTTATGGGAGCATATTTATTGCAAATTTGTATTAAATCCTTTTGAAACATATCCTACGCATCCCCCACACTGGGAATTAGTTCTAGTCACTCCCAGTTATAATTTTCTAATTCCTGCATAAATTGAACATAATCAAACTGTTTAAAGACTCTAATTTGTATAACATTCTTAGATGTCTTTCTAGATTTCTGATTTCTAATACAGAAAATTATCTGATGATCTGACATTGGGTCTGGTAACACCCCACTCTTTATAAACTTTTCTGGATTTGTAGTAAAAATAAGATCTAACATAGTTGAATTACTGGGGTTTACTGCATTTAACCTAGTAACATATTTTATCAGTTGCACCAAATTCAATGTAGTAGCCATATCAATTAGACTATGATGGGCACCTATATTTCCCCAATCAACATTTAAATCCCCAATTATCAAAATTTCATGTGTATTTTGATAATTCTTCAGTACATCCTGTATTTCAGAGAAGACCATTAAGCTGCTTTTAGGTGGACGGTAAATGCCAATCAATAAGATGGGTTTAGAATAAGGTAGCTTTAATTCTAATGGTAACAATTCTGAATCAGTCCAATTATACAAATCTTGCAATTCACTAACATCAATCCAATTTTTAACATAAACTAATACTCCACCTCCTCTTTTGGATCTGTCTTTTCTATATATATAGAAATTTTCCAGGGCTATATCATTATCTTGAATTTTTGTATGCAGCCATGATTCAGTAATTATTAAAATATCAGGCTTATAATAAACTACCCACTCTCTTAGATACTCAATTTTCTTAAGCAAACTACAAATATTAATATGCACAATTTTCAATCCTTTTTCATTCAACATTTCAAATGTATAATCATGACTCAAATCAACAATAGGCAGAGGATTTAATTGAACATCCCCACTTAACATTAACCCTATAATTACAAACCATTTACCCATTCTAGACATTTTAAAATATAAACATTTCCCATTCACTAAATAATTTCTAGATTTGGCACTTTCTAAAACAGCATTATGTCCCCAGCCACATAGAAGTTCACTACCCATATACACCCATTTGATCAAAGTTGTCTCAATATGGATATTCAATAAAGAGGCATGAATGTCCCTTCCCCTTGCCACCCAATTAGAACATTTCTCTTTCCCATCATAGTTCCCCTATACTCTATTGCCAAGTATGGACATTCTATAAAGGCTTTTCTATTCTGAGCAGAATTTTCACATACTAAAAACTGGCACCCTACCAGAACAATTCCCCACCATAACATCAACATTGTGAAAATTTAAACCACCCTGTTAATCAAACTTTAATTATAATAAAATAATGAGCAACTACCTCATTATATCAGGGATAATCCTATAAGGTAGAGGAAATCTCAGGTAATCCACTTACTAAATACTATATAAAACTTGCGGATATAAGCAACTGTAGTGATAGTATAATATGTTGATTATTGTTACTCCATTTTGTATGCTATTTCATGTAATGTATGTCATTTTATACTCCATTTTGTATTGTGTGACTCCATTTTACATGCTGCTTCATTTAATTGGTGTTTTGCTCTTTAGATAGCCTCATTATTATGTTTTGCTTCAGACAGTGTATTTTGCTGACTTGAAGATTGCATATTATCAGGCAACCTGTTTTTGTAGTTTTGTTTAAACTTCTGCTTAGCTCATAGTGTTCTAGGCACCCGGCCAGTGTTTGGAGCACAGTGACCTAGCAGGTGTAAGGGAATTCTAGAGCAGTCCTTGTGGTGTGAATTTTGCAGCATCCTGGGGAGCCGGCCAGCTTCTAGAATGTGGCAAAACAACACTATGAGGGCTGCAGCGGTTAATTTCTAGCATAGAATAAGATATAAATGTAGCTTTCTCAATGCCTGGTTGGAAGCCTCATCTGCAGGGTGGGACTGTCGCTGTGGAACTTTCTCCCGGTTCAAGACTCCTGGCCAGGCTGTGAGATGATTAGGGCTTCCAGCTACTGGGAAAAGGCTTGGATGTAGCATAGAATTGGTGATGTATCATGTTTTGCTTAACTGAAGTATATATTAATGCTGATAGTAATATTGCTAATGAATGAATGCTAAAGTGTAATCATTAATGCTGATAGTGACATTGCTGCTAAATGAAGTGTAATTATCTTTTGCTTGCAATAAATTGTGCTGATGTGTAAATGCCAAGTGTAATTATTCCTTTGTGACTCTTCGATTAGGCAAGACAGCAACCCACCCAGAATATATTAAATAAATTAAATAAAGAATAAAAAAAATAAAACAAATAATAAAACTCAGTATAAAATTAACATTAAATGAAACAAATAACCTACCCAGACTCACATAAAAATATTCAACTTCCAGTTAGATTAACCCTAAGTTTCTAAGTAAATCTCAGCAGAAATACTACTCAAATTTGCTCCTATTGTTACTAATAAAATTTCTAATACCCGAGTGGCGCTCATGCACTCCTTCACTCCACCTTCTGAGCAAGCGAGTTCTTTATATTGTACTGCCCCTCCTCCTCCTTGATGAAGTGTGCTCCATTACAGCTGGCCCCTCTCACTAGAGCACAGGAATGCAGGGTCATATAGTAGATATAGATATAGATATAGATATAGATATAGATATAGATATAGATATAGATATATGGGCTACATGATGGGCAGGAGTGGATCATGGAAAATATTCTCACTCCTGCAGAGTGAGATATCCATGCCTCACAATGCAGGAGTGAGAATATTTGCCATATCCCATGATCTGCACATCATGTGTGCGATTTATACAATAGGTGTGGAAGCTTTAATTTGTTTTGTTTTATCTTATGTCGTTCTGTTGCTGTGAGTTGCTGCTGTGAGTGAATGGGTATGAATGGGGTTTGTATATGCTATGCGTTTGGTCCTTGTGTGTGAGTGAGTCATAATAGGCTGATGAGTGTGTGAGTGTGATCCATGGTTGGATGTTGTGTTTTGGTAGGCGGGACGTATCAGGGAGGTTTCCTGTAGATACTGTGTGTGATTTTCCTTTTTCCCTATATTTTATTATGTGTAGTGTTTAACTTTTGTTGTATGCTGCTATGCATAACTTTTTCATTTGTGGTTGGCTTATATGTTACAGTATTTGTTTTGGAATGTCTGTGAGAAGCTCCATGGGAAATACAGGTAAGAGAGCAGTTTTGATTGTATGAGATGCTTTAGTTGTCACTGAGATGCTCAGCTTTATTTTTTACTGTGACCGACAGCAAGAATTATAGTTTCAGAGTATATCTTATTTAAGTAATACCAGTTTAAAGAGGTCATGCTTAGGTTGCTGTAACATGTGAAGAAGTGAAATTAAGAACTGAAGGCTTCTGTGTGGTAATATGTGTGCTGTGCAGTTCACTGGTATGTTAGTCAGAGTCGGAGTCTGTAGACATATTTTCTTTATGTTTGTTATCACAGAGATCATAAATGGGACCGGATTGGTTTACAGTTTGGACACAGTGTGAGACTGCATGACCATTCAGCAGCTTGTAGCACAGAAATGTGCTGGTTTAGGTGTGTGCAATTTGGTGCATTGAGGACTGTACTGCTGCAGGCTTCTGGCATTTGTGAAACTGCAAGCAAAGAATGAAGAATGCAAACCAGCTGCTTAATTAGGTACCACAAACATTTCAGTTTCACATTTAAAAGAAGTTCTAACTTACACTGGGGACATGTTGCTGGAGTGAGAATATTGGCTGATGACATAGCTACAGTATATGTAAATGTAAATATTTTCACTGTAGCTAAGTCATGAACCATTTATCTCACTAGGGTGAGAATATATGATTTTATTGTCAACGAATACAACACACCCCACTGTATAAATCAATCTATCTATCTATCTATCTATCTATCTATCTATCTATCTATCTATCCATCTATCTCTCAATCTATCTATTTCTCTCTCTCTCTCTCTTTATATATATATATATATATATATATATATATATATATATCTTTAGTTTTTGTTGATTGACTGATTAGGAAGCTAAAGCCTAATATTACCAAGCAGAACTAGATAATGCAGCCAATTGTCCCTCCAAATTCTGGGCCACAATCAAAGAACTGGCTGGAGTCATGTCACAAAATATGCTCCCTACAAAAATTACCTCTGACAATACAGTAATCAATGACAAAGAAGAGATACTGCAGGCATTCAACATGCACTTCACCACAGCAGGCTTAGCCTTCGATAACTCTCCTGCATGTAGCCTGCACACCCAACTTGGCATGACCCCACCAAATGTTGGCTCCGTTAGTCAACATTTCTCATTCTCATCGGTTTCCCTCAAGGAAGTAGAAGACGTGATTCTCCACCTGGATACTAAGAAAAGTGCCGGCACAGATGCACTTGAACCATACTTCCTAAAGATAGCATGCCACATATTGGCAGTGCCTATTACTCATTTATTCAACCTGTCCCTAACACAAGGTACCCTCCCTCAAATATGGAAGATTGCATACATTATCCTGCTATTTAAATCTGGAGACCCTTGAGACCTTAATATCTATAGGCCAATTTCTCTTCTACCCACACTCTCGAAACTACTAGAAACAATAGTAAATGGTCAACTAAGATCCTTCATCAACAGAGAAAAATTACTAAACCCCCTTCAATCTGGATTCAGAGCCAACCACAGTACTGTCTCAGCATTAGCTAAAGTAACCAACAACTGACAACTGGAGTTGGAGCATAAAAAGTCAGTATGTGCTGTGTTTCTTGACCTCAGCAAAGCATTCGACACAGTCGACCATGACCTGCACCTCGACTCTCTAAAAACACTAGGATTGGATGCTACTTCTCTAAACTGGTTCTCTGAATATCTGACAGACAGATACTAGCTGGTGAAAGCGGATGGCAAACTATCTGCCCTAAAACTCTTACAAAGTGGTGTCCCTCAGGAATCCATATTAGGTCTCCTCCTCTTCACAGTGTATATCAGCAACATTGATGAGGGAATCAACGATGCAAGTAGTCACTTATTCGCGGATGACACAGTGCTGTACCTCAGTCATCCCACACCAAAAGAAGCTTGTACTGACCTACAAAAAGATTTCCACCTCCTGCAACTCCAACTAATCAATAAAAAACTGCTATTAAACGCTAAGAAAACTAAAGCCATGTTATTTTGCCCCTCAAACTACACAAGCTCTATTGACTTCCTCCCCCCAATAACCACAATGCTGGGAGAGTGCTTAGAGTATGTTCCAAAATTCAGATATCTTGGGGTCTGGATCGACTGTAAACTCTCCTTCACTGACCACCTGGAAGACTTGCTGAAAAAATTATGGCAATGACCTGGCCTTTTTTACAGGAAAAGAAGACTTCTTACAGCAGACACAAAGAAATGACTAGTCCAAGCCACATTCCTGTCCTTAATTGACTACGCAGACTTCATGTACAGTAGCTGTGTGGCTTCCTATCTTGGAAAATTGGATACGCTCTACCACAGAGCTATACGCTTCATCACTGACCTCCCCTTCTCTACCTATTATTATGCACTATATGCCACCACAGGCTGGATCTCACTTCACTATAGGCACAACTTTAATGCAGCACTCTGGACACTTAGAGCCCTCAGTGGCAAACTCCCTCAATACATCGTCGACTGTCTGTCTCTGATTGTGCCCTGGAATTATTCCCTTAGAAGCTGCTCACAACTCCTGCTAAATATACCCAGGGCACTCACATGAGTCAGGACAGCTGCCTTTGGATTTGCACTCCCATCAATATGGAATAAAATCCAAAAAATACTTAAGCTGAAAACCCCAGTAAGTACTCTTTTGTTCAAAAGGCTCTACCGTGATGGCATTATGGAAATTTGCAACTGCTTTACTAGACACTAACTAGCATCTCTCCCTCAAATGGTGGCCCGCAAATGGCGGCCCCCCCAACTGAAATGTGTGTCTCTGCCTCCAGCATGCCCACTAACAGATCCACAAGATTTATTGCCGAACTCCCATATCTTATTCTTTGACACTCTGAAGAGCTGCAGCCTGATTCTAGCACATGCTGCCACACTTGGGGATAATTATCGTCTTTCACCCCCAAAAATATTTGGTCCCTCATCCATCCAACGCCTCCCTCTGCCCCAACCTCTAGGACCCTCCCAGTTATGCCCCTGCTACTATAGTCCTCCTCTTGCACTTAGTACAATTTCTCCTCCATGTGTTGCCATGTTTAGGGGCAAAAATCACTTTGTCACCTTTCGTAAGGTACCCCGCCCTCCCAATCCCTCACTCTGCTCTAACAATTGGGTCCTCTTCACTTGTGCCCCTATTCCCCACCTCTCCCTACATTATGCACTTGATATCTTCTATCTGGTGTGCCTACCCTCTCCCTAACATTTCCCACTACAAAATGTACAGTTTTTGGGTTTGGATCCAGCACAAGTTCATTATCCACGACTCCTTGTAGTTCTATGTTCAATGTATATTACCTGTAAATGTGCATTTTTACTATAATAACTGCTATTTTTACTGTTTGTACTATTGTAACTTGTCTTTCTGTATTATTACTGTAGGACCACAGGTCCACCTTGTAAATGAGCTTTCTCAATGGTGCCCACCTGGATAAAATAAAGATTCTGATTGATTGATTGACTGGGTAAGTGCACTAGACAAATTCTGTCTATTTTCAGGCACCACCCAGGGGAAGGGGTTACAGATGAATGCCAACTGACCTTGAAACAGATTAAGCTGTTGGTGGTGTTTTTAGTGAATGTGAATATATATACATGGGATATGTAGTGGTCTGCTGTGTGATGTATTATTCATCTTAAAGAGTTGTCAGTGACTACATTTTACCTCCCAACTTTAATGCAGTCACTGACAATGAGTTAAGATGAATAATGTACTGTATGACATAGCAGACCCCCACATGTTCAATTTATGCAATAGGAAGTCAAAATTTGTAGGGGCTTGCTGTTTGTGTAGTCATTTTTCTAATACGTTGTTTTTTCTTTTAATTTTAAAATGTTTTTTTTTTCTACTATAATGGTGGATTTGTTTTGATTTGGATTCCTGTGGTCTTGTGAATGGCAGAGTGGGTGACTTTTGATTGATTAGGTCCTGGACATGTATTGATTTTCATTGATGGATCATCGTCAATGGGATTATCCTGATTGGTTAATGGAACATAGGAAGAAAACAGCAGATTGGCTGCTCATGGATGATTGATGGCTGTGGGTGTTGTCAGTGTTTGTGGCACAGTTCTCGTTCAGTATGGTGACTGGCATTGAAGGTGATGGATGTAAGATCAGTGTGTTGGAGAGGCAAGCCTTAGGAGCCTGGAGGAGTTTGAGACTGGACAGGGATGAGCATCAGAAGATCGGGAGAAGTGAGGGAGCATAATTGAAGAAGTGAATATTTGGAGTCAAGGAGCATTGAGTGGCGGTGGCCTGAAGCATCGGCGTTCAGTTTGGGCGTAGCTGGCGATGGGATCTCCTGGATCGGGACATCTTGCTTCCTGGCATCAGCAACTTGGAGATGTATATTATTATAGGGATTTTCAGGCCTTTTTTTATTTACCTTCCAGTTTGGTGGATTACTCTTGGATGCTGTCTTCAAGGAGGCCTAATCAGGAGAAGGTGGCGGGGCGTTGGTTCATCGGCTTCATCTGCATCTGAAGAAATCAGCTGCTCATCCTTAAGGATTACCACATTCAAGAGTGGACCTTTTTTTATTTTTTTATCTTATTTATTCACTTTATTTTGAGTGTTATTGAAATATTTATTTCTACAACCTTTGCTCGCTTTCTGTTAGAGTAGGGCATGACAAGCCCATTTTGTGGAGTAGGACATGACCTTTGTTTTGGATGGGGCACCTTTTAAAATTTACTTTTTTACATTGTACAGTAATTTACCATATGCTACTAAAAGGAGTGAGTCTGCGACACAGGTAAATTAATTTCAATGCTTTATTGGTAAAATCATCAATTGTGGTAATGTTAATCTTGGGTGGGGTGGGGGTGAAGAGAACAGTCGATAACTGGGTTAAAGAGGTGATTTATTTTTTATTAATATATTTAGGAAACTGTTAAAGGATAGTGGAGAAAGAGAAAGAGAAAAACAACAAATAAAATCAGTTTTTTTATGTTAAAGTATGTTTAAAGTATTTCTTCCATGTGTTGTATTATCTTTTACTTTCTGTTGATTTTGCAGTGCCAGCCACAGGTTGATTCATTCCTTTTCTGCCAGATCTTTTCTTTTTGCTTCCTTAGTGTCATTTCTAGAGGAGGTACACCAAAGACACATGTTGTTGCATATTTTATTGAATGATGTGAAATTACTTTTTTTTTGCATTATACTGTGTTGGTGGCCTGCTTACTCCTACAGAGAGATACAAACACAAGAAATACAAAGCGATTTTTATGTTATATGGTCTTCAATTTATTATACATTTTTCTGCTACTCAATTTTACACTGTGGTTGTACAGTTTAAGAGATAACCTGATGAATGCTGTTTATAAATGCACTGTCATACTACAGGCACTTGACCATGACAGTTGTACTCTGTGCCTTTTGGTTCAGGTAGTGGGTTTCTGCAGGTGTTGGTGGATGCTTACCTTCTAGTCAGTGTCGGAGTCTGTCTCCAAAACTCAAGGGTGTCTCCTTTTTTTGCATTCATAATGATATCCTAGGGATAGGGTGGGGAAAGAAAAGTATAGGTGTTTAGATAACATACTTTATGCATTTTGATAGGATAGGTGTGTTGGGTGATATTTGTACCTTGCACAATATTAAAAGTTGTGTTTTTTGCTTTAATATTGGGGTGCTAGAAGCAGGTACCTAAAATTTCTTGCAGGTTTTCTGATGTTGTTAATACAGGCACTTTCGGGGTGTCTTGTTTAGAGGATGTTGCATGCCCTCTACTTAGAATCATTGAGATTTTTTTCTGCTTGTTTCCATTAAGTTATGAGTAGTCGTTGATGCTACGTAATTGTTTGTGGCTTGTTACTTGTATAATGTCAGTGGGTGCAATGTCTGAATAAGTTAGGTTTTGGATATGATGCTTCCTATCTGAATGGTTGGTAAGCCTTTTTTCGCTTTGTATTCCAGCCTTCTGCACCATGCTTTTGACAATGGTTGATAATTTGTTTACTCCCACTGGTTGGTTTTTGAACCAAGCTGTGTGGTAGTACTCCTTTAAGTTAATATTGACTACTAGGCAAAAAGGGGCATCAGGTGTCATTGTTTTTGGTAGCCTTTTCTCCTGGTATAATAAATATGCTTTTACTGGACACTGCTCTAGGTTGCCCTGTAATTTGTAGGCCCTAGGTTTGATTTTACGTGTGCCCTTGGGATTGCTGCCAGTCCTGGTCTTTGTTTGCCAATCCTGTGAGTACTGCAGAACTTTTTTGTCATTTTCATCCTGGAGTAGCTCTGTGTCATCCCATTTTATATTCCTCAGCTCTGTGTTACCCCTGACTCAAACAAAAATGCTTATTGTAAGCCACATAGTGTTTAGTAAGGAGTCAATGGTGTGGGGTCCAAGCTGTTGTTTGGCATACAATATATCTATGATGGAGTCTCTGAGCTCATCTGTAGCTTTTGGCTTACAGCTATTGTCCTCACATTTTAAGTACTTCTGCTTAGACAGTAATACCTGCCTGCCAGTAGTGGCTCTAGCCACACATAGTTACCAGGGCACAGCTGGGGCACAACAAATGACAGCCACGGCACTGATATATTGTTACTATGGGGGAAGCTCTGCACCATATGGAGAACCAACTGAAGCACAGCATTTGTTTTAACAGGGCACGTGCCCTGGTGGGCCCAGTGTAGAGCCACCCATGCTGCCTGCATTTCTCAAAGGTGGGTGAGGTTGATAAGAAACAGGGGTAGTTTTTTTACTTTTAAAACATTCCAAGCTTTGAAAAATTGACTGCAGTGTCAATGGTTCAAACCCGGTGCCATCCCTCTTTTGACAGTTCATAAAATAGTAACACATGTAGATTTTCAGGTCATCTGGGCTGATCTGGAATGCATTTTTAGAATACTGATTGGTTCGTTGTCTTGCTTCTGCTGAATATTTTAATGTTTTTAACTGTTTTAATTGTTGTTTATGTATGGTGCCTTGATAATTGAAAGGCATCATATAAATAAAATTATTATTATTATTATTATTATTATTATTATTATTATTATCTCATGCAAGGGCTGCTTTATCCCTATGGTGGCACCTAGGTAGTGGCTTATCATGGCAACATCTGCTTGGGTCTTCCTACTCGTGTTTACATTTTTTGCCCTATCTATAAATTTGTCGATTTCACCTAGGTCTAATAAGGGTTTTTAACTGGTACTTGCATTTGAACTGCTGGACTGAGATTTACTTTCACTTTCTCTGCTTGCCATTTCAGGATCTTCAAGCGGCTCAGTGTCAAGCTCGATCTGGGTCAGTATTTCTTCCAGCTCCATATTAAAACTTTTATTTGCCTCATTTACTGACATTTCTCTTTAGATACAAACTAGATGCTTTTTACTTTCAGTCTATCTGATTTTGAGTATTCTGTAGTTGAACTGCTGGTTCTGTCAGGTGTTGTGGCTACCATTGCTGTTTAACGCTATTGTGGAGTGAAGTCTGTATGAGTGAGTTTGACAGTTTCTCACTGTTTATGTTGCTTGGCTGTCATGGAATGACACACTTGGTTTTTTATCCATTTGGAAGTACTCCGGTTCAGATTAGAATGTATGGCTGTTAACTATGTACCTATGATGTGTTTACTATATGTATAAATCTGTGATGATGTGTCTGCTATGGCCTCAATATTCAAAGGGGTTGTGCATGGTGCAACAGAGTTGCACCAGTGCAACCCCGAATTGCGACCTGGCAGGATATTCAAAAGGCTGCCCAGCACAGCGCAACTCCCGATGCACCAGGGTACAATGTAAGGGTATGCAGTGCAGATGCAGGGGGTGTGCCCATGCATATGTGGCACATCCCAATATTCAGCCCGGGATGTGCGGCGCATATGCTGGCACAACCCTGCAGTGCACCACATAGGGGGGTCTCAAATTTGAGCCCTTGCAGAGTAGGAACAACACCCAGCCAGTCCCTAATATGTGAATGATTCATTCACATATTTGGGACTGTCTAGTACAGCATGCCCTGCAAGCCCATTGGTCCACACAGGGGACCAATGGGCTTATAGCCCATACTGTACCTGTCATTCGGTGGGTGGCCAGGCAGTATGCAGGTGGGATGCAGCTGCCCACTGATGACGGGGAGCGGGTGGCAAGGGGTCTGTGTGGGTGTTAGGGTGGGGTGCCACTGGATCACCAGGAAATTATGTGTGGGTGATTTACCGTGGCTGGGGACCTGGGAGGCGGGGGGGTCCACTATACCACCACGGACTGTATTTTTATACATTCATTGGAGCATCGGGAAGGTAGGGGGGTACCACTAGACTACCAGAGAATGTTTTCATTTACATTACCGCGATCATGGCAATGGGCGGGGGTATCCACTAGACCACCAGGGACAGTCATATTTATATATATCGGGGAATCGGGGACTCAGTGGGAGGGGGGACGACTAGACCACCAGGGATGGTCGTGTATTATATTTATCAGGGAATCAGAGATGGAGGGCCACTAGACTACCAGGGATTTCTTTTTATACATATACAGTGCGCTTGTGGCCATGGGGCGGGAGTTCCCCCGGGATCCCCACAGCACATGTCATGCTGTGCAGGGCACCAGGTGCAAGTCGCCGAGCTGCCCTGCACAAGGCATGCAAATGGTACCATAATGACATGAAAATGGCCCCATTTGCACCTTGCATGTATTATGGCCTCATTTGCATGCCTCCTGCTGAATATCATGGGTGAGGTGCCTAGCGCAACTGCACTTGCGCTGGCACATCCCCGTGTTCCCTATCTGTGGCTTGCACCAGTGCAGTGCCACTGCACCATGCGCAGTATGTGTGCTGACCCTGCCATATTCAATGGTGCTGCACCATGGTGCATCCCCATTGAATATTTATATTTATTTTTATTTCGTTTTTGTTGACCGGGTAAGTGCACTAGACAAATCCTGCCTATTTTCAGGCACGACCCTGGGAGGAGGGTACAGATGAATGCCAGCTGACCTTGAACCAGATTAAGCTGTTGGCGGTATTTTCAGTGAATGAGGGAAATTTGGCCAGGACACTGGGGAAATTCCCTTGCTCTTTTCGATATGTGCCATGGGATCTTTAACATCTACCTGAACTACCACCAATCTAGGCAGATGGGACCTCTGTTTTAATGTCTCATCCAAAAGATGGCACCTCAGAAGTGCAGCACCCCTCTTATGCTGCACTACAGTGTCAGTACTGGGATATTAACCCAAGTGCCAGATGTGGGAACTGAACCCACAGCCCTCTGATCTCCCGGCCTCAGAGATGAGTGTGCTACCTACCGAGCCACTGACACTGTGTTATATCATCTGGATCTGGTCCCAGCACATCACAGTTGTACTGTGCCCAGGTTTGCACCACTGCCTGGCACAGTCTGAATATCCGGGCCTACGTGTATAAATGTGAAATTTCATATTTATACACATATTAGCTCAGATACACAGATTTATCATACATATATATGTGTATATATATATATATATATATATATATATATATATAGTTATAAAATGGAGGATGACAACCTCCTCCAAATACAGTGTTCTGATTGTATAAAACACATCACATGACCATGTGTACATCAGTGCGTGACCACACACCTGCACTTTTACCGCCCCTAAAAAACAATTTTACCATTTTATAAGAGAGATAACCCACTCTAGGATGTGCTGTCACTCTCTGATATACGCATGTCTTGGGTGGTTGTCGCACTTGGCCCACTGCCTTGTGCAACAATGCACACCAAGGCGTGCGTAAATCAGAGCGCAACCGCACACCTAAGAGTGGGTTATCTATTACATATATGTATATCGGACACTAGGGCAAATATTGGAATTAATAAGGGGTAATATCTTAGAAGCTCATTATACAATTGATGAAATATCCAGGAAGAACATATCTCTGTAAAACCTGTGATAGGTACACATGGGGGACTCTGATGAAGGCTTTCTCCTGGTCAACAGTTAGCAGGAAACCTTCTTCTAACCACTTATTTCCTCTCTCAAAAAGTTCTCTCAAGAGAACCAAATTATTCATAATGCTCCTCTTTCTGATAGCACAGGTTTGTGATCCAGCAAGAACAATCATTGCTATTTCAGGTAAACTCTGGGCCAACATATTAGACAGGATTTTCAGATCTCAATTCAGCAGACTCAAGAGTCTCCAATTTTGATTTCTGCTTTCTCCCCTTTTTTAAAAATAAAAATCAGGAGGGTTATTTCCATAGAGGGAGCTAACGTACCTCAGTCTAAAATCTCATCATACAGAACCTATAGTATTGGAGCCAGATATGATACAAACATTTTATTCAATTCAGAGGGCAATCCATTCATCCACAGGTAATATAAAATGGGCAATGATTTCCCTGTGTTCTGATTTGCTGAGACTTGGTTCCAGCCATGGCAGTAAGAGAGCACCACTAATGGCTAAAAATAAGTACCTACCAACCAAGGCAACTCACAGAATTCATAAGCCACTTACAGTACTTCATAATGTCCATCATTAACATGACTGCAACCTTTTCTCATAAATAAAACATTTCAACTAGGCCCTAAAAATGAAAGTCCATTAATTAAATAAAGTGAATAATTTAATGTTATTTTTACTCAAGAGCACCTCCTTACATAAATACACAAATTTAAAAAATCAAGTACTATTCAGAGTTTTCATTGTGGTGTTTCTTTGATTACCATTAAAAATCCCCCTCCTATCCCTACCAGTTTGCCAGAGAACTCCCTGTTCATTACCTGGCAAAAGACAAAATTGAGGTTCTGGCTCCACTTGAGTGAGAGTGTGTGTGTGTGTGTGTGTGTGTGTGTGTGTATGTGTGTGTGTGCCAGTGGAACTCCGAAGAATTTTGAATTAATGTATTCCATGTTATCATTTTGCGTGCGTGGTGTGTGTGTGTGCGTGTGTGTGTGTGTGTGTGTGTGTGCATGTGTGTGTGTGTGTGCGAAGCATTCTACTACTGGAATAATGCAGAGGTTTGAATTATTCTATTCCATGGCAAACAATCACATAATGTACTGAATGTGAAGAAAGACACATGACTGATAGGTGAAAAACATTTATGGAGGGACTATTTTACATTATTTAGCAACATTTTATTATATCTTTTGTGGCTTTGAAAACTTTTAGCGTGTTTGTTTTTCAATTGTTGCCTATGGGCCCATTTTACATAAGCAATAAGGCAATCTGGGGACATTGGTGGTACTAGGTTTCCCTCACGGTCAGCAGACTGAAGGCACTCAACTTCACCTTGTGCCTTACTATGCCCCTGAGAATGGGGGAAACCTAGTACCACCAATGCCCCATTGTGCCTTATTGCTTAAGTATTAGACCTTAAGTGATTAATTGCCACTTCCACCTTAGACAGTTATAGGGCTAACCAAATGGGCAGAGGCATGTTCAGGAACAGTTGGTATGTTCAGATTTGCCAGAGTAGATGAGTCCCACTCCATTTCTGCAGCAGTGCCAAAATATTCCATGATGTGATCAGTGACCAAATCCATGATATCACTATAGATAGTTACTAAGCTATCATCTCTTCTGTTGAGATATGGAATGATCCTATGCTGGACTCTGCCATGGCATTCAGCAAATGTGTCCAGATGTTGCTATTTACCTTGCATCCCAAAGTTTAACACTAGCTCTATGGAAGTAGATCTTTTTCTTAGTGAAGGGCTTTCATTTTCTCCAAAGAAATCTCAATTTGCACTACTAAGTCCACATTATATTCATGCATTCTGGAGATTATTTTATGTAATTTGGTTCAAAGATCCAGATAGTGGAGGTATTTCTCATTATTACGTTCACTTGCGCGCATGCGCAAGGAACGTATTGGGAGAGTAGCACACTTGGAGGTGTGCCTTTCCCACCCAATCCACTGCTTCCTTGAGCAGGCGTGGTGGTCCTGCACCAATGGGTGCAGGAGCTCAGTATGACAGCGGTGTTCCTCTGCTTCAAAGGAAAGCACCGCTGCCATACTGAGCACCACCCCTCACGTCATGCTACCTCCCCACCGCATGTCCGCTGCCCGCCGCCCAAAGCTTTGTGCCACACTGGGAGCCCACCCCAGCGTGGCAAACATTATTGTTTAATGGGGTGCCCAATCCCCATCGGCTCCATGACCCCCCAAAGTTATATTTGCTGCCACGCTGGGAGCCCACCCCAGCGGCAAAGGTTTCCTGCTGTTTTGCCGACGGGGTGCCCAGTCCCCGCCGGCCCTCGCCCCCAACACATTCTTCTGCCATGCTGGGAGCCCACCCCAGCGTGGCAAACATCCCACGCCGTTCTTTTTTTTTTCCTGTAAAATCCCATGGTGAGTCTTGTAGCCCCCCCACAACCCGCACCCACCACCTGCGAACCCAGCCTACCCACACCCCTCACCCCATACTTACCTCCCGACTCTGGCGGACGATCTCGTGGACCGGAACACGCCTGCACTCTTCAAAGGCGCATCGCTAACTGAGGAAATGCCGTAAGCTGTATAATGGGCTAGATGGGGGTTTCAACTTATTGCATATCTCAGTCATTTTTGGGAATTTTTGCACCAAATTTTCAACATGGGGTTTTTGGGACCCCTTCTCATGAATGATGTCACTGTCATGGTGTTATTCGGGCCCGAAGGGTGATTTCGCAGGCACTGTGCAGTCACTGCATAAAATCACCCTTCAGCCTTGAATAATGCCATGACAGTGACATCATTCATGAGAAGGGGTCCCAAAAACCCCATGTTGAAAATTTGGTGCAAAAATTCAAAACAATGACTGTTTTATGAGCGTGCGTTGCACAGTTCCTATGCAGGCTCGTAAGTTTGTGAATTTTCAATATTTTCACTCCAGATTTTCAACATTGCCATTTTATCACACCTTCTTATGAGTTGTACAGCTGTCATTTTTCACATCTCACCCAAAATGTGTTTCCGCCCATGTAGCGCACAATGGCTCAGTCGGTGTGCGAAATCAATGTATGGAACACATTAAGAAAATCACAGTGACACTGTACATGAGCACAGGTCTTAAAATGGCTATGTTGAAAATTTGGTGAAAAAATTCCTAAAAATGACTGTTTTATGAGTGTGCGTTGCACAGTTCCTACGCACGCTGGTACGTTTGAGAATTTTCAATATTTGCACTCCAGACTCTCAACATTGCCATTTTGCCACACCTCCTGATGAGAAGTACAGCTGTCATTTTTCACATCCTGCCCAAAATGTGTTTCTGCCCATGTAGCACACAATGGCGCAGTTGGTCTGCGAACTCAATGTATGGGACACATTTAGAAAATCACAGTGACACCGATCATGAGCAGAGGTCTTAAAATGGCTGTGCTGAAAATTTGGTGAAAAAATTCCTACAAATGACTGTTTTATGAGTCTGCGTTGCGCAGTTCCTACGCACGCTCGTAAGTTTGCGAATTTTCAATATTTTTACTCACATTTTCAACATTGCCATTTACCACACCTCCTTATGAGCAGTGCAGCTGTCATTTTTCACATCTTGCCCAAAATGTGTTTCACCCATGTAGCTACACAATGGCACAGTGGGTGTGCGAACTCAGTGTATGGGGCACATTAAGAAAATCACAGTGTCACTGTTCATGAGCAGAGATCTTAAAATGGCTATGTTGAAAATTTACGAAAACATTCCTGCAAATAACTGTTTTATGAAGGCAGTTGTGCAGTTCCCACACGCGTAGAACTATGCGAATTTCCAATATTTTCACTCCAGATTTTCAACATTGCCATTTTACCACACCTCCTTATGAGCAGTACAGCTGTCATTTTCACATCCTGCCCAAAGCGCCTTTCCCCATGTAGTGCACAAAGGCGCAGTCCGTACAAGAAATCAATGTATGGACACAGTAAGAAAATCACAGTGACACTGTTCATTAGCAGAGGTTTTAAAATGGCAATGTTGAAAATTTGGTGAAAAAATTCCTAAAAATGATTGTTTTACGAGCGTGCATTGCACAGTTCCCACGCACGCTTGTAGTTTTGCGCATTTGCAATATTTCCACTCCAGATTTTCAACATTGGCATTTTACCACAGTTCCTTATGAGCAGTACAGCTATCATTTTTCACATCCTGCCCAAAATGTGTTTCCGCCCATGTAACGCACAATGGGGGTAACAAACAGGTCATGCTGACAATTTATTGTGCAAATACCAGCAATCGCACAGGGCATTAGGGTAAAGCACCATACATGCCAAACACCACTGCAAATACCTGCAAGCGAACGTTTGTCATTGACAAATTCTTGTTATTAGTATAGCTTATTCTCCAAAATAGGGATCTAAAACCTTTTTTGGTGTCTTCCCACCATGTTATCATGGAATCATATGCTGGAAGCACTGGACAGTGGCGTTAAACAAATTCTACCATTCTGCATGTACCTGCTTCTGCTGTAAAAGAGGAACATTCAACAGCATTTTCCTTGCTGCATTAACATATAGTACCGCAGAAAGAAACAAAAAATAATTCTGTGTGTTCAAGGAATCTTTAGTGAAGGTAACAACATTCTTATGAGACAGATTATCAAGGACATCATGCAACCCAGACGATCTAAGCATATCTTTCAGGTAGACAGAGTCTCTATATAATTTTATAGTCTTACCCCTTCTATCTTTTAGTGAAAACCTGCAGTTTAAATGCCCCAGTAACACTAGCTTACTAGTGTGTAAGTAAAGACGCATTAACTGAAACAAGGCAACCTTGCTGCCTTTGTCTGTAGAGCATAAATGTTAACACGGCAGAGGATCTGCTTCCATGCTTCATGTCCAATAACAGAGCTCAGCAAGGCTCAATATCAACAGCTTATGCACCTTGAAAGAGGTATTATTAAACAGAATACTGACACCATCACACTTGTCAAGCCCTTGTGACCTGAAGGAGGGCCCCTTGTCCATAACTTTTTTGTGGCCATAATTTCAAACAGCATTTTAATTCTGGTGTCTTGTAAAAACAATGTATTACCAGGGAAGATTTCCATGAGAGACATGGTTGATACTCACTACCTGTACACCTTAAGACTATTAACTTTTAAAGCTATGGGTAATATAGCAGCACCAACACACATAATCAGCAAGATGTGTGTGTGGGTGAATCACAGCAGCAGCAGCCTGTACTCGAGATCAGGTCCATATAGGACTTTTTCACAACTGATATTTCAGGGACAGACTCATCCCAGTCACAAGACTGACCACTCATAGAAGATGTTATGGAGGAGGCCTCTGGATCTCTCTCCTCCTCCTCCTCCTCAGTGTCGCCTCCCTTTTTTGTAGCAGATAGTGCAGCATAGCTGTTGAACACCATTGTAGCAGTTTTGTGTCATACTTTTTTAGGGTGACCTCTCTTCTTGGAGGAGACAACATCCATGTCAATGTGCTGCAGTGGTGGTGATGGTGGGGGGGTCATTTCTGGCGGCTGATGTGAGGGGTCAACTAAAGGAGCAACTTGCAATGGCAGGTGTTACTATTTATGTTGCCACTTCCCTGGGAAGTCTGTTCTGATACAAACACTCCCTCAGTTCCATCACCTCCACCCACATACCAAGTTCCCACCTCCATGCCTTCCATAGGATTCTCTGCTGGGGGAACTATTGGCACTTGAGGTGGATTAAGGATGCTCTCGATCATAAGATACTATGGAACCACAGCTAGGGCTTGCGATGAGTTAACTCAAGCTATCTCTTCAAACCTGTAAGCAGGAACCTGAGCTGACCCTTGAGCTTGGCCTTCTACATTGATCTCTTCTTGATTTAGACCACCCATTCTATTGTCTAAAGCCCAGAGGCACTGCCTATATGAGTGCCCTGTTCTTCTCACAAATTTCACCTGAACAGGTTTGGGCATCTAAAACTGACATGCCCATATTACATGCATTAACTATAGCAGTTTGCATCACAGGCTGCATTCGGAAGGTTTTCAGACCTCCACTTATGACATGTCCAAGGGTGTCCGGGGTAGAAGCACATGCCTCTTTCTCTACCCAGATAAAAACTTCCAAATAAATGACACATTCTAGTATTGGGCTGTTTCAGCTTAACCTTAAATTTCCATTCTACTGTCCAAACCTGTTTGCCGTCAATAATGGGAACAGGGTTCTTCAAGACTTCACACTGCTGCCAGAGCCAAAACAAGATGTCTGACACACTTACACCTTCATTCCTAAACAAAATTGTTATAATCTGAATAGCAGGTTTGGACAGGGGGATCACAGTAAACAGAGACCAGAGAGCTGAATCCTTTAGCATATCATACTTAAACCAAATACATGCAAGAGATTTTAAGGTCTTAAAATTGACCTCAAATGTTGGCACCCTAGACACGTGAAACAGTGTATATAGTTTTGCTGAAAAAATACCCCACTGAGTCTTTAAATAATTTCCTGCTGACTAACACTCTGTCTGGGGGAAGATCCGAGCATCCCCCGTACTTAAGATTCATACTGCTCTTACAGTGGGCAGGTTCCCCTTGTGACATACACATTTCCATCATCCTGAAAGACCAAGGCAGTTCTTCTGGACAATGATCAGTCTGTGGAACAGTCTTTGTATCTGAAGGATCAGAGACCTTCCCATCCAAATCCACCTCTCAGCCTCTATCTTCAATCTGAGTAAGTTTATTTACTATACAGACTTGTGCAGGAGGGAGGGCATGCCAGCTTTAGTGGTGAAAGGACCGTCTAGTTCCTGAGCAGGAGATGACTATGGCAAAACATGTCCTTCAGTTTCAATGGTTGTTTCTATAGCACTTATAGTCTCACAGTGCACCACTTTACCATTAATGGAAGCAATATCCTCCCCACCATGCCTCCATTCTGTTTTCCAATTGCTAGCACCAAAGTCTGTATTGTCCAGTCCACCCCACGTACAACTTTAGATTGGCCATTTTTACTTACAGAGCTTCTTCCCATCATTTGCGCTGCCAAATGCTCTATGTTCCCGGGAAGCCAGGATTTCTGTCAGAAGCTTTCACCAAGCAGGTGACTTCCAGAACAGTCTCCATGGATCACTCTGAGGTGTGAGATGCCTGAGCTGCATGATGTTGAGCAGATCTTCCATGACTTGCTGCAAGCCATTTGCCAATCTTGCTTTTCCATAGAGTGTTCCAGGAATTCCCTTTTCAGGCAACAGCCATGTCTGATGAGTAGAGATGGGAGAAGTGACCCAATTCACTCTGCAAAGTGATTCATGGAGTGAAGGCAAATTCACGGAGTGCTCCACAACATGAAGCAGAGTATGTCACGTTATAATGGGTAAAGTGAATTCCATTGAAAACAATGACTTCGCATTACTCTGCCTTTCCAAACCACTACTCCACCAATTCTTAAGGTGAAGTACATTGAAAACAATGTACTTTGCCTCGCTTCACCTTGTTTTTAAGCTCCAAAGGTGAATTTTGCAGTGATTCATGAGATTTCAGGTCACATGTGCTCTAGATTGTTCTGCACAGCCTCAGTTTGGGGTAGTGTGTGTAGGAAGTTGTAGGAGACAATCTGTTCTGAGAGCTCTCTGCAATTCAGACCTTCTAAAAGCTGTTAAAAAAGCCTTTTTGAGTCATCTTTTTTACTCAAACTTTAGTTCATCGATTATAGGAAACCCTCCTGTGTTAATATCATCGAGTGTTTATTGTTTGTGTGTGGATTTTGAATGTTAATGTACAACATTCAGTCTATGTACTGAGAGACAGTGGAAGTGTATTTTGGGGGACGGGTGTATTTGTGGTGTAGGTAAATTAACTTGGAGAAAAAGACAGTGCTTTCTGTTTTGGTGATATTTTTCTTGTATAACTGTGTCAATGTACATACAATAATATTTTCAATAATTCTTGCCTTTTTTTGCTGATTGTTGTGCTGCAGCAGTGCATAATTTTAGTTTGTTTCAAATATGTGGTTATATTACTGAAGTTTTCAATTTGCTAAGCATTACTTAGTGTGTGTGTGAGTATGTGCGTGACATGTGTCATCAAATCAGACATCTTTTATTGTGCCACATAATAATTTTAGCAATGTGAACCTGCTATCCACTGCAGCTGTGTGATTTTTGTACTTTGTGGTATCTTTACTGGTACTAGTACTAGTGATTGTTACTGCAGCAGTGCAGTACACTGCCCACCCCTCGCGGCCCGCCCCAAGCGGCAAAGGTATTCTTTTCCAGATTTGAATTTCTGATGGTGAGCACTGGTTAGGTGTTGTGCCTTTGTGTCTGCATCTCTTCAGTGTGTAGTGCAATCTTAATCTGTCTGTGCATTTGCATCTCTTTAGGGCCCAATCTCCATCTGTAACTTAAGTTACAGTTGTTTCTTTGGCTTCCCTTCAGGGTACTGGACAGGTGTGGTGCATAATTCTGCATCAACATTGTCCTCATTAATATGCGTTTTTAAGTCAGGACCATTATCACAAGTCACTCATGATACAGATCATGTTCTTCATCATCACGGTCACAAATGCAGTCGCAAATCATGATTCCCGATCACGTCACGAATTACAACACTAATTTTTTTGACTAGTTACTTGGATGCATTGTAAGCATGTTTTGTAGTATCTCTCCAGGCTTCACTACCCTGCCATTGTACTCATTAATGAACGTTTTTAAGTCAGGGAGTTTGTGCTACAGCTCATCGGAGAAGTACAGCCATAGGCATTTGCATTCCCAATACAGTTCCATATTGGTTATCTTACACTGTCGACACTGAATCACGTTCTTCATCATCATGGTCACAAATGCAGTCACAAATCATGATTCACGATCACGTCATGAATCACAGCATACATTTTGTTACTAGTTATTTTGATGTATTGTAAACATGTTTTACAGTATCTCTCCAGGCTTCACCACTCCACCATTGTACTCATTAATAAGTGTTTTTAAGTAGGGGAGCTTTGTGCTGCAGCTCATCGGGGACGTACAGCCATAGGCATTCACGTTCCTTCCCATACAGCATGTAAGTTACAGTACTGTAAGCAGTGGTGGGCGACGTTGCTCCAATTTGCTTCATCAAGTGATTCACTGAGTAACGTGGAATCTGCGGAGAACTCCACAATGTGAAGTGGAGTATTTCGCTTCATAATGAAGAATGCGAAATCCATTGAAACCAATGACTGCGTTATTCCACCTTCCCCAAACCACTTCACCAATTTTAAGATGAAGTGCATTGAGATCAATGTAATTCACCTCACTTCACCCTGTAATTGAGCTCCAATTGAAATTCTGCAGTTATTCATGGGATTGCAGGTCACATGGGCTCTAGATTGTTCGGCACAGCCTCAGTTCTGGCCTGGGTAGTGTGTGTGTGTGCAGTGGTACCTGGAGACAGTTTGCTCTCAGAGCTCTGCAATTCAAAACCTATAAAAGCTGTTTAAAATGCCTTTTTGAGTAATATTTTTTGCTCAAAATTTAGTACATCGATTGTAGGAAACCCTTCTGTGCTCATATCATTGAGTGCTTATTGTTGTGTGTGGATTTTGAATGTTAATTTAGAACAGTCAGTCTATGTACTGTGAAGTGTGCTTGGGGGGCAAATTTTTGGTGTACGTAGATTAACTGTGAGAAAAAGGCAGTCTTTCTGCTTTGGTTATATTTTTCTAGTATAACTGTGTTAATGTATGCACAGTAATATTTTTCAGCAATTTGTGACAGAGTAATTGCAGCAGTGTGAACCTGCTATCCACCTCGCCTGCAGGAATTTTTTATACTGCTTTGTGGTATCTTTACTGGTAGTGGATTGTTACTGCTGTGCACTGATCCCCCAACTGGCGAAATGTATTCCTTTCCAGATCTGGATTTGTGACTTGTGAGTACTGGTTAGGTGTTGTTGTGCCTTTTCGTATGCATCCCTTGAGTGTGCAGCCCAATCTTAATCTGTATGTGTGTTTGCATGGCACCATTAATTCTGGGAGACTGCATTTCTTGTTATGCTCTCATTTCACTTCGTCAGCACTGAGGGATTTTCCAGACAAAAGACAGTAACATTTTGGGGATGCATGTTAATTATGGTGACTCTGGGTGTGACTTGACCAATGCGCGTATGACTGAGTATGCCATTAATTCTGGAAGACTTTGCATTTCTTGTTACACTCTCATTTCACTGCATCAACACTGCAGAGTTTTCTGGACACAAGACAGTAGCACTTTGGAGGAGAACATTCATTCTGGTGACTGAGTGGGTGGGATGTTGC